>JAMXBD010000165.1:0-1200000 GCA_024138025.1 Combretum micranthum
CATCTCTTAAATAGGTTAGCCTATTAGATTCCTAATCGTCTAGCTCGTGAGACCTAATCTTCGTTAAGCTCTCTGCTTAAGTCATATCTCATACCTAGCCTTTGAATAACATGGAAGAGCAAACTATTGGGGCATAAGCTTCATATAGATTAGTGAGTAATTTCTTCATATTACATCTTTTAAGCAATATACAAGCAAGTAAATTATTTCAAGCATGTGGTATGCATGAACACTCATATGATTGCAACAAGCATATACAATTATCTAGAAACTGCATATAGTATGGATTTGCGCCCTTTGTAACTTGGGTTGGGAAATAAGTCCATTACATGTCAGTTCCAAGTTTTGTTCCATCATATCTAACATAATATCAATCGAAAGGTATATACATATATAAAAGAAAATCATTACAAGCAAAAGCCTTAAACGCCATAGAGAATTAACTTGAATGCAGCATGAGCAAGCTCCAGCGGAAAGTTTTATTAAAAAAAAAAAAAGCTTTTATCGGCTTTGCAAAATGGAATTTCTTCAATCCCGAAGGTGGTTGTGAGCACCTCTCACCCCTAAGCAGTGGCATGATGTCTAATCAAAGGGCTACATTTCTCAGTGCAAGGTAGTTCTCAAGGTTTAGAGTAGGGCTCGTAGTTACACAACTCTTGTTGGCCACACCCAATCCATCACGTGATGTTAACAGTGTTCTTCAGATATCTCATGCAATACATGATCCGTTTCATTTAATTTTATGCCAATCATGATTAAGGTTCATTTAAGGTGATCATTCAAAATTTTAGATAATCACAATTACAGTATAATATATCTACATATGCACAAACAATTTAGTTATGATACTTTAGGGTACATTAGAATTGCAATCAACCAATAGCAATATACACACGAGTTTCCTAGTTCTCCATGCAGTCATCAAGTTTAATCATTATATTGTTAGTAGAAGTGTATCTATTTCTACAAATACAAGCAAGTGCAATGCTCATAGGAAAAATACTTACCTTGCTATGTTGGTTACTAGTTGTAGTAATTGTCAAGGTAGTCAAAATCCGACTTGGGATCACTTAGTTAAAAGAATAATATATTTAATAAGTGTAGGAATTCATTTCACCAGATACTATAATAAATTCTATTATCTTGCAATTTTCTATAGTTTTAATCCATTTCTTATTTTTGCGATATCTGGCTCGTTTTAAGGCTGCTTTCAGTGATATTATGACTCTTTTATGAGATATTGGACATCCTTTCATATGGTGTGGTCAGATTTGACATTTGGATCTGGTGAAAGAGTGAAAAATTATGTTTTGTTCTTAAGACGCCCTAAGTTATAAATTTAGCATGTTACACAATACACATATATGTATATATATAGCTACACGTACCTATATTCTTGTGTGCGGAAAAAAAAAAAATAGATTTTCTTAATGACTTTGCTTTATATAATCCTATAAGTTCAATAAGGCAGATATCGAAACCAAATGTGTGTGTATATATATATATTCATACATGAAATGTTTTAAATGTGTTGTTTTGCACTTTAATCATAATATTTCCCATATTCCTACATATGACCAAGCATGTCGAGATAGTGTAATAGAGCATTCTACTTTATATGCTTATATGCATGCTAGTTTGTTTATGACAATACGTAAACTCCCCTATGGTGGCCTAAGTTCTCTATATGCTCCTCAAGCTCCAGAACGTAACAACAGGAGCCTTTCAAACTTGTATATAGATCTTGTTGGGTTAGAAGGATCTCAAATGTCATTTCTCGCCACAGAATTATTATTATTGTTCCTGTGGGAAAGAACCTAGGCTTATGCTCTCTCTCGTCACCCAAGGGGATTTTTGTTCTATTTATCTCCTTTTGAGTTTCATTTATATACAATGGGTTCATTTCATTGCATTAAAACGCTTATAATAACATACTGCAAGGGCAAGCTAAAGTGATGTGAGGACATTTCCTAAAGTCTAGGAGTATTACAAAGCAAATGATTATAAAAAGAGACAAGGCAAGGAATAGGTGATTATACTCTTGCTTTATGATGACGCCATCCTAAGCTTTTCCCAACTCCTAGCTCTTCCAGCTAAATCAAACTTCTAGACGTTTTCCTCGGTGGTTCATAGCTCCAACCAAGCTTTACGATGTTCAACAAGCGAGGGATGGAATGTGGTGCCGTTTGGGATGATATAGCTCTGCTTTCACTAGATAGGATGGTGGGTTTATGGTTTGTTTGCTACTAGCTTGCGAAGATGGTGATGGCGTTGATACCCGATGCATGGAAAGGACAAAAAAGAATAGGATGGTGTGGTGACGGTGTTAGGGTTATATGTGGTGGCAAAGATGGTTGGTAAGTTTTTGATGGAATGTGATGGTGTGTTTTGTGTGCTGTCACGATTGAAAATGGAACCAATGGTGAAGGGGAGATGATGATGACGACGATGGTGAAGACAGATGGTTGTCGTTGATGGTCTTTGTCGAGGAGAAGAAAATGGTGATGATAACGAAGCGGATTGCTTTAGAGAGAAAAGGAAGAGCGGATGTTCCTTAAGGATTGTATAATTATATTATATGGAATATGGAAAGAAAAAGGCTTAGTTTGATGGTCTAATAGTTGGCTACGTTGATGGTGGAGCTTTGTCCAAAGCGAACGGGGAGAAAAGAAAATGGGTAATGAGCTGTCCATGACATTTGGTCAACATCTCGTGCCATGCTATACCAAAAGGCTGTCATGGGAAGGGAAAAATTCCTAGTATGAATCATATGAGCAGCTTGAAAAGGATTCCATTGACTTGCTCCTCGTAACCAGCGTACAACGATGTCTAACACTCAGTGAATGTGGCAGCTATAGGTCTTGCATGGATGTGTCATATTAATGCCCAGTTGTTGTCAATTATTGTTATTGTTGTTTAAACTCCTGCTCTATAAAAGCTAAAAGCAAGGATGAGGATTTTGTGTTTGTTTATTTATTCTTTTTATGGAATTAATTCCGTATCTGTTGCACATAGAGCTGGCTGCAATTTTTGGGATACTTCATATTTGTCTTAAATTTTTATTTTTTACACCAATTTAATTCGTGTAAGCTTATTTTATTATTTCTACAACAATTCAGTTAGTATAAGCACTTGAGACATTTTAGTAGGTGTGATATAATTTAATTGGTTTAAGTCAAGGTCTCCTTGCATTTAGTTGCTTTACATCTATATATTAAGTGAGTGTCTCCCCACTCTCCCTATTAAGATGTGTTTCTGTATTAATTGTTAACTTATCACTTATTTTAATTATTTTATAATCATATCATCTAATAAAAATTTAACTAAATTGGGGTATCTTATTATTAAATCATTCAAAGGTTTCAATATAGATTTTTCATAGAACTTATTCATGGTTGTCGTTGTATTAATATGGATTGTTAAAAATGGTTTCCTATATTTATATTTAGTCATATCTGATAAAACATCTCTGTAACATTGCTTAGAAATTTTATCGAGAAAACAGGGAATAAATATGTATATATATATATATGTGTGTGTGTGTGTATGTGTTTTCAGATGTTTATTCTCATTGCCGAGACCAGTGTGCATGAAAGCTTTGCAATATACAGTAGGACTCATTTCTTGCAAAGGAAGTTTGAAAGGAATAAAATAAATTCGCTTTTCCTTTGTTTATAAAGTTGGCAGCAAAGTAATTAAAGCAATTACTGATTTTTTTGTGTGTATATATAGATTACATATTTACATAATATTTAGTAACTTGTTGGTCTTTCTAATTAAAACATATGGTCAGGTTTTATTTGCCAATATGACACTATTTTAATTATTCCATAATTAATCATTTCATCAAATTTAAATTTGAATGAATGAAATTATTTCTAAGGTTTTCATTTGAATTTAGAACACCTATATATGTACATTATTCTATATTATATACATTTGAAGTACGTCATTAAGGGTTTTTGTTGTTATGTTCAAATTAATTAATTATGTATAATTAGAAATTTAAATACTATTGGCTATTAAGAATATATATATAATTTTTTAAATTTCCCCCACAATTCAAATCTATCATTAATATATATATATATATGAGGCTTACAATTTGCATCGAGATGAGTTTAAGGAAAAATTGATTGGAAGAAATAACAAGGCATAAGTTGTCAAAAACTCTTACTAGTCATAAGTTGTTTCATAATTAAGGAAGAATTCTTACGCTAGAAATGAAAAAGTCACGGTTTTTCCTTTTTGAGCTATTAAGCATGCATTTAGCTATATCTCTAAGTCTATATAGCGGCTCACTAAAAGTTACTAAGGTGTCGCTTTCCATGATATCATGCTATAAATTATCTTTGCCAAATAGCTATCCATTTCTTTTCCAATCTACTTGCTGACTAGCAACTAGAAAATGGAGTAGGAATACGAGCGTGCAATCTAGTTTATTTTGGATTAATGGCCTTGGTTATAATAGTGGTTTGGTCATGGCAATTTACAGTTTGGTTAAAGTTTAGTTATTTCTTGGTTATAAATAAACATATCTTGCTCCACTTATAGTTTGCCACCACAACAAAAAATGACTTGGGAATTGTATATTTACTCAATTGTTTATTAGAATATTTTCTTTATTTTTTAATTGCTTTTTTTTTTTTAAATCATCCTTATGGTTTATCATTAAATTTAGGGTGTAGGATTATTATTCTTCAGTTCTCGAAGTGTTGTTAATTAAAAGTAACTTTTCACATTAGTGCTTAAGGTCTTATCAATTAATGAGATAATCCAGCGATATCTAATTCCATAAACACTTTTGATAATAGAAATATATGATAGCATGATTTTAGACCTTGTACGTAACTTTTATTTATATAATATAAAAATTGTAATAATTTTCAAAAAGCAATTAACTACTTAAGACAAAATATATTTATAATTTATGTTGAAGGTACATTACACATAATTTATGTTTGCATTATGTAATTTGTTTTTATAGGCTATCAAATATTATCAAGGCAATTCCAAGTATTGAATATGGTTAGTCACCATTATTGCCATTGATGGCGTGGTCTATTATTAATATCAACTTATCCTTGTTAAATCTATAATCATACATACATATACCTATTAATTCTAAACATATAGTAATGTTTTAAAGTTGGATTAAAGATCATTAAAAATAAAAAACACTACACGAATTTTGATATTAGATAACGTTTACAAATATTGCAAACGTTGTCTATATTTTATAGTTTACACACTCATCACAATGGTCATTTAATACATAGTATCAGTCACGTTTATAGAACAATTTTAGCTTATATTGAACATCATCTTATTTTGTGACTCATTAAACATAAACAATCTTATATTTAAAAATCCATCCTTTTTTTCTTAAATATCCCGCCATTTCAAAATTTGCACAAAATGAACCATCTATTTAAAACAATACATGACCCTTCAGTTCTCCACCCTCACATTGCCTCACTTTTTAGTACTCATTGTCGCTGACATAGTGCCTCACTACCGTGTCTCCACATCCGATCGATCGTCGTGCCTCCACCTATGACCGACTACTGTGGTTATACCTCTACGCGAAGAACCATCTTTCCTTCTATGTGTGATCATACCCAGTAAGTTTCTTCATGTATGTTCCTTGACAAGCGAAGAATTGATTTTTGAAAACCATCGTTCCTTCTCCGACTATTTCTCATTGAAAGATGATTTTTTGTTTACTTCTCTATCTCTCCTTTTTTGTTTTTTTTTGGGTTTGGAATAAGAAACAACATAAGCATGGAGGACTTCTAAAAATTTCAAGTTTTAGGGCTTGTACTATTAGTTTCTTGATCCCTATTTTCGATTAGCAATGCAATGCCTTAGTGTTGATGATGAAGTTTGTAAAATTTTTTAATTTTGAATGCTTGGATATGATATTAGATGCAATTTAGTATAGATACAAGATTTGAATGTTCGGATATGAGATTTGAATGTTTAGATAACTCTTATGTTCTACTTTTGTTTTGTTTTTGGCAAACAGTTCACACAAGCTTTTAATTTAGGGTTTAACCCTTATGTCTTTCCCTACTTCATAGCTATCTTGTCTAGTTTTTTTATTTTTTTTTTAAATGAAAAAAGAGGGATTAGCATCCCATTGTAGTGTCACTGTTTGAACAACCTTGGGTAACTGTTCGCTCCGGATTTGTTTCTGAATTCCGCATGCTGATTTAGACTAGAATATTAGTTCTCTAGTTGATAAACAGAATTCTCTTGCAGATAAATAGAAAACCATAGCATAATATGGTAATAACAGTGTGAATTAGCCATATCTAAATGATGGATAAAAAATGATGGTATTATAAGTGATATGTTGCTATTGGTGTGGTGGATTGATGACAGGATTTAAGGTTTTCCAAATGTTCTTTGACTAATAATGTGAAAATTGAAAAACTTTGACCTTGATAGTGTCTTCCCCTTAGAGCAATGTATAATTTTAACCATGACTATAGGTTGGAAAAATTTCCATCAAAGAAAGTAATGTTGGCCATTCTATTTTGATCCATCTAACTTAGTGTTTTGGATAAACTATAGGATGCACAATAGTATTATAGTATAATTGAAACAACTGTTGTATGCAAGGTTGATGCCCGGTTTGTTGCTTGTATATAAAACGATATCTAAATTGTTACAGGCTGGTAGGTAGTTATCGAAGCCACACACAATCTCTCTATTTATAAGATAAGATATTTCAAATGTAAAATTTCTTATTTTGTTGGTTAAGGACCTTTTAAGAAGCTTCTAGTTGGATTGCAAAAATATTTCATTTGAATTCAATATGCATATTTGAATTAGAAAAGGAGACATCCAATATCTGTTTAAGATAATCCCTTCATTCTTTTTAATGTATCATTGTTGCCATTAAAAGATAGAATACACTTTCAATAAAAGAATAATAAAAATCAAGTACAATTGCTCTATCCTTGCAGGTTGTAAAACCTTTTCTTTTGATAACTTGCAACTTAAATTATTATCAATGCTATAGATTTAAAAAAACCGAATCTGCTTTGCTTTAAATTGGTATGAAAAGAAAAAATTATCCTATTGTGATAGTCTAATAAGTATAATTTACTCGATTAAACCCTGCATCAAGTTCTTCTATCACAAAGTGACTTTTCGCACCAATTAGTATTATTCCTGCGTCAAAAGCCTGTCTAAAAAAGTTTAACAAGTTCTTTAAGTTGGAACAAGTTCTTCTGATGTATTTACTCTATTTTAATGCTATCAAATGGCCCAAATTTATGCAATACTTGATTTCCTTCATCTTTCTAAAATTGTTTTAAAGCTGTAAAATAATTAATTTACTGTGGTTTACTTCCTTTTTAAATGTCAATTGATAATTTACTTAGTTAATGTGAATCATCACCTAAAATGGGGGTAAATACAAGTTTATGGTTTGGTATTGTATAATTCTCTACACTTGCAAAGATACACAAGCCAAAAGGGTAACAGAACACAACAAAGAGCATGGTCATACTAATGGCAAGGCAGAACAAAGTAAATGTGTAAGTTCATTGGTCTTTGGAAATTCCAGCTTGCGTGTTTCTTTTCTGGTACCGCATATGAATAATTGATAAATTAAACTCATAGTAATATCACAGTGAAAAGCATCAAATATACTACTCAAGTTGCACAAAAAATGTTATGGTTGTTATCATAATTCTTATTAGCTAGCAGCCTCACACAAAGTAAATCCATTTCATACATATTAATCAGCAATCAAGTGAAGCATTTTTTAGCAATGTAGTAACTACCAGTTAAGTAAATTTGTGGATTTTGTGACTTGAGTGGACAGAACAATGTACTTAAGGGATTTTGTGATAAGAATTGGCTTCTTTGGGGGAGAAATAGTACAAATTCATTACACTTGGTTCCACCACCATGGCTTCTACATTGTAGCAATGTGAGTCAATATCATCTAAGACCTAATCATGCATTTAAAGAATGTATGTGCAAATTTAGCAAACCTAGTTAATCCAACTTGATCACGCTTTAATAGCTAGCCTTAATTTTGTTAGTGTATCATTCTTATTTTTCTATTTTCTAAGTATCTAAATTTAATTTAATATTGCATACATTATACTTTCTAAAGATATAAGAAAAGAGCAACCAGCTTAAATGGCACAAATATCATGTATGAAATGTAAGATAACTTGCAAACATGGAGCCATTTTTTAGCAAATAAGAGATGAAACAGGAGTCCTACTAGTCTACCATGCCAACCATAATGACTTCTCTATGAAAGCAGCAAGGACACTAGTGATAGGTTAGTGTTTCCTCCCCATATTTCACATGAATGTTGCTTCTCAAAACATAGAAGATATTAACTATGACTATGGATTGGGAAAACTTCCATTAAGTACAGTAATGTTGGCCAATTTGTTTTGATCTACTATCACAAAATGATTTGTCGCACCAATTAGTATTATTCCCACATCAGAAGCCTACCTAAAGAAACTTTAACAAGCTCTCTAAGTTGGACCAAGTTCTTCTAGTGTATTTACTGTATTTTAATGCTGTCAAGTGGTCCCAAATGTATATGATACTTGATTTCCTTTATCTTTCTAAAATTGTTTTAAAGCTGTAAAATAGTCAATTTACTCTGTTTTACTTTGTTTTCAAATGTCAATTGATGGTTTCACATATGGCCATATCCTTGGTAGTAAAGTTGATGGGACCATTAGCTATGCAAATTCTAAGTGATATGATCCAACGGTTGAAAGTAAAGAAAGTAGACAAAACGAAACAAATCGAGATTGAGCTTACCACAATTAGGTAAAACAGCCCCTACAATCTCCTTAGCTCTGTTATGGATTTTTTTCATATCCCTATCTTTACATGACAAGAAGTATTTATACTCATTGTAACTAACTAACCAAATGCCAGCTCATCACACACACTCTCCCTCCTATACATGTGCCAGCTCAACACCTACTTACACACTACTCTTGAGCTATTAACTAACTACTACACTAGGACAATTATTTATGTGTAGTAACTAACTCTTAACCTTTCTACTATAAACTTGTAGTAAAGGTCTTTGCACCCTTGGTAATGTATCACTAAGGGTCTCACTGCTCTTCTTCATGCTTCGATTCATAAGATCCTATTTAGGATAAAAGGTACGCATATTTTTTACTTTTTTTAATTTTTTATGTGGATCATTTATTAAGTTGAACATGGCAAGAGCAAAATAGCAAAGTAGGATTTATATAGCATAATTTGTATATGTCTAGTGGGAATAAGTTTAAAATCATTCTCACTGTCATAGTACATCATTTGGAGGACTTAAAATTCTAAAAATCAAAATATACTGAATGGTGGCTAAGTATAGGAATGAAAAATCCAGGAATTCAGGTAACAAGGTCTATGATTATTATCGGATAATCGGATTAGTTTCGCTATGTATATGTGTGTATATATATTAGCTAAATATATTATCACCAGACATATACTTTCTAACCATGTTTTTTTTTTATTTAAATATTAATACACTTAAGCTATCCTGCTATATCTACGAACAATTTTGGAACAATCTTTTATAATTTTTCTTTTTCTTTTTCCCAAATTTTTTTATACTTATTTAAAATAGTTAATCTGATTTTTCCTAAAACTTATATTTATTTATTTATTTATTTCAACACATGAGCATCTAGACCATTGGCACATGGAGTGATATTTAGGGATGCATCAGGAGAAAAGCACAGAGCATATTTATTTATTTCAACACATGAACATCTAGACCATTGGCACATGGAGTGATATTTAGGGATGCATCATGAGCAAAGCACGGAGCATACCTTAAACAAGGCTTAAGAATGAAATCATAATCTTTGCTAGGGCACTTGGAAGCCCACAACTATTAATGCTAAGTGGGATGTGTATGGACCATTCTGGTGCCTAGGCATGATGATTCATTTTCTTTTGCAAACATAAAATTCCAACTACTTTAAAAACATTGAACTGTAATGAACCTTGAGCTATTGAGAGTTAATTTTAGGAATATCTTGGATTGTGCTTGAACTATGTTATGTATACAATGTGTTTACACGTATTACTAAGGCATGTCAAACATTGCTGCTATTTTTTTTATAGGATGATGATGTTGTCAATGTAGTGACGTGTATAATTTTGGCTGGTGCTGATCCGTAGCGTTCTTGCTACTTTATACAAGGTATTACTTTTGATAAAATGAAAACATTATTTAATGACAATTTTGCAGCTTGATAAAATATGTTTCTGGCATTATAGTTGTTTTTCAGGATGAATAGTGTTCAAAGTTAAAAATATATCCAATTTTGCAAAAGGTAGTTCCTTATATGTGTAATACTATCTTCTAATATTCTTCGGATCAGCTTTGATGAGCTGGGAACTTTATTGGGCATTCCTCCTCATACCATCAGGCCTAATACTTTATCAACTATTTTTACATTTCATTAACTCCTTTTGTAGTATTAGTGACTTTGTGCATTCAAAAGGCTCTATGGATAAAGTGCCTGTTATGGGGCATCGCTGAACAAGCTTGGGTGATTCTAGTTAGATTGTCTATGTGCCTGTTACCTTCTGTCTTGATTGCATTGTGAACTCAAGGTAAGTTCCTTATTTTTTTTTTTTTTTTTTTAGCCAACTAGTGGGAGTAATTATATTAAAAATTCTTACTTTGATATTTACTAATTATGAACTTTGGAGTTGCTAAAAATAATCCACTCTCATTGATTGGCCATGATTACAACCTAATTGAAAGTTTTCAGTTTGCATTCCAAGAGGTCAGCTATATATTCTAACAAGAGTACCCATTAATGTCTTTTGCTAGTTGGAAGTTGTGTTATGCATATTTTTCAAGCCATTGCATGTTAATATGTTGATTGCTCCATTTAGGTAAGGAAATTTTAAGTTATATGAGGACTATACTTTAGGATTTAAAATGATGAACCGGTTTGACTAACAATGACATCTGTTATGATGAATTTGGAACCTCAAATGATCATAAAAAAAAAACTAAACTTCTTTTATTTTTCTATCATTTTATTAGTAATGGGTTCATCTAACAATGAGGAAAAAAGAAAGCATTTTAGTTGGTTGTAACTTTACTTGTTAAGTTGTGGAAGACAATTTGCAATCCAGGAGATGATGGTGAAGATGTATAAGGATTCACAATCTTCAAATAACCCATTGACTCCGGACAAGATAGTAGACAAATTTATGAATGCAAGTGCAAGGTCCGATTATCATCCTGGGAGAGGATATGGACCACCATCGATTGGGAGATCATCGCAAAGACAAATTCAAGTAGAAGAGTTGAAAGCTGCTTTGTGTGAAACACAAGAAGAGCTTCAAGAGGAACGAAACCTACGTAAGCAACAAGGTCAACAGGTAATTCTCCTCTATTATATGTATGATTCTTCATATATCGTGCTGCGTTCGATTATGTTTAGAAAATTAATTTGTGATTCTCCTCCATTACGTGTTGATCTGTTAGGCACTTAGTTGCATTCTATGATTGAACTTCTTTTGTCAAATAATATCTTTAAATCATGTAGACTTTTAGTCACTATTAGTGATCTACATATGTAAGGGTAATTAGCACCCCCTCTGTCAAGTTACAAGAGGGGCATATCATAATTTGAATGGCTATTTTGAACATGTGAACAACTTGTAAGACCCATGAACTAGTTTGATATGTTTGCACAATGTAGGTGGTGTTCTTGTTGAGGTTTGAAGTAAAGACCTTATTGAGTTTTTGGCCTTAGTATTTTTTCATTTGAGGTTGAATATTATGAGCTGATTTTTTTTGGAATCGTTAGTCTATATGAATCTTTGTCTTAGGATTAATTGTTTGTTGTTTAATTTTTTTCATAATATCTTATTGGCTGAGTGGCGTTAACTTGTTTCAAAAAGGAAGGGCAGTTAGTACTTTCATTAGGAAAAAGTTGGGGGAATGGAGCTCCTTACAAGGATGTGCAGTTAGCATTTTCTATTGGAAATTTTCCTTTCTAAACATCCTTAACTAATTTCATTTTTTCATATATTTTAAAGGATGCCTGAGGGTCAACTAAATGCTTGTTTGCTTTGATATACAAACTAGAATCTATAATTCCCAGCGATTTATTACTTCCCTACTAGGGTCAGTTTGCCTTGGTTTAAGTGTAATGGACTCATGCATAGAATATATCATATTGGTGCTATGTTTAATACTTCTAGTGTTGCCAAGCTTCTTGATTTTATATTTTAATACTTCTAAGCTTAAACATAGAAGAGAATACTTACTCAGAACAGGGAAAAAAATTTATTCCAATATATAGACTTTAATACCTTACCGAAAGGACTTTAGTTATATTGGCACACCATGTGAATTGTATAGTGATGTATGAGTATTTGTAAGATTATAACATATGAAGAGTTTAGTAAAAAGTATGCTCTATTGTGATGTGTACTTCTTATTTCCTTTACTGTTGGATCATGATATATCACTATTACTAATATATGTGTTTTACAGCTAGATGAACTTACTCGAATTGTACAACAACTTTGCTTGAATTTTCCTAGTAGCTCAGGTTAATTTTGTCATTAAGCTTTTTTATTACTCTCTTTCTATGATTTTTATTTTTCCATTAATTGTGCATGTATGGGCCTCATTACCTTACATATTGTGTTACAGGATATCAAGGTGGACAAGTTCATTCTCCTACTCCATCAAATGGTGATGAGGGCGATAATGATGATATAGATTGAGAAAGGAGAGCGATGGCTTTTTGAGCAATTTCATCAAATCATGTTTCAGATGAGACTATGAGAAGTTATTGAACTTGTTGAAATTTATCTACCTTACAACTTACTTTTCGTTTTGGAATTTAAGAAACTAGAGTAGCCATAAAGATGCTTTAACTATCTGTAAGGATTTTATTCAATAGGTGCATTGCTTATCTTATTTGATGAGCACTAAAACATTGATCTATAAGTTTATTGCTCCAGCGCATGATGATGGTCAAACAAAATTTTGTTTGATACTTGTATTGCAATGACAGGTGTATGTGTATCTTGTGTATACATATAACAATTAAATCTATATTGTACAATAGTTGCATTATTTCTCTTATTTGATGAGCACTAAAACTTTGATCTATAAGTTTATTGCTCTAGTTCAATCCAAGTGCATGATGGTGGTCAAACAAAATTTTGTTTGATACTAGCATTGCAACTACAGGTGTATAATATAGCTACTTATGCACAAACATATGTTAAGCAGGGGCATAACATGACAAACCAATCCTCAAATAGTTATGTTTACACATTGCAGTATGACAGAGTCACTTTTAGTAGATTTCTAAGACAAACATGGTTAATTTTTATTATTGGTCATGTTTAATGGTTGCCAACGTAACTCATTTGATACAATGGTCTTAATTATACGTGGCTAATGTATAGAATAGGTCACGTTTATTGCATGCTAGCTCAACTTGTTTGCCATAATAGTTTCTTTTAAACGTGGCTAATTTATGCTATTGGTCGCGTTTAAAGGATGTTAGCATAACTTGTTTAGTACAATTGTTTTATTTACATGTGGCTAATGTATAGTATTGGTCGTGTTTGTGGCATGCCTGCTCAACTTGTTTGTTATAATTGTCTCCTCTAAACGTGGCTAATTTATATCATTAGTCACGTTTCACATGTCGGTAGTATACATTATTGGTGATGTTTAAAGGATCCCAACACAACTACTTTATGAGAATGGTCTCTTTTAAACGTTGCTAATAAAATTATATGGTCGCGGGTAAACGTTGCTGATTGTGCCAAATGGTCATAGTTAAACGTCGCTAATTTCCACTTCAGCTAACATGTGATTTGGTGGAATATAATCATATTATTTTTAGTCACTTATAAGAGTCACCTATACCTAATGATTGGTCACGTTTATGTGTCTCCCTTTCAAACCCATTTGGTGCCATATATTTATATGCCTACGTCTACCTTTTAAACGTTGCAAAATCAATTGGCGATGCACCTTTAGCCACGTTTAATAACTGTCGTGGAAAATGTTTGGCAACGTTTAATTCTGTTTTTGCCACGTTTAAAAAACGTGACCAAATACCAACTTTGTTGTAGTGAAATCTCACTTTTTCTTGAGGTTGACCATACTAATATATTTGGTCATTTTTCCCTTTATTTTTTTATTTTTGCAATCCTTGTAAGAGCATAGAATTTTATACATCATTATTTTTATTTAGGAGATATATTCCACATTAGCTTTTTTTTTTTAATTATATAATGTCATAATAATCAATCCTATCACATGATAATTATATTGTAAAATTTTACTGAGTATACTAATTGGCATTTTTGGGGTTTCACACTTGCCAACTAATATTTAGACTTTCAATTTTATACATCCATGTTTTTTTCCTCTTCCTCAATGCTCAATGCACATGTGCCAATATCCTAATTGACTGATCTAAATTTTCTCAGCACCCTTCCTACTTCAAAATTAGATTCTGGATACTCAGATCTGCCAAAAAATGAAACCGAAAATATATATAAGGTTTAATAGGGTGGGTATCCAGTAATGATTTCTTCCAAACGTTGTCATTTATTCGGTTCCATTTCCAAATGTTAGTGGAAGGGTCTTTGATTGACACAGAAATATATCTGGCTTTTAAATTCTTAGCAGTAGATTGTTAAATCCTTTCTGGTTGTATTATTTACATCTTTTATTCACATTAGAGAGTACATAACACTTGTAGAAGGGTCGGCTCGTATGCCCTTGTAGATATGCCTTTTGCCCACGGCACTTTCTTGGGTAACCAATATAAAATTTTTATATTTCTACTTATTTTGTCTTTCATAAAATGTGTAGGGAAAATGTTTTTCTTTTGCACTATTAGAGTTGAAGACTGTTTTCATATTTCAAATGATTTATTATTCTAAAATATTTGAGTGAACTTTTCTTATGATTTTTAAGGTTAATTTAGGTTGGTTTTTGGTTTATATCAGCTAAGTTGTTCGAAAGTTTTGTTATTATAACATATTTTAAACATATACTCTTATATGTGAGAAATTGATGTTACATGGTCAAATTTATAGATTACTAGTATAATAGTTTTAACATATGTATTTGAAGTAAGAACAAATGACGGACTGATAATACCTTCAATTTAAAGCCTTACATGCACTATTAGGAAATAATCCACTCTTTATCTCATCATCGTTACATATATTATCTATAAACCCACGCCACGGAAAGCCATACATATAAGTACAGATTCCACCTTTATGTCCACACAGCTTGGGCAATTTGGAGGGAATACAGCCACTGGGAGGCCCGATAGCATCCGATCATCTAGCTAATTTCTTGTCCTCTGGTTTGATCTCTTGTGGGTTTGTTTCCGATGGAGGAGCAAGTCTTTGTGGTGGAGCTGGAGGTTACGCGTATAACTACACAAACAATGACCCAAATAGAAGATGATTTATCGCATGATGTATAACTATATTATGCTGCAATAGAGCATTATATCATTCTCTTATTTTGAGGCTCTTAATCGCTTGTTCAAATTTACGTAAACACCACAGACACTCATAGCGACAAGCGTAGCCTCCATGGTGACGTCAATGGCATGAACAACCTGGAGCAGGAACAAGCTGTACGGTGCCGTGTGATGATGGTGGTCGTGGTCATGGTGGTGCTTTTGGCCGTCGTGATGGTGTTTGTGGTCGAGTTTGTGGTGTTGGTCGTCGTGGTGGTGTTTGTGGTCGAGTTTGTGGTGTTGGTCGTCGTGGTGGTGTTTGTGGTCGAGGTGGTGCTCGTGTTTAAATGATAATATCGGATATCTCTTTAAAAAGATGTAGAGCAAGACTAGGAGGATTAGAACAGCAGCAACTGCACAAACAATGACCCAAGTAGGAGTTGAATCAGATGATGATGATGATGTATTACTATTTGGATCATACAAATACGGTGGAGAGTAGTTACATGGGTGATTTGGATCTTGACATGGAGCATAATGATGATTATTATGCATTATGCAAGAGAGAACAGAAACACACTGTCAAATGTACCACAACATTCATATACAGCATTATTGGGTGCATTTTATAGAGCGTCCTACAGGCCTGGGATGACAGTGTCTTTCTTTGGGTCAACATCATAATATTAAACAATTCATCACCACACATGTAACAACTTACTCGATAATCCTGACAATAATTATTCTTTTACATGCAATATACCGTAAAGCATATTTATTATTCATCAAAACACTTTTATCAACTACTAAGGATCACGGTGCGCGTCCCTACCTTATTAAAATCCGACACTAAGTGGAAAAAGGAGTTATTGGATATAAGCCACATGAATGGACATGTAATCATCTTCATAATAACAAATTATTTTCAAATTATGCAATTAATGGGCTTGATATTAATTGTACAAACTTATAATTAGAAAGGGCAAATAAAAAGTATTAGAAAAGCATGCCATATGTAGTTTTTTTTTTTTTAGGAATAGAAAAGATGAAAATTGCAAGAATTTATGAGAGTAATTTGTTTTTGTAGTAGAAAAATCAAAGTACTTTTCATCAATTTAAGAGATGTACAATTTAAAACTTAAAAAATGGCAAAGACGCTCAAATTTTTTATTTCAAATGATAACTGAATAACTTTTTTTTTTTTTTTGGTCATAAGGGATACAATTTATATCGAAAACTTAAACTTTACTAAAAAGAAAAATACTAAGAAAATCCTATTAATAAAAACATTAGATGATATTGAAAGGAAAGAGACTAAAAAGAAAAACCTCCAATTAAGACATGATATTCAAAAGATATCCTTTTCAGAAACTATTTAAGGACATCAATGACAAGCTATTAAATATTGAATATGGACTGCGCTAAAAATATTGACTGCATCATTTAAAATATTAGCTACATCATCATTGACTGTGTCATTTCTCTCAGGTTGGACAAAATTTGTCCTCAAATTTTCACCATGTAATGAAAAAATTGCTTGGGATTAATGATGAAAACATGCCACGAGTGATCCTTGATAGGTGTTAGAAAGACTGGAATATCATAATCTTTCACACTTTCCTAAATAAAACCTTTAGCAAAAAATATCTCAGTTTGTCTCTTTAACTCATACTTTCTAGAACTCATTTTGTAATGAGACCTGTTTGGAAGGGCTGATCTAGGTTAAACATTAATTTGATGTTGGATATCACGTAATGGGGTTAGTCCATCTAATAACTCATTAAGAAACACATCGCGAAACTTTTCTACTATGAAACTTACTACTTAGGAACTGCAACCTCTTCAGCGACCTCTTTCCACCAATGTATCTTTACCATCTCTAGTCAAAAACACTCTTTAGTATACTCAGTGTCAAAAATTAGTCCTTCATTACCAGCAATCCCAAAAAAATATCATCTTTTTCATCGACCAAAATATCAAAAACAATGGTTCACTATCAATCTCAAAAACATCACCCTGTTCATCATCATAAGAATCAATGATTGGTTCTGCATCAACCTTAAAAACATCATTCTCTACCATAAGTACACCCATAATCTCTACAAGTCGATCTATTATTAGATCTAATCGATGTTCTAAAGCTACATCCAACCATTCATCAATCATTTGTTCAATTCTCTGATCCACATCATCATGATCATAGATCTCATCCACCACATGTCATTGATTAGTTTGCCTACATTGTGCCATGACATTCCAAGAGTGAATGCAACTCTGATGAAAAACTGATGTAGTAGAATAATTAGGGTTTAATATCATAGGTAGTTGAATCACACACGATTGCTAGAAAAGTGATCCTCTACTATCTATTGATTCTACGAATACCTAGACAATTGACATCCAAAATTATAAATCCTTTAAAGAATTTAAAATTTGGGAAGGAAAAGCAAAGGTGCCTCAAATTTTCTAATGATGAATGAATAACTAATCTCTTTTTTTTTTTTTTTTTTTTTTTTTTTGCCATAAGCATATAATTTACATTGAAAACCTAAACTTTGCTAAAAAAGGTAAAAGACTAAAAAATCGTATTAAGAAAAACATTAAATGATATTGAGAAAGGAAAGAGACTGGAAAAAAAAAACTTTCAATTAAGACATTGAATGGGAAAGTTCTATGGTCTCGTCATTAATTTTGATAAGACCGGTCCCATCATCATCCAACGGTTCACACCATATCCAACCGTAATGAAATCTCTGAAATAGTTAGTATTTCATTTACTATATTTATTTTAACGGTTAGATTGATGATGTGACCGTAAAAAATCCCGTATTGAATGATATTCAAAAGATATTTTTTTGAATATCGACTAAAAAATGAAAACTATTGAAAGACATCATCACAAGCTATTAAATATTGAATATTGACCGCATCATTAAAATATATTAATTGCATCATCATTAACCGCATCACAAACTGTAGATGTTGTCTGATTATTTGTCATTAGTTCCATTATGTCACATATAGAATATTATTGTACGTGGCTTGTAGTATAGCGTCGTACATCGCGGTCCATTCCAAAATTTATTGGTCACCAGTTTAGGATTACTTTTCAGGTCAAGATGGTAATATTGATATCTATTACTATATGGGTTACTATATGTGTGTTGATGGTGTTGGGCCTAACATTAGTTATGTGGAGGACGACAATCATCTTAACTACTTGAATGGTTAATTTATGTATTATATAATGGAAACCTAGTTTTAGTTTATGACTTTCTCCATTTCGTGGATTTATGTTATCTACAATTATTATCAAATTAATTAGGGAGTCGTTTTTAATTTATTAGTTATTTGATTATTTATCAAAATTCAAAGGAAAATTTTGAGATGTATTTGCTACTTGCATTTCCCGATCATGATAATTATCGCGCGACAAACATGAATGGCATGTCAATTTATGCAGTATTTTCCTACGTCAGCAAATATATGCACAAAGCTTGTTGCCATTATATCTCAATCTTCATGTCCAAATTTTCCACTGCTTGAAAAATAAAGCCGTGCAGATAACCTTGCTGCACCCAAGCACACAATACGCCAAACCCCACGAGTCGTATCCACATAATATTACATATATATGACATTGCAGCGTCAAATTCATCTCATCTCAAGGTTACTAATAATATGAATCATCAGCGTAACTGGTCCATGTCAATCATCTTATAGTAGTGTCCTATACTACCATTTGTATCACAGTTAGCCAACGTACGACTTACCTACTCACATGACATTTCTTTGCTTAATCTAAATATCAAATCACCTTGTCTCATATGTCCCGCAAGATGCTCAGCTCCCAGTTTGCGATCAAGACATCATATTACCCCACGGTCCTGATAATCTATAGTATAATCAAATAATTATATGACACACTCCATCACTTTGAGGTTGATTTCATTACTACTCGATTCACAAAACCAAAATAGGCAAGCATAAGGAGGCAATCTGACGATTCCGTCAAGACTCAATTATTTGTTTAATTTACAAATTTTAGCTATCCTATAGAAATTTTAGTATTTACATCAACAAGTTTCCCGGATATGACTCCAACCGTTTTTAACTTATTTCTTCTAATTTTCTACTGAGGTGATATAGTATATCTTGTTATAATTTATCTTAAACTTTTTTTTTTTTTTAACACAACCGATTAGCTTAAACATCCACATGCGCTGAAATGTGCATATAACCAGCTCAAAACCTATAGAGTTACAGGTCCAATATCGGGTGCTCTAGAGCCGACTCGCCTAATGCGAAGCCACACTAGTAGAAAAGTGGGTAAAGGAGGCGAAAATTAAGAGGCAAAATTCGCCTCTTAAAGAATTGAGGCGAAATTGGCCTCATCTTGAAAACTGAGGCCAATTTCGCCTCATCCTAGTCAGCATATGAGGCGAAATTTGCCGCTGACTAGGATGATGAGGCGAATTTCGCCTCACTAGCCTAGTCAGCGGCCAATTTCGCCTCATATGCTGACTAGGATGAGGCGAAATTGGCCTCAGTTTTATGAGGCGAAATTCCCCTCATAATCCCCCTATATAAACTAGGGCTGTGCACGGTACATTCGGTTCGATTTGCATCTCGAACCGAACCGCACCATAATTTACGGTTCGGTTTTTCTTTTAAATTCAAATCTAACTATACGGTTCGGTTCGTAATTTTTTCGAACCGAAAAAAAAACGGTCCGGTATGGTTCGGTTTGCGGTTCAAACCGTTTTTTCATAAAATAAAAAATATATTCTATCGAAAAAGTTCAATTACATATTTCTTATCACTAATGCAAATATAAACAATAATATTTAAAATTAATCATTTATCAAATAAACATGTAAAACTTATAGGAAGGAAAAGATTTCATCTATTATAAAATTATAACTATGACTAGTCTCATTTTTTTGAATTATCTTGAACTATAATGATATACTAGACTTTATCTCAATATAAGACATAAAATGTAATTCGTTGTATGCTTCTAACTAACATATTACCAATTATATAAATCAATAAGCACTACAAGAATTTTGACATTTGGTGACGTTTGTAAATTTTGCAGAAGTCACCTTTTCCTTATACTCTAGTCGCGTTTATTAAATGTGAGTAAATATACACTATTAGTCACGTTTATGAACAAATTTAAATTACACATAAGTGCTATTGAATTTGTAACTCCTTTATAAAAGTAAACGTTACCAATTCTCATTATCAAGTAAAATAAAATGAGCAAAATGAATTAAGTTTAATTTTTAAAAAAATTCACTATGCATTTAAAAAAAATAAAAGGAAATAAATTTGAACACAAAAATAATTATTCCTTAAAAAAAATATCCTATCATTAATAATCTTTTTTAATCCATTAATTGTACGGTAAAAAATCCTCCTGTGATAATAATCATAATAATACTTCAAAAAGACAAGGATGTAATAATAGGAGGGAACTTTTTTACTTGAAAAAAATGGAGGCACGCTCTTTTCTTTTTCTACATAAAAAGAAAAACCCTAGCAACTCTGTTTCCATGCTTTTCCATGGAGACTCTCTTTCTTCTTGAAAAACCAAGAGGCTGTTTTCTTTGACAAAGCCAAAAAAGCTCTGCCACCATACGACCACCACAAGGACAAACTTGTCGACACTAGAGACCAGGCACACTGCAAGGAACTACCGGCCGCTGCAACACCAAGTCACAAAACCTTCTAAGTGAGAAGTCATAAACCTTTAGAACCTGTTTCTGTCTTTTGATTCAACTATAAGTTCTTGTATTTCTAATTCCCACCACTTTGATGGTTTGTCAAATCAGAGCAAGCTGTGATTTGTTTTCTTTTATGCTCTGCATCGTCTTGTCCTGATTTTACTTGTGAGTAATTAGATTTGAAGGCAAAGTTACAAACTTTTGAGTGATTTTGGCATTTGAGTTTGGGTCGAATTTGTATTGATTTGACGTATCTATTGATTTTGTGATGTGGGTATGTTGTTAATGATCTAATTGATGAAGAAAGTTCATTTCTTTAATGATACATATTGCTAGTAATTAAGTGGAAGTGGTGTTTTTGGTATTGCACATTAGGGTTTTGACATAAGTATCGACTTAATGGTCTGGGTATGTTGTTTAATGTTTTATGGATGAAGCAAGTTCACTTTTCACTACTAAATGTTCTAGTTTGTAAAACAAACTCAATTTCCTTAAATCTATGTGTATCAATGCAGTACACTTAACTACCTTTATTTATTATTAGTATAGAGATTTTGATAGCAAATTTCATTTTCCTTTTGGTTATGACTTGTTTTTTCTTTTGAAATTATTGTTTTAGTACCATATTCAGTCGTATGACTGTGTTTCCTGGTGCATTTAGTCGGAGACGGTGACCTCAAGAAAGGAGGGAAGAAGAAATTCGTAGTGAAAGAGGAAGAACCAGAACAGTAAGCACACAAAATGCCCATAAATTTCATTTTCCTCAAGCTTAATGATATCAGTAGGTAAGAATTTAAGTTTAACTTCTCTTTAGTTCAAGTTGTGTAAAAAATTTTCTGAGTTTTGATACCAAATATTATTGTTGTGTTATTTCGAATTAAGGTGCCAATTGAGATTAATGGGCCCGTGTTTGTCCTTTATTTTGCATTAAATTCATAGGAAATAAATTTGTATTATAATTGTGTCTTTCCAGATGTATCATGCATTTTTATTTACTTTTTTCGCAATGTGATTTCAGGCTTTCATGTTGCTGTCATGTTAAAACTCGCTAACTCTATTCAAAATCCGGTAACTTAATTAGATCTTGATTATTTGAAAATGGTTGTAACAAATTTTAAAGTGAATAATGGATGAGACATTATTTAAGCTAGTATCCAACATTATGATCCTAGCAATATCAAAGCAATACTTAGAATCACCTAGAAAAGTTTTCGGATATGGTTTCACCTACAGTGGGTATAAGACTAGCTTCAATATATGCTAGCATTCGTATTTTAGTTTACTTATCGCATTGTTGGTAAACATTTTCTTAATAGGGTGTTAGCAATGCTAAATGTGCATTTTTGGTTTAAATAATAATCAAGTCATTTTCTAAATCTATATCTCTAATGTGGAAACAAACCTATACACAAGATGGGTCTTATCTGATAAATATTATCATTTTTTATTGTTTTGAGTGCTCTTTAATTTTGCGATTAGTTAAATCACACAATTGAGATTAACTTGTTGTTATCTTTATATGTAGTCTTCTTCTTGTAATGGTGGATATTTAAGTGTAATGCTTATTCGAGCAATTAGAAGGCATCTTCAAAAAGATTGTGGAATGCCTTGAAATAACGGAGCCAATGATTTTTATGCAAGAAAAATTGACATTATGGATACATATTGATTTTCATAAATGGCTTCTGTACTTGCTAAAAAAATTAAGTCAATATTTTATAGAAGTAGTTAATGCTTAAAATAAAAACTTAGCATGTGAAACACACGATTATCTCTTTTCAATTTCCCAGTATGAAGAGGATTCCTTATCTTTATGACAGTGGATATATAGGTAAGATCAATAAATTGTTTCAACAAGTTTATTCATGCTCTTTCATATTTTAAGCTAAACTAGGAAAAAAAATAGTGGTACTTTGTAAAAGATTTTTTTTTTTTTTTATAGGTAGGTAACTATGGATTGGATTGGTTCTTTACACTCCATTTCATATATCTGATGCCAATTTACAAATTGCAGGCCAAGATAGCCTCATCGAGTGGATAGAGGACCCATCATATCCAGATACAAATTTGTGTTAAAATAGCATCTATGGTAAGTATTCCTTGCAAGGGATTGTTCTCTATTCCCCTAATTTTATTAAGCGTACTTTAATCCTAATTTTCATTGTTTTCTATTTACTACCATGAATTACCATAGATTGACTCGGTAGAGTGAACATATAGAATAGAGAGCAATTTTTAAATATAAAAAAAATGATATTCTATTCAATTTTGGTATAACATCTGCATTCTTCTTTTACTCACATTTGCTAAAATCCTAAATAAAGATGTGAAGTGACAATAGTAAAGCAGAACATAGCAGAGTTTGGTGTGTCTTTATCTATTATGCATCTCTTGAACTACTTTCTCTATGCATGATTTTTCAAGTTTTGACTGGTATCTCTCTTATGATCGTGATGTATGACATATTTTATTGGACTAGGTAAGGTTATTTTCATTACACTTATCTTTCACAAACTTTCTTCTAATGCATATATTAAATCATTATAAGCTAGTCATCTTTACACCTATTGTTCATTCAACTTGTTCATCTTTGTCTCAAAACCAACTTAATTATTAGCTAATTAAATTAAGCCAACTTGTCTAATTATATCCTATAATTCATTTTATTCATTTAATCTATCTAAACTCAATTTATAATCTAGGTGAAGATTTGAGGTATTTCAGTAACAACACCAACGTAGATAATTTCCTCAACAAACTATCTTATTATCATCTACTTTTATCAAGATCTTATTTACATATTAAATATCAAGTAATCTATAAGATTATAAATCACAAATTTTAATTGTAAATATTTATATTCGTACTTATAATTTCATAACGAATACGATAAATATATAATTATCACATTCCATATGAAATACTTTACGGTATTGTAATTAATATATTTTAATTTTATATTTTCGTAGAAAGTCCAAATGTTCTTTTATATGTTTAATATTATTAAAATATCTACTCAAAATACAAAATGTCGAACAAAACTATATATTAATACAAAAATTTTCATGTTACCATCATTTCTTTTAAATCCTCCATAAACCTAAATAATTCATTTTATTAATTTGTTATTGAGATATTTAAATATAACTCTTCTATCTCATCTACTAGTAAAACAATTGATTATTAAATAAATATTTTCATAATTAATATTTAATCTAAATAAATGTTTTTTGTAATAACTTTTTGATAAATAAAAGTATATTACCCAACTGAATAAGATTAATTTTTAATCTCATCTACTAGTAAATCAATTGATTAATAAATAAATATTTTTATAATTATTATTAAATCTATGAAAATATTTCTTTATAATTATAACTCTCCAATCTTATCTACTAGTAAATAAATTGATTAATATACATATATATATTTTATAACAAATATTTAATATATAATATAAATATTTTTTAATTAATTTTTAATGAAAAGTACATTACCCAATTGAATAAGATTTACTTTTAATCTTATCTACTATTAAATAAATGGATTAATAAATATATATTTTTTATTATTAAATATTTAATCTATATAAATATTTTTTGTAATTAATTTTTAATAAATAAAAGTACATTACCCTATTGAATAAGATTAATTTTTAATCTTATCTACTAGTAAATAAATTGATTAATAAATATATAATTTTAATATTAAATTTTTAATCTATATAAACATTTAATGTATATAAATATTATTTATAATTAACTTTTAATAAATAAAAGTACATTCCCCAATTGAATAAGGTTGACTTTAATTCTTATCTACTATAAATAAATTGATTAATAAATATATATTTTTTATAATAAATATTTAATCTATATAAATATTTTTTCTATTTAATTTTTAATAAATATAAGTACATTACTCAATTGAATAAGATTTACTTTTAATCTTATCTACTAATAAATAAATTGATTAATAAATATATAATTTTAAAATATTAAATATTTAATCTATATAAATATTTTTTATAATTCATTTTTAATAAATATAAGTACATCACCCAATTGAATAAGATTAATTTTTAATCTTATCTACTAGTAAATAAATTTATTAATAAATATGTAATTTTTATAATAAATATTTAATCTATATAAATTTTTCATCAATAAATGTACATTACCCAATTGAATAAGATTTATTTTTAATCTTATCTACTAGTAAATAAATTGATTAATAAATATACAATTTTAATAATTAATATTTAATCTATATATGATTTTTTTATAATTAATTTTTAATAAATAAAAGTACATCACCCAATTATACAAGATTAATTCTTAATCTTGTCTAATAGTAAATAAATTGATTAATAAATAAATATTTTTAATAATTAATATTTAAAACATTACAAAAATTTTAATTAAACACTTAAAATTTTAAGCGGACAACGCGGGAGAAGAAAAGCGGGTGCGGGAAAATTGAATTTTTTCATGTGAGGCGAAATTCCCCTCATTTGGTCATATGAGGCGAAATTGGCCTCACTGTCCAACTCATGAGGCCAATTTCCCCAGATTTTAACATATGAGGCGAATTTCGCCTCATCAGCCCAGTCACACCCCTATATATACCCCCTCTTTTCTCTCTTCATGCTCGCTCCAATTTTTCCCGTTCGCGCGAGCTATTTCCTTCCAATCGGCCGAATTCATACCAAAATCTTCCATGGTAAATCATTTTATATTTCCATTTAACTTATTTTAATTTTGTATTTAGTTTTTATTTATAATTATTTATTTGTATTTATTTTTAGGTTTTTATCATTTCTTATTACAAGTTCAACAACATTAAAATCAAATATAATATAAGGTATAATATTTTCATTTTAATTTACAAAGTTTTTGTATTTTTTTTTCAAATTTTGGATATATTCTGATTTCCATTTTATAACATTTATATCAATATAAATATATTTATAATATCATAATATTTTTATTACTTCAAATGTTTATAATAAGAAACTTACATATAATATTTTAAGTAAAATATTAATATTAATAAATTCGTCATATTAACTATATAATTTTTTAAAAATTATTGCAATACGTGTTGTATTTATTGTTTATAAATTCTGAAAAAATATAAAATATACAATTTTAAGTAAAATATAAATAAATTCGTAATATTAATTATACATTTTTTAAAAAAATATTGCAATACATGTTGTATTTATTATTTATAAATTCTGAAAAAATATATTAATTAAAAAAAATTAAGTAAAATATTAATATTAATAAATTCGTAATATTAATTATATAATTTTTATAATATTATTGTAATATGCGTTGCATTTTTTTTTTAAATTTTAGAAAAATATATTAATAATAAAATTTTTAATTAAAATATTAATATTAAAAATGAGAATTATATTAATTATAAATTTTTTAAAAAATTATTACCATACGTGTTATTTATATTGTTTTATAGCTTACGAAAATTATTTTGATATATGAGGCCAATTTCGCCTCATGTTTTACTATATGAGGCGAAATTGGCCTCATGCCACGTCAGCTAGTGAGGCGAAATTCGCCTCACTAGCTGACATGGCACTCCTCCTACAATGAGGCCAATTTCGCCTCATGTTTTACTATATGAGGCGAAATTGGCCTCATGCCACGTCAGCTAGTGAGGCGAATTTCGCCTCACTATCTGACATGGCACTCCCTCCTACCATGAGGCCAATTTCGCCTCATGTTTTAAAACATGAGGCGAATCTGGCCTCCTTTTCCCTAAGATGGCGGACCTTCAGAGGCGAACTTTTGAGGCGAATTTTTCGCCTCAGTAGCATTACTGAGACGATGTTTTAAGCTACTGCGGCGAAAAATTTCGCCTCTTAAACTAACATTTTTACTAGTGCCATTCGCTGATTCATGTGCCAATTCAAGTCCCATTTCACTAGCCAATTTTTTTCAAAAAATAAAAAATAAAAAATAGAATGAAATATCACAGAAAAAATAAAATAATGATAAAATTAAAAAAATAATTTAGAATTAACTAAAAGAAATTTTCAACTTAAAAAAATGTCTAGAAACAATAGTTTTAACCCATTTATAGAAAGAATTGTTCAATATATGCATTTATATATACATAAGCATATCTTCTTTTAGCTGTAAAGCTAGTAATTATATGAGATTATAAAATACTCAATACACAAACAATTGCGACAAAGATAAAAACTAGTCCTGCGTTGTTAAAAAGAAAAAAGAAATCGCTTTGATTAGTGTATAGCAATAAATTTTAATCATTCATACAAAAATAGTTTAAACATTATTTTATTGTTTTATGTTTATCTTTTTCTACTTTTCTTTTGTTTTTCCTCTCTCTCTCTCTCTCTCTCTCACACACACACACACACACACACACTTTTTGTGACTGTTTAACACTAATTGTCGTGATGGGTTAGAGGCCTTGAATTTGTTCTGACCAAACAACCTATCGGTCATTTGATGGACCATGACATGTGTGACTAGGCTAAATTGAGGGTTATGACAATTGCACACTGGCCTAGCCAAATCAGGTCATGAGTGGGCATGGTAAAAGGGCCATGTCGTGTTTGCCCGCATGCAAAATTTGACGTGCTTTCACGTGCCTGGCCTTTCTCATGCTTGTGTGTTGTGATTTGTGTGATTCTTTTTCGCGTATCCTACCATGTTAGCCCATTTATTCGCTTGTCGATTCGCGTGCTTTTTTTTTTATCGAGTTTGATTTCACACGATTTGTTCCTTTTTTTTTCTTTTTTTTTTCTAGCCTATGATTTATTTTCCTATTGTTTTCAGAATTGTAATTAAAATAATTATTCAAATTAGTTTTAAATAAATGTAATAAATAAATTATACATTTAAAATAAATAAAACTTAGACGATTAATGAAGCATTATTTTTAACTCCATTAACATTTAACAATAATATGCATTACATATTATTCACATTATTACTAATAAAAGATCATAATTATTTTCATTTTAGAAAAAATAGTGCGAATGTAATGATTCAATGCCTTGACCATGTGCATCGCTCGAGGGCTGATATGATGGTGGTGGCGGAGGATGCTCTAGTTGATAACCTATCCATTCGAAAAACTGGTTCATCTTGATATTCATGTTTCTAAGCATATTCTCACATGTTCAAATTGTGTCTTGATTATCTGTTTTAGGCTCTACATTATCTCACCCATGTTACATGTAATGGGTTGTTGTTGTGTTTGAGCTTAACCGTGCTACTATCCTTCTCCCATTCATTCATCATGCCATGAGAGAGGAAGGGACAAACCATCCAAGTGGAAATCAAAGCTCTATTCAATTGATTCATTTCCGTCCCTCGGTTATGCTACGCTATCTTGATCTCTACAATATTGGTTAGCTTTAGGGTCATACCTAAAACTCAACCTTCTTACTATGTCATCCTTTGTGAACTTGGACATTGTTATTGCTTTTCATGTGATTTGAAAAGTCAAATCCCCCTTATTACAAAGTGATAATGATGAGGCAACCATATGCGCGATGGACATCCTTTCTCCTTTGTACCCAATGCATGTATTGTATCACCACATGGATGACATTAATGGTCGATGATCAATCATTGCGTCTACAAGGAAGACGTCTTCAACAGAGATGTTATTTAAATTCGCCCCTGGACATATATTGTAGTCAATCATATAATGGATAGTATAAAAGTTAGTAAGAGATCTTTTTGTTTTAGGTGCTTCAAGTGGTCTATTTGACACTCACCAATACATATTGAAGCACTACTTATGTTAAATACCCAACGGAATGCATTGGTCATATCCTAATTTTAAGCAACTTATCACCCCCATTGGTCTAATGTCATTAGCAGAAAAACAGAACCAACCTGGACTTTCAGTGGCTCGGGGACAGCAACTCAACATTGAGGTAGGTGTCATTGTCATTACTAGATTTGCAATCGCAGACACAGACAAAATAGTAGATGAACTAGAGGAAGTTTGTAGAAGAATGTATGGCTACTAACCTTTGTTCTTTTTCAATCCTCTTGTAATTTTTTTTTTTTGTAGTTAAAAAATGTTATTAATAAAAATTTAATTTTCTTCCTATCCTAATGCATTTATTAATTTCATTTATTTAATAATTTACAATTATTCTAATTAAATTAATGAAGCAAGTTTAACATTTAATATAAATTAATTACCATTATAATATTATTTCATAAATTCATTTTTTTATTCCTAAAAAATCCAAGTTAATATCTTAATAGCAATACAATTGAAATCATTTAAAAAAATAAAATATACTAAACATATAATATTTTTTAAGAAGACAAATATATTTTATTAAAATAATAAAACAAAAAATTATTTATTTAAATACAATTTACAGTGAATTAAAAAAATAAATCTCAATTTTATATTATTACTTTAAAAAGGCTTGCGCATTGTTTGCATGTCTTGCATGCTATGCCGTGTCGACCCACTTATTTTCGCGCTATGTGTCGGCTTGTGTGTGCTCGTTCTTGTCTTTTTCTTTCGCATGTCATGTGTGCTGTACAATGCCTATGACTTGCATGTCACTGCCCATTTACCATGCCTAGTCATGGGTTGAACCCTGCCTATACTTTTATCTAAATTATCTAGGATTTGAATTAAATGATGGCCATATCAACTAAACTAGAATATCTCTTTATTGATAAGCCTTCTTCACCTTAATTTTGGACGTGGCCAAAAAGAAAAAACAAAGAGATATTATTAGCCATTAGGTATTTGATGTAGGTATGTTGTTGTGTTATTTTCCATAGGACCTTTCGGCATCTAAAGTAATAGTTAAATATGACTAAATTAATGGATAGAGTGCGCTTGGTCATCGCTTTGATCCAAGACAAGGAGCGACAACCTTGTTAAGTGAAATGTCAATATAGTAGTTAAATGCTTAGGCCAACAGGGTTACTTCGATGGATAGGTGATAAAGGGAACGATAGCAAGATAAAATTACTTGTATTTAATGAGAATCTATATAGTAAAGTGGGGCTAATTGAACTATATATTATATAATGGATGAAAATAGGTAAAGATGTATAATGAACCCTAGATGGGGCTATTACGTATATTAAATTAGGAGATAGATGTATCTGGTGTACTTTTATCAACCCTCTTAGCAATTGTTACTATTGAGGATTCCTAAGTTCCCAATGTGTTGCAAGAGTGTAAGTGCTCCACTATTGGTTTCTTCACCTATAAGAATCTAAATTGTTGATTGTTACATATACATTTAGATTTAGTGTATGTGATCGTATTGTGTGTTCTTGTGTTGCTGTTTTACTAAGTCTTGAATCACTTTTATCCAGTTTAGGTGATGATTCTAATGATGAGGACCCTATGATTATTTGGGCTATGGGATGGATGTTGATGACCTACTTTATGAGTGGAGTGGCCAAATGTGCTAAACTTATTTTAGTGTTGCTAAGAGTTATGCTATGTTTTGGAGGTCCTTAATAATATTGAGGGTTTTGATTTGAGATTGGTTGTATTTCTTACTTGACACTTTGTAGACTTTGATACTTTTGTAGACGTGGATACTATCATCATCAAAATACTATGATACTTTTACTTTTGATATAGGTAGTCTACTCCCTGGAGTAGGTTCGGAAATCTTTTACAAATTACATATATATTATTTATTGCATTACTAATCATTTTTAAGGAAAAAAAATAATTCACTATGATTAGTGCACAGTAATAAATTTGACTATTCACATAAAAATAGTTTAAACATTTTTTTTGTTTATATTTACTTTTTTATTTTTTATTTTTTCTTCTTTTCTCTTTAATATTTTAATGCTACATGTTCAATGGGTTAGAGGCCTTGAGTCGACCTTAACTAGACCACCTATTGGGTCATCTTACGACCATGACATGTGTGGCTAAGCTAGACTGAGGGACTGGCCATCGGTTGAATCCAGCTAGTACTTTTGTTTAAAGTATCTGACAATTGAAATACATGGGATAAATGGTGGTCATATCGATAATTCACTGTGGGCCAAAAGTCGCTTTACTTGGCAAGACCCGTCTCTATTGGTACGCTAAAACGTTCATCATTAAAATTGAAGTAGGTGAAGAAGGTTTATCAACAAAGAGATGTCCCAGGCCATCACGTGATTGATGTAGGTATGCTTTTATGTTATTTTCCTTAGGACCTTTCGGCATCCGAAGTGTATTTGTAAATACAATAGAAGCAGTACTTGAAATATAAACACTACATCAATAATTCTTTCGGCGCAATTAATAACATTATATTTATCATGACATTCTAAGTGTCGATGGATTTGTCGATGTTAATCTGCACAGATACCATTGAAAGATGTCTACCATATTAAAAAGATGTTAACATATTGATAATCTAATCATCTGATAGAAGACGAAATGAAATATTCCCTTAAAATATAAAGTGGCAATATATTTGTTACTAGAGACAATTTAGACCATTTTGCTTTCCTTCTTTTTTTTCCAATTATATTAACCAAAGATAAAAAATGAAAGTTTCAATTTGTTTCCCCTCTTTCCTTATTTTCCCTCCACTGCCTCATCCCTTTTTAATTAAATTACCAAACACAGTATTAGTTACAGCCATATATTTGATTTGTCCCATCAATACACGATTCAAGAACTTAGGATACATCTTTCATATGGCTACACAGTGATAGTGATTGCAGTACAGTATACTACTAAGTACTACCTTTAATGCTTCTTCTTAGCACCTTATATTGCTCATACGATTGGTTTTGAAAAGTACTTTGATCTTTTCGATATTCATTCATCCAATTTTTCAAATAAACGTTGAGTACTTAAATCTTTAAGGACACATTTACGTATTTTAAATTGACTACTTTCATTTTATCAAAGAATGGATAATAAAACCAATATATATATATATATCTATCTATCTATATATATATACACCGGTTAATGTCACGAATAGTACATAAATTTGAAATTGATCAATTTAATATCTAAAATAACTTTTCATATAAGCTAACAATACATCTGTCATATTATAGAATCTAAGTAACCAGCAGAATCCATTCATTACAAAATTGATAAGGATTCAAAAATAGATACAAAAATATATTGGATAGCGTTATGCAATTTTCTTTGCAAGTTTGCACATACATAATGGACCGATGAACCAAATCGTGGTACCATTTTGTGCCTCTTTTGCACTAGACCAGCTTCTCCATAGGCTTACCAATATATGGAGCTTGTAGGCAGTTCACTCTTACGATAGGGTATAATTGTCAAACCTTTGAAGTTTCTTCGAGGCTCCTATTTGGATTGCTAATTTTTTATCTATATCAAATTGGTATTGATTCAGTATCTGTTCGGTTTGGACAGTTTATGAGTAAAACTGTTGATTTTTCATCGGTATCATATTTATATCAGTTTAGTATCGATTCAGTATTAGTTCGGTTTGAAAATGACTCCAAAATAACACCAAAACGATAATCCAATCATGCCCTATAAGTGGCCTTTGATATATTCTAAAAATATTTGACTGCTTGTAACTTAAAAGAAAACAGAGTTTTATATTCCATTAGATCGTGGTTTTTGCTTGCTAGTTATTTTGCAAATTTCAATTGGAGAGAGTTAAGTAGCACTTGTTTTCGGTTGAGTAATGCCTATTGTGAGTTAGTTGGAATATTGTAAAAGGCTTTGATCTTCAACTATTTTGCATTTATAAACTTAGTGAGTATATTATTGAAGTGATTACATTGGCAATTATAATTCTTACTAAGGCACCTTTTTTTCACCTAAACAAGGCTTCAAAATTGACTTTATAGGGAAAATAAGGTGATTCTACTCACCTATTATATTTTGTTTCGATTGGGCTTCATTCAATGAGATATGTCAAATAAAAACTATTTTTTGAATTGTAATTGCAATATAATAATATTATTATGGGATATATATTAAATAATATTATAATTTATTATTTCATACTCAAAGATATATACTATTGTTTAAATATTACAATTAAATAGTGCAACATTAACGAATAACTGGACAAATATAAAGTAAAGGGAAAATGGCAATTCTATTACATATACTTTACATAAAATTAAATTTGGTACTCGAATTTAAAGTGGTCAATTACTCAATCAAAATTCTCATTACTATATTAACTACCCCACTAATATTGTTTGTTCTATTTTCTAATGTGGAACATAGTAATCAATGATAAGTTGCCTATTTTACGTCTGCAAATAGAGCAAACCATGTTAAGTAGGTAGTAAAAATAGTTATAAAAAGCTTGATTCAGTGTTAAGGGTCGGTTTGGTTTATCTTATTCTAGTCATTTTAACATATTATTTTTACCATTTTCAAACAGACTATTTGTTAAGAAATATATGCAGATGAAAAACATATATTTTTACACAAACAGATAAAACAAACCAGGTACAAATCAAACATATATAAGATACAAACATAAATCAAATATAGATAAGATACAAATAAAAATCAAACAATGCAAATAGATAAATTAAACATTTTTAAAGATTAAGTACTAAATTTAAATTTTTTTATAAACTTTAGGTACCAAATTTAACATTTATCCTAAAGTAAATTGACAAAACATCATAAGAAAATAAATCGAATCTAATACTTTCAAATCCAAAAAGATAAATAATGGAAAATATATATAAGTTTCAGCAAGAATGAGAACATGCTACAACAAATACAACAAGTTTGGAATAAGTAGAAAATGGACAAACAAGATAAAGTCTATAAAAATAATGCTGTTGAACATGGGATGAGGATGTACTATAGGTCATCTATGATGTAGTTTTTAAAGTCGATCAATGGTAACTATAAGCCAAGGGTGGCATGGGAAATGTAGTAGGGTTGTTGTTACTATGAAGATGGTTGCCTTTTAAGTAGGCAATTGTGAAGATGACCACACTGATGGTGCTATAGGGAGATATGGATACAAGTTGAGAAAAAGGCCAGGATTGAGAAGACAAGCTAGCTAGTGGTGGACCTCATGATAGACAAGGGGGCATAAGATAATAAGTTAAAGGTGGATGTGGGCTTTGAGGCTAAGAGAAGCTACCTAAGGACCTGGTTGGTGGTAGATGTGGCTATTGAGCATAAGTGATAAGTGTAATTTAATCCTTATTTAGGAAAGGTTATTTGAGCTACATTTGATATTTTATTTTGTAAATTTGGTATTTTATTCAAATTAAATTATGATTTCAAGTTTTTGAGAGATTAATTGAGCTTAAAAGAAAATTTTAATCAAGTTTGATGAAGAATTGAAGAAGATTTAAGGAATTAGTAAGTACATGAGCTTGTGCATAGGACTGTAAAAGTGCTATGGAGTTATATGATTGAGAGGAAAAAGTCATGTATTAAGAAGTTGGAACTCAAAAAGATCCACAACTTGATACCATTGCTCATGTATATTAGTCATGTAAATTTAGGAAAGAGCTTTAGATGATAGAGAGGTACATGGTCAAATCTTTGTGTTCATTGTCTAGTCATGTAATTCCAAAGAGAAGAGAAGTAGTAGAATAGAAAGTTCTATAACCTAATCTTAAAGGTCATAGATTGCCCATGTATTCCTAGATTTATTTGAACTTTCTAAATCTTTTCAATTTGAGAAAGATTATCTTGTGCAAGATTCACAAGGACTCTTATACTTGTAAATAGTGTTGTGAAGATAACAGAGAGGAATTCAAGGAGAAAGTCAATAGATCTTTGGAGTAGATTACAAGATTAACTTCTTATAGGGGTTTTTACTTAATTTCATTATTTTTTCCTATTTTGTGTTTACTTATTAAATATTCTATAAAAGTAGAGAATTTTTCTAAATTTCTAGAAGATCCAATAAATTATTAATTCCTCAATTCTAATTGTATCATCTTTAATGTTTTCTTGAGTGAATACTTCCGAAGCATTAATTCTTGACTAATTTTTTATAAGTTAATAAAGATTGCTATTATAAATATACTTAACATAATTAAAGGGATATGATTATAAAGGTCATTTTCGCTGAATCTACAAATCAAAGTCACATGATCTTTCAGGTTGAGTACGGTAATGGAATACTCTCTTGGAGCCTTAACAAAAAACTGCTATTGTACTCCATAAAGGCCATCTTCACTAATTAAATAGTGATAGTAATTTGGCCCCTTACTAGTGTTTATGTTGGTCGGAGAATCAAAAGCAGCTCCAGCATTACCTTTACCTACATCCGCCATTCGATAAAGATCCTTAGGTAAAGTCTTCGCAATTGCAAAATGACAACCGTTATCATGAAGAGAGGTCAAATAGTCACTAATGGTTAAGCCATGCTTCTAGGCCTTACTTTCCACCATGCTCTAGGTAATGTGGGTTAGATTCATTATTGTAGGAAGGAGGGAAGCCCCTTTAAGGTTACTACCATTAGTAGACTCACTCACAGTATGAGAAGAATTGCAACTCTCACTAGTCATCTTGATCAATGATGAATGCTTGAAAATTAGAATATAGAGTTTTGTCACGAAAGAACATAAAGGAAAAGTGTGAGAAAAAATAAAACCACTGTATTAAAAAGGATCTATATAGATCCCTAGAAAACCTTTAGGAAAAGAAGACAATGATGAAGAAGCAAATAGTCACAAACCCTGAACCATTATATGTATGTTTGTCTTGAAATCAACAATTAAGATTAGATGGCGGTAAGATGATGTTGTTTGATAAAGTATAAATGTAACTGTCAAACAATCCACAATTGCTTAGCCACTCCATCAACTTAAATCTAACTTGACTTGATCGACCCTGCACTTAGCTTTCTCCCCTTACTCTAAAGCCAAAGGTAGTAAAAGGGGACAAACGTTGATGGCCCATTCTAAAACATAAGGCCACCTAAGCTAAGCTAAGTTACACCTAGCACACTAAGGGGGTAGACCGATCTACCATACCCAAACTCTAACAATAGTCTCTACAATAAATGGTCCGACCTCATAATGGTGATCCCGATGCTCACTCGGTCGCTTCTTCCCTACTCACCACTCGGCACAAGTAACTCGGTTATAATGGACCTCAAGCAATAGAGTAGTAGGTCTGCCTTACTTCCTCCACAACTACCACCAATACTTACTCACCCACTAGCCCATGATGTCCATAACCTCTAAGTTTGTCACCTATAAATACTCATCTATCTCTTAACAGATAGATAATGTCACACTTAACTACTCACTCTTATTTGATCTATGAGCTTACCATGATAACCTCTAACTTAGGCATCAAAGTGGCCAACATGCTATACACATATCTAGTGTGCCACAACCAAGTTTCTTTCTTTGCAGGCCTCCACTTACGCATGGATCCAAGCCTCAATCACCTAAATCTAACCTTTACCGAATTCGAGTGAGTGACATGATCAAACTAACTTTAATTCAAAATAAATATTTTACTTATTTATATTTTTTAATCCTATATATTTTTTGAAAAAGAAAATTCCTTAGTTAAACCAAAAAAAGACTACTAAATTACTGGAAAGATTGACTTTTTTCCCCTCTAAAAAGAAAAAAAAACCTTGGTTTTTTTCCCAAACAAAATAGTTTTATTGTACTGTTTGAAAATTGGCTTACTTTTAAGAAAATCAATTTAGTTTTTTATAATTTCAAAATTGATCGTTTCTCTTTATTTTCCAAAAATTACATTTTTCATTTTTTTTAAATGAATTTTCTCCTAAAAGCTAATTTCCCTAGATATTATAAAAATATGATTTCTTAATTTTATTAAAAGAAGTTTTTACCAAAGAGTTTTTCAAAGTAGTTTATTATATGTATATATATACATATATTGAGAAATAATTGTTCTATTTTATCTTTTCATACTAATTCTACCAATTTTCAATAATTTATGTTTAGAAGAGAATTTAAAACCTAATCTGCCTATTATACCCAATTACATTTTAAAAATTAGAAGGAAAAAAAAGGTTATGACATGGAACCATTATTTATGTAATAAAAAACAACCTATTCTCTAAGATGTGGAAAGCAAACTTATCATTCCTTTTCTTAAAATCATGCTTTAATTATATAGAAAATGCCTTTATATATTATTTTTAAAAATTGTAATATAAAATATATTGTTTTTATAGAGAGGCAAGGGAGTGTCATTTGTTAAATAATAAAAAACCAAAGTAATCATTTCAAAATACCATGATGCCCATTAAATAAAATTGAAAAAAATAAAAGAAAGGAATCACTACCCCTCACCCCTAACTCAAGTATCTTTCTCTCACAATAGATTCTCATAACCCCACAAACCTTAAATCTCCCTCTACTAGTATCTCTTTTGAAGGATCAACAAGAGATTAAGGTAAGCCACTCTTTTTCTTTTTGAAATCCTTAAGAAGAGTACACTCCTATACCCCTAACCCTACATGTGTTAGGTGTTGAAAACGTTTGTGCCTTAGGTAAACATGAAGACTCATAACTTTTTACGTTGGATTTGCAAGGTAAAGGTTGTTTAATGTGTTCCGTTGAATTAAAGGTCAAAACAGTTGTTTAGTTGTGATCATAAACATATATCCCTTGTTTGATAGGTTAATGATTGTGAAAGAGGAGAACAACAATTAATTTATTTCAAGTAATTGATGTATGAATGTTTGGAAAAGTTGTTTTACGTGTTAAGAATAAATTTAAGGAGCTTATATGTTTAGTGATCAAAGGAAGGAATGAGCTTAGATAAAAATTACTTTTTGAAGTGTAGAAGACACCAATAGGGAGTCACGACCATGTTTTGAGACATGATTTCCTTGGTTCCTATTATTTTGGAAGCCTCGTCCAAGTCACAGCCATGACAGCGGCCATGAAAGCTACTGCGATGGCCATAGGCCTGCCACTCCTTTCATCACAGTCATGACATAAGGAGTGATAGCTCATCACTCCATTATCACAAGCATGACTTAGGGGATGACTCCATGCATGCCCAATTTTAAAGATGTGTCATGTTGTTTAACATTGCATCCAGCCATTTACGCTCTCCCTTATGGGCATGAGCTTTAAAGTGATGTTTTAATCTTGTTTTAACCTTTTTAATGACCTGCCTAAACATCCAAAAGCTTGACTAACACAAAAGTACACTTAAACCTAAGTTAGATTATGTATCTAGATATAGAATGGTAGTAGACTCTTAATGAACCTAGGAAGCTAGAAAATCGTAGAGTTTACATTCTTTCATAACAAAAGTAATGGGTTAATATTGTGTGTTGACCAAGTGTTTCTAATAGAATTGAGTTATCCATTTCAAACTCATACCTATACTAACAATTGTTTTGCTACTTGTGTTTGGCTCATGATACTAAGATGGCATTCTGATGATCCTTGTATGATGTTATCCTGAGTAGAGTCTCACCAGAAAAGGATTCTAATAGATTAAGTGAAAATGGTTGTGATTCCCTAGGTGTTAAGGAGTACCTAATAATGTATATATTGTTCTATATGAGTATTTGTTTGTTGTGGAGTCATAAGATACCTCGAGTTTAGGGTTAGGAATGAATAACCCTAGACGGTGTTAGCTATTGACTTAAATTTTCAAATAAAGAAAATGTGGTTGTTGCATTGAATGTCATGTTGCATGTGACAGTATGTGATGATTGTTCATGTGTGTGTGCTTATGGTTTTTGTGTATCGGTTTTGGCTCAATCCTTTTTATCTTTTTTAGGAACAAGTGAGGAGCCTATAGTGTTTGACTTGTAGGGATGCGATGTCTATGTAGATTATGAAGATAACAATAGTAGACCAGATTAACTATTAGATTATTAATCATTAGATTGATGAGAAAATTTTAAGTTGGATATTTGAGAAACATTGTTTCAAATTTCATTGGTGTAATAGATTAAGTTTAAATTTTCTTAGTTAGTATAGGTATGAGTTAGCTTTCACTTATGCCAGCATCATTTTGAAGTATGGGGTTTTACATTCATGACTATTAATGAGACTATTTATTTAATGTGAGTTTAGAGTTATTTAAATACCATTTAATATTAATAGTGTTGATAGTGGAGTATAGTCCTTGGCCCACTTGTCCTCTTAGGCTTCGAAATACTTACAACCTTGGTAACTTAAGAAGCCAGCTGCTGTGCATCTTGACCTCAGGATCTTCCAAGAGATCGAAAAGAACAACACCCATGATGTATGCTATGACTCAGGGACTCCTATCAAGTCTTCAACTTAGAAAGACTTATCGAGATAAATGAGCTCAATTTATCGGCCAACTCGACCTTGAACCTTCACAATCTCTAGCCATAAGAGTGTCCTAGTCACATCTCATGATTGGAGGGGAGGGGGGGGGGGGGGGGGGGGGGGGGGGGGGGGAAGAAGGAACATTAATAGCTCGGCTACACTTCAAGGAGCCACAACTCTTCAGCTCAAGTATCCTCACTACGTCAAGTACTAGGCTTTGTACGACTTGTCTAAGTATGATCCTAAAACCCTACAAATATCCCTTTTGCCTCCCTGGCACAGGGGGATAAAGGCATAAACCAAAAAAAAAAAATAGTATGATATTCTTTTATATAAACCCTACTTGTACCTATAGACTGACTTAAGCATCAAAGTAGCTGTGCTGGGCAAACCTCAATGCCCTTTTGACCTATTTTTTGTGTTTACAAGAGCTATCTCTATCGACCCAGATTCAGATCATCCAACATTTGGCATTGTCTTTGGGAAACCTTCGAACCATTCTTGCCCATCCTGTTTCCCTTTTTTGTTGAAAAACCCTTCTAAAACCCATAACATAAAAAACCGCCCTAACATAATTCTCAAGCCACAGCGAAGTAGGAATCAGGTTGATTCTATTCCCTAATGGCTTATGTCTCATTCTATGGATGATGAGGGTCTTGAAATGCCACGTCCTAATATGACCGATGTTGCAAACGCCGATCACCAAGACGAAGTTAGATTCTGGAACTATAACACCTATGTAGGCATCTAGTATACTTGAATGTAGAAAATGAACTATCGAATGCTCTCATATAAGCTAGGATAATAGAGTTGGAGTGTTTCAAGGATCTGCATCTAGAAGAATGGGCCTCTAGTGCTCAGAGGGGCACCTCTCTAATCCGTTCATCACTCAGATGTAATGAGGAGCCGATTGAAAGAACTCGTGAGTGTACTGCAGGATCGCTCTGGGCTAAAGCCTCCACTAGAGAATGGTCCTACATCTCAAAACCATCCCAAAGCACACTTCGAAGGGCTTACACTTCTTATAGCCTAATGACAACCGACCACAACGTATTATGAGGGCACGCTACCTCCCACTGTCGGCTCAAGCTACTACAAAGCACCAAGTCGATGATTACTAACCTGACAAAGAGATGATGGCAAACCTCTATCTAGGTCAAGATCATGGGAGGGACACTCCCACTCCTGCTCCAAAGGACACACAACTTAGCTCCAACAAGGAACGCATACTAGAAGAGATATATGACATTATGAGTGACTATCTATCATTAAAGAGGGCTTTAAAAGTAAACCCATCGCAAAAGTTCCACTTAGCAAAACACCCTTTGTATTTGAGATCTAGTCTATAGTACTCCCCACGGGAGCTCAGCTCCCTACTTTAGAATCAACTGACCCATTGATTCTAATTTACATTTTTTTCTTGAATTCAATCAAGTGGCGACTCCGAAATTTTTTTTTAAAAAATTATTTTATTAATTCCTATCGAGGGTTTCTTTCAAATGGAAAAGGTTTGGTACGAATTGGATTGAAAGAAATAAAATCATAAATGAAAAATCCAGGCTCGATAGCTTAGCGACTCCGCTGGGAAACGCCTATTTCTAAGAGGGCTAGCGACTTGAAAGTCTTATATTTAAAATTTATCTTTTTAATGCTCAATTTTTGCATATATGTATAACATTTAATCTCTAAATAGTTGTACTAATGTTTTTTTAAGTCATGTAAATATGCCCTTTGTAAAGAGCATAAAATGTGTGCTACATAAGATTAGAACTTAGGATCCTAAGTAAGGAGGTCACTAATAAGATTCGAGGTTGTAGCTTTTGCACCCTCTGGTTTATGAAATGACTTTCCGCTCCGGTTTAGTATTGATCCGCAATCCACTAAATCGAGGAACGTTTAGAACCCACCAATTATAGCATTCATTTTTTTTGGATGATGGCTACAATTTCATGGTGAATCAACAATATAAAAGTTGTGCCATTTAAAAAATAAACAAAGAAAAAGAGAGTATATTTCCTTGTAAATAATGATTTAGGTTGTTTTATGTAAATGCTTTATGTGAGGGCTTAGAATGTTTTTTATTCTAAAGTTGATGTACTACAGGAAATGTCGTCCTTAAGTCTTCGAGTGCTAGTAGCAGCCTTTGGTCTCGGCTTATTAGAGAACATCATGTTGAAGCCTTCAAGGATCCTATGCCTTTGTTGGATTGATGGATTGTCAGTTTCAATACCCTCCAACAATCATTCATCAAAAATAGGTTGGGCTTTGATCCTTCATCTGTCAACGATCTATGTTCCTTTCACTATGTTTTGAGCCCTGACCCATTTATGGGAACTAGAAGGGGCCGCTTTCTATGTTATAACCATAAAAGAATATGCGCGGTTACTGTAGCCTACCTTTAAGGAGATCTATGTTTTGGACCTTCATCAAGGCTAGCCCGCATTATTTAAGAATTCTTCTGTGTAAAGAGAGGCCCAATAATTGCATCCATGAAGACTTATATTGTGCATTTGTCAGACTCTCCACTTTGATGGATTTATTTGGGGCCTCTGAAATTCTCAAAAAGAAAAGTGATATTTTTGTGTTCTGTCTAATGTTTAGGAAGACAATAGAGTTAATGCTTTCATTGTTGCTGCTTTTGCCACCATCCTGCATGGAGATTTGTGCAACCACTATTGAGTGGTGGAGCTAGTAGCTCAATACTTAGCCGACAAATCCTATATCCTTGCCCTACTGGCTCAACAGATCAGAAGCCTGAACCATATTAAATCCAAAGGCTGGGGTAACTTCAAAGCCAATATGCATTTAGCAGTATTATGGCTCGCCAGTCACACATAACACTATGGACATGATTTAGCTAATGGGGCCCTTGTTAGTACCAATTACAATCTCATTTAATCTTTCATTGAACGAATCCACATAGAAGATGATGAACCTCTTTGGAACTTAATCGCTCTCTTGGAAGTCATGAGGTATGAGACTACCTATGGCAAGCACGTGGGTTCAAATGTATGGCTGCTATATTGGGTTGTAAAGAATATCCTTTGGTACCTTTAATTAGTATAATGGGCTACACGGCTACTACCCCTCTAATGTGATAAGGCAATATGGTATGTTGTAATATATCACCATCAAGCTAGATTTGGAACGAACTATGGTTGATTACTTGGATCTATCCAAGACCCTTACAGCATTGAAAACCAAGATCATACAGGTCAAAGCTTTATGGGATAATGGGAAGATCAAGTCGATCTACAAAATTAAGCTGGAAAATAAAGAAACTAAGAGCTATAAGGCTATACACTGGTATATTGCCAATTAGATGAAGAGAAACAAAGACATCCATTATGAAGCTCCTGATAATTTGGAACCAACACCACCTAAACCAAATCAAGAAATGGTTGCATACATGGAGACCATTGCCCACATGGAGTATACTACTAGGATTTTCAAAGAAAGGAGTAGAGCATGGCCTACGAGCTCCAGCAAGCAAGAAGCAAAATAGTAGCCCTAAAGGCAGAGCTAAGAAGTGACAAGAAGAAGATCAATGTATTAGAGGAAAAAGTTACCTATCCAAATAAAGATAGGAGATTGGTTTAAAGGGTTGCTATGTAATGTTTAGTCTTGTTTTGGAAAGAGAGAGGAAAGGTTAAGATTCACCACAAACTTTTTTTATAGCATAACTCCAATAAATGGTTTAAGATTTACCACAAACTTCTAGTCATCATCCCTTCTTGCATCCGTGTTGATACAAATCTGGCTACGCTCCGATTCGTTGCACGTTCGACACAAATAGAACTGGGCAAATTTTGATAGGATAATCCTCAATCAATGCTGCGAACCCTAGGAATATCGATCCCACGACCCAAAGGTCAATTGGAACCTTGACCCATCGCTTAAAATAAAGCACAAACCTTGATAAAATTAAACAGACGCCACAATCAAAAGAGGATAAAATTTTGATTGATAAGTCTAATTAAACAACAACACCATAGATTTATCAATCAGATAAGTTCTACAAGTTCTCACAGGAACTCACAAGAGAAAACTCTCAAAATTCTATTATCCAAGTCTATTTGAGACATAGCAAATATAACTACTTATAAAGACTTAGGAAACTCAAAAGACCTAAGAAACAACCTAGGAAACTCAAAGACCTAAGAAACAAAAGGTCATGATGACATAAAAGATAAGATGGCGGCATAAATAACAAAGTTAGCGGCCATTAATTGAAATAAATATATGAAATAAATGACATTGTTGAAGTTGTTCCTAGGCCAGCATAAAGGCTGGCGGCCTACTCTTCGAAGCCGATGATGTTAGCTTATAAGCTGGTAGCTTATAGTCCAGCTTTTATCCAATTCGCCTATAAAGCTTTTGTTTTGCTCCTGTTCGTCCTAATTGACTCTTGATCCTTCTCATTTTCACATCAATCCCTCCTTCTTTGGAAGGATTCGTCCTCGAATCCGTGCATCCATGGGTCTTTAAAGGTCCTTGATGCCTCTTACAGAATTGTTACACTTGTCGCTTGTCCTTTAAATCCTACAAATAAGAATCATTCTCTCTAGGAACAAGTAAAATATGATTGTTGGTTGCAACTTTCCTAGCAAATGTTACACTCTTATTACTCACAAGTGTATCACTCTTATTTTTGTTTTGAGCACTCATGTGTTTGCTTCTCTCTCTCAAATCTCTCATCAATATTTGTTGATCCTCATGTGCTTAGGTGTTAATTCCACATGCTGGTTTTTCAAATCAAATGAATAGCAATTCTTGAAACCATCATATAAAACCCACCTATCAAATTGCCATGGATGACCGAACAGAATGTGCCCCGCATGCATTGGTGATACATCACAGAGGACTTTATCCTTGTAGCTACCAATTGAAAACTCTAATAACACTTGTTTTGTCACCTTCACTTCACCACATTCATTTAACCATTGGAGTTTATAGGGATTAGCGTGCGTCAATGTAGGCAAATGCAGCTTTTTTATCAACAAAGTATTAACAATATTAGTACTACTGTCATTGTCAATCAATAAGCTACAAACCTGATCGTGCACTAAACATCTAGTATTAAAAATTTGTTCTCTTTGCACTTTCGTCTTTTCTTTCACCTGCTTAACTGCTTCCTTCTTCCCAATTGCAGTCAACTTTCTTTGTGTAGGCTCTTCAGCACTGACATCCTCAAGTGGTAGCATATCATCATTAGAACTCTCACTCTCATCATCACCATTATCCTTTATCACCATTACCCTCTTATTTGGACATTCAAAAGCGATATTCCCAAGCCCCTGACATTTAAAACATTCTATATCACGTGCTCTAGAATAGGATTTATCAGTCTTACCTTTATCAAGAGAATTAGACTCCTTAATCTTCACCTCATCCTCTGATTTTGAAGCTGATTTATGCTCCTTCTAGTTTGATTTCTATGATGATCCAGATGATGAATCATACCTGAATTTGCCCTTGGATTTCAGTTGCTTCTCCACTTTGATGGCTTTATGAAGTAATTCTTCCATCTCTACCTAGGTGTGCAAATCAACAAAATCAGTAATGTCTGGATTCAAACCACTAATAAATATAGCCATCGTCGCTTCACGATCTTCTTCGATATTATCCCGTATCATCCCCTTTTCCATCTCTTGATAATATTCCTCAACACTCATTGAGCCTTGAGTCAAACTCTGTAATTTCCTGCACAAATCTCTATAATAATGACTATGGATGAATCTCTTCCTCAACACAATTTTCATCTCCTCCCACGAGCTAATCGGCCTCTCTCCATATCTCCTTCTATTCAAAACAAACTGATCCCACCAAGCACTGGCGTAATCAGTGAATTCCACAGCTGCCAATTTCACCTTCTTTTCCTCAAAATAATTATGGCAGTCAAATACTTGCTCAACTTTTCTCTCCCATTCAAGATATAATTCGGGGTCATTTTTATCCTGAATTGGAGGAATTTTCATTTTAATGCTTCCCAAATTATTATCCTGCTAATGGTTCCTTCCTATTCTTCCTGAGAAACTACCAGATATCGATTTGCTAGATCATTCTATGCTGTCCAACCTCATATTCATCGCATTAAATTGATCCTGGACAGACTTCATAAACAATCTCAAATCTCCACCAGAAACAGAAACCTCTTCTCTACTCTTTTTTTTTTTTAGTTATAACAGATCAACCCAACAACAACAACAATAATCAATTCTCCAAAACCCCAATAATCAAATTCCATAAACACTAAGTCTTCAAAAATTGACTACAACAATCAGATAATTTTCAATGGAGAAAAAAAATTTAGAAATCTTACCAACAAATTGCATTGAACAATCAACACAACCTGTTGCTCTGATACCAACTTACACGAATATGGCCACGCTCTGATTCATTCTACGTTCGATACAAATAGAATTAGGAAAATTTTGATAGGATAATCCTCAACCAACGCTGTGAACCCTAGGAATATCGATCTCACGACCCAACAATCAATTGGAACCTTGACCCATCGTTTAAAATAAAGCACGAACCTTGGTAAAATTAAATAGACATCACAATCAAAAGAGGATAAAATTTTGATTGATAAGTCTAATTAAACAAGAATGCCATGGATTTATCAATCCGATAAGTTCTACAAGTTCTCACAGGAACTCACAAGAGAAAAATCTCAAAATTCTATTATCCAAGTCTATTTGAGACATAGCAAATATGACTACTTATAAAGACCTAGGAAACTCAAAAGACCTAAGAAACAAAAGGTCATTACGACATAAAAGATAAGATGGCGACATAAACAACAAAGTTAGCGCGTAAACCTCGGTATCCTCAGTGGCTAGGAAAACCCCGGGAGGTGAAAGCGAAACCCTAATCCGGTCTAGTTTGAGTCCTGTGAGAGGAGCCTAGGAACCCTAAATCCGGTTTTCCTTCGGTTTCATAATAAAATAAATATTATAAAGTAAATGAATTTGAGTTATTGTTCCAAAGTATATTTCAAACCTTTGAAAATTTTAAATTCGAGAATTTTTCAATTCCGGGCCTTCCCGAGCCCAATTACGGAAAAGCGTGCCCCGGGCCAGGATTTAGAAAAATGTTCTGGAATATTCATTAGAATCTTAATTTTATAAGGATTCCAAAAATATCAATTTTATAATTTTTCGAGCTATAAAAATTACAGTTATAGCTTTTCCCGTGTTTTCGGTACAACCGGTAAAGTAGATGTCTTGTCTACTATTCACAAGTACAACCTACACTACACACTACCCATACCCTATTCTTACATTCTTACAACTACTCATTTCAATTTTCTTTTCCAAGAAATTTTGTCTCTTAAATAATTATCATATTTATTACATTTAATTTACTAAATTACAAAAGCTCAATTTTTCAAAACACACACACACACACAAAAGGGATGGCCGGCACCCTTCCCTCTTGTTTCTGTAAGCCCCAGGAATTCTCGGTAGCTAGAAAACCCCAGGAGTTGGAGACAAAACCCTAATCCGATCAGATTGAGTTTAGTAAATGAGCCTAGGAACCCTAAATCCGGCTTTCCTTCGGTTTCATAGTAAAATAAATATTTGGAGTAAATGAATTTGAATTGTTGTTCCAAAGTACATTTCAAACCTTTGAAAGTTTTAAATTCGGGAATTTTTCAATTCCGGGCCTTCCCGAGCCCAATTACGGAAAAGCGTGCCCCGGGCCACGGATTCAGAAAAATATTCCGGAATATTCATTAGAACCGTAATTTTATAAGGATTCCAAAAATATCAATTTCATAATTTTCCGAGCTATAAAGATTACAGTTATAGCTTTTCCCGTGTTTTCGGAACAACCGGTAAAGTAGATGTCTTGTCTACTATTCACAAGTACAACCTACACTACACACTACCCATACCCTATTCTTACATCCTTACAACTACTCATTTCAATTTTCTTTTCCAAGAAATTTTGTCTTTTAAATAATTATTACATTTATTACATTTCATTTACTAAATTACAAAAACAAATTTTTAAACTCACACACACCACACACATATGGGGCCCGCCCCCCCTCTATTTCCCCTCATTTGATTATTTTTACTTCTTTTAATTAACTAAACCCTAAATCACTTGATATATATACTTATTTTCTCTCTCTCTCTTCATTTTCTTCTCATTCAAAATTGGAAAAAGAGAAAACCTCTCTTCCTTTCTTCCCTTTTGCCGAGCATCCCCCTCCCTCTCCCTCTTGCACTTTCAACTTCAAGCTCTCCATTTCTATCTTAGATCCTCCATTGGTATGTGTATGTGAGCCTTGTTCTTCCTATTCTTGTAATGGCAAAGGTATACCTTGTGTATTTCCTCATCAAAACCCTATGATGCTCATGCTAGGGATATGGAAATGCATGAACAAGGATGTCAAGCCATCACAAGACATGGATCTTGTGTTTAAATGCATTTTGTTAAGATTTCATGTTGCTCATGCATATAAGTAATGACCTTGTATTTATATTGATGTTCATGCCATGAGATCATGTTATATACATCATATGTAGTAGATCTAAGGTTTAGACATCCACCACTTTATGTACATGCATGATCATAGGTTCATTTTCGTTTATGTGCTTTATTGATCATAAAAATGAGGTCTTGTTCATGTATAGAGATGCTAGATAGTATATCTCCACATATAGATGGCAAGAACATTGAAAAAGGAAGGACTTTGTTAGATATGAAATGTTGAAAATTCGGATGAAATGGAAACCTACCCTAAAGACCTCCAAAATCAATTTTAAACTTATATTTCATAAGAAAAATGAAGGGTATGTGTGATAGATATGTTGAAGGAATTATTTTCATAAGTTTAGATGAGCTTAGGCATGATAGAAATAAGAAAAACAAGAGGTGAAGTTAGGATGAAAAATGTTGACTTTAAATGTGTAGTCAAATTCGTAACTTTGTGTAATGCCTATATAAACACTTAGTATTTAAGTCTAAAATGGATGTTTTATAAGCTAAATGAAGTCCTTAGATAATGTATACATTGAAGCCCCAAATTTTAATACATTAGACTAGATTTCCCTTAAGAAAAATGTAAGAAAAGAAAATTTGGAAAATTCGGATTTTTATAACTAGCTTATTTGAAAACATGTTTACCAAATGAAAATGTGAATTTTTGTGCATGAATGGAGGCCATGACTATTATAGACTTTGAGAACCTATTTTAGTAAATAATAAGTAGATTACAAGATTAAAAACCAAAGAAACCCTAAGGAGTATAATGTGGAGAATAACTTCTTAGAATTAGCCTTTATGAAACTTTCCCCAACACTTAGGAGTTCCTAAAAGTTTATTACTACAAAAATCATCATGACCATGCACAATTGAGTTCATTACATGGCATACACATTAGTAGTTCATTCCTAAATCATTCATGCATGAATCACTAACTAGGAACATTTCTTATCAAAAGCAAAGCACATTTTCAAAGTTGGATCAATTGCGGGACAGAACTGATCCCACTGTTCCGTGACCCTATTATTTTCAAAACTTGGATTTAATACTTGAATTAGATAGATCTTTCGAAGTAGATGAAGATCGATATAAAGTTTGCGAAATTCCGAGTTAAAATGACCAAGTTATGGCCGTTTTAAGTCGGAACTTCCAAATATAGCGAGAAATCCGAATTCAACTAGTCTAGATGTATAGTTTGATTTAATTACATGGTAGAATCTCATAGGGATTATTCTTGATTGGTAGGTGATTCCGAGCAGGACGACTCTCTACCACCCGATTATTATATTAAGGAGTTTGGTGACCCATGGCCGAGTGAGTTACTTCCACTCTCAATTAATGCTTGTGAATGTAATGTAGTGGCACTAGTGATGTAGGCAAAGATAAAAGAATTGTACAAGCATGATGGGGTATGTGGGAATTATTTGTTGTGAATTGTTGATATGTGAAATGGAACTTAAGCATATCGAAACCGGGTGTTAAGATATTGATTGTTTATTAGAATCATATGATGAATGTCTGCGTATACTTGTTGGTCACTTAAAAGAATCGAATTAATGACTATTCGACTCCGACTATAAACTGAGTTCATTCATGTCACAATGGGGTTGGAGCATTTGCATTGGTTGGTTTTTCGTGACCCATAAAACGAATGTGAGGTTAATCGTGATCCATAAAACGAATGTGAGGTTAATCGTGATCCATAAAACGAGCTTTTAATCAGTTGACCGTGAGCTTAAACGGCGTCGTACCGCAGGATTCGTTAATCTGCTAACCCGGGATGGAGGGCGCAAGTCCATCCACATATGATTTCCGGTTGGTCATATGTTTGTGATTTCATTTGTATGGTGCATACACTTGCTTGAATAATCACTTGTTTGAATGATTGTATTAATTGCGTTATGGAAGTATTACTCACTAAGCTAGTTAGCTTACGCCCCGATAGTGTTTATCTTTTGCAGCATGAGTTTATATGGCTTAGGCCAAGACAAGCCACAGCGCAGGTACCGGAGATAGGAGTTTCCCATAGAAGTTTGATTCATTTCTTTTGTATAGACTTCCATTGGAAACTAAGGACTCTGGATGACTGTAATAGACTGTTATTCTTTTGCGGGGGAATGCCCCTTAGATTTTGTAAACCTTAAAATTTATGCGTTTTGATTTATTATCTATGGCTAATGAATGCCTTGTTAAACTGTTAAACTCCATTTGTTGAAGTATTCTATTGTCGTAAGGAACGCTTTACATCTACTTAAGACTCCGAAGGCCCCGGTTAGGGAACTCGAGAGTCTTACTTAGTATGTGGCGGACTGTTACGTTTAGGATACCCTACGGGGCGTGACAGTTTAAGTTGGTATCAGAGCCTAGGTTATAAAACAAGACAATAGAATTAAAATAAACGGACCTAGAAATCTAACTACTAGGTTAAATGGAGTTAAAACGTTTTCTTGCTGAGTCTAATTAGTAGTATTGTTTGATGTAGGTCTCTCTGGGTGAGACTAGGGAAAGGGCAAGGAATTTTACAAAAGAAATGATGAAACCATGGTAGAATATAGACTGAGGCTAAGAATGTGTGAAGATTTTGCCTTGGCCCGACATCCCCGGACCCTAGGGGAAATGTACAGGTTATGGAAGGATGGGCTGAGATATACCATGGGCTTCAGTAGTGGATCAATTGAGTTATGATCCTATGGGAAGAAGGAGCTGGACGAAGTTAGAGACCATCTACACATTAGAGAGGATCATGGTTGATTACGGGCGTGAGCCCATGACAAGAGAAGCCACGTTTATCTTGAAAAGTGGAGGAAACCGAACCCCTCCAGATTTTAGGGTATGGATCCCCATAGGGCCCTTATGTTTATGCTCATGATAACTTATTTGATCACCATGACTGGAACATAGCTGATGCATGGAATCATATCACCTGGCATGCAATCTATCTGGACATCCTCCCCCCCGTGTAATTGCTCCACCTCCAGCTATGGATATAGGTATGCAGCTGAATGGAGCACCTGTGATTGAAGAGGAAGAAGAAGAGGAGGAGGAGGAGGATCCCGAGGAGGATCCGAACTGGGAACAAAACGAGGTGCCTAGGACCCCTACCCCGCCTGTTGAACCAGAAGTGCAGGTAAACCCAGAACCCGATCAATTATATGGGATTTTAACCGGATGTTGGAGATACCAGAGAGTGGGAGGGTAGAACCCGAGGTAGATTCCAGGCTATGGAGAGATGTGTATGTGGAGGGTGAGAACCCACCTGTGCTTGACCTAGCAGTAGTAGAACCCGAGGCCCCAGTGCCTATGGAGACAGAGAATGTGGCAGATGAGCCGTGAGAGAACCTGAAGTAGAGGTGAACCGCCTAGGTGAGCCCGAGATAAGAGGTGAGGAGGAAGAAGTAAGCCCGCATGAGGGGCAAGGGACTGAAGAAGAAGAAGAGGAAGAAGAAAGTGAGGATCAGGAGCCTCTAGTTCGACCCGCTAGGAAGCGGAGGATGACCACCAGGGAGTATCTTAGCTTGTTCGTCCGACAGGACGATGGTGGTTCTACCAGCAGGGACGACTTCCTAGCCCGACCCCCGACAGCTCTAGTGATGATTAGAGACCGGGATGTTAGCTAACCCATAAAGTCCAAGCGGAATCCTGATTTTCTTATTTTGTAGTAGGCAATGCGGGATGCCAAATTGCCTTAGGATTTCAGGATAGTTAGTGTTTTGTTGTTCTTTTTCCCTGTATTTTGTCATGTTTTCGGGAATAGGGAAATTGATTAGAATAGGAAGGAAGCTTAGCTAGCCAAATTTTGGGAACTAAAAGTTGATGTAATATTTATGGCTCGCTAAAGAAATGAAAAGGATCACTTTTGTTTTAAAGAAATGGATTGTGAAAAGCACGCATTCTAGTCTTGATACATAAGAGAACATTAACTGCATATAGATTGCATAAGCATCCACTCATTCGCATTATTGTGAAATATCAATTAGTTACATATGTGTGGATTCTCTATTTCCCTTGTGGTTCTTTTAATTATTCCTTATTTTCTTTTATGGATTGATATTTGACTCATCTTATGACTTTATGGAGTTATGTACCTTTTTCCTTCTGAGTTTAAATTCAGATTTTCAACTTCTGAGCTTGTTAAATCCTTATTCCTTTGAAACCTAAAAACCCTAAATGTGCTAAAACTCCATTAAACATTGTGTAAACAGACGTAACCGACGAACTCGGAACCAAGGACAAGGGTCTAACCTAATGAAGCCGATCAACCGGCTATACAACAACCTGACCCCCAAGGAGTAGCACCCCAAAACCAACAGGGCGATGTACTAAATGCGATTGGGCAATTGGCCAATCTCCTGAACACCTTTATCCAGAATCAAATCCAGTGCAGAACCCACCCCAAGTCAGAGTGCTCGGGATTCAGCACCACATCCGCCGCCCGCAGATCATCGGGAAATGACTGCGGAAGCACCTGCTCCACAGAGGAGCACTCCTATAATGTGCGGTTGCCGCCACCCCCGCCATACAGGAGACCCCACCGAAGCTCTTTACCGGACTTCATTAAGAGCAACAGGTACTTTGATGGGGCATTCGGTAAGCCGGATGAAGCTGAGGATTGGCTGGCCCAAGTGGAACGTTCTTTTGCTGCATACGAGATTCCACCTTACTTGCAGCTAGAATATGGGACGTATATGTTAAGATACAATGCTCGAGTCTGGTGGGACTCCAAGAGAAGGAATTTGACCTCCCCGGCCACCTGGGAAACCTTCCGCCGGGAATTCTTGAATAATTACTTTCCCTCTAGCTTGAGGGTGAAGTATAGTGCGGACTTCCTTCATGTAAAGCAGAAAGGGAGAACGGTAGCAATATGAAACTGAATTTGTTCACCTGCTGCAATATGCCCCTGAATCTTTCAGGGATAGTGAGGAATTAAAGAAGCAGGTATTTCTGGGGGCTTGGACGAGAACTACGAATCAAGCTAGAAGAGTTTGGAGTAAGAACCTATCCCGAGATGGTAGAAAAGGCTCGAGTCATTGAAGGGGCTAGGAAAAAAAAGTATCAGGAGCCCGAAAAGAGAGTATTCGGGAAGAGGCCGTTTGATGCCTCGAGCTCAGGATTCAAGGGTAAACGGTACAGGCCGTACCAAGGGTTTAAAGAGGAGTCTAGCAGCAAGCCAACCCAATTCAAAGCCAACGTCACATGTTGGAAATGTAAGGGAACACATGCACCTAGGCAATGCCCGCAGTTGAGGAACAAGTGCTATTTTTGTGGCGATGCTGGCCACATGGTTTTTACATGCCCAAAGAAGCTGGCAGTAACTTGCTTTATTTGCAAAGAGAAAGGGCACTTAGCTTCCGAGTGTTCACAGCGAAAGAGTGTGGCCACCCGACCCTTCGGAGCCTCGAGCAATACCAACCCCTTGAGGTCTGGTAACAAGAGCGGAAGTCGAGCAGCTTCCGCGATGCACGGGATGAGGCTGTATAATTTGAAGGCCAATGGATGGTGGAAGAAGACGAAGATGAGGACGTAGAGTTGGCAGCTTTGGATCAAGCGAGAGTTTGATGGTGGCCTGGTGACAGGTTAGTAACAGAAACCCTCCTAAGTTGAAATTAAGTTGTTTAAATTGATTGCTGTTTAAATGAAATTGTATATATTATGGAAAGCTGGAAGTAGAGACCCTATGGATAGCCTTAAGAATATTTTAAGGTTCATATGTGATGGGTGTTTGTGACCTCAGGACATATACAAGTAAATAACGTGGAAGCCTATGCCTTGTTTGACACGGGAGCGACCCACTCGTTCATCACAATAGTTTGGCAACCCGACTCGGATTGCCCATAGCCACAACCATGGTTAGCTTGAGGATTAAGACCCCCACGGGGAGTGTGGTGTCAACCCGAGATCTAAAAAGACTGTCCATTGGAAATCCATGATCACCACTCCAAAAGTGATCTAATTGTGCTGGAAATGAATAAATACGAAGTTATCCTCGGGATGAATTGGTTAAGTAAAGTAAAGGCAATAGTGGATTGCCAAAAGAGGACTGTATGTTTTTATGATCAATCGGGAGAAAAAGTAGAATTTATGGGAGAGGCCTTAGTCCCAAGAAGGATTGATCTAAGCTCGTTCGAGCTGATGATGGAGGATGAGGAAATGATACCGATTGAGGACGTCTTGGATGAAGGGGAAAACCGTGAGGAAAAGAATATTCCAGTGGTGAATGAATACTTGGATGTGTTCCCAGAAATTTTGCCGGGATTACCGCCAAGAAGAGAAATCGACTTTGAGATTGTGTTGGCTCCAAACACCGAACCAATATCTAAAGCGCCATACCGGATGGCACCGGCTGAGTTGAAGGAGCTAAAGACGCAGTTACAAGAACTTTGGACCAGAAATTTATAGACCAAGTGTGTCGCCATGGGGCGCACCCGTCTTTTTGTGAAGAAGAAGGACGGATCGATGAGGTGTATAGACTACCGGGAATTGAATAAGGTGACTGTCAAAAATCGATATCCCTTACCAAGAATCGACGATTTATTTGACCAGCTACAAGGAGCTTGTGTGTTCTCACGTATTGACTTACGTTCGGGGTATCATCAGCTAAGGATTAAGCCTGAGGATGTGCCTAAGACAGCTTTTCGTACTCGTTACACTAATGCACACGGCTGCATTTATGGACTTAATGAATAGAGTCTATAAGCCGCTTTTGGATAAATGTGTGATAGTCTTTATAGACGACATCCTCATATATTCAAAGACCAGGAGCAACATGAGGAGCATCTCCGTTTGGCATTGCAAACCTTACGAGATAACAAGCTGTACGCCAAGCTGTCCAAGTGTGACTTTTGGTTAGACCGGATATCCTTCCTCGGACATGTGGTAACGGGTGATGGATATCAGTTGATCCCGAAAAGATCAAGGCAATAGTGGATTGGAAGCCACCACAAACCGTTACTGAAGTGAGGAGTTTCTTGGGATTGGCTGGCTACTATCGCAAATTTGTGAAGGATTTTTCAAAGATAGCTAAGCCGTTGACTCAATTGACTCAAAAGAACGAAAAATTCATTTGGACAGACAAGAGAGAACAAAGTTTCCAGGAACTAAAGCGACGACTGGTCTCGGCACCGATTTTGGTTTTACCAGATCCGGAAAAGTCTTACACGGTACATAGTGATGCTTCGAGAAATGGTCTTGGATGCGTCTTGATGCAAGAACGGAAGGTCATTGCGTATGCCTCTCGGCAATTGAGACCGCATGAGCAGAACTACCCTACGCATGACTTGGAGCTAGCTGCAGTTGTCTTTGCCTTGAAGTTATGGCGACATTATCTGTATGGACAACGGTGTGAGATATACACAGATCATAAAAGCCTTAAATACCTGTTCACACAGAAGGAGTTGAACATGCGGCAAAGGAGGTGGCTGGAATTAATAAAAGATTATGACCTGGGATAAATTACTGTCCAGGAAGAGTGAATGCAGTCGCGGACGCCCTAAGTCGGAAGAATCATGGGAGGTAGCCGCTTTGATTACAAGCCAGAAGGAGTTGATTAAGGAATTTGAGAAGTTAAGGATCGAGTTCACAGATCAAGTGCTGAGCTGGAGATATCTAACTTGGTGCTGGAACCAACCCTCGTGGAAAGAATCAAAGAAGCACAGAGGTACGACGAGGTGATACAAAGATAAAAAGGGAAACCCAAGCGGGAAATACCTTGACTTTGCCGTGGATGAGGAAGACGTGATCCGGATGAACGGAAGGCTGTGCGTACCAGAGGATGAGGAGTTGAAGAAGGAGATAATGGTGAAGCACATAACTCCGGGTATACCATGCATCCGGGAGGCACCAAAATGTACCAGATTTGAAAGTTGCTATTGGTGGAATGGGATGAAGCGAGATGTGGCAGATTATGTAATGAAGTGCGCAGTATGCCAACAGTGAAGGTAGAACACCAGAGACCGGGCGGAATGCTAAAGCCCTTACCTATTCCTGAATGGAAGTGGGATCAAATATCCATGGATTTTGTTTGTGGCTTTCCCAAGACTCCATCGGGTTGTGATGCAATATGGGTAATAGTGGATCGGTTAACTAAGTCGGCGCATTTCCTACCCATAAATATGACCTATTCAATGGAAAGTTAGCCAAGATTACATCAGAGAGATCGTAAGATTACATGGCATACCTGCAGGGATCATCTCAGATAGAGACCCAGATTTGTGTCCAAGTTTTGGACAGCTTAGAAGAGCTTGGGTACTAAATTGCATTTCAGTACGGCTTACCATCCCCAGACCGACGGACAGTCTGAGCGGACGATCCAAACCTAAAATATGTTAAGGGCGTGTGCCCTGGAATTCAAAGGGAATTGGGATAATCATGTTCACCTAATCGAGTTTGCCTATAATAACAGCTATCACTCCACTATCCAGATGCCTCCGTATGAAGCCTTATATGGACGGCGATGTAGGTCCCCTTTGTTTTGGGATGAGGTGGAAAAGGTAGCAATTGGGCCGGAATTAATACAGGAAGCCGCAGATAAGGAGAGTGATTCAGCGGAAGATGAAGGAAGCCCAGGATCGACAAAAGAGCTGGGCAGACTTGAAAAGACGAGAGCTTGAATTTAAAGTGGGTGATCATGTGTACCTGAAGATAAACCCGATCAAAAGTATCAAGAGGATGCGTACACAAGGGAAATTAAGCCCGAGATACATTGGACCTTTTGAGATTTTGGAAAGAGTCGAGATCTGGCGTATCGGCTAGCCCTACCACCTAATTTGTCCGGGATTCACAATGTGTTTCATGTGTCAGTCTTGAGGAGATATGTGGCCGACCCAGAGAGGATTCTGGAATTGGAGCCGATCCAGTTGAGGAAAACCTGACATATGAAGAACACCCAGTAAAGATATTGGATAAGAAAACTCAAAGGCTACGGAACAAAGATATTCACTACGTGAAAGTATTATGGAGGAATCATGCTTGAAGAAGCAACCTGGGAACGGAGGATGAAATCCGGAGAAAGTACCCCGAGATATTTGAAGGACAAGGTACGTCAGTTCCGTTTTGAGGACAAAACTTTATTTAAGGTGGGGAGGTTGTAAACCCCGGAATTCTCAGTAGCTAGAAAACCCCAGGAGTTGGAGACAAACCCTAATCCGATCAGATTGAGTTTAGTAAATGAGCCTAGGAACCCTAAATCCGGCTTTCCATCGGTTTCATAGTAAAATAAATATTTGGAGTAAATGAATTTGAATTGTTGTTCCAAAGTACATTTCAAACCTTTGAAAGTTTTAAATTCGGAATTTTTCAATTCCGGCCTTCCCGAGCCCAATTACGAAAAGCGTGCCCCGGGCCACGGATTCAGAAAAATATTCCGGAATATTCATTAGAACCGTAATTTTATAAGGATTCCAAAAATCAATTTCATAATTTCCGAGCTATAAAGATTACAGTTATAGCTTTTCCCGTGTTTTCGGAACAACCGGTAAAGTAGATGTCTTGTCTACTATTCACAAGTACAACCTACACTACACACTACCCATACCCTATTCTTACATCCTTACAACTACTCATTTCAATTTTCTTTTCCAAGAAATTTTGTCTTTTGAATAATTATTACATTTATTACAATTTCATTTACTAAATTACAAATAACAAATTTTTGAAACTCACACACACACACACACAAGGCCGGCGCCCCTCCCTCCTATTTTTCCCCTCAATTTGAATTATTTTTACTTCTTTTAATTAACAAACCCTAAATCACTTGATATATATACTTATTTTTCTCTCTCTCTCTTCATTTTCTTCTTTCAAAATTGGAAAAAGAGAAAACCTCTCTTCCTTTCTTCCTTGTTGCCGAGCATCCCCCCCCTCTCCCTCTTGCACTTTCAACTTCAAGCTCCCATTTCTATCTTAGATCCTCCATTGGTATGTGTATGTGAGCCTTGTTCTTCCTATTCTTGTAATGGCAAAGGTATACCTTGTGTATTTCCTCATCAAAACCCTATGATGCTCATGCTAGGGATATGGAAATGCATGAACAAGGATGTCAAGCCATCACAAGACATGGATCTTGTGTTTAAATGCATTTTGTTAAGATTTCATGTTGCTCATGCATATATAGTAATGACCTTGTATTTATATTGATGTTCATGCCATGAGATTCATGTTATATACATCATATGTAGTAGATCTAAGGTTTAGACATCCACCACTTTATGTACATGCATGATCATAGGTTCATTTTTGTTTATGTGCTTTATTGATCATAAAAATGAGGTCTTGTTCATGTATAGAGATGCTAGATAGTATATCTCCACATATAGATGGCAAGAACATTGAAAAAGGAAGACTTTGTTAGATATGAAAGTTGAAAATTCGGATGAAATGGAAACCTACCCTAAAGACCTCCAAAATCAATTTTAAACTTATATTTCATAAGAAAAATGAAGGGTATGTGTAATAGATGTTGAAGGAATTATTTTCATAAGTTTAGATGAGTTAGGCATGATAAAATAAGAAAACAAGAGGTGAAGTTAGGATGAAAAATGTTGACTTTAAATGTGTAGTCAAATTCGTAACTTTGTGTAATGCCTATATAAACACTTAGTATTTAAGTCTAAAATGGATGTTTTATAAGCTAAATGAGTCCTTAGATAATGTATACATTGAAGCCCCAATTTTAATACATTAGACTAGATTTCCCTTAAGAAAAATGTAAGAAAAGAAAATTTGGAAAATTCGGATTTTTACAACTAGCTTATTTGAAAACATGTTTACCAAATGAAATGTGAATTTTTGTGCATGAATGGAGGCCATGACTATTATAGACTTTGAGAACCTAATTTTAGTCAAATAATAAGTAGATTACAAGATTAAAACCAAAGAAACCCTAAGGAGTATAATGTGGGAGAATAACTTCTTAGAATTAGCCTTTATGAAACTTTCCCCAACACTTAGGAGTTCCTAAAAGTTTATTACTACAAAAATCATCATGACCATGCACAAGTTGAGTTCATTACATGGCATACACATTAGTAGTTCATTCCTAAATCATTCATGCATGAATCACTAACTAGGAACATTTCTTATCAAAAGCAAAGCACATTTTCAAAGTTGGATCAATTGCGGGACAGAACTGATCCCACTGTTCCGTGACCCTATTATTTTCAAAACTTGGATTTAATACTTGAATTAGATAGATCTTTCGAAGTAGATGAAGATCGATATAAAGTTTGCGAAATTCCGAGTTAAAATGACCAAGTTATGGCCGTTTTAAGTCGGAACTTCCAAAATAGCGAGAAATCCGAATTTAACTAGTCTAGATGTATAGTTTGATTTAATTACATGGTGAGAATCTCATAGGGATTATTCTTGATTGGTAGGTGATTCCGAGCAGGACGACTCTCTACCACCCGATTATTATATTAAGGATTTGGTGACCCATGGCCGAGTGAGTTACTTCCACTCTCAATTAATGCTTGTGAATGTAATGTAGTGGCACTAGTGATGTAGGCAAAGATAAAAGGATTGTACAAGCATGATGGGGTATGTGGGAATTATTTATGTTGTGAATTGTTGATATGTGAAATGGAGCTTAAGGCATATCGAAACCGGGTGTTAAGATATTGATTGTTTTAGAATCATATGATGAATGTCTGCGTATACTTGTTGGTCACTTAAAAAATCGAATTAATGACTATTCGACTCCGACTATAAACTGAGTTCATTCATGTCACAATGGGGTTGGAGCATTTGCATTGGTTGGTTTTTCGTGACCCATAAAACGAATGTGAGGTTAATCGTGATCCATAAAACGAATGTGAGGTTAATCGTGATCCATAAAACGAGCTTTTAATCAGTTGACCGTGAGCTTAAACGGCGTCGTACCGCAGGATTCGTTAATCTGCTAACCCGGGATGGAGGGCGCAAGTCCATCCACATATGATTTCCGGTTGGTCATATGTTTGATGATTTCATTTGTATGGTGCATACACTTGCTTGACTAATCACTTGTTTGAATGATTGTATCTAATTGCGTTATGGAAGTATTACTCACTAAGCTAGTTAGCTTACGCCCCGATAGTGTTTATCTTTTGCAGCATGAGTTTATATGGCTTAGGCCAAGACAAGCCACAGCACAGGTACCGGAGATAGGAGTTTCCCATAGAAGTTTGATTCATTTCTTTTGTATAGACTTCCATTGGAAACTAAGGACTCTGGATGACTGTAATAGACTGTTATTCTTTTGCGGGGGAATGCCCCTTAGATTTTGTAAACCTTAAAATTTATGCGTTTTGATTTATTATCTATGGCTAATGAATGCCTTGTTAAACTGTTAAATCCATTTGTTGAAGTATTCTATTGTCGTAAGGGAACGCTTTACATCTACTTAAGACTCCCGAAGGCCCCGGTTAGGGAACTCGAGAGTCTTACTTAGTATGTGGCGGACTGTTACGTTTAGGATACCCTACGGGGCGTGACAGTTTCCCTCTCAATTGAAGTATTTTCACTTCATTTTATTTAACTAAACCCTAAATCACTTAATATATATACTAAATGTTCTCTCTCTCTCCTCATTTCTTCTTGTTTTCAAATTTGGTAAAAGAGTAAAAACTCTCTTTTCTTCCTCCTTTGTGCCGAGCACTCCCCTCCCCCCTTCCTCTCACTTTTCAACTTTGTTTCTTCTTCTTTCCTCCTTCAAGACTCCTTTGGTATGTATATTTAGGCTTTGTTCATCCCAAATCTTGTAATGGCAAGATCATTCTTGTGTGTTTTCTCATTTAAATCCCAATGAGCATGAGCAAGGGACATGAAAACACTACTACAAGAATCTCAAGCCATCACAAGAAGTGGATCTAGTCTTTGAATGAGTTTTGTTTGAAATATCAACTTGTTCATGCATGTAAAGTAGAGATCTTGTACATATATTGCTGTTCATGCCATGAGATCCATGATTCATGCATTATATGTAGTAGATCTAAGGTTTAGACATCCACAACTTCATGTACATGTATGATCATAGAGCTATTTTTATTTCCATGCATTGATGATCATAAAAATATAGCCTTGTTCATGTATAGAGGTGTTAGATAGTAGATCTCTACATATAGAAAGCAAGAACATTGAAAAAGGAAAGGTTTTGTTGAATATGCAATGTTGGAAATTCGGATGAAATTGAAACCCTACTATAAAAACCCCCAAAATCAATTTTAAACTCATGTTTCATAAGAAAAATGAAGGGTATGTATAATAGGTATATTGAAGGAATGATTTTTATAAACTTAGGTGAGTTTAGGCACGATAGAAATGTAAAAATAAGGAGTAAAGTTAGAATGGAAAATATTGAAATATGGATGAGTAGTCAAATTCGTAACTTAGGTTCATGCCCACAAGAACACTTAGTATTTAAGTCTAAATTGGATGTTTTATAAGCTAAATGAAGTCCTTAGATAATATATATATTGGAGCTTCAAATTTTAATGCATTAGATAAGTTTTTCCATAAGATAAATGCAAGGAAATGAAATTTACAAAATTCGGATTTTTACAAGTAGCTTGTTTAAAAACATAATTATCAAATGAAAAATGTGGATTTTTATGCATGAATGAAGGCCATGACTATTATGGACTTTGAGAACTTATTTTTGGATAGATAACAAGTGGATTACAAGATTAAAAGTCAAAGAAACCCAAAGGAGTATAATGTGGAAAAATAGCTTCTTAGAAATAACCTTTGTAAGATTTTCTAACACTTAGGAGTTCATAAGAGTTTATTATCACAAAAAAATTATCATGACCATGCACATATTGAGTTCATTACATGGCATTCACATTAGTAGTTCATTCCTATATCATTCATGCATGAATCACCGACTAGAAACATTTCTTATCAAAAGCAAAACACATTTTCGAAATTGGAGCATTTGCGGAACAGATCTGATCTCACTGTTCCGTGACCTTACTATTTTCAAAACTTGAAATTAATGTTAGAAATAGATAGATCTTTCGAAGTAGGTAGAAATTGATATAAAATTTGCGAAATTCCGAGTTAAAATGACTAAGTTATGGCCGTTTTAAGTCGGAACTTCCGCAAATAGCAAAAAATCCGAATTCATCTAGTCTAGATGTATAGCTTGATTTAGTTACATGATGAGAATCTCATTAGGATTATTCTTGCTTGGTAGGTGACTCCGAGCAGGACGACACTCTACCTCCCGACTATTACTCCTAGGAAGTTTGGCATCCAATGGCCAAGTAAGTTTTACTTCCACTCTCAATTAATGAATGTGATTGTAATGTAGTGGCACTAGTGGTGTAGGTAAAGATAAAAAGGAATTGTATATGCATGATGGGGTATATGGGAATTATATATGTTGTCTACTGCTGATATGTGAAATGGAACGTAAGGAATATCGAAACCGGGTGTGAAGCTATTGACTGATTAGCTGGTATCTTATGATGAATGTCTGCGAATACTTGTTGGTCACTTAAAAAAATTGAATTAATGAATATTCGGTTTCAAATGTAAATTGAATCCATTCATAGCACGATGGGGTTGGAGTATTCGCATTTGGTTTGTTTTTCGTGATCCATAAAACGAATATGTTGGTTAATCGTGATCCATAAAACGAATTTGTTGGTTAATCATGATCCATAAAACGAAGTATTGATAGTTGATCGTGAGCTTAAACGGCGTCGTACCGCAGGATTCGTTAATCTGCTAACCCGGGATGGAGGGCGCAAGTCCATCCACATATGATTTCTGGTTGGTCATATGTTTGTTGCTCACATTTGTTTGATGCATACACTTGCTTGAATAATCACTTGTTTGAATGATTTATGCTTAATTGATAAAGGAAGTTATTACTCACTAAGCTAGTTAGCTTACGCCCCCATAGTTTTTATCTTTTGCAGCACGAGCTTATATGGCTTAGGCCAAGGCAAGCCACAATACAGGTACCGGAGATAGAAGTTTCCCATAGAAGTTTAATCCATTCCTTTTGTATAGACTTCCCTTGGAAACTAAGGACTCTAGATGACTGTAATGGACTTGTTATTATTTTGCGGGGGAATGCCCCTTAGATTTTGTAAACCCTAATTATGCGTTTTGATTTATTATCTATGGCTAATGAATGCCACATTAAACTATTTAACTCCATTTGTTGAAGTATTCTATTGTCGTAAAGAAACGCTTTACATCTACTTAAGACTCCTGAAGGGCCCGGGTAGGGAACTCGAGAGTCTTACTTAGTATGTGGCGGGCTGTTACGTTTAGGATACCCTACGGGGCGTGACAGTTTAAGTTGGTATCAGAGCACTAGGTTATAAAACAAGACAATAGAACTAAAAGAAACCGGACTTAGAAACCTAATTAATAGGTTAAATGGAGTTAAAAACGTTTTCTTGCTGAGTCTGATTAGGAGTATTGTATTGTTGTAGGTCTCCTTGGGTGAGACCCGGGAGCGAGCCAGGAACTTCACTAAGAGAAACGTTGAGACGATGGTGGAGTATAGGTTGAGGTTAAGAGAGTTGTGCGGAGACTTTGCCTTAGCCAGACATCCCCGGATTGTAGGGGAAATGTACAAATTGTGGAAGGATGGATTGAGGTATACCAGATGGGCTGCGGTAGTGGATCAATTGAGCTATGATCCCATGAGGAGGAGGAGTTAGACAAAGTTGGAGACAATCTATACTCTAGAGAGGATCTTGGTTAATTATGGACGTGAGCCCATGACTAGAGAAGCTACTTTTATTTTGAAGGGTGGAGGAACCCGAACCCCTCCAGATTTTAGCGTATGGATCCCCATAGGACCATTGTATGTGTATGCCCATAATAACCTGTATGATCATCCTGACTGGAATTTGGCAGATGCATGTAACCATATCATTTGGCATGCGGTATACTTAGATATCCTCCCACCCTGAGTGATAGCTCCACCTCCAGCTATTGATATAGGCATGCAATTGAATGGAGCGCCTGTGATTGGAGAGGATGAAGAAGAAGAAGAGGAAGAGGACCCCGAGGAGGATCCTAACTGGGAGGAGAATGTAGTTCCTAGAACCCCTACCCCACCTGTCGAGCCGGAGGCTGAAGTGAATCCGGAACCCAACCCGATGGTTTGGGATTTTGATAGGGAGCTGGAGATACCAGATAGTGGTAGGGTGGAACCCGAGTTTGACCCCTTGATGTGGAGAGATGTGTATGTGGAAGGAGAAAATCCCCCGGTACTTGATATAGTAGTAGCTGAGCCTGTAGCCCCTGAGCCTATGGAGGCAGAAGGCATGGGTGGAGAGCCGGTAAGAGAGAATGAGATGGTAGAGACTCAGGCGAGTGAGCCTAAGGTTAGAGGTGAGGAGAATGATGTGAGCCCGAGGGAAGGGCAAGGTACTTAGGAAGAGGAGGAAAGTGAAGACCAGGAACCCCTAGTTCGACCTGCTAGGAAGCGGAGGATGACTACAAGGGAGTACCTTAGTTTGTTCATCCGACGGGACGATGGTAGCTCTTCCAGTAGGAGACGGCTTCCTAGCCCTACCCCTGATGACTCTAGTGATGAGTAGAGACCGAGAGGATGGCTAACCCATGAAGTCCAAGCGGAGTCCTGATTTTCTTATTTTTGTAGTAGGCAATGCGGGATGCCAAATTGCCTTAGGATTTCAGGATAGCTTGTATTTTAATTGTTCATTTTCCCTGTATTTTGTCATGTTTTCGGGAATAGGGAAATTGTCTAGAATAGAAAGGGAACTTAGCTAGCCAAATTTTGGGGACCAAATCTTGATGTAATATTTGTATGGCTCGCTAAAGCAATGAAAAAGATCTTGTTTTTTTTTCAAAGGAAAGGAGTTGTGAAAAGCATGCATGCTAGTCATGAGGCATAAGAGAACATTAACTGCATATAGATTGCATGAGAATTCATTCCTTTGCATTATTGTTGTGAAATTTCATCTGGTTACTCTATTTGTGGATTCTTTTGTTCTCCCAGTGATTATATGGAATTGTGAATCTTCTTTTATTTCTATTATCGTTTACCTTATGATTTTATGGATTTATGAATTCCATTTCTTTCCAAGTTTGAATTCTAGATTTTTGCAATTTTTGAACTTGTTAATAATCTTGATCCTTCGAAATCTAAAACTTGCTAAGGATACTAAAAATCCATTAAACATTGTATAAACAGACGAAACCGACGAATTCGGAACCAGGGACAAGGGTCTAATTCGAATGAAGCCGATCAACCGGTTATGCAACAACCTAACCCCCAAGGAGCTGCACCCCAAAACCAACAGGGTGATGTACTAAATGCGATTGGACAATTGGCCAACCTTCTGAACACTTTCATCCAGAATCAGAATCCAGTTCAGAACCCACACCCAGGTCAAAGTGCCCGGGATTCGGCCCCACATCCACCACCCGCAGATCATCAGGAAATAACTGCAGAGGTCCCGGCTCCACAAGAGGAGCATTCCTATAATGTGCCATTGCTGCCACCCTCGCCATATAGGAGGCCCCACCGAAGTTCCTTACCGGACTTTATTAAGAGCAACCGGTATTTTGATGGAGCGTTCGGTAAACCGGATGAAGCCGAGGACTGGTTGGCTCAGGTTGAGCATTCTTTTGCCGCATACGAGATTCCACCTTATTTGCAGTTGGAATATGGGATGTATATGCTGAGGTACAATGCGCGAGTCTGGTGGGACTCCAATAGAAGGAATTTGACGTCCCCGGCCACTTGGGAAACCTTTCACCGGGAATTTTTGAACAATTATTTTCCCTCTAGCTTGAGGGTGAAATACAGTGCTGATTTCCTCCATGTTAAGCAGAAGGGGAGATCGGTGGAACAATACGAGACTGAGTTCGTTCACTTGCTGCAATATGCACCTGAGTCTTTTAGGGATAGCGAAGAGTTGAAGAAGCAAGTGTTCCTGGGAGGCTTAGATGAGGAGTTGCGGGTTAAGTTGGAAGAGTTTGGAGTAAGGACCTACCCTGAGATGGTAGAGAAGGCCCGGGTAATTGAAGGGGCTAGGAAAAGAAAGTACTAGGAGCCTGAAAAAAGAGTATTCGGAAAAAGGCCGTTTAATGCCTCGAGCTCAGGGTTCAAAAGAAAAAGGTACAGGCCATACCAAGGATTTAAAGAGGAGTCTAGCAGCAAGTCGATCCAATTCAGGACTAATGTCACGTGTTGGAAATGTAAGGGGACGCATGCTCCTAGACAATGTCCGCTGTTGAGGAACATATGTTACTTTTGTGGTGATGCTGGCCACATGGTTTACACATGCCCGAAGAAGCTGGCTGTGACTTGCTTTATTTGCAAGGAAAAAGGGCACTTGGCTTCCGAATGTTCTCAACGGAAGAGCGTGACTGCTCGACCCTTTGGAACCTCGAGTAACACCAACCCCATGAGGTCTGGTAACAAAAGTGGGAGTCGAGCAGCTTCAGCAATGCATGGGATGAGGCTGTACAACTTAGAAGGCCAATGGATGGTGGAAGAAGATGAAGATGAGGAAGTGGAGTTGGCAGCTTTGGATCAAAGCGAGAATGCTGATGGCGGCCTGGTGACAGGTTAGTAGCGGAAACCCCTCCTGAGTTGAAGTTTAAGTTATTTAATTTGAATTATTTTCTGAATGAAATTGATTATGTTATGGGAAAGCTGGAAGTAGTAACCCCATGTAGATAGCCTTAAGAGTATCTTAGGATTCATATGTGATGGGTGTTTATTGACCTCAGGACACATACGAGTGAATAGCGTGGAGGCTTATGTTTTATTTGACACGGGAGCAACCCACTCATTCATCACCAATAGTTTGGCCAACCGACTTAGATTGCCTATAGCCACAACCACAGTTAGTTTGAGGATTAAGACCCCCACAGGGAGTGTTGTGTCAACCCGAGAACTGATAAAGGATTGTCCATTGGAAGTCCACGGTCACCATTCCAAAAGTGATTTAATAATGTTGGAAATGAGCAAATACGAAGTCATCCTTGGAATGAGTTGGCTAAGTAAAGTGAAAGCAATAGTGGATTGCCAAAAGAGGACAGTATGTTTTTATGATCAATCGGGAGAAAAAGTAGAATTTGTGGGAGAAACCTTAGTCCCAAGAAGGTTTGATCTAAGCTCGTTTGAGTTGATGACGGAGGATGAGGAGATAATACCGATTGAAGGTGTCTTGGATGAAGGAGAAACCCGTGAGGAAAAGGATATTCTAGTGGTGAACGAATACTGGGATGTGTTCCCAGAAATTTTGCCAGGATTACCGCCAAAAAGAGAAATTGACTTTGAGATTGTTTTGGCTCCAAACACCGAACCGATATCTAAAGCGCCATACCGGATGGCACCGACTAAGTTGAAGGAGCTAAAGACACAGTTGCAAGAACTCCTGGATCAAAAATTTATAAGACCGAGTGTATCACCATGGGGCGCACCCGTTTTGTTCGTAAAGAAGAAAGATGGATCGATGAGGCTATGTATCGACTATCGTGAGCTGAATAAAGTGACTGTCAAAAATCGGTATCCCTTACCAAGGATTGATGATTTGTTTGACCAGCTGCAAGGGGCTTGTGTGTTTTCACGCATTGATTTACGTTTGGGATATCATCAGTTGAGGATTAAGCCGGAGGATGTACCTAAGACGGCTTTTCGTATTCGTTATGGACACTACGAGTTCCTGGTAATGTCATTTGGACTGACTAATGCACCAGCTGCATTTATGGACCTTATGAATAGAGTCTATAAGCCACTTCTGGATAAGTGTGTGATAGTCTTCATAAACAACATCCTCATATATTCAAAGACCAAAGAGCAACACGAGGAGCATCTTCGTTTGGCGTTGCAAACCTTACGGGATAATAAACTGTATGCCAAGCTGTCCAAATGTGATTTTTGGTTGGACAGAATATCATTCCTTGGACATGTAGTAACCGGTGATGGGATATCAGTTGACCCCGAAAAGATCAAGGCTGTAGTGGATTGGAAGCCACCGCAAACGGTTACTGAAGTAAGAAGTTTCTTGGGATTAGCTGGCTACTCAAAAGAATGAGAAATTCATTTGGACGGACAAGAGGGAACAGAGTTTTCAGGAACTAAAACGATGATTGGTATCGGTACCGATTTTGGTTCTATCGGACCCAGAAAAGTCCTATACGGTACATAGTGACGCCTCAAGAAATGGCCTTGGATGCGTCTTGATGCAAGAGCGGAAGGTTATTGCATATGCTTCTCGGCAATTGAGACCGCATGAGCAGAATTCCCTTACGCATGATTTGGAATTAGCTGCCGTTGTCTTCGCCTTGAAGTTATGGAGACATTATCTATATGGGCAAAGGTGTGAGATATACACAGATCATAAAAGCCTTAAATACCTGTTCACACAGAAGGAGTTAAACATGAGACAAAGGAGGTGGCTAGAATTAATAAAAGATTATGATCTGGGAATAAATTACTGTCCAGGGAAAGTAAATGCGGTCGCAGATGCCCTAAGTCGGAAGAATCACGGAGAAGTAGCCGCTTTGATCACGAGCCAAAGAGATTTGATTAAGGAGTTTGAGAAACTAAGGATTGAGTTCATAGATCGAAGCGCTGAGCTCGAGATATCCAACTTAGCGCTGGAACCGACCCTCGTAGAAAGAATCAAGGAAGCACAGAGGTATGACGAAGTGATACAAAAGATAAAAAGGGAAACCCAAGCAGGAAAGTACCTTGACTTTGCCATAGATGATGAAGATGTGATCCGAATGAACGGAAGGCTGTGCGTACCAGAGGACGAGGAGTTGAAGAAGGAAATAATGAGCGAGGCACATAACTCTAGATATACCATGCATTCGGGAGGCACCAAAATGTACCAAGATTTGAAAAGCTGCTATTGGTGGAATGGAATGAAGCGAGACGTGGCAGATTATGTGATGAAGTGTTCAGTATGCCAACAGGTGAAGGTAGAGCACCAGAGACCGGGCGGATTGCTAAAGCCCTTACCCATTCCCGAATGGAAGTGGGATCAGATATCCATGGATTTTGTGTGTGGTTTTCCCAAGACTCCATCTGGTTGTGATGCATTATGGGTGGTAGTGGATCGGTTAACTAAGTCGGCGCATTTTCTACCCATAAATATGACCTATTCAATGGAAAGGTTAGCCAAGATCTATATCAGAGAAATTGTAAGGTTACATGGCATACCTGCAGGGATTATCTCAGATAGAGACCCTAGATTCGTGTCCAAGTTTTGGACAAGCTTGCAAAAGAGCTTGGGCACCAAATTACATTTTAGTACGGCTTATCATCCTCAGAACGACGGACAGTCTGAGCGGACGATCCAAACCCTAGAAGACATGTCGAGAGCGTGTGCCTTGGAATTCAAAGGGAATTGGGATAGTCATGTACACCTAATCGAGTTTGCCTACAATAACAGCTATCACTCCACCATCCAGATGCCACCGCACAAGGCCTTGTATGGACGGCGTTGTAGGTCCCCTTTGTTTTGGCATGAAGTGGAACAGGTAGCAATTGGGCCGGAATTGGTACAAGAAGCCGCGGATAAAGTGAGGTTGATTCAGCGGAAAATGAAAGAAGCTCAGGACCGACAAAAGAGCTGGGCATATTTGAAAAGAAGAGAACTTAAGTTCAAGGTAGGTGATCATGTGTACCTAAAGATAAACCCGATTAAAAGTATTAGGAGGATGCGTACACAAGGGAAGTTAAGCCTGAGATACATTGGGCCTTTTGAAATCTTAGAAAGGGTCGGAGATCTAGCATATCAGTTAGCCCTGCCACCGAATTTGTCCGGGATCCACAATGTATTCCATGTGTCAGTATTGAGAAGGTACGTTGCCGACCCAGAAAGAATTCTGGAGTTAGAACCACTTCAGCTGAAAGAGAACCTAACATATGAGGAACACCCAGTGAAGATATTGGATAAGAAAACTCAAAGGCTACGAAACAAAGACATTCACTACGTCAAGGTGTTATGGAGGAATCATGCCTTTGAAGAAGCAACCTGGGAAGTTGAAGATGAAATCCGGAAAAAGTACCCTGATATATTCAAAGGACAAGGTACGTCAGTTCCGTTTTGAGGACAAAACTTTATTTAAGGTGGGAAGGTTGTAAACCCCGGTATCCTCAGTGGCTAGGAAAACCCCGAGACGTGAAAGCGAAACCCTAATCCAGTCTAGTTTGAGTCCTGTGAGAGGAGCCTAGGAACCCTAAATCCGGCTTTCCTTCGGTTTCATAATAAAATAAATATTATAAAGTAAATGAATTTGAATTATTGTTTCAAAGTATATTTCAAACCTTTGAAAGTTTTAAATTCGAGAATTTTTCAATTCCGGGCCTTCCTGAGCCCAATTACGGAAAAGCATGCCCCGGGCCACGGATTCAGAAAAATGTTCCGGAATATTCATTAGAATCATAATTTTATAAGGATTCCAAAAATATCAATTTTATAATTTTCCGAGCTATAAAAATTACAGTTATAGCTTTTCCCGTGTTTTCTGTACAACCGGTAAAGTAGATGTCTTGTCTATTATTCACAAGTACAACCTACACTACACACTACCCATACCCTATTCTTACATCCTTACAACCACTCATTTCAATTTTCTTTTCCAAGAAATTTTGTCTCTTAAATAATTATCATATTTATTACATTTAATTTACTAAATTACAAAAGTTCAATTTTTTAAAACACACACACACACACACATAAGGGATGGCCGGCGCCCCTCCCTCTTGTTTCCCTCTCAATTGAAGTATTTTCACTTCATTTTATTTAACTAAACCCTAAATCACTTAATATATATACTAAATGTTCTCTCTCTCTCTCCTCATTTCTTCTTGTTTTCAAATTTGGTAAAAGAGTAAAAACTCTCTTTTCTTCCTCCTTTGTGCCGAGCACTCCCCTCCCCCCTTCCTCTCACTTTTCAACTTTGTTTCTTCTTCTTTCCTCCTTCAAGACTCCTTTGGTATGTATGTTTTGGCTTTGTTCATCCCAAATCTTGTAATGGCAAGATCATTCTTGTGTGTTTTCTCATTTAAATCCCAATGAGCATGAGCAAGGGACATGAAAAAACTACTACAAGAATCTCAAGCCATCACAAGAAGTGGATCTAGTCTTTGAATGAGTTTTGTTTGAAATATCAACTTGTTCATGCATGTAAAGTAGAGATCTTGTACATATATTGTTGTTCATGCCATGAGATCCATGATTCATGCATTATATTAGTAGATCTAAGTTTAGACATCCACAACTTCATGTACATGTATGATCATAGAGATTTTTTTTCCATGCATTGATGATCATAAAAATGTAGTCTTGTTATGTATAGAGATGTTAGATAGTAGATCTTACATATAGAAGCAAGAACATTGAAAAAGGAAGGTTTGTCAATATGAATGTTGAAAATTCGGATGAAATGGAAACCCTACTTAAAAACCCCAAAATCATTTTAAACTCATATTTCATAAGAAAAATGAAGGGTATGTGTAATAGGTATATTGAAGGAATGATTTTTAAACTTAGGTGAGTTTAGGCATGATAGAAATGTAAAAATAGGAGTAAGTTAGAATGGAAAATATTGATATGGATGAGTAGTCAAATTCGTAACTTAGGTTCATGCCTACAAGAACACTTAGTATTTAAGTCTAAATTGGATGTTTTATAAGCTAAATGAAGTCCTTAGATAATATATATATTGGAGCTTCAATTTTTAATGCATTAGACAAGTTTTTCCTAAGAAAAATGCAAGAAAAAATGAAATTTAAAAATTCGGATTTTTACAAAGCTTGTTTAAAACATGTTTACCAAATGAAAAATGGGATTTTTATGCATGAATGAAGGCCATGATATTAGACTTTGAGAACTTATTTTTGATAGATAACAAGTGGAACAAGATTAAAAGTCAAAGAAACCCTAAGGAGTATAATGTGGAAAAATAGCTTTTAGAAATAACCTTTGAAGATTTTCTAACACTTAGGAGTTCATAAGAGTTTATTATCACAAAATTATCATGACCATGCATATATTGAGTTCATTACATGGCATTCATTAGTAATTCATTCCTATATCATTCATGCATGAATCACTAGGAACATTTCTTATCAAAAGCAAAACAATTTTCGAATTGGAGCATTGCGGAACAGATCTGATCCCACTGTTCCGTGACCTTACTATTTTCAAAACTTGAAATTAATATTAGAAATAGATAGATCTTTCGAAGTAGATAGAGATCGATATAAAATTTGCGAAATTCCGAGTTAAAATGACCAAGTTATGGCCGTTTTAAGTCGGAACTTCCGCAAATAGCGAGAAATCCGAATTCATCTAGTCTAGATGTATAGCTTGATTTAGTTACATGATGAGAATCTCATTAGGATTATTCTTGCTTGGTAGGTGATCCCGAGCAGGACGACACTCTACCTCCCGACTACTACTACTAGGAAGTTGGCGTCCAATGGCCAGTGAGTTTTACTTCCACTCTCAATTAATGAATGTGATTGTAATGTAGTGGCACTAGTGGTATAGGCAAAGATTAAAAGAAATTGTATATGCATGATGGGGTATATGGGAATTATATATGTTGTCTACTGTTGATATGTGAAATGGAACTTAAGGAATATCGAAACCGGGTGTTAAGCTATTGATTGATTAGCTAGTATCTTATGATGAATGTCTGCGAATACTTGTTGGTCACTTAAAAGAATTGAATTAATGAATATTCGGTTTCAAATGTAAATTGAATCCATTCATATCACGATGGGGTTGGAGCATTCGCATTGGTTGGTTTTTCGTGATCCATAAAACGAATATGTTGGTTAATCGTGATCCATAAAACGAATCTGTTGGTTAATCGTGATCCATAAAACGAATATTGTTAGTTGACCGTGAGCTTAAACGGCGTCGTACCGCAGGATTCGTTAATCTGCTAACCCGGATGGAGGGCGCAAGTCCATCCACATATGATTTCCGGTTGGTCATATGTTTGTTGATCACATTTGTTTGATGCATACACTTGCTTGAATAATCACTCTTGTTTGAATGATTTATTTAATTGATAAGTTATTACTCACTAAGCTAGTTAGCTTACGCCCCATAGTTTTTATCTTTTGCAGCACGAGTTTATATGGCTTAGGCCAGGCAAGCCACAGCAGGTACCGGAGATAGGAGTTTCCCATAGAAGTTTAATCCATTCCTTTTTATAGACTTCCTTGGAAACTAAGGACTCTGGATGACTGTAATGGACTTGTTATTATTTTGCGGGGGAATGCCCCTTAGATTTTGTAAACATAATTATACGTTTTGATTTATTATCTATGGCTAATGAATGCCACATTAAACTGTTTAACTCCATTTGTTGAAGTATTCTATTGTCGTAAAGGAACGCTTTACATCTACTTAAGACTCCCGAAGGGCCCGGTAGGAACTCTAGAGTCTTACTTAGTATGTGGCGGGCTGTTACGTTTAGGATACCCTACGGGGCGTGACATAGTGGCCATTAATTGAACTAAATGACACTATCAATGTTGCTTCTAGGCCAGCTTAAAGGCTGGTGGCCTACTCTTTGAAGCCGGCGACGTTGGCTTATAGGTTGGCGGCTTATCGTCCATCTTTGATCCAATTAGCCCATAACGCTTCTGTTTTGCTCCTGTTAATCCTAATTGACTCTTGTTCCTTCTCATTGTCACATCACGTGTGCTGCATCCTTGCATTCATTTTTTTTTTACACATATTGCTTGCTCTATTTTTCAAAAAAAAAAAAAAAAAAGAGGGAAGAAGCTTTTCAAAATGTGACTAATGAATTTTGAGTTGATCTAGCCCATTGAAGAAGAAGAAGCATACTACATGCCCTAAACATCTAAGCTTAACCTTAATGAATTGAAGGAGTTAGAGGCTCAAAGCAAGGAAATGAAAAAAAAAAAAAAAAAAGGCTTGTTCTTCAATCTACTAAAAAATTGATGGCATTTGAGAAAGTAGACAGGTTTGATCAAGCTAGAATCAACAGCCTGCCTGTAGCTCAAGATGACGCTTTCCTTGAAAAGTTCAAGGTGCTGAATTTTGAAAAGTGTGACGGCCCAAGTTGTGCCAACCTGCATGCTAGGCTCTATGTGAGAAAGATGAGCTAATATAATTAGTATGAGCAATTAATGATCTAAACTTTCTAGGATAGCCTCACTTGACCGTCATTAACTTAGTATGCCCAACTAGATCTTAATGAGATTAATACTTAAGATAAATTAATTAGCTAGGGCATTTTATAATCATTACAAGTTCTATATCAAAGTCAGCCCGTCCATGTGGGATCTTAGCAACATGAAAAGGAAGAAGGATGAGACCTCTAAAGAGTATACTTAGCAATGGAGTGCACTAGTAATTATGGTCGCCACACCAATTCCAGAGAAAGATATGATATTCACCTTTATAATTACCTTAGAAGAGCCCTTTTTCTCCCATTTGATTAGGCACACTTCAATGAACTTTTCTAAAATAGTTATGTCAAGGTACAAGATTAAGAATGCTATCGCCACAAGCAAGTTGTAAATAGAAAAGAAGCAGTCAAATGTAAGGTTCAATAGTAAAGCGAAGGAGCCCACTGTTAGTGTTGTTAATTCATTTGGGTTTCCTAAATCTATGCAAAGATTCACCATTTAATCAATGTCTAATGATAACCATGCATCTGTCCAACCTTAGCAACAACAACAGTCTCAGCAAGCTAATAGATTCAACAAAAGATAGTTCACCAGAATTCCAATACTGTTAACTTAGGTACTTACGCAGCTAAGAGTTGATAATTTGATCAACTTTGATACTCCAAGAGAGCGTTACAGACAAAAGAATTATAACCTTAACTTGAATGTGACTACCATTTGGGGCAAGTGGGTCATTATTCTACTGATGACTGTTGAAGGTTGAAAAAAAAAATTCAGGACCTCATCGATGCAAGGTTGGTCCAATTAGACTTTACGGAATCAACTCCTGATTCATGGGCCCACTATTAATATGATCATGGAAGAAGAATCGGAGCCTGTAGACACCCAATTTTTGCCCAATTAATTAAGGCTTAAATTTATAATAAAAATTAGTATTATATTGAGCTCATAAAAAATGAGAAAGTGAAAATAATAAAAAAAAGGAGTGAGAAATAGAGAGAAAAGAAAAGAATAAAAATAGACAAAAAAAAAAGAGAGAAAATAAAAAAAGAGAGAGAATAAAAAATAGAAATAAAAATAATAAAATGAGAGATAAATATATAGAAAATTATTTGAGCTCAATATAGTATATAGTTTTATTATATATCATTTTTAAAGTTAATTAAACAAAATTTTCATTTTTGTTTAATTAAACTCATTTTTCCAAAAGCCTTAATTAGTGATGAGTTAGCTACATGACCAAGGCACAGGCCAACGGCCTAACGGCTCAAAACATTGACACATGAGCTCAGGTGCAAGAGGTGACCCAAGTTCGATCCTAGCCAAAGGCAAAAATTTTGCTATTTTTGCCTATTTTTTGGATTGTCCAACCAAAAGGCATGTTGGTTCACATACTTGGGGTTACAATTCCATCAATAAATCTTCATTAATTTTTTAAAAAATAGATACACTCAAGAGGCATGGGATACATTAATTTTGGACCAAATTCGTGCATCAAAGTAAGCTAAAAGACATTTCAATCAATGCTTCAAAATTGGGAAAAATATGAAAAGTTGTGACTCTTCAAATTTGATTCATGGCAAAATTGAATGAATTAATTCAATTAAACTCATCCAAACGAAGAGTCATGAAGTTTAAACACTCGAATCGTGTCTAATTCGAAGGATTAATCATGAATCGACTCCCAAATTCCCAAACGTTTTGATTAAAGAACACAACGATTCGTAATCCAACAATTGAGCATTAATGGATTCACGAAACGACAATTAATCTTAGCACTATAAATAGGATCATCGCACAAGGCAAATGCACATTTCAATTTCAAGAAAAACACACTAAGAGAGTGAGATCTGAAAATTCGAGAGTTTGTGCAAAATTTGGGAAATTCGCAAATTCGAAACTTGTTTGAAGTTTTTGATCCAACTGAAGTGTTTGGGAAGTGTTCCTGAGGTTCTAGTGTGCTTGGCTTGGATCGAAATTGAATTACAAAGCTCTGCAAATTTTTTCCTAAATTGCCGCCGTACGACCGCCGAGAAGCACCACCGGAGCCGCCCCTTGCCGCCGTTCTGGGTGCACGCCACCACCTCCAGGAGCTCCGCTGTCGCACCAGAAGTCGGGCCGACAAACTCCCAGCCGCCGCCGACCACCAGAGCCGCCGGAATCCTCCCCGAAGTGCCGCGACTTCATCTTCTTCGCCTGATTGGGGCGATCCGACCGGGAGTTCGACCCGATCCAAACCCGAGAACCAACCCGACTCCATCTGGTCCATCAATCCGATGGTCCTGGTTCATCCAAATAGATCCAACGGCTCAGATTTGATCAAGCAGATCAACGGTCCAGATTCAATCAAGCAGATCAGACGGTGCAAATTTGATCAAGCAGATCAACGGTCCAGATTCAATCAAGCAGATCAGACGGCCCAGATTTGATCAAGCAGATCAACGGTCCAGATTCAATCATGCAGATCAGACGGTCCAGATTTGATCAAGCAGATCAACGGTCCAGATTCAATCAAGCAGACCAACGGTCTAGATTTGATCAAGGTGATCAACGCCCCAGATTGAGTCAACGAGATTAGACGGCTAGGATTGGTCTTCAGATCAACGTTCCAGATATGATCCGAGAGATCTAACGGCCCAGGTCAGTCCGCATTATTTTATTATATTTTTATTATATAATTAATTTCGAAAAATAGGAAAAAATAGTAAAAAATTCAGAAAAATCTAGAAAAATCAAAATAATTATTTTTCATATAAATTTACTTGTTTTAGTAATTTTTGATATTTTTGAATATTTTTTAATATGTATTTATACATAAATTGCTTTTAGAAATGTGTATTTGATTATTGAAAAAAAATAAAAAAATAAATAAAAATGACAAAATGGGTTTTCCAAAATCAAAATTGTTTTTGAATAAAAAATGATTGAATTTTTTTAAAAAAAAAATGAATTTGTTTTCAAAAATACTTTAATGAATGATGAATGAGATGAATGGAAATGAATGAATTATTGTTAAATAATATTTTGTGAATCATGAAAATAATTATTAAAGTTTAATCAAAGTTTTTTTCATAAATTGTCTATGAAAATAATTCAAGTTTTCATCAAATTATCTTCATAAATTTGCTATGAAGATAATCATTAAAGTTTAATCAAATTATTTTCATAAATTGTCTATGAAAATAATTCAAGTTTTCATCAAATTATCTTCATAAATTTGCTATGAAGATAATCATTAAAGTTTGTTCAAATTATTTTCATAAATTATCTATGAAAATAATTCAATTTTTCATCAAATTATCTTCATAAATTTGCTATGAAGATAAAATCAAAAGTTTTCACTAAAATATCTTCATAAATTTGCTATGAAGATAATCATTAAGTTGTTCAAATTATTTCCATAAATTTGCTATGAAAATAATCATAAAGTTTTCAATCAAATTATTTTCATAAATTTACTATGAAAATAACCAAAGGTTTTCAATAAAATTATCTTCATAAATTTGCTATGAAGATAATCATTAAGTTTTCATCAAAATTGTTTTCATAAATTGGCTATGAAAATAATAAAAAATTTTCAATCAGAACATTTTCATAAATTTGCTATGAAGATAATCATTAAGTTTTCATCAAGATTATTTTCATAAATTGGCTATAAAAATAATAAAAAATTTTCAATCAGAACATTTTCATAAATTTGCTATGAAAATATTCAATATTCATTAAGTTCAATCAAAATTGATTTTTCATGTAGCATTAATTTAGCCATGAATTATCATGAATTGATTTAAAAAAAAAATGATTTTTGGACTTAGAAAAATATGTTTTCATAAAATAAAAAAATCAATTGATTAGATCATAGGATCATCAAAAATGATTTTCATAAAAATTCAAAATTTAATGAATTTAAAGTGAGAATAGTTCAAAAAATTAAAATTGATCAACAAATTAAGTTCTTTTTTAAAAGAACTACGTTTTGTCTGATCTCGATTAGCGAGTACGTAGGCACCTACGGGGCGACAATAAAAAATGAAAAAATATTTTTTGTTTATCATTTTGGTTATTTTTGTGAAATTTTTTAGCAATAAAAAATATAAAAATATAAAAAGAAAAACAAAAAATGTGACTTGTAAATATTTTTATTTGAATTTTTGAGCATATAAAGGATAGATTATAAATTTAAAATTCCGAAAGTGGTAACCGATTTGGTTTTAATAGGTTAGCCCCCGAATCCATGATATCTGGTTTTTAAAAAAGTATGTTTTTTTTAAATCAAATTTTTTTGCAGACTAGTAGCTAAGTTAGGATCAATCGACCCATTGATCCTAGCTTTTGTTTTTTTTTCCCGATTTATATCGGGTGGCGACTCTAAATCATTTTCAAAAAATTTAAAATTTCTCTTAACCCCTAGTCGAGGATTCATGTTAAATGGGTTCGGGTTTAATGTGAATCGGGTTAGGAGAAATGAACCAGATAGTGGAAAATTCCAAGCTCGACAGCTTGGCGACTCCACTGGGGAGTCTGTCATTTTTTTTTAAAAGAGAGGGCTAGCCATTTAGGAATTTTAAATTTTAAATTTATCCTTGCTTAATTTTTGTATAAATCACTATTTGAATAATTGAATTTTTGTATATTATATTGAATTTTTGTTTTGTAAACATATATTAACCTTGCAGGTATGTAAAAAAAAGGAAAGCAATAGCTTGTTTGATTATTTTTTTGCATTTGCATTTACATATTAGCATAAATGTGTGTTAGATACGGTCGTACCAGGGCCGTTTTAAGAGCCTAAGCGAGGAGGACGAAGTAAGGTCCGGGGGCTGTGGCTTTCCACCCTCTAGATCAAGAAATGTCCTCCCACTCCGGTTTAGTATCCCTAAGCCGGGGGACCTATAGAACCCTACCAAATCATGCATTTATCAACTTGGGATTTGACCAAATTTTTTCAAAAAAAAAAATGGAGTTGTATCATTTATTAAAAAAAATCAATTAAATAAAACAAAAAGTTTTTAATCAATTCCAACAAAGTCTTAAAAAATGTGGAGTTATATTCTTGGCCCTATAAGATAGTTAGATAAATAAAAAGGATTTGATGAAGGTTTCTAAATCATTGTTTCTAAATACAACCCCGGTAAATATTTTTCAAAATCCTAGTGGTCTATATCCCCATTTGCATTCGTGTGCTAGCATATTTGCATTCTTGCATTTGTATATATTTCCTTAATTAAAAAATGAAATGTGTATAATAGATTTGTATATATCCATTAAAGTGTAAATTATCCACCTATAGTTGTAGGTTCTTTCCAAACAAAGTTAGACTTGTATATAAAATTACTTTTGTCATGAGTAGTCCATTATCCTCAAATCAATCATTTTGTAAATATTAGCCCCAATTAATTTTTGAAAAAAGGGAAGAGGGTCATTTGTTTACCTCTATTCTTGTAAGATAATTTTTGCCTAAAAAAAAAAAAAAAACTTTGAGTTGTAAATAAATTTCCACTTCACATTCATTTTCCAAACCTCTTTTGTTAATAACCATTTTTTTTTTAAAGGAAGAAGATAAAAGTTTTTCAAATTTGTTAAAAAAAAAGAGATGAAAGAATAAAGTTTTCAAAAAAAAAATTTATAAATAAAGAAAAAAAGAAAATTGCCAACAGGAAAAAATATTTCAAAAATTGTTACCCTAATGATCATTCACTCTCAGCAAAAGGCAACTAAAATCAAAATTAGGGCAACCAAAAGGACTTTACCAATTAAGGGGCATTTGATTTACCCAAATGGGGCATTTAGTTAAATATCTTGAGGCAATAAAAAATAGATGATTGAAAGCCAAGAGAAATATCTCATAAAAAAATTGCCAAGGATGAAAAGAGGCAAACTTAATCCCAAACACCAACCCTACACACACTCGAGAGAGGGTGAATTGTGAGAGATAAGGTGGACTCATTCCTTAAAGGAGGCCTGTCTTGAATTTAGTACATGAGTCAAAATGAAATTAGGCATTCATTTCAAAATCCTAAACACATTTATCCCTTTGTTGACCCATTTGAGCTTATTAAGGAAGTATCTTAAAAATAAACCCTGTCAAGAACCACCTCGCATTGGGGCACCCCACAATGGGGCAATTTGGAGGTTAGGGTCATTATTAAGGAGAAAAAGGAATAACTTATATGCACTTGACCTAGTCGCATAAATTCAAGAGTAGTCAATTGACATAAATAAATCATTTCCTATGAAAGGAAAAAGAGTCTTCATTTCAAACCATACACGGCAAATACACTTTGAGCTATAAAAGAATAAATCACCTTGAATTCGTCTCCCAAAAGGGCAATGAAAAAATGCAAAAAGAGAGAAAAAAAAAGAAGAAAAAACAAGAAAAGAAAAAGACAAGGAAAATCAAGAGGAAGATCAACAAAAAGATAAAGGAAAAAAGAGATCAAGAAAAAAAAAAAAAGCAAACAAGTGATCAAAATCAATGATTTGCAAACACAAACACATAGTTCAAAATCATCAAAATTCATCAAAATTCAAGCCCCACCCACAAATTCCACCCTTTGGAGACTTTTTGGATCAAAGGAGTTGATTTATTAATACCCTTGAAACTAGGGGCAAGTGCATCATCAAGTTTTCCTTAAGGGTTCTTGACTTGTAAACCCGGGATATGTTGAAAATTTTTCAGTAAAAAGCCTTATGAAATATCCCTTTTCATTAAAGCCGATAACCAAAAGCCCACATTACAGTCCAAAGAAGACCTAATAGATTGACCAATGTGTATTACTTGCAAGACGGACCATAATTTTTGGAATTCAAGCCAAAAGTGAAAAATGAACCTAAGTGAGTGTGAGGAAGACCTCTTTAACTAGGCAACCAAAATGAGATAACCGATCTTGGTATAGAAATAGTCCATAGGGGCATAAAATTACTTGTCCCAATATCTGCCTCAAGTTTAGCAATTATCTGCCCCAAAATTGAAAACAATGCCCCAATAGTGAATTGAAGTCCCAAAAGTAAAATTTTTTGCCCCCAATGATTAAATTTTTTCAATGAAAAGACCTTAGGTGGTTAATAGTGAAGCCTTAGGCTGAAAAAAAAAAAGAGTGATCAATGGGTAAACCCTATTTATGATTATTTTTACCTGTTGGTAACTTTCAAAAAAAGTTGGAATTCAAAAAGAAAAAAGGAAACTTTTTACCTTTAAAAGGTCCAAGAAAAGAAGGAATTTCTTCCAAAAAAATAAAAATAAAAAAAGTTTTTTTCAAATATCTGAAAAGTAATAAAAAATAAAAAAAGAGAAAATAAGTTTTCTTCATTAAAAGTAAAAAAAAAATTGCCTTTGGTTTAAATTTTTAAAATAAAAGAATAAAAAAAACTTTGCAAAAAAAAAAAAAAGGGGCATAAAGTTTTGGTTTTTAAAAGAAAAAAAAAATTCTCAAAGGTTTTCTTAAAAATTTTCAATGAAAAAAGGGGAAGAATTTCCCACATTAAAAAATTAGCCCAAAAAATTCAAGCTACAGTTTTCAAAACTTGGTTTTCAAGTTTGTGTTTAAGTTTTAGGATCGATTGCTCAAAAAAGCGTCATCCTGTCTGTTTAAGTATTAGGGTCACCTGCTCAAAAGAGCGTCATCCTACCTGTTTAGGTATTAGGGTCACCTGCTCAAAGGAGCGTCATCCTACCTTTCAATCTTTAGGATTGTATGCCCAAAGGAGCATCATCCTATTTCTTCAGCATCAGGATAGTCTGCTCAAGGGAGCGTTGTCCTGTTTTTTTTTTTCAATCTTTAGGATCATATGCTCAAAGGAGCTTCATCCTATTCTTCAAATTGAGAATCGCCAACTCAAGGAAGTGTTGTGCTACCTTGTCAAGTTTTAAGTTTTAGGCCAGCTCATGGAGCGCCTTAACAAGTCGAGTGTCAGCTCGAGAAGCGCACTAATATTAAAACCAAACGCCAGTTCATAGGGTACGTTTGAACCAAGTTTCCAAAGTTTTCAAGAAAAGCTTGAAGTCCATCCGAGTCTTCCAAGAAGAAAGAAAAAACTTGAAGCCCATCCAAGTTTTCAAACCAAGTTTTCCAAAAAAGAAAAGCTTGAAGCCCATCCAAGTTTTCAAAGCAAGTTTTCAAAAAAAAAAAAAAAAAAAAAGAAAAGCTTGAAGCCCATCCAAGACATCCAAAAGAAAAACTTGAAGCCCATCCAAGTCTCCCAAAAAAGAAAAAGTCTGAAGCCTATTCGAGTCTTCCAAAAAGAAAAAACCAAGTTCCCAAGTGGATCAGAAAAACCAAGTTCCTAAGTGGATCAGAAAAAACCAGTTCCCCAAGTGGATCAGAAAAAAACCAAGTCCCCAAGTGGATCAGAAAAAACCAAGTGCCCAAGTGGATCAGAAAAGCCAGATTCCTCAATGAATCAAAACCCAAATTCCAAAACCTCAGGTCTGGCAAAGCGACCTAACCAAACAAGAAATTTTAGGTCTGATACATGACCTATCAAATTCAAAATCCATCCATTCAAGACGGTGCCCCAATTCAAAATCCGTCCATTCAAGACGGTGCCCATTCAAAATCCGTCCTTTCAAGATGGTGCCCAGTTCAAAAGTCCAATTTAAAAATCCGTCCTTTCAAAACGGTGCCCAATTCAAAATCCGTCCATTCAAGATGGTGCCCATTCAAAATCCGTCCTTTCAAGACGTGCCCAGTTCAAAAGTCCAATTTAAAAATCCGTCCTTTCAAGACGGTGCCCACTTCAAAATCCGTCCATTTAAGACGGTGCCCCAATTCAAAATCCGTCCATTCAAGACGGTGTCCATTCAAAATCCGTCCTTTCAAGATGGTGCCCAGTTCAAAAGTCCAATTTAAAAATCCGTCCTTTCAAGACGATGCCCAATTCAAAAATCCCCATTGGATCCAAAGTCAGGATTCCCCAATAGATTGAACCCACCATTAGGTCCGGTAATTGACCTACCATTAAGCCCGGTAATTGGCTTGAACCCACCATTAGGTCCGGTAATTGACCTACCATTAAGCCCGGTAATTGGCTCGAATCTACCATTAGGTCCGGTAATTGACCTGCACCATTAAGTCCAGGACTAGGCAAATTGACCTGTTATTTCCAAATATCCATCTTTCCTAAATGGCAACCCGCAAAAAAAAAAAAAAAAAAATTCCTGGTCCGATGGATATCACAAAAACGGGAAAAGGAGTTAGCTATCACAAGCAAAAATTGGTTATCTTTTTTGTCTTTATGGCAAAAGTTTGTTTAAACTTTACCACAAAGAGGAGCAGCTGTAGACACCCAATTTTTGCCCAATTAATTAAGGCTTAAATTTATAATAAAAATTAGTATTATATTGAGCTCATAAAAAAATGAGAAAGTGAAAATAATAAAAAAGGAGTGAGAAATAGAGAGAAAAGAAAAGAATAAAAATAGAGAAAAAAAAAGAGAGAAAATAAAAAAAGAGAGAGAATAAAAAATAGAAATAAAAAATAATAAAATGAGAGATAAATATATAGAAAATTATTTGAGCTCAATATAGTATATAGTTTTATTATAAATCATTTTTAAAGTTAATTAAACAAAATTTTCATTTTTGTTTAATTAAACTCATTTTTCCAAAAGCCTTAATTAGTGATGAGTTAGCTACATGACCAAGGCACAGGCCAACGGCCTAACAGTTCAAAACATTGACACATGAGCTCAGGTGCGAGAGGAGACCCAGGTTCGATCCTAGCCAAAGGCAAAAATTTTGCTATTTTTGCCTATTTTTTGGATTGTCCAACCAAAAGTCATGTTGGTTCACATACTTGGGGTTACAATTCCATCAATAAATCTTCATTAATTTTTTAAAAAATAGATACACTCAAGAGGCATGGGATACATTAATTTTGGACCAAATTCGTGCATCAAAGTAAGCTAAAAGACATTTCAATCAATGCTTCAAAATTGGGAAAAATATGAAAAGTTATAACTCTTCAAATTTGATTCATGGTAAAATTGAATGAATTAATTCAATTAAACTCATCGAAACGAAGAGTCATGAAGTTTAAACACTCGAATCGTGTCTAATTCGAAGGATTAATCATGAATCGACTCCCAAATTCCCAAACGTTTTGATGAAAGAACACAACGATTCGTAATCCAACAATTGAGCATTAATGGATTCACGAAACGACAATTAATCTTAGCACTATAAATAGGATCACCGCACAAGGCAAATGCACAATTCAATTTCAAGAAAAACACACTGAGAGAGAGATCTGAAAATTCGAGAGTTTGTGCAAAATTTGCGAAATTCGCAAATTCGAAGCTTGTTTGAAGTTTTTGATCCAACTGAAGTGTTTGGGAAGTGTTTAGGAAGTGTTCCTGAGGTTCTAGTGTGCTTGGCTTGGATCGAAATTGAATTGCAAAGCTTTGCAAATTTTTTCCTAAATTGCCGCCGTACGACCGCCGAGAAGCACCACCGGAGCCGCCCCTTGCCACCGTTCTGGGTGCACGCCACCACCTCCAGGAGCTCCGCTGTCGCACCAGAAGTCGGGACAAACTCCCACCGCTGCCGACCACCAGAGCCGCCGGAATCCTCCCCGAAGTGCCGCGACTTCATCTTCTTCGCCCAACTGGGGCGATCCGACCGGGAGTTCGACCCGATCCAAACCCGAGAACCAACCCGACTCCATCTGGTCCATCAATCCGACGGTCCTGGTTCATCCAAATAGATCCAACGGCTCAGATTTGATCAAGCAGATCAACGGTCCAGATTCAATCAAGCAGATCAGACGGTGCAGATTTGATCAAGCAGATCAACAGTCCAGATTCAATCAAGCAGATCAGACGGCCTAGATTTGATCAAGCAGATTAACGGTCCAGATTCAATCAAGCAGATCAGACGGTCCAGATTTGATCAAGCAGATCAACAGTCCAGATTCAATCAAGCAGACCAACGGTCCAGATTTGATCAAGGTGATCAACGCCCCAAATTGAGTCAACGAGATCAGACGGCTAGGATTGGTCTTTAGATCAACGTTCCAGATCTGATCCGAGAGATCTAACGGCCCAGGTCAATCCGCATTATTTTATTATATTTTTATTATATAATTAATTTCGGAAAATAGGAAAAATAGTAAAAATTCAAAAAAATTCAAAAAAATCCAGAAAAATCAAAATAATTATTTTTCATATAAATTTACTTGTTTTAGTAATTTTTGATATTTTTTTAATATTTTTTAATATGTATTTATACATAAATTGCTTTTAGAAATGTGTATTTGATTATTGAAAAAAATAAATAAATAAATAAAAATGACAAAATGGGTTTTCCAAAATCAAAATTGTTTTTGAATAAAAAATGATTGAATTTTAAAAAAAAAAAATGAATTTGTTTTCAAAAATACTTTAATGAATGATGAATGAGATGAATGGAAATGAATGAATTATTGTTAAATATAATATTTTGTGAATCATGAAAATAATTATTAAAGTTTAATCAAAGTTTTTTCATAATTGTCTATGAAAATAATTCAAGTTTTCATCAAATTATCTTCATAAATTTGCTATGAAGATAATCATTAAAGTTTAATCAAATTATTTCATAAATTGTCTATGAAAATAATTCAAGTTTTCATCAAATTATCTTCATAAATTTGCTATGAAGATAATCATTAAAGTTTGTTCAAATTATTTTCATAAATTGTCTATGAAAATAATTCAAGTTTTCATCAAATTATCTTCATAAATTTGCTATGAAGATAATCATTAAGTTGTTCAAATTATCTTCATAAATTTGCTATGAAGATAATAATCAAAAGTTTTTACTAAAATATCTTCATAATTTGCTATGAAGATAATCATTAAGTTGTTCAAATTATTTTCATAAATTTGCTATGAAAATAATCATAAAGTTTTCAATCAAATTATTTTCATAAATTTACTATGAAAATAACCAAAGGTTTTCAATAAAATTATCTTCATAAATTTTCTATGAAGATAATCATTAAGTTTTCATCAAATTATTTTCATAAATTGGCTATGAAAATAATCAAAAATTTTTAATTAGAACATTTTCATAAATTTGCTATGAAGATAATCATTAAGTTTTCATCAAGATTATTTTCATAAATTGGCTATAAAAATAATAAAAAATTTTCAATCAGAACATTTTCATAAATTTGCTATGAAAATATTCAATATTCATTAAGTTCAATCAAAATTAATTTTTCATGTAGCAGTAATTTAGCCATGAATTATCATGAATTGATTTAAAAAAAAATGATTTTTGGACTTAGAAAAATATGTTTTCATAAAATAAAAAAATCAATTGATTAGATCATAGGATCATCAAAAATGATTTTCATAAAAATTCAAAATTTAATGAATTTAAAGTGAGAATAGTTCAAAAAATTAAAATTGATCAACAAATTAAGTTCTTTTTTAAAAGAACTGCGTTTTGTCTGATCTCGATTAGCGAGTACGTAGGTACCTACGGGGCGACATTAAAAAATGAAAAAATATTTTTTGTTTATCATTTTGGTTATTTTTGTGAAATTTTTTAGCAATAAAAAATATAAAAATATAAAAAGAAAAACAAAAAATGTGACTTGTAATATTTTTATTTGAATTTTTTGAGCATATAAAGGATAGATTATAAATTTAAAATTCCGAAAGTGGTAACCGATTTGGTTTTAATAGGTTAGCCCCCGAATCCATGATATCTGGTTTTTAAAAAAGTTTGTTTTTTTAAATCAAATTTTTCGCAGACTAGTAGCTAAGTTAGGATCAACCGACCCATTGATCCTAGCTTTTGTTTTTTTTTTCCCGATTTATATCGGGTGGCGACTCTAAATCATTTTCAAAAAAAAAAATTTCTCTTAACCCCTAGTCGAGGATTCATGTTAAATGGGTTCGGGTTTAATGTGAATCGGGTTAAGAGAAATGAACCAGATAGTGGAAAATTCCAGGCTCGACAGAGCTGAGCGTCAATGTGGATGAGTTTTGCCAAGCTGATATTTTTATATAACCTATAGCTATTACGAACTATTATAGCTAATTATTCCAACGTCGTTTTCTAGGGCTAGAGAAAACGGCAAAGCCTAGACTTAAGCGGTTAGGACATCTAGGGTTTTGTTGACTCTGGAAATCCGGTTGACTTCCGATTTAGGGTTTAAACTTTAATTCGAATCCAAAATTTCAAGGGTTTACAGTTATATTCTAAACCACATCATATGAGTTCTACAATTTTGGTGGCATACCTTGAAATATGGGTTAAAATCTCTTATTTTCATTATATCTGAAGCAACTGTGTCACTTGGTCCTTTAACAACACACTTATATAACTTTGAAATTTCTTCCTAAACGTTGCGAAAATATCTATGCATAATTCCAGTGGATTTATGAAATTTCCCTCTTATCACTCTATGTCTCACGTTATGCCTAAGCAAATGACAAAATACCATTACTTGTTCTCTAATGGACACATTTTTAGTTTGATATAACAATTTTTTCTCTTTTAGCATCCTACACAACTCAAAGAATGCCTTTGGCCTCATTCGTATTTGATTGATACAATGAATATCTCCACTATATAAAATTAGATTGATATAAAACTCTCATTCGTACTCCTTATTAACATGAGGCTCTCTTGGAATCCTATTTTCATATTGTTTTCACTTAGCTATGATAATCCCAACTAAAAGAATCACTTCTATTGCACCAACAATTGTGTTATAGATCTCATTTTCATCTATTTATGTGATGGATTATTTTCCTAGAAAACTATCAAATAAGAGGACTAATCAACGTACCAATTTATTAAAATAATTAATTGTTCCTTATGGATTCTTCATCTTAGAATTTTATTACCTTCACTAAATATATAAAAAAAAATGCTTTTAAATATTCCCTTTTTCAATTCTAACACAATATTTGTAAATAAATTTCAACCAAATTGGTCATAAATGCGTCAAATATGATTACAAAATAAATTTTTTTTCCTTTCATGTAATTTATTCAAATTCAATACAATCATAGACAAACAATCAATTTAACTTAATCAACAAATTAAATAGATTATTTCATGTTCCTTATACTTTATTTTTTAAAATTATTCTATAGGCAATAATAATAATAATAATAATAATAATAATACATACATACATACATACATACATACATACATGATGGATTTTTACTAAAAGCACTTATTACATTGTTACTCCAGATCCCCAAATACATGATAATAAATGAATAAAAGAAAAAAAGAAAATAACAAAGTGACATAAAACATTATTTGTATGGTTTTTGAACATTATAATATTAAAATATATTGACCTTTATAATGGTTTTTGTATAAGCATTAGTTTTCATTAAGGAAATAACAAGCTGCCATTACTAGCCACATCCATCCCATAACCCTGTCCTATCCTAAAGGTTTTATAATAAAATTAATTATTACCACTAAATTATCCTAATTAGCTAGAATAAACATTATGAACAATTAACTGAAATTCCATTTCCTTAAGAGTAAGCCAACCTACGAGCTATAACTAGGGTAATTCTTGAGTCAATATCCTAAGCACAGGTGTGAAAGCAAGCAGACCAATATTGATCTTCAAAGTCATGCAATCGATAACAACAAAGGACCACCATTAACAATAATGTTGCATGAATAGTGAATAGCTCTTAATGTTATATGCTGATATAGATCCACTCATGCCATTCATTTTCTTCCACACCCAAATACATCATAGCATTATTTGTTTCACCATGGATCAACTTACCAAGGAATTAAACAAATTATTTCATGTTCCTTATATTATATTTTTTAAAATTATTACATAGTAAATAATAATAATAATAATAATAATAATAATAATACATACATACATACATACATACATACATACGTACATACATACTTGATGGATCTTTACTGTTGAGCTCTTATTATGTTGTTGCTCCAAATCCGGAAATATGTGGTAAATAAATGAATAAAATAAAAAAAGAAAATAATAAAAACTTGTGAAACCTTATTTGTAATGATTTTTTAACATTATAATATTAAAAAAAATTGAACTTCATAATGATGATGAAACTAGCACAATGTGAAAGCAGGAATTAAAAAAATAGATATTAAAAAAATTGAACTTTATAATGGTGATGAAACTAGCACAATGTGAAAGCAGGAATTAAAAAAATAAAAATAGAAAATGCAATTGCAAAGTAAAACCAACACAACATTGAAAGCTGCCCATGTGTTTAATGTGAAGTTAAAAAAAAAAATTAAAGAAAAAAATCCCATACCAATAATTGCAAATGGAAAAAGCAAAAGAAAAAGACAAATAGTGCAGACTTTAATGAAAATGTAGGCTACAGATAAGAAAAAGTTGTTCAAAACTATCAAACTTATAAAGGTTCCACTTAATGCATCCATTTTTCCCATTAACAAACAGGTGACGACAAGGGAAAAATATTTCTAAAATTTGTTTTACATGAAACAAAAGGGTCCTAAGTATTTAAATAAAAAATGAAAATATCTAAATGCTTTCCTTCTTCAGTCATATGTAAATCGTTTCTTTCTCTAAAGATCTAACACGCAAAGATCAAAGCACCTAGAAACAAGAAACCAGTAAAAAGGGTCACAACAATTGCTTTAAAACTTACTGAATCGTTTGATATCAATGTTTGGGGTTACTTAAACCAAATGTTACAGGCCAATTCTGGAATATGGGTCCTTATTCTTGATCTCTCTCTCATGGTTTCTTGTTAAAATAATAGTATCGAACAGATAGAGAAGTTAAATTCGTTTTCTGTATTTGGGATGGTTTTCGGTTAGATCGGAATTGCTTAGAATAAAGTGTTTTTGATCGAATTGTCTGATTCTATATTGAAATATAGAGAATCAATGTCTTTGAAGGTATGTTTAGCATTACTGGGTTTGCGAAAGCTGTAGGTAGCTACTCCATCCACAATAAATGTGAGTTAATAATACTTTTGGGTGCAAAAAGCGGATGTAAAGCGAGCGAAAGAGGGTCGATTCCTATTTTATAATATTCACATAATAAGAAATTGAGATGAAGGATTTTGCAATGAAGATATTTAAGCGAATATTAAATTATTACTTAATATATATATTATATCTTTTAATTAAATTAATTATTTGAGCTTTTAGAGACCGCGTGGCACACATTATTGGAAAAGTTACCGGTACTAGGAAAAATCCTTTCCAACAAATTTTGTTAAACTTAAAAAATAGACAAATAAAGATTTATGACAAACACGAAAAACATTAAATCCTTAAAAGTCCAATCGTATTTATCCAATTTGATAAGTTTATTAAGTATTCCTATATCCGATTCTAGAGTGAACTATGTTAAATTTGCACGAATTACCTCGCACTTTAAGGAAATATGTTGATTTATCCTCTATCCTCATTTATTTGTTTATTTATTTAGTTACTACTTTATTCTTTCTTTTTTGTTTTCCTTCCTAGAATGCATCCATTCAGATTTTGATAGTGTTCATTATCATAGTTATGGGATCCTACGATCCCCGTGAAAGGATCATCCAGTCAAATTTCTAACCATTAAAATAAATATAGTAATTAAAATATTAACTATTTTAGTGGTTCGATTACAATTGGGTATGATGTGAATTGTTAAATTATCGATGGGAATAGTCCCATCAAAATTAATGATGGAACAATAGAATTTCCCCGTAATTATATATATATATATATATTCTCATTATGCATATTAATACATGTATACATGTTTATTACTATATTGCGCAAGAATACTCCCATATGTAATAAGTAAAATATTTTATTTAGTCCACTTAACTACAGTTATGTGCTATTATCCATATCTTGTTAGTATATTCATTTTTGCAGCAAGCATTGTCATTACCTATATTATTTCAGCGCAAGCAACCCTATTTTCTTTTGATATCTTTTCCCATTTTTGCAAGTCATCCTTTTATATATTAATTTTTCATATCATATACCTATTATAAGATTAAAAAAATACTTTTGTTATATTAATAGGGCTATAAATGTCATTTACCATAATCTATCTTTTATGTGGACAATGGCTACTTATATATATAATTATTTTTACTTACATTAAATTTTGTATTTTAAATTATAATGTTAATCCCTTCCTCTTGTTAATTTTTCATATATCCTGAATTCCATTATTAATCTTAACTTCGGTATTATTTATTTTTTTTGTAAATTTTTTTAATAAATAACCATTTTTATTTTTATTTTTTCATGTTTTCAAAAAAATATATTATTCCAAGCAAATTCCAGCTGATATACTTTGAGTCCCTTGGAACTACAATCTACTCTACTTATGGCCTATAAGATAAACCCCATTAATGGTTATTGGGCATGTAGGGCAAGAGTACGTAGTAATGAAATCAAGAGAGAGTTAAGGTAGAGAGGTTAGGCAATATTTATGTAGTATAGTGCCATTCTTTTATTATGAAAGTCAATCTTCCTAAGATAGGAAAATTCTCTAGGTTTATTTAGGAAGGTGCCCCATGCCTATTTTAGGCAGGTGCCATCTGAATATTAGGAACCCTCTAGAGGGCATATTTGTCACACCCTAAGGGTATCCTAGTAGTAGCAAACAAGCCACACTTGAATGCTATCACTAGATTACCTTTAGAGAGTGATATATTTTCAAACAATAGGATATTTTAGTTGCTTTGATAAGAAAGGATAAACACATCTATGACATAAATTAGTAAATAACTGACATCATAAGTAACAAGTATCATAAACATATTACAAACCATATAATTCTTCCGAAAATCTTCAAATAGATAACAGATAATCCATAAACTAACTAATCTATACCAGGGATTATAGAAAACAACATATTCCTATTTGACCCATGAGCATCCAGCTCCTAATTCGTATCGAGGCCATACTCCTGGATGTAACTAGCCACGTTCATAGAGTAAACCTGAAACGTCTTTAGGAGTGTGACCGAAACCACATGCTTAGTAAAATAACCAAACATATTAACATCAAACAAGTTTATTAACAAATTATATGTAATTGAATCAATCAAACATATGCTCAAATACAAGCTTGGATGATCTAGAATGCAAACAAGAAAACGATTTACGCCATCTTTTTGGGTTGAAGAACAATTACTTTATGACCTACCTATCCAGGATAGACTAAGTTTACAGAAAATTTAACGATTTCTTGTCTTAGAATTATCACTTTTAGCTTATGATGTTTTAATTGACTATTTCCTGTATCAATTCTTAGAAACTCCATAAGTATCATCATTTCAAAGCAATATTATGAGCGACATTCTTCATTGCCACTTAGTTCCTATAGAATCGACGGAATAAAGAAAATCTTAAAAAACTAACACTTTTGAAAAACCAAGCATTAATAGAGAACTGAAATATTAATATGTAGCAGGCTGTGACCCTTTTTGTATATGCAATAATGCAGTGCGTGAAATGCATGATCAGGTTATTTAATGAGTTAATAATTCTTATTCAGATTCATGGTAATCATACATTACACAAAATAATCATCATTAAATGGTTTGTTTGTTACTAGATAAATTTATGTATTTATATTGAGAAAGGAGTTGCATCTTCCGGGCAAAAAAAAAAAAAAATGAGTAACTTCTCCACCGAACTTTGGTTTGTTTGAATGCATCTCACCATGCATTAAATGAGCTGCTGAATTAGATCATTTCCATTGGTTTATTCATTATTTCCTTGACCTTTTGTGTTGCTTGATTGACCTATTTTCGACTGGAGATAATTGAGATGATTCCAGCCACAAGTTGAGCACAATTTGCACTGAATTGTGCAAATATTAATATAATAATATTTAATTTAATTGATTAAATTAGTTTTAGGATAGTTTATTAAGTTAAACAAGTACAAAATGATAATTATTCAAGAGTTTTATTTCCAAAAATTTTATATAGAGTTCTAATTATTTTCTAGATCGTATTATTCAACTTTGGGTTAAAGTTTACGATTAATTATTTTTAGGTTTTATCTCACCTGATTAGGATTTTTCTTAGGCTCTAATAGCTTAAAATACCCTAATTAAAATGATGGTGTTATCCAAATATTTATTTGGACTCTATATTGTGAGTTATGGATTTGTTTTGTTTTTATTGTGTATTTATAATCTTAACGGTTCATCCAATGATTATCATTTTCTAACTATAAGCTTAATTGTTTAATCACTTGTTAATAAACTTAAAGTCCTATTTAAATTATTTATATATTTTGCACTTTCAATACTGATTATGTAAATCTATTTTTACTATCTGTTATTATTTATCGAGCTTTATCTTAGGGTTTGAAATTATATATAGCCTCATTACTAGTAATTTTATTCTAAAGTCTTTGTTGAGTCCTATATTATTATTCTATTTTCTATATTTATATTTTCATATATTTCTATTTGTATGAAAAATCTCAAGGTTTACAATGTTTCTATCATGACTCCAAATGGGGGCCTAACAGGATTTATCTAAAGCTATCATATCATGTGTGCACCCGTAATATGAGAGCCGTCTTGTATGTCAGAGTGTACAAGACTCTATTTATTTATAAAAGTTTATCATACAAATGATATAATATATTACAGTATTTCACTATGGAATCCGATTTTCCAATTTCCACCAAGATCGCAGAGAATCGGTATCCCTTACCAAATAGTGAAAATGGGTTTCAAACTACAACTTACAAATTTCAACGATATAAAATTTATCTAGTTTACATTCTAAGTTTACCATATCCTATATCTCCATCTTCAATAAAATTCGTTGGAGAAGCTCTCTTCACACATTCCTAGCCCAATCCCAGCTAGTAATAATCCTGCACAAAAACTGTTGGGGGGTGAGCGAACCACGAGCTCAGTGAGATAACCTGACCAAACCACACATCAACCAATAACAAACAAGTATATTTATCAATCATATAATGCAACAATCAATCATATGCACATTACAAGCTTGGATGATCTAGAATCCAAAGCAGGATGGAGATTTACGCTCTCTCATCAAGGTTGAAGGAACCGTTCTATGATTCACCTACCCAGGAGAAACAGAAAACCATAGGAACAAAGAGACTCCACTCAATTTCCTTTTGGAACAAAGAGACTCCATTAAGTGTTAGACATTTCACAATGATACCATGGGCGGCGTCCTTCGTTACCAGTTAGTTCCCATGGAACCGACAGAACAAAGGTAAGCTTACGTAGAACTAATAGCCTTTTGCCTAGAAAAACCAAGCATTACCAGAGAACCAAAATTCTAACACGTAGTAGGCTATCGTACAAACATAATGTAGTTTATGTAAATCGTGCAATGCATGTCTGTTTCATTTATAATACCAATAGTTGTTAATCCAGTTCAAGGCGATCATATAAGTTACAGACAATCATCAACACATTTCATACAATATTTATCATACAATAGGATTATCACTTATATTATGATAATTCGGCATTCAATCATACACCACGCATCATGCGTTATTCCTAATCCCGCATGCATATCAATTGAATATATATTATTCAAAATGCAACTATACTACAAGCACAAACAATATGATAAAGTCAAATAACTCACCTGTGGTCCTTGCTAAATTGTTGTATAAGCTATCGATAATCCAGAAATTGATCTTTTTTCCTATGAAAGGATGTCACGCTCCGGAGGGTACCCTAAACGTGGCAGTCTGCCGCATACAACATTCAAGCTAATGAATGACAAACCGTAGTCATGCAAGAGCTTCGATATTATATGCAAGGCGTGCTTCCAAGATAGTAGGAGACTCATAGGGGTATTACGTTTAAATAGATAGCAAAAGCAGGCATGAACTTAAATAAATAATCATAAGTTCTTCATTTCATCATAAATCCGTACATCATCTTAGGGGCATTCCCCCGCCTTAAAATCTTTGATCAACAATACTATTATCAAAACATTTCTACTACATAAGTCTACTATATGGGTTTTTCCTAGAAGTCTATGTTCAAAACTAAAAATACATAAACTTCCTCCAAAAACTCCTAGTAGCTTATACTCGTACCTGCATATACGGGGCTCCCTCGGGCCAACCATAGATAATCATACTATAATAGAAAACTATAAGGGTAAACATGACTAGCTAGTGAGATAATTCCAACTATAAGACATTTCCCAAAAATTCAATCAAGTATTTTAATCAAAGCATATGAAAATGCATCAATCATATAACATGTAAAGATACACATGATTAACCGTAAATCAATGCAGCATATTTAACGCCCTCCATGACAAGGGTTGGGTGGTTACAGGCCCATACGACCAGAATATCTGCAGATTTACCGCTCCTGCTTGCCCTGTACTTTCCCGGCTCCTAACTAGCCATCATGTAACTTATCGGCTCCTACCAGCCACCACTACTCTTTCCTCGTTTCCCCACACGAAGAAAATAGTGAACAAATGTGATTTATGTATGTGATATGCATGAATAATTTCAATTTTTGCATTTGATCATATAAGTTGAATTCATATTTAAAGGTGATCAACCATAATTTCATCATTTCATACATAAATCACACTTATATTTAACATATCGTCTTTCGATATACTTAACTTTCATTCAACAATTATTTCATAGCAATGGTTCATTTATTTTCTAGTTTTTCTATGCTACTAGTTACAAGCACATACAAGGAATGAACTTAGAAAGATTAACTCCTCTATATCGGTGGATCTAATCGTAGTAGTCCCCGGATAAACGATCTCGGGTTCCCTCGTCACCTAAACAATGAAATACCCAAAATAGTCTTTCATAAGACTTCTATTCTTGAAGATTCTAATCTTTTCTTAAAATCGCGGTAAAATCGTATAAGGAATTCCAACTTAAAATGGCCATATCTTGCTCATTTTAACTCAAAATTTCGCATATAATATAACCGTTTTCACTACCTACTCGGAAATCTACGCATTTCTAAACTTATTTTTCATAAAACTAGGTCATTTGGTTCCGAAAAGACAGCGACCAGATTTGCCACGATTTGCAAATAACTAGTTTTCCTTCTTTAAACAAGGCTCATTTTGAAAAGATAATACTTTGAATATTTTGTAAACTTTTTGAAAGTTATTCATAAATTAAATGACTCATAACAAATGTATGAAGTGAATAAGTTTGTCTCAACATTTAAAAGTAAGGTTAAAAGACTTTGAACTTGAGATTCTATTGATTATTTATTCTACTTTTGAAAGATCTGTGAGTTTAATTGAGATGAATAACTTTTTCTAATGTAATCTCTTGTAGTTTCTTTAGATTCCTACGATGTGGTTTTATTATCAAAACTTGGTTTCAAAGAGTAATAAAATAACATTTGTTGTAAAGAATATTTCTTGAGGAAAAATAAGTTTCCGTAAATCTTTTGTTTATGAAAAGTCATTTTCAAATATGCTCTTGCTCAATAAAATCTACTTCCTACATTTATGCAAAATGAACCTTTAGTTTTTAAAGAACATTTCTTTAAATTTTTGTTGAGACAAAAGCATTATGTTCATGCATGAATATGAATCATAAGCTTATGAAAATATGAAAAGAACATAACAACTTATAGGAAATATATAAAAAATAAATCAAGTATTGGGACCTTAGCTTCATCAAGGTACCCCGGGACTAAGAAAAGACTAGTCCCGAAAAGAAATAGAATTGTTTTGACTTGATGAAGACAAGTCTAAGACTAGAATGACTAGTCTTAAGAACAACTTTGGAATAAATAAATTGCAAGACAACGAGCTTATATGCTCTAAATAATATATATAGATACATAGATATGCTAGATAGTAAAGAACATAAAGGAAACATAAATGAACATAAAAGAAATTATGATTATGAACAAAAACAAAGTATGAACCTAATGTTGCTTTCCTAACCTTCATGGTTTTAGAAAACACACATTAAGCTCATACTAAGTAGATGAACATGAAGAAATCTTGAAGGAATTCTCACCTAAAAGAAGCTAGACTAAGAAGAATTCTTTAAAGAAACTCTTGAGAGAATTTGAGAGAGATTTTGCTATAATAACTTTAGAGAAGAAGAGGTGTGAAAGAAGTGAAGGTATGAGGGGGTATTTATAGGAAAATGTGGGAGATGAATTATGTTAATTAAATAATTGAAAATGAAATAAATTGGGCATGGAGAGAGAGAGGGCCGGCGCCATTTCTTGCATGGGGAGGAGGAAAAAAAATAAAATTTTTGTTATTTTGTTAATTAAAAGTAAGAAATGAAAAATGTGAAGTTGTATTGGAAATGAAAATGTGTAAGAAGTAGGTGTATGGTTTGTAAGAATAGGTTGTAAGAAAAAGAGAGATAGATGAATAGTGAGGAATAGTAGAGGATAGTGTAATGAAAAAGTTAGACATGACAATTTAATGCCGGTAGTAAGAAAATACGCATATAAAAGCGATATCTGATATTTTTAGCTACCGAAAAATTATGAAATTGATATTTTTAGAAATCTTATATTTTTACGAGTCTAACGGTATTGTCACGCCCCGGGGGTACCCTAGTAGTAATAAACAAGTTACACTTGAATATTATCACCAGCTTACCTTTAGGGAATGACAGGTTTTCAAAACAACAGGATCTTTTAAGTTGCTTGATAAGAAATAACAAATATATGAGAGAAATGATTTAGTGAATAACCATTACAAACTATTACAAACCATATAGCTCCTTTGTAACATACAGCTAAATAATCTACTCTATTAGTACACATCCATCAAACTAAAACAGATCTGTAGACTTCTAGCTTCAAAGCCCTTACCGGAGCCATATTCCTGGAAGTAACTAACCAGGGACGTAAAGTGAACCTGAAAAGACTGTAGGAGTATGAGCGAAACCACAGCTCAGTGAATAACCAGACATACCATACATCACACAAGTCATTAACAAATCATATGCAATGCAAGCACTCAACCATATGCACAGATACAAGTTTGGATGATCTAGAATCCAAACAGGAAAAAGATTTACGCCCTCTTTTTAATGGGTTGAAGAACAAAACTCAATGACCCACTTGCCCAGGAGAGACTAAGTACACAGGAGAATCAACGATTTCTCGTTTTAATGTTATCACTTTGAATATAGTGGCTTCCACAAACCATCTCCTGCAATCCCCTTAGAAACTCCCTAAGTATTAATCATTTCAAAGCGATTCTACGGGCGACGTTCTTCGGTGCCTTTTAGTTCCTCATAGGACCGCCAGACCAAAGAGAACCTTGGAAGACTCACACATTGGATCAACCAAGCAAAAACAGAGATCCGAAATATTAATACGTGGCAGGCTGTCACAACCATATATGCGATAATGCAATTCGTGCAATGCATGTCCATATTGTTTTGGTAAGTCAAAAAGTCTTAATCAATTTCGAGGTGACCATACATTACACACAATCATCATTATACTATTGCACAACACCAACCATTGCATTATCGCTTGTATAAAGATATTTTAGCAATCATACAATCATATCATATCAAACTTTCAAAAAACACTCATTTGTTTATCTTGCATTACATATTTGACTATTTACAATCACAACCAGTACAATATGACTGAATTACTCACCTGCTCATACCGACTCAGTCGTAGTAGTCCACTGGTAGGTCTTCTAATGAGTCAAATTCACCTATTTAAAACAAAATATTCATCAATATCATCTAACTAAATTCCTACATGTGCCTTGTGTCCTAGACTCGATATTAATACTTGGTATTGTCTTGTTTTTCCTATTTTTATCTCACATAATTGTTTGGTTATTTTTAGAAGTCATATCACTTAGGAAATTAACTTATTTCAATTTCCATTCTTATATATTTTATCTTGCTAAAACAAATATTAGACTAATATTACTCTAAATATTTTCTTAGTTCTAGGGTTTCAAAAGTTAATACATATTAATTCTAACTAGACTTAATTATTTGTCTTAAAGTCATTATCTAATACATATTTATATACAAACATATATACATACTTAGTAGATATATTATATTTATATATATATAAATTTAGTTTAGGTCAGAAAAACTTTCGTTGGAAAAATTTAGCTGTAAGCCGGCTCAAGGCCGCCGGCCTAAATCCCCAAGTTCCGGTGTAAAATCATTTTGAAGAAAAATTTTCTTATGGAAAGCACCGGTGTTGAAAGCTGGCGGCTTACAACGTACGCCGGCCCTACGCCGCCGGCGTAGATCTCCAGGTAGTAGGCTTACGTCGAATTTTACGTGAAAATTATTTTACGTAGCCTCTGTTTGAGTGTAAGCCGCCTATACGCTGCCGGCCTATCCATGTAAGCCGCCGGCGTACATCGTTTACACTGCCGGCCTTGAGGCAGTGTTGCACTGTTCATCATCTTCCTCCTCGGTTCGATTCTTTTTCTTTGATTTTTACACGTTAGAAACTTACTTAAACTACTTCTAAGAGTTTATACATCATATATAAGGATATATAACAACTTTTAACATGTTTAAACACATAAATACATAGGTTTCGATTCTTTGAAACATAAGGCTAGGGTTTTGAAATTTTACCTCGTTGGAGCTCTTTGAGTGCAATCCGAAGCTCGTGTTTGTGTTTATTAAGTTCCTAGGATGATTTTAAGTCAGTTACAAATCATATCTTCGAACGAAAATCCTTTAAACCAAGTCCACTTACCTTTGAGTTTGTTTTGAGAGTTTTTGGCTTCGTTTTTCCATTGATCCGTATCCGATTGTTTTGTTCGATTTATTCTTTGTTTTTGGTTGGTTTTGATTGTTATTTGGGAGTATTTTCGGACTAGAAGATGTTGAGGATTTATGGCATTTGTTGGTTCTTCATAAATGGCTTTAACTACATATATATAGAAGAGAGAAGGAGAAATGGAACTGCGGCTGTTCTCCTTCGTTTTCCTCCGATTTTTTATCTTCTTTGCTGTTGTTTTCCTTGTCATTAATGTGGATTTGAGGTGGCATTATTCCAATGGTCATTGGGTCACTTTGGTTGAAGTGTTTGGTGAATTATTGAGCTCATTCCGGCGCCTCTTTCTTCCTCCACAATTTGCACCGAATTCACCGAGATTCATATACATATATTAGTTTATTTATTTAGTTAAAGTTTGAGTTAATTATACGGGTTATACGGTATATATTAGCTAGTATTTGGAAGTTTTTGTACAAAATATGCTTATAAATTTATACAAAACACTTAGATTTCAAAAAACAAATTTAGGTATATATATACGTAGTTAATTATTCGTATAATTTTATTCCCGCGATTTGGATTTCTTAAGCTCATTGGGTCAATTTTTGTTTCAGGCTCCGATAGCTAAGAAAACTCGGTTTAGAACAATAGCGTGATCCGATTATTTATTTGAAGTTTAGATTTTGAGTTATTTGTCAGTTTATATTTCGTTGTGTATTTAAAATCTTGACAATTCATTTTTGGATCATCGTTTTCTAGTTATAAGCGTATATGTCATTTATACAGTATTGGGCTTCATACAGAAATTAAACTATTTATATCTTCTAGTTTTGATACTAAACATAAATTCTTATTAGTAGCTTTTAAATTTAACTAGGAATCTCAAATTAGGGTTTTTAACTAAATATAAACTCATTACTACTCGTTATTCTAGTCTTGAATCATTATCGAGATCAAAACAATCATTTAATCTTTATATTCACATTTTCTATTTAAATCTATTAGTATACTAGGTTTCGGGTCTAGATTTAGATCATATCTTGAATTAGTTATTCAAGACACAGATTTCGTTTTCGGTATTAACTAGGGTTAAAGAATCTCTTTATTCGATTCCTAAGTCTTTCATTCATCCAAAAATCTAAATATTAGCCTATTATTAGACTTCATCAGAATCTAAATCTATTATCTAGTTTATAAATCTATTATGAAGTCGGTACTAATGTGAAAAATTCCCGGGGTTTACATTCTCCCCCCCTTAAAATAAGCTTTGTCCTCAAAGCTTGAATGCGTACCTGAGTTTTCAAACAAATGAGGATAGCTTTTCTTGATCTCCTCTTCTAATTCCCATGTAATCTCTTCTGTCTGTGGATCCCATAATACTTTGACGTAGTGGATTTCTTTATTCCTGAGAACTTGCACTTTCCGGTCCAAAATCTTAACTGGATGCTTTTCATAAGTCAAATTCTCCTTCAAATCAATTGGTTCTATTCCACTATCTTATCTGGATCCGGTATATTTTCTTAGAACGATACATGGAAAACATTATGTATACCAGACAAATTAGGTGGCAATGCAAGACGTATGCCAGATTCCCAACTCGTTCTAATATCTCAAATGGTCCAATATATCTAGGACTCAACTTGCCTTTTGTTTGTCTACCATGAAGACTTTGATTGGACTTACTTTAAGTATACATGTTCTCCTTCATTAAATTCCAATTCTCTCTTTTCAAGTCGCCCAGCTCTTTTGTCTATCTTGTGCTGCTTTCATTCTTTGCTTTATCACCGAAATCTTTTCATTAGTTTCTTGAACCAATCAGGTCCAACCAATACTTTCTCCAAGTTATCCCAGAACAATGGTGACCGACACTTTCTACCATATAAAGCTTCATAAGGTGGCATTCCTATGCTTGAATGGTAGCTGTTATTGTACGCAAATTCCACTAATGGTAAATGTTGGTCCCAATTTCCTTTAAATTCCATAATACATGCTCTCAACATATCTTCCAATGTCTGAATAGTCCTTTCAGTTTGTCCATCAGTTTGAGGATGATAAGCTGTACTGAAATTCAATCGGGTTCCCAAAGCTTTTTGTAATCCTTGCCAAAATCTGGATACAAACCGTGGATCTCTATCTGATACTATCCAGCAGGCACACCATGCAATCTCACAATCTCCTTCAAATATATTCGTGCCAATTTCTCCAATGGATATGTCATGTTAATTGGCAAGAAATGAGCTGATTTTGTAAGTCTATCCACAATAACCCAAACAGCATCATGACCTGCATTTGTTTTGGGTAATGAGCACAAAATCCATAGAAATTTGATCCCACTTCCACTCAGGTATTGGTAATGGTTTCAACAATCCACCTGGTTTTTGATGTTCACTTTGATCCTTTGACATACCACATTTAGCAACAAATTCTGCAATATCCTTTTTCATTCCATTCCACCAATATGCATTTTCACTCTTGATATGTCTTTGTTTCTCCTGGGTGTATAGAATATCCAGAGTAATGTGCTTCATGCATTAATTCCTTCCTCAAGCTTTCATCATGTGGCACACACAATCTTTTATTCATTCTCAATACTTCTTCTCCATCCACATGAAAATCTTTGTACTTTCCCTGGGATATTCCCTGTTTAATTTCTTGAATTTCAATATCCTCCTTCTGGGCTTCTTTAATTCTTTGAAGCAAAGTAGGTTCCAAAATTAGATTTCCTAACTCAGCTTCCAAACCTTGTATTGAGAATTCCAAGTTTAATCTCTCAAATTCTTGATAAGTTCTTTTTGTTCCGTTATTGAAGCCACTTCTCCATAACTTTTCGGCTCAATGCATCCGCACGCATTCACTTTACCCGGATGGTAATTAATGGTAAGATCATAATCTTTAATTAATTCCAACCATCGCCTTTGTCTCATATTCAACTCTTTTTGTGTAAATATATACTTCAAACTCTTGTGATCCGTATATATTTCACATTTTTGCCCATACAAATAGTGACGCCAAATCTTGAGTGCAAAAACAATAGCAGCCAATTCTAGATCATGAGTGGGGTAATTCATCTCATGTGGTTTCAATTGTCTAGAAGCATATGCTATTACTTTTCCATTTTGCATTAACACACATCCCAATCCATTTCTAGATGCATCACTATAGACAGTATATAAATCTTGTCATTGGGCAAGACCAAGATTGGTGCTGATATTAACCTTTTCTTCAACTCTTGGAAACTTTGTTCACGTACATCATTCCACTCGAATTTCTCATTCTTTCGAGTCAATTGAGTTAAAGGTCGTGCAATCTTTGAGAAATCCTTCACAAATTTCCGATAATATCCTGCCAATCCCAAGAAACTCCTAATTTCAGTAACAGTTTCAGGTCTTTTCCATTCCACAATAGCTTTAACTTTTGCAGGATCAACTGATATCCCTTCTCCAGAAACAATATGTCCAAGGAATGATATACTGCTAAGCCAAAATTCACACTTAGACATTTGGCATATAACTTATTGTCTCTCAATATCTGTAACACACTTCTCAAATTCTCATCATGTTGTTCTTCATTAGACGAATATACAAGTATATCATCTATGAAAACAATCACACAATTATCCAGCAAAGGTCTAAAAATACGATTCATCAGATCCATAAAAACTGCTGGTGCATTGGTTAATCCAAATGGCATGACCAAAAATTCATAATGACCATACCTAGTTCGGAATGCAGTCTTTGGTACATCTTCTGCTTTGATTCGAATTTGATGATATCCTGACTTTAAATCAATTCGGGAAAATACCTTTGCTCCTCTCAGTTGATCAAAAAGATCATCAATCCTGGGTAGGATATTTGTTCTTGATAGTTACCCTGTTTAATTCCCTGTAATCGATACAGAGTCTCATTGATCCATCTTTCTTTTTCACAAACAGCACGGGTGCTCCCCAGGTGAAACACTGGGTCTGATAAATCCTTTATCCAACAATTCTTGTAACTGCACCTTCAATTCTTTCAATTCCACAGGTGCCATTCGATACGGAGCTTTTGATACTGGTTCGGTTCCAGGTATCAAATCAATTGAGAATTCCACTTCTCTATGTGGGGGTAATCCCGGTAATTCATCTGGAAATACATCTGAGTATTCACATACTGTTCGAATGGTATGAATATCCAATTTCTTGGATTCACCTTCAGTTGCTCCAAGAATACAACCGTTCATCTCCATATCTTCTTCATTTTCCACTTCAATTGCTGTTATCCTACTTCTGACTTCTCTGAGTATCTCACCTTTATATTCTTTTCTTTCTCCTTGATTATTGACAAAAGATACTATTTTGAGATGGCAATTAACTTTTGCTTTTACAGCAGTTAACCAAACCATACCCAAAATAATATCATATTTTTGCATCTCTATCAGAATTAAATCAGCAATTGATTCATGATCTCCGATCTTTGGACAACTCTTGATCATTTCCCGTGTCACCACTAAATCTCCAGTTGGCGTAGTAACTCTCAATTCTTTACTCATGCTCCCAATTGGTATTCTTATACGCCTTGCTAATCCGGTATTTATGAAAGAATGCGTTGCTCCAGTGTCAAACAAAGCATACGCAGTCTGATCCCCTACTTGAATGGATCCTAAGTATCAATTATTAAGTTCATGTTATTTTCAACTTATAAAGACTTCTACTCATCTACTTGTGATTGTGTCTAATAACTTTAAGTAAACAAATATATATTTACATACCTGCAATGAGTCCATATTCTTCGGGATCAACTTCCTCCCAAATATTTTCTTCATCTCCTTCCTCTATCTCCACATTCTCTACAGGACTTCCATACATAGCAAAAACTCTGGCCGTCGCACTGGCTTTGTTAGCATTCCCATTTTTCGATCCTGAGGCTCCAATCACTCCTTTAGATTGTGAAGATCCAGCTATTGCACTGTTTTCTGTGGCAATTGGGTGATATGTGCCCAACTTTATTGCATATGAAGCAAGTAGCAGTTTTTCTCTTTGGACAATCGTTTATCATATGCCCACTGTCCCCACAATAATAACATTTGTTCTGTAATTGTGGACAATACCTTGGGTAATGAGAACCTTTACATTTCCAACAAGTACATTATTCTTCCCATTACTCCTCCTTTGTTCACATTGAAAGGTTTGAAGAATTTAACCTTCTTAGGCACAGAACTTGCTGTAGAACCATCATACATTCTTTTCCCGAACATAGTTCCTTTCTTTTTATACCTCTCAAGTTCATACTTCCTTGCACGTTCAATAATACGAGCTTTTTCCAACATAGCTGCAAAGTTATCAATCTCAAATTCAGCAAGTCTTCTTTGGAAATGAGGTTCGAGTCCAGCCATGAAAGTCTGTCTCTTAAGTTCATCACTGTCCGATAAGCATCTGGAGCAAATTGCAACAACCGATTAAACTCATGCTCATATTCATCAATGGTTTTAGCTCCTTGGGTCAAATTCATCAGGTCAGTGCTATACTTTGCTTTTAGGCTGCTTGGAAAATATTCCTTCAAAAATTCTCGTTTGAATACTTCCCAAGTAATTGGTTGGGACAAACTTCTTTGTTTCGAATTCCACCATATCCTTGCTCTTAACCTTAATAAATAAGTTCCATAAGATACTTTCAAAGCTTCAGGCACTTGAAAAACATCAAGGGATCGCTCAATCTGAGCTAGCCAATCTTCAGCTTCCTCTGGCTTTCCCGGTATTCCCTCAAAATATCTGTTGCACTTAATGAATTCCGGCAACAAATTCCTCTGAGGTCGTAAAGGTGGTGGTGGTGGCAATTCCTGTTCATATTGAGGGGGTCCTTGTACCTCAGCAGCAGACTCATTTGGATTCACTGGTCCATTTTCCTGAAATTGAACCGGTGGAGTATGCCTTTCATTCCTTCTAGGATTTGGTGGAGTCATTGCTGGTGCTCCAACAGGTGGTGCTCCATTTGTGGCTTGCATATTTTGCAAAGCTTGCAAAATCAAAACATTTTGTTGTTGAAGACTTTGTAAAACATCCTCAATTCGGTTTGAGGTGCTGCAGGAGCATCTATTGGTGGATCCCAGAAATTCTGGCATTTCTACTTTTATTTCTTCCCCTTGGCATTCTATTAACATTAAACATATTACTTAAGTCAGATCATAACTCGTCTTATCAAAAGTCATCAAGATCATTCATATATATGCAACACATATATACATAACCAAAATACATCAAAGCTTTTCATGGTTAGTGCATTATGTACATATCCAAAAATTGCACTACCCTAACTTAGCTTCCTATCATAGTCATCAAAAGATACATATATAAGTCATCAAAAGTCTACTAATATCATCCTGTAATGTCATCAAACAGATACACATCATCATATAATACTCAAGTCAAACTCAGGGACTGGGATGAAGACGACCCTTGCCCTTCTCCTGAGGGCCTAATCGTGGATAATCATCCTCTCCCTCAGAACTACTATCATCGATCTCAATCATCACACTCTCTCCCTGGAGGTGCCAAAGTCAGGGCTGTGTCCATCACCCTAATGCCTCTGGGTGCTGGCCTCCTCTCATCCTCAGCTCTAGATGGAATATCTCTCAATCCATCCTCCCTGTGCTGATCCAATCCATCTGGCATAATTATAATCTGAGACATACTTCTCTGCCTCAATCCTTCTTTTCTTACCTCTCTCTCATCTAACAGCTCTGTGGTGATACTCCTCATGTGGACAGTAGTCTGAACTGTCTCCTGTACACTCGATCCTGTACTGCAGCAGGACGCTGGAACTCACCTGCTATCTCAGGGATAATAGGCGGTTTCCTCATCAACATGCGTCTAGAGTGACTGCACCTGCTAAGTCGTGCAAGCATCAAATCATCATCATAGGCAGCATCACCTCTGACCCGGGCATGATCCTGCCTCACATCATGAGCATAGACTGCTCCTCTGCCAATATCTACCCAGACTCTAAAATCTGGGAGCTCTGGCCTCTCTGATCTGGATGAACTATAAATGCTATGTTATCGATCTCCAGACCACCTCCTTTCTGCACTATCAGCCTCTCAAATCTGTAGAGCGTCTCTATAGCTGATCCATTATCTGGAAAAGCCCGCTCCATCAAGAATAACCAGCCTTTAAACAAAGGCAATAATCCTCGCTTCCAGGTGCTGAGGATCTCATCCAAAGTCTTAGTAATCCCGCTCAGATACAAGTCCTCTACCAGAACTCGTAGTCTGCGCCTGTAGTCTGTCAAAGTCTCCTCCTCCTGCATACTAAAGATCTCCCATCTAATGTGACACGTAGCAGGATTAGTCTGCACACACAATAAAATTTGCATGATTAATAATAATCACACATACTTTATTCCTAGTTGTGCAGTATAATTCTACCATGACTACCCAACTACTACTAATGAATGCTAACTAAATCTAATTTACTACATTCACTAAATGCAATTCTTTCACATATTCATCTTTCTTATTCTAGCAACCATGCTCTGATACCAACTTAATTCTGTCACGCCCCGAGGGTACCCTAGTAGTAATAAACAAGTTACACTTGAATATTATCACTAGATTACCTTCAGGAATGACAGGTTTTCAAAACAACAGGATCTTTTAAGTTGCTTGATAAGAAATAACAAATATATGAGAGAAATGATTTAGTGAATAACCATTACAAACTATTACAAACCATATATCCTTTGAAGTATACAACTAAATTCTACTCTAATAGTACATAACCATCAAACTAAAATAGATCTGTAGACTTCTAGCTTCAAAGCCCTTACCGGAGCCATATTCCTGGATGTAACTAACCAGGGACGTAAAGTGAACCTGAAAAGACTGTAGGAGTATGAGCGAAACCACAGCTCAGTGAATAACCAGACATACCATACATCACACAAGTCATTAACAAATCATATGCAATGCAATCACTCAACCATATGCACAGATACAAGTTTGGATGATCTAGAATCCAAACAGGAAAAAGATTTACGCCCTCTTTTTAATGGGTTGAAGAACAAAACTCAATGACCCACCTGCCCAGGAGAGACTAAGTACACAGGAGAATCAACGATTTCTCGTTTTAATGTTATCACTTTGAATATAGTGGCTTCCACAAACCATCTCCTGCAATCCCCTTAGAAACTCCCTAAGTATTAATCATTTCAAAGCGATTCTACGGGCGACGTTCTTCGGTGCCTTTTAGTTCCTCATAGGACCGCCAGACCAAAGAGAACCTTGGAAGACTCACACATTGGATCAACCAAGCAAAAACAGAGATCCGAAATATTAATACGTAGCAGGCTGTCACAACCATATATGCAATAATGCAATTCGTGCAATGCATGTCCATATTTTTTGTTAAGTCAAAGTCTTAATCAATTTAGGTGACCATACATTACACACAATCCATTATACTATTGCACAACACCAACCATTGCGTTATCGCTTGTATAAAGATATTTTAGCAATCATACAATCATATCATATCAACTTTCAACAAACACTCATTTGTTTATCTTGCATTACATATTCGACTATTTACAATCACAACCAGTACAATATGACTGAATTACTCACCTGCTCATACCGACTCAGTCGTAGTAGTCCACTGGTAGATCTTCTAATGAGTCAAATTCACCTATTTAAAACAAAATATTCATCAATATCATCTAGCTAAATTCCTACATGTGCCTTGTGTCCTAGACTCGATATTAATACTTAGTATGTCGGTTTTTCCTATTTTTATCTCACATAATTGTTTGGTTATTTTTAGAAGTCATTGCTCAAGAAATTAACTTATTTCAATTTCCATTCTTATATATTTTATCTTGTTAAAACAAATATTAGACTAATATACTCTAAATATTTTCTTAGTTCTAGGGTTTCAAAAGTTAATAGATATTAATTCTAAATAGACTTAAATATTTGTATTAAAGTCATTATCTAATACATATTTATATACAAACATATATACATACTTAGTAGATATTATATATATATATAATTCGGTTTAGGTCAGAAAAGCTTTCGTTGGAAAATTTTAGCTGTAAGCCGGCTCAAGGCCGCCGGCCTAAATCCCAGGTGCCGGTGTAAAATCATTTTGAAGAAAAATTTCTTATCGAAAGCACCGGTGTTGAAAGCTGCCAGCTTACAACGTACGCCGGCCCTACGCCGCCGGCGTAGATCTCCAGGTAGCCGGCTTACGTCGTATTTTACGTGAAAATTATTTTACGTAGCCTCTGTTTGAGTGTAAGCCGCCTAAGCCGCCGGCCTATCCATGTAAGCCGCCGGCGTACATCGTTTACACTGCCGGCCTTGAGGCAGCGTTGCACTGTTCATCATCTTCCTCCTCGGTTCGATTCTTTTTCTTTGGTTTTTACACGTTAGAAACTTACTTAAACTACTTCTAAGAGTTTATACATCATATATAAGGATATATAACAACTTTTAACACGTTTAAACACATAAATAATAGATTTCGATTTTTGAAAGTAAACTAGGGTTTTGAAGTTTTACCTCGTTGGAGCTCTTGAGTGCAATCCGAAGCTCGTGTTTGTGTTATTAAGTTCCTAAGATGATTTTAAGTCAGTTACAAATCATATCTTCGAACGAAAATCCTTTAAACCAAGTCCACTTACCTTTGAGTTCGTTTTGAGAGTTTTTGGCTTTGTTTTTCCTTTGATCCGTATCCGATTTTTTGTTCGATTTGTTCTCTATTTTTGGTTGGTTTTGATTGTTATTTGGGAGTATTTTCGGACTAGAAGATGTTGAGGATTTATGGCATTTGTTGGTTCTTCATAAATGGCTTTAACTACATATATATGAAGAGAGAGGAGAAATGGAACTGCGGCTGTTCTCCTTCGTTTTCCTCCGATTTTTGATCTTCTTTGCTGTTGTTTTCCTTGTAATTAATGTGGATTTGAGGTGGCATTATTCCATGGTCATTGGGTCACTTTGGTTGAAGTGTTTGGTGAATTATTGAGCTCATTCCGGCGCCTCTTTCTTCCTCCCAATTTGCACCGAATTCCAGCCGAGATTTCTAACATATATTAGTTTATTTATTTAGTTAAAGTTTGAGTTAATTAGGGTTATACGGATATATATTAGCTAGTATTTGAAGTTTTTGTACAAAAATATGCTTATAAATTTATACAAAACACTTAGATTTTCAAATCAACACAAATTTAGGGTATATATATACGTAGTTAATTATTGTATAATTTATTTCCCACGATTTGGATTCTTAAGCTCATTGGGGTCAATTTTTGTTTCAGGCTCCGATAGCTCAAGAAAACTCGGTTTAGAACAATAACGTGATCCGATTATTTATTTGAAGTTTAGATTTTGAGTTATTTGTCAGTTTATATTTCCGTTGTGTATTTAAAATCTTGACAATTCATTTTTGGAATCATCGTTTTCTAGTTATAAGCGTATTATGAACATTTATACGTACTGGGCTTCATACAGAAGAAATTAAACTATGTTTATATCTTTAGTTTTGATACTGAAACATAAATTCTTATTAGTAGCTTTTAAATTTAACTAGGGATCTCATAATTGGGGTTTAAGTCTAAATATAAACTCATTACTACTCGTTATTCTAGACTTGAATCATTATCGAAATTCAAAACAATCATTTAATCTCTATATCCACATTTTCTATCAAATCTATTAGTATACTAGGTTTTCGGGTCTTAGATTTAGATCATATCTTGAATTAGTTATTCAAGACACAAGATTTCGTTTTCGGGTATTAACTAGGGTTAAAGAATCTCTTTATTCGATTCCTAAGTCTTTCATTTATCCAAAAATCTAAATATTAGCCTATTATTAGACTTCAATCAAAATCTAAATCTATTATCTAATTTATACAATCTATTATGAAGTCGGGTACTAATATGAAAAATTCCCGGGGTTTACAGGTATATTCGGAATAATTTTCGTACTCCGGGCTTCCGGACCGTTTTTCAAGAATCATGTACCGATCGGGTTCAAAGGACACTCGAAATTTCTTTGATCTGATATTACGCAACCTATAACTAGTACGAACCATTAAGGCAAACTTTTCCAACTTCGTTTTCTGGGCTAGAGAAAACGGCAATGCCAGAGTTTGAGCGGTCGCGATAAGCTAGGGTTTTGGTTGACTTAAGAGTCCGTTTAACTTCTGATTAGGGTTTAGGTCTTTACTTTGGAACCGAAAATTCGGGAACTTACAAAGGAAATAACAGAGATTTATTATTGGATTATTTCTTTAAAAGAAGTCTTCCTATAATTTAAAGGTGTTGATCTTTATCGTTGAATATTAGACTAAGTCTGTCATATTAATCATGTATCGTTAAATAATTTAATTGAATCCTTATAGGTGCCTATTATTCTGTATCGGTATTTGATACAGTTTTTATTAATTGCTATTTATATTTTTATCCAAGGGGTTTTTCTTTTCTTAAGTTCTACTGCTTTTAGTAAAAGATTTTTATTTATTAATCCTTTGCCCATCAACCTTATCTATCTCTTATGTTAGTATTTTCTTTTATTTAAGGATATGTTCTAGTATTTTATCTTTCAAAAATTAAAAAATCGTATTTAGATTATATCAAATTTTATTATACTTCAATTTCATTCTTATTGCAAACAAAACTAAATTTAATACTTACAATTTATTAGTATGATTACTTTTGAAACGTTAATATCAATATTATTAATAATAAGGTATAATAATAGCAATATCTTCATACTTATTAGTAAATATAACAGTAGTGACAAAATAATAATAGATTATTTTTATATAAATGTAAGACCTTAATGTAAAAATAACAGTATTGATAATTCTAATGAAATATCAATAATACGGAATACTATAAACATAGTTAATAATAATGATAATAATCAAACTATATTAATAGAAATAACATAACATTTATGTTGGTTGAAAACTGAATGAACTTCTATTTGCGATTTCTTATTTGTTTTAAATCCGATTTCATTGTATAAATAGTCGATTTTATAGTATCGAAGAGTTCTTTCTAGTTAGTGGATCATTTTTTAAGAAAAAGACAGTTGTACAATTTTTAAATTTATGAAACACATGCATAGATTTTAAGTGAATCCTAACAATGGTAGTCAAAACTTGTTTTGATGTCATCTAACTCATTTCTAGTCCGTTTTTACGAATAATAGTTGTTTTCATAGTATTTCCGAGTACAATCCATTGATGAGGTTGTTTTCATTAATCAAGATCATTAAGGGAACGAAAAATACAAGAACAGTCCGTTCTATTCGTCCAAATCTGGCAGCTTGATCCCATTTTTTGTTTTTGAAATATCTAATTCATTTCTTATCGTTTTAACAAATAAATAGTCGATTTCATAGGATTTTTTCGTGTTCTTTCCACTGGTGGGGTCATTTTTGGCTTAAAACAAACACATCATAGTTTATTCATTTTTCAACGAGTTTCATGAGTTATTTAAAGTTTATTTAGTTTTGTTGTAGTTCAAGTATGGTTTTGATTTTTCTTTATTGGATTTGAATTTCTATACTTAAAAATCTTCAGTTCATGTGTTTATATCTTAAATAGTCTAGATAGCATAAATATACTATTAGACTAATCTTGATAAATTTGTAGACAAATTCTATAAATCAACATAACGAATATTTGAACTCAACGTAATTCTTCCGTGATTTGATCATAGAATGATTTTGGCTCCTCATTTTGAATGAAATTAATGATCTAAAGAGAAAGGTTAGAAAGATGATTAACTAGGAAAACTAATCTAGCTAACTAGTACATATATCTATTTTATTTTCTTACCTTGTTGAACTTGGGTTGCAATTTGAATCTATGATGAACCAAGGCTATCTAGCTTGCTCTTTGATGTGGTTTGGGTTAGTTAAAGTGGGTTTTGATTGTGGTTGATGAGTATTGATTTTTGGGTAGTGCTATAGGATATAAATAAGAGATACACTTTGTTTTTGGAGTGTTGAAACAAGTTTGAAAACAAGTGAGCATGGAGAGGAGTATTGTAAATTCGTAGTGCTGTTTTGAGGATTTTATTGGCAAGAAATGAGCTGACTTGGTGTGTCTATCCACAATGACCCAAATAACATCATGACCCACACTTGTATTAGGTAGTGAGCACACAAAATCTATGGAAATTTGATCCCATTTCCATTCGGTAATTGGCAATGGCTTCAACAATCCACCAGGTTTTTAATGTTCCGCTTTACCCTTTGGCATTCATCACATCTGGCAACAAATTGGGCAACATCATTTTCATCCCATTCCACCAATATGTACTCTTTAACTCTTGGTATGTCTTCGTTTCTCCTAGATGTATGGTATATTCGAAATAATGTGCTTCATGCATTAAGTCCTTCCTCAAGCTTTCATCATGCAGTACACATAATCTTTTATTCATTCTTAGTATACCTTCATTCTTCACATGAAAATCCTTCTATTTCCCTTGTGATATCCCTTGTATAATTTCTTGGAATTCCTTATATTCCTTCTAGGTTTCTTTGATTCGTTGGAGCAAGGTAAGCTCTAAGGTTAAACTTCCAAGTTCTGCCAAACCTTGTATTGTAAACTCCAAATTTAGGTTCTCAAATTCCTTGATAAGCTCTTTCTGCTCGGTCAACATTAAAGCTATTTCTCCATAATTCTTACGACTTAATGCATCAACTACAACATTTACCTTACCGAGATGGTAATTGATGGTTAAATCGTAATCTTTAATCAATTCCAGCCATCTATGTTGCCTCATGTTCAATTCCTTATGGGTAAATATATACTTCAGACTTTTGTGATCTGTATATATTTTCGCATTTCTATCCATACAGATAATGACGCAAAATCTTGAGTGCAAAAACAATAGTAGCTAATTCTAGGTCATGAGTAGGATAATTCATCTCATGGGGTTTCAACTGTCTAGAAGCATAGGCTATGACTTTTTCATTTTGCATAAGTACACATCTTAAACCATTTTTGGATGCATCACTGTATACAGTGTATGGATCCTTCTCATAAGGCAAAAACAATATTGGTGCTGATACTAATCTCTTTTTCAATTCTTGAAAACTCTGTTCACATTTATCATTCCACTCAAATTTCTTATTTTTCTTTGTCAATTACGTTAGTGGTCGTGCAATCTTTGAGAAATCTTGTACAAATTTTCAATAATACCCTACTAATCCCAAGAAACTCCTTACTTTAGTAACAGTTTTGGATCTTTCCATTCTACGATATCTTTAACTTTGGTAGGATCAGCCGATATTCCTTCACCCGAAACAATGTGTCCTAGGAATGATATGCTTTTAAGCCAAAACTCACATTTAGACAATTTGACATATAGTTGATTGTCTCGTAATATCTATAATACACTTATTAGATGTTCATCGTGTTGCTCTTCTATGAAAGAAGACACCAATATATCGTCTAAAAAGACAATCACACATACATCCAATAATGGTCTAAAGATACGGTTCATTAGGTCCATGAACATAGCCAAGATAATATCATATTTTTGCATATCTACTGTCATGCCCTAACGGGTACCCTAACCGTGACAGTCCGCCACACTCGATATTAAAGCTTAAGTATGACAACCCTAGCCATTTCCAAAAGCTTTTATATTAAGTGTAAGGCGTACTTTCACAACTTTAGAGAACCATATGTGAAATTATGAAGCTTAAGGAGATACAAAAACATATTAAGAAAAGAGGACTCATAATAAACATTTATTCATAGTAATGGATTTACAAACTTAAGGATAATTCCCAAGATCACTATTCTATTACAAGATATTTGTACATTATCTCTAATACTAAACTTCATCTTGGAATTCTTTTATCTAAATGAAATTACCTGCCCGCAGGGTCCTCATGGCCTTAACCATAAGTAGGGGAACTGCAAAAGATATCTATAGGGGTATAAGCTAATAGGCTTAGTGAGAATTATTTCCATAAATAACTTCTTGTAATCAAAGTTTCAATCAAGTTAATTAAGCAAACAAATGGGATGCAACATATACGTGGACAAACAAGACATATAGTTTTCTGGGAACTATATGTTGAATGGATTTGTGCCCTCCATTCGGGGTTTGGTGATACATAACCTCAAATCAAGTAGTTTTAGTTAAAAAGTTTTAAGCTTGCGAGCACTCATCGCCAAGCATTCTGAATCTACTTGAAATGACCTTGCTTTCGGATCTTCCGCCAAGCATTTCTCTTAAGCCGTCAAGCAATCGCTTTCGGATCTTCCGCCAAGTGTTGCTTTTGACATGAGCTTATTATCCTTCTCACCCAAGGATAATAACCCAAAATGCAATGTGACTCACTTCGTGGTATGCATGAATCCATTTATTTGTAATACCATAACATCATTATTATCAAGTTTAAGATGATCATGGCATTTCATACAAAGCAAGTGTTATACCGCTAACAAACAATTTAAATCAATTCCGGCTTCGATATTCTTAGGATTCTTTCAAAGAATTATTCCCATACATAACCATTTGTCTTTTCTTAGCTTCTAGTGCAACTAATTTACAAGCACAACAAATATAACATTTAAAGGAAATAAACTCACGATGCCATGTCGACTATTCGTCTAAGTGGATGAGCCGTTCACGTACTCCACTTAATCGTAATAATCTTCGGGGTAAAGTAATCCTTCCTCGGGGTCACCTAGCCAAAGAAAATACCCACAATGAGTATTTCTTGATGATTTTTTTGAATTTTGACAAAACAATGTCAAAAGAACGTTGAAGTTCGTATAAAGAAACGTTCCAACTTAAAATGGTCATAACTTGGTCATTTTAACTCGAAATCGCGCATATAATATACCGATTTCTACCAACTTGAAAAGATCATCCATTTCCAAAATTATTTTCCTCAAATAAAGCCATATAGGCTCCGAAATAGTGGCGACAAAATTCACCACGGATTTTCCAAAGTAAAAACAACTTTGGTTCAAGAAATAAAAATTTGTTTGATAAATACTTAGTTATCTATATAGTTGAAATTTTCTCTTTTTATGGTTACTTAGCTCATATTCATTCATGCTCATGTGTTTGTTGTCCATTTATTTTACTACAGTAAAGTTATGTCGGTTTTGGAGTTGTTTAGAAAAATATAATTTACAAGAATTTCATGTTGGTAAACTCCTTGAAATGACTATTTTGTTTCTTTTCATTTTACGAAAATGTTTTATATTGGCTTATATATATATCCAAGTAACTTTTTGAAAATAATTTTTCTAAGTTTTCTATACTAATACTATTTTGGAGTTTTTAGAAAATATATTATTATTCCTATTTATTTTTCTTGTACAATTTCCTTCGTCTATTTGTTTGCAAAAATCCTTATTTGAAAATTTCACATCCTTTCCTCATGTCTTATGTTTTTCATAAAAATCATTCATGCATAAAAGTTTATTTTCTTGATAAAAATAAAGTGGAATAATATGTGACTTAAGAAACTTTTTATAGTAAAAGTAGTTTCTAAAATCTTAGTGGTTTCTTCTTGTAATTTGAAAAGAGATAACTTTATTTTTGTTTTCAAACCATAGATTTTCTACTTTACATAAACTTATGTCTAAGTGTCAAAATCTCCTTTTTGACAATTATTTTTAGAACTTGAAACTTTGGACAAAAATTTAAATGAACATGAATTATGAGAAAATAATAGCAAATAAAATAACATAAGTAATAAAGTCAAGTATTAGAGTCTTAGCTTTTTCAAGGCTCTCGGGACTAAGAAGTAGACTAGTCCCAAAATAAAATAAAATGAAAGAAAGAAAAGCTTGTTTTGACTTGATGAGGACGAGTCTAAAACTAGAGACTAGTCTTAAAATAATAAGGAATAAATAAATAAATTGTAATGAAATAAATAAATAAATTGCTTTACATGAAATAAATTAATTGCAAGTAAGCTTATATGCTCTAAAGAATATGTACATAGATAACAATACTTGGATATATTAACAATAATATAAACAAAAATAATAAATAGATTTTCATAAACAAGAACAATACATGAACATATGTAGCTTTCATAACTTGTGGTCTTTCGAAACTCACACTATGGTCATGTAAAGTTACATGATATGAAGAAGAAGAAAATAAAAGAAGGTAGTTACCTAAAGAAGATTTTGGTAGTAGTATATGGTTATGGGTTTTTATTGTAGGTAGAAGTTGTTGTGGAATTATTTTGAGAGAGTTTTGGGATGGTATTTTGAGAGAGTTTTGAGAGGAGAATTTGAGAGAGTTTTAATAAGAAATTTGTGGATAGAAAAATAGTAGTGGTGTGAAAGAAGTGAAAGAGGAGGGGGGTATTTATAGGAAATTGAGGAGTGATTTTTGTATGATTAAAATAAAAGAGAAATAAAACAAATTGAGGGTTGTATGGGAGAGAGGGGCGCCGGCCACATGCATGAGGAAGGGGGGGGAAGTGATTTATTTTTTTGACTTTTTGTTAAATAAAAGATGTAATATGTATGGTAAATGTGAAATAAAGTTATGGGAAAGATAAAAAGTAAGGATTATAGGTTATGGAGTGTGTAAGAAAAAGTAGAGACAAAAGAATAGTGTAAAATAGTAATGAATAGTGTAATGTAAGATAAATATGACTAATAAATTACCAATAGTAAGAAAATACACGTATAAATACGATATCTGTTATTTTTACTCACCGAAAAATTACAAAACTGATATTTTTGGAAAACTTATATTTTTACGAGTCCAACGGTGTATTTGGAATAATTTTCCTATTCCGAGCTCCCGAACACATTTTTCGAGAACTGTGTCCAATCAGGTTCATAGGACACCCGAAATTCGCAAAACCGATATTTTTATATAACCTATAGCTATTACGAACTATTCTAGCTAATTATTCCAACTTCGTTTTCCATGGCCAAAGAAAACGGTAATGCCGGACTTAAGCGGTTATGGTAAACTAGGGTTTTGTTGACCTTTAGGGTTCCTTTTGACTTCCGGTTTAGGGTTTTATGCTAAACCGATTCTAAAAATTTGGAGGTTTACATCTACTAAGATTAAATCAGTAGATGATTTTTGTCCTCCAATTTTTAGTGGATATCCTCTCATTATCTCACGAGTTATCACTGAATCTCCTGTTGGTGTGGTAACTCCTAGTTCTTTATTCATGGTCTCAATTGGATATCCCACACTTCTTACTAGTCCAACATTTACAAAAGAATGTGTTGCTCCCGTATCAAATAAAGCATACGCAGGCTGATCTCTCATTTGTATTATTCCTATTTATCATTTATTAATTATATGTTGTTTTACTTCATAAGAGCACTTATTATTTATCTAATCGTGTTTGTTCTTGATAAAATAACTTAAAGAAATTACTTATAAAACTACATACCTGCAATGAGACCGTAGTCGTCATGATAAGCTTCTAAAGAAATTACTTATAAAACTACATACCTGTAATGAGACCGTAGTTGAAAAACCCTAAAAAATAGATGTAATTAAAAAAAGGAAAGAAAGGAATTAGCTTGAAAATATGGAAAAAAAAAATTAAAACTTTTCAGTAAAGTGTAGAAACTAGTGGGTCAAGTTCAAACCTCTGAGTAGTTGAACTTTTAGTTGAGTAATTAACTTAATTAATTTAATTGAGTTAGAAATTGGATCATTATGTGTTAGAGATCACTCAATTCCATTCTAAACTCCTTGATTATTCAATTTCATATATTTTTTCATCAAAACAATTCTAGTTAGTTGATTGAAATCCTAACTAGACTCTTAAATTCAATAATTCCTTCTAAAGTCCTAAATCAAGGTTAATTAGTGTAAAATCATTAATTAACATTCCTAAATCCCAAAGGATTATTTAAAATACCTAAATTATATTCTAAAATGTTTTCTCAAACCCTCACATGCTTAAGAACCCACTACTCACTCACATGCTTCAAGATTTAATCCTAGCCTTTCATCTAATCTCTAACCTAATGCCACTATCTATAAAAGCTTCTTTATTTGGCAAAACCCTAACCCTACCACACACAAATCCACAAGCCACACTCCTATGGTCAGTTGCCTCCACAAACCAAAAATGTCATTTTTATTTCATCTTACACACTTGAGAGAAACCTAGGACAAATCTCTAGTCATATACCTTTGATCTTTACCAAAAATGGTTCTTTTATTCATCTAAACACATCCAAACTTCCAGCAACCTTACATAGCTGATCAAAGAGTGAAATCAACATAAAATAACCCCCATTTAGCAAGGAAAAGCCCAGGGCACAAAGAGGGGAAATCTTCATCAAATTTAATTTGAAGTAGTGGTTGTGTATTGAAGTTTAACTTAATTTTAAGAGTATTAGGTAAGTAAACTTTGATTCTTTGATTGATTATGTTTTTATTTGATTTAAGATTTGAAAAACACTTAATGAACCTCTCGAACACTTGCTGCACGTGTAAGATATATATGTATATGATGATATATTTTGATGATTTTTGGATAATCATGTTAGATTTAGGTGTTAATGATGTTATAGTGAAGTATATTGCATATAATCATCTTATATATGTTGAATCCTTAATATATATTGATTATCACTTGATGAGCATGTATTTATAATATGAATAACCTGCTGTACATATTTAGAAATTCATGTTATGGATGTTCCATGTTGATATCTTTCATTGATTCATGTTAAAAATGAAGTTATATGATGATTTGAGCCTAAACTTGATGATTTTAACTTGTGTTATGATAGGATTATGATTAATCATGATTATTGACATATTTAGTATCATGTTTAGGTGTGATATTATGTTAATGGTATTCTGATCACGTTGTGAGCCAAGTTATGTGTTTTAAACTTGTATTTGGGCTATGTTCTGAAATTCCTGTTTTCCCCTGTTTAAAATCCGATTTTAAAAATAGTTTTAGCATAGTAAATGAGATTTAAAAACCGTGAAATTTTACAGGATTTTATTTCATTAAAATTAGTATAATTTAGGCTCAAGAATCACTTAAAAAGGTTAAGAATTGATGGAGTTATTAGTTGTGCAATAAAACATACCACCCAGTGGATTCTGTTTTGTTCCTGTTAGTTAGCCCAACTTCAAATTATCATAACTCATCCCATACAGATTATTATCACTTGAATTAGGTACCAATAGAAATCTCTATGAGTCTAGTTTCTAACCCAACTGGAACCACTCAAAAATTCGTTCGGATGGCCCAGATATGCCCATTTTAGTAAAGTATGCGCAATCTGACTTTCAGGGAAAAATTGGACAGATTTGGTCCTTTGTGAAAAACGAATTCTTAAAAATAGTTATTGGGCTCTAAAAATCATACAAAAATTCATGGAAGTATTTTTATTGATTATCTTTCAAAAGAAATTTATTTTACAGAAATCCGATATGATTTGGGCCCAAATAGCTAAAATGTGAGGATATACCATACTTTATATGGGCTGGAACTATAGAGTAGTTTTTGGGCTTACAATCAAACCTAAATATTTTGTATCAATCTGAACCTATTCTAATATGGGCCTATCCATATCATATCAAGGTCCATATCCCTTAAAAATAAATCTAAAAATCAAACCCATGACTTTAGCTTAAACCCCATGGGTTTAAAATATAAAAATGAGGTCCATTACCCACTTTTACTCCAAGTGGACCTTACACCCAATACTTTAAGCACATCATCTAAGCTCCAAGAGTATTGACTCTTAATGGGTCCATATACATTTCATGGGCCTTATAGCTTAAATTATAACTTAGTTACTTATTGGGCCTAATAGGTTCACTCAAGGCCTAATATTCCTAAATAAGACATAATTCTAATCTTTTGGGCTTATCACATATATTTAGGTCCAATAACTTAATTAAACTCCTAATTGGACCAGTCCAATCATGAAGCCCAATTTAATTCTAAGCTTTATATATATAGATTTCCTTAATGGGCCCAAGCCTACTTCAAGGCCCATTAACCTAATAAAGTGAAAATGATTAATAGTTATTTAATGGGCTTAACTAGTAAACCCTTAAGGCCCATTACTTCTAAATAAGATATTCAATTACATATGTCTTAATGGGCTTACTCTATATCTACTCCAAGCCCATTTCACCCTAAAATTTTGTAAAGTCTTATAAAGTTAAGGCGTTGTTCTAAAAGCTTAATACTTGATATAATTCTTTGTAAATGCTTAATCCTGATTTTGTTAAATCTTTTGTTAACAGATTCTTCTTTCTGTTATCCTTCGGACTTCTTCGAGTTTCCTTCTGTTATACAAGGTACGCAGTAACATGCGTGTTGCTTGTTAGGACAGGCATTAAAATGGTTAAAAACTTAAAGACGGCTTAATGATTAATTGCTTGTGTTTGGTCGGGCTCGGGCCGGAGAGTTCCGACGACCCCATTAGAGTCCAACTCTAATGTGGTAGAGTGTAGGCACTTAGGCCACCCTTGGTGGTACGGTGGCTAGCTGACGGGCCGGTACAGTAGCGGGGTAACGATTAACCCCATTGAAGAGAAGTTGCACAGCTGGAAGACTACGGTAATGGGCCCGTACCTTCACTGTGTAGATGGATTGGTTCGGTTAATGTCAGATAACGGCTGGAAAACCCGGACGATGCTAGTTTCTTCCAGGGTCTTCGGACCATATCTTCCAGGGTCTTCGGACCATATCTTCCAGGGTCTAAGGACCAAGCTTCCAGGATGTGACACCGGCTTGTCATATCACATCCCCCTTGTCGTGTGCGTATGCACGAAAGGATTTCCCTGCCCCGTGTTTGATTCGGAGTGTGAGTGCTCCTGTGCTGGCTTAATTAAATACCTCAATTTATTGGTTGTGCTTGGTAGAATAAGTATGCTTGCATTCACGTCGCATGTGCTTGCGTTACTGTGTATTGGGCTTCGCCGCTCATTCTAATCATTTCAGGTACTGATTGTGTTTCTGGTGATGATGGCTATGATTCTGATGACCGCTATGACTTCTTGGGGTATGGTACCGACTTCGAGGAGTGTGCTGACGAGTTCTACGATTAGATGCGGGCATTGTTTTATGCTTACTGTTATGTTCTTTTGGAGAGCCTAGTGAGGACTCTACTGTTTTTGAGATACTTATACAGTTTTTGAGATACTGTTTACTTTTGGGGCGCCTGTGTGCGCAAGATTATTGTTTTTTTTTTCATCACTTCTTATTTCGATACTATGGTTTTATGAGTTATTTACTCTTGTGAGTAATCTTTTTGAAATTGGTATCAAATGTTTTATTTCCACTGCAGTTAAATATTTGTGAAAACTAATTAAAGAGTTTTCGAAAACTAAAATATGTTAGAAACTCACCGTAGTTTGTAGGAGCTTTTCGTGAATTACACTTAGTGATTCGCGGGTGGGCTGTTGCACCCTATCTCGGGGTGTGACAGTAGTCGTCATGATAAGCTTCTAAAGAAATTACTTATAAAACTACATACCTGCAATGAGACCGTAGTCGTCATGATAAGCTTCTTCCCATACATTTCCTTCATCTTCCTTCTCTAATTCCATGTCCTCAATTGGAATTCCCCGCATAGCATAGACCTTAGCTACTGTATTAGCTTTACTGGCATTGGTATTCCCATTTTTGGATCCGGTCGCACTAACTACTCCTTTAGAGTGTGAATGACCAGCAGCTATATTTATCCGTTGTAGATAATGAGTTGATATGTGTCTGACCTTTTACAGATAAAACTGATCGTACCATTCTTCTTTGGGCATGTAGAAACCATGTGCCCACTTTCACCATAGTAATAACATTTCTGCTGTAACTGTGGGCAATTTCTTAGGTAATGAGCACCCTTATACTTCCAGCATGAAACATTACTTCTTTTGACATTGCTACTTTTCATATTCCCCATGGTTTTAAAGAATCTCTTTTTCTTAAGAGCAAAACTTGTTCTTGTCTCCTCATGTGTTCTTTTGCCAAATGTTTGTCCACGTTTCCTATATCTTTCAACCTCATATTTCTATGCATGTTCAATGATTTGTGCTTTTTCCACCATTGCTGCAAAATCTGCAATCTGAAACTCAGCCAGTCTCCTTTGAAATTTTGGTTCTAACCCAGCCATAAATGTTTGCCTCTTTAATTCATCACTGTCTCTGCAAGCATCCAGTGCAAATTGTAATAATCGATTGAATTTGTGTTCATATTCATCAATTGTATTATTGCCTTGTATTAGATTCATCAAGTCAATACTATACTTCACCTTTACACTGCTCGGGGAATATTCTTTTAGAAATTCTTACCTAAACGTTTCCCAAGTAATGGGTTGTGGTAATGTCCTTTGCTTAGAATTCCACCATATTCTTGCTCTTAACCTGAGCAAATAAGTTCCATACGGTACCTTCAAAGCTTCTAGTACTTGGAAAACATCAAGAGATCACTTGATTTGAGCTAGCCAATCCTCTGCTTCTTCTGGCTTCCCAGGTAGTCCTTCAAAGTACCTGTTGCATATGATAAAGTATGGCAATAAGTTTCTTTGAGGACGTAATGGTGGTGGTGGTAATTCTTGTTCATATCGTAGTGGTCCTTGTACTTCGGCAGTAGATTCATCAAGGTTTACCGATCCATTTTCTTGAACTTGAGCCTATGTAGTATATCTTTCGTTTCCTCTAGGTTTGCTGGAGGCGTTGCTAGTGCCCCAGCTAGCGGTACGACATGTGTTGTTTGCATATTTTGTAGAGCCTGCAAAATCATTACATTCTGTTGTTGAAGGTTTTGCAACACATCTTCTAATCGGTTCTGAGTTGGTGTAGGAGCATTTGCTGGTGGATTTTCAGATATTCTTGCATTTCTATTTCTATCTCTTCCTCTTGGCATTCTATTATCATTAAACATATTATCTATGTTAACTAGTGATTTACATTCGTTAAAAGACATCGAAGATAATCATATATATATTCCATATGTAAATACATAACCAAAACGCACACATAATATCATATAGTTAGTGCTTTATATACATTCCAAAATTTGCACTAACTCTAGTCCTAACTTCTTCTAATGATCACATCAAAAGGTAGATATCTGTCATCCTACACATCATATACTACATATATATTCCTACCAACAAAAGTCCATAAATAAAATTACATCTGTTATACTATCTATCAAGACAAGCATAACATGGTCTAAAACTATATCTGACTCTATAGGCTAGGGTACAAAGGTCCCTTACCCTTTTCTCGAGAGCCTAACTAAAGGTAATGATCCTCCTCCTTAGAGCTACTATCATCAATATCAATTCTTCCCTCTTGATCCCTTGGCGGTGCCAAAGTCAAATTTGTATCCATCATCTGAATACCGTTGGAAGTAGACTTCTACTCCTCCATGGTACTAGGTGGTGGTACATCTCTCTCAATCCATCCACCATGAGTAGTCTCAATCCATCGAGCATAATTATAATTGGAAACAAAATTTTCAGCTTCCAATCTCTTGTTCTTTCCTTCTTTTTCATCTGATAAAGTAGTAGTCACACTCTGCATGTAAACCGTGGTCTGCACTGTTGCTTGTTTTCTCTTTCCATGTGGCCTAACGAAGCGTCTACTCTCACTTTCCTCCTCTGGAATAATAAGGGGCCTATCAGATAAAACATATATGGGGAAGCTGCTTCTGACCACATGTGTCAGCATCCAATCATCATCATGAGTAGTATTTTCCCGAACCAAAGCATTATCATGTCTGATATCATGTGCATATACCCATCACCTCCAATAGGAATCCAAATTCTAAAATCTGGAAGATCGGGTCTCACTAATCCGACGGATACTATAAAAGCTATATTATTAATTTCTATGCCTCCACCTCTCTGGATAATTAGCCTCTCAAACCTGTAAATGGTCTCAACTGCAATGCCATTGTTAGGAAAAGCTCTTTCCATCAAGAATAGCCAATTTTTCAACAACGGTTCTAGACCAATCTTCCAAGTACTAAAAATTTCATCCAGGGTCTTTGTGATGCCTAATAATGCCAAATCTTCTACTAAGACTCGAAGTCAGCATCTATAAAGTGTCTCTTCCCCCATCATGCTAAAAATTTGCCATATAATATGGCAAATGGTTGGATTAGTCTGCACATAATAAAATTTGTATGATTAGTAATCACACAGATTTTATCCCTAATTGTGCATCTAATACTTCTTATAACTACCTAGCTAATCTAAAAAGTTCTAATTGGATCTAAACTTACCTATTATCACCACATTTACTAATTTACTTTCTTACACATATTTATCCTTCTTATACGAGTAACCTAGCTCTGATACCAATTTAAAAGTGTCATGCCCTGAGGGTACCCCAGTAGTAATAAACAAGATGCACTTGAATATTATTATTAGTTTGCCTTTTGAGAATGACATATTTTCAACAAACGGGATGTTTTAGTTGCTTTGATAAGAGAGATAAGTATATATAAGACATAAATTAGTAAATAACCGTCATCCAAAGTTTGAGAGTAATAATAATTTTACAGACCATAACATTTCCATAAAATCCTCCAAATACATAACTAAAGTTTCTAATGCTAAAATACTTGCAACTAAAAATAGAAATATAATCTTATCTCACATTACTCCTTAAGCTTCTAGCTTCTAAATTCTTACCAGGACCATGCTCCTAGAAGTAATGAGCCAAGGTCACAATGTTAACTTGAAAGGACTGTTATAGTGTGAGCTAAATCACGAGCACAGTGAATAACTAGAACATACCACATATCAATCAAGTTTATTAACAATCATATGAAATGCATCAATCAAGCATATGTACAAATACAAACCTGGATAACCTAGAATCCAAACAGGATGAAGATTTACGCCCTCTCATTGAGGTTGAAGGATCACAATCCATAGCCTACCTACCAGGAGAGACCAAGCTTTTACGAAAACCACAATACTCACTTTAATTGTTTCTTTGAATTTATTATGTCTTAAACACTCATTTCCTGTTTTAGCTTTAGAAACTCCACTAAGTGTTAGTCATTTTCAAGCAATATCATAAGCGGTATCCTTTATTTACCATTTAGATCCTATGGTATCAACAGAACAAAGGTAATCTTGCGATTAACTAATAACTTCTTTGCCTAGATAAACCAAGCATTACTAGAGATCCAAAACACTAACACATAGTAGGCTACCACTTACTCAAATGCTACTTTATGCAAGACATGCAATGCAAGTTTAATTTCCTTTATGGTACCAGTCATTTTATTCAAGTTGAAGACGATCAATCAATGCACAGGTAATCAATCACGTTACACAACCATACAAAATTATGTTATTATATTAATTAGAGTGACTTGACAATCAATATCTCATACAACAAACAGTTCCCATAAGCTCATATAGTATACTCAGACTATTATTATTATTATTTATTTAAGGTTCGCTAAGTTACAAGCACAAACAATGTAATAAGACTAAGTTACTCACCTGTTCATATTGACTAATTGTAGTAATCATTAGGGAAATCCTCACAAGTATCTAGGTTACCTATTGAGAAGACCAATATATTCATCAATGTCACATAAAATTTATGATTAAACTCCTATGAGTGTCTAAGTATCCTATATTGATGTTGGGTTTTCATTCTAGTATTATATAGGTCCTTTAATGATCCTATGATAATCCAATATTATTTAATATTTATTTTTATTTTGCTTTGTTTTGATCTTGTTAGATATTTATATACATTCATCTAGTATTTGAAAAATTGATATTAGATAAATTTATATTTTTGTAGTTATTATTACTACTTTTATATTATTCTCTAACTGACCCATTATAGTAACTCATATTTGTTTACCATTGTTTAGTGTTGTCTTGTTTCTCTTAATCTACTTCATATAATTATTTTTTCATTTTTAGAAGTCACATTATTTGTAAATTTAGCTTATTGTGATTTCCATTATTATCTATTTTATCTATATAGGGCAAATATTTAACAATTATAGTTGCTAGTAATACTTAATATTTCTCTATAGCTTGTAGGGTTTAAAAGTTCTCAAATATTAAACATATTATTATTCTAACTATTTGTATTTATTTATTTACTTAGTAAAATCTGTTTTGGTATATGTATATACATATATAATATTTGTTTATTACTATTTATATATGTATATAATTTCTATTTTTGTAATACAGATTATACGCAAGACAAACATGTGTGTACGCTAGCTTTAACGTCGCCAGTGTTGATACTCAGATGCCGGTGTTCATAGGTTTTATATGTTATTTTATATTTGGATACACTGGCTTGTAGGCTGCCAGCTTTACCTCATGCGTTGGCTACTACGCTGCCGGCATAGAATTCAAGTTGGTCGATGTTTATTCAACTTACGTAAAAATAAACTTTTACGGAGCTTCTATTCCAACCTACGCAGTCATATATGCTGCCGGCCTATCCTTATAAGCTGCCGACGTTGGGGTTATAATCTGCCAGCATTGGGCCGATGCTGGTAGTGCTCATCATCTTCTCCAATGAACCAATTCATATCTCATCAATTTTCCACATTAGAATCATTCCCGAATCATTCTTAAGTGTTTCTTAAGTGTTTTCGAATTTTACCTTGTTTCAGCTTGTTCGGTGCAATTTGAAGCTTGCATTTGGTTTGGTAATGATCTTATGATCATCCAAAGTCAGTTTAAATCATTTTTTTTTTTGACAAACAACAAGACAAAACAGATCAACTTACCTTGTTACCAACTTGAGCGTTTTTGGTGTAGTTTTTGCTTTGATCTGAGCTAGGGTGTTTAGGGCGAGTTAGGTTCTGTTTTTAGGTCGATTTGGTTGCTAGTTAGGAGTTTGTTTGATCTAGAAACTTTGAGAATAAAGGAAGTTTGTTTGCTTGCATATTATGGTGCTTAAATATATATATAGAAGAAGAGGAAAGAGAGGCGGTTGTGTGATGTTTTTCATTCCAGAATTTTTCTAGCTTTATGTGTGTGTATTATGTACTATTTGATGCATTAATTGTGTGGTATGCTGGTTGTTTTTCATTGATTGTTGTGTGTAAAATGTTGACCAATGAGTCAATTATTAGATCAAGTTGAAGATGTATTTCAACTTGTAAAAATCAAGACATCTTTAAACATGGATTGAAAGTTGCAGCCATAATTTGAGGAAAGAAAAATATTACAATTATAATTAGTTGATAATTATCTAGGGTTTAGGTTATTTTATTAAGCTAAATAGGTATAAATTTACCAAATATTTGAGAGTTCTTGTCTAAAAGTATTTTTATGAAATTCTACAAAATTTTTAGATTGTCAAAACATACAACTTTGAGTTTTAAGTATACGCGATTCATTATTTTTAGAATTTTATCTTCTGCGACTAAAGTTTTCCAAGCTTGTTAGGTCAATTTTTATTTTAGGCTCCAATAGCTTAATGATATTATAACTAAAACAATGGTGTGATTCAAATATTTATTTGGAGTCTAGGTTATTAATTTTGTATCCGTTTATGTTTTTATTATGTATTTATAACCCTGACGGTTTATCTTTAGGTTATTGTTTCTTATCTATAAGCGTAGTAGTTGGTTATCTATTCATCATTGAATTTAATATCTTAGCCAAATTATCTATATATCTTAAGTTTTTTATATCTACTATGAAATCTTATTAGTAGTGTTTAATACTATTTAGGAATCTTTGATTTAGGATTTAAATCTATATATAGGCTCATTATTACTCATAATTCTAGTCTCAAGTCTTTGCTGAGTTCAATAGTAGCCATTCAATCTCTATATTTATATTTTTCTATCTATCCCTACTTATATGACAAGTTTCGAGATTTGAAAATTTGGGCTACCTTTAATTATATCTTGAGTTATCAACTCAAGATACGAAATCTCGTTTTTGATATCAATTAAGGTCAAAGAAGTTCTTTATTCGGCTTTTAGATCCTAATCCAGCCAAATTCAACTCATTGATCTATTCTTGGGTTTTTGTTGAGTTCTAAGTTTACTAGCTAGTTGATACTTTCTATTTTAGAGTTATGTACTAATATGAAGAATTTTCGGGGTTTACATTCGTTCGAAGAACTGGTTCATCTAGGTATTCATATTTCTAAGCATATCTTCATGTTTTGATTGGGTCTCCGCTATAGGCTCTACATTATCCCACTCATGTTAAATGTAACGGGTTGCTATTGTGTTTGAGCTTGACTCAACTATTGTCCCTCTCCATTCCTTCATCATGCCATAGGAGAGGGAGTGATAGATCATTTAAGTTGAGATCGAAATTTTATTTGTCTGATTCATTTTTGTCCCCTGATTGTGGTGCACTACCTTAATCTCTACAAAATTGGTTGGCTTCAGGATCATACATGAAACCCAACCATCTTACTATGTCATCCTTCGTGAATTTGGACCTTGTTATTACTTTTGTGTAAATGAAAAGTAAAATCCCTACTATTACAGTATGATGGTGACGAGGTGACCATATGCGAGATGAGTGTTCTTTCTCCTGAGCACTCTACCCATACATTGTATCATAAAATAACTGACATCTAATGGTTGGTGATCGATTATTGCTTCCATAAGGAAGACATCTTCAGCAGAGATATTATTTAAATTTTCCTGTGGATATATATTGTAGCCAATCATATAATGGATTAATCTACAAATTAGTGTTAGCTGTGTTAAATAGCCGGTGGAATGCATTCGTCATATCCTAATTTTTAAGTAACCTACCATCCTCGTTTGTCCAATGTCATTGTCACCACCAGATTTGCAATTGCAAACATAAACAGAGTAGTGGAATGAGGCTAGATGAGGTTTCAAGGAGAGTGTATGGTTGCTAACTTTTTTTATTTTCAATCCTCTTGTATATTTTTTTTGTTGTTAAAAAATGTTATTAATAAAATTAATTTTTCTTCCTATCCCAATGCATTTATTAATTTTATTTATTTGATAATTTATAATTATTCTAAATAAACAAATGAAGCAAGTTTAAAAATTAATATAAATTTATTATTATTATTATTTCATAATTTCATTTTTTTCCTAAAAAAATTGAAGTTAATATGTTAATAGTAACACAATTGAAAACATTTCAAAAAATAAAATATACTAAACATATTATATTTTTTAAGAAGACAAATATATTTAATTGAAATAATAAAACCAAAAATTATTTATTTAAATACAATTTATAGTAAATCAATAAAATAAATCACAATTTTATATATTATTACTTAAAAAAATGCCCATGTGTTGTTTATATGCCTTGCATGCTGCATAGTGCCAACCTACTGATTTTGTGTGTCGCGTGCTAATCTGTGTGTGCTTGTTCTTTTTTCTTTTTTCTTCACGTGTAGTGCATGCCATGCTAGGCCCATAGCTCACGTGCCGTAACTCATTTATCATGCTTAGTCATGTGTTGAACCTTGCCTATACTTTTGTCTAAATTAGCTGGTATTTCAATTACATGGTGGCCATATCAACCAAACTAGAATATCTCTTTGTTGATAAGCCTTCTTCACCAACTTCAAATTCAATTTTGGACGTGGCAAAAAAAAAAAAAAGGATAGAATCTAAGCCATCACGTATTTGATGCAAATATGTTGTTGTGTTATTTTCCTTAGGACCTTTCAGCATTCGAAGTAATACCAAAATATGACTTAATTAATTGATTGAGTATGCTTGGTGTAAACCCTCGTTTTCTTAACAAACTTGAGCTCGATTTCAGAAGACTTAAAACCGAAAACCGAAACCTTAAAAGAATACCTCTAGACTAATCAAACTTGGAAACCCTATATATGACAATGCCAAGAATGAAACCCTGAAGGAATAGAAACGAGTTAGCTCCAAGTAAAACCCTAAATCAAAAAGTCAACCAGAAAACCCTAAGTCAACAAGACCTCAGGAAACCCTAGCAGTTTGGATCCGACAATCCGTGTTCTCAAACTAAGAAGCCGAAATGTGAGTGGAAAGTGTAGATTGGCTCATATTAATATTAAGGTGCTTAACAATATCAAATGAGTGGATTTTTGACCTATGTGGGCTCGATCGAATACAAACCTTGAAAAACATGTGTCGGGGCTTGGGATATTAAATATATGGTATTAGCACAGTTAGATTCGTAATTTCATAATATTTCTAAATATATGACTTATATAATTTTTCGAACTATAAAAGTTACAGTTATAATCTTTTTATCGTATTTTCATTACTATCGGTAATTTAATTGTCTAATCAACTTTTTGCTTTCTTTCACACTATTCATCAAGTAGAACCATCCATACCCTATTCTTACATCCTTACAACCTATTCTTACAATTTTACATCACTTCCTTACAAATATAACTTTCCAATATATATTTTGTACTCAAACTACTTATTAAGTTTTAATTTTATTACATAAATCAAATTCAACACACTCTCTATCTCTCCCGCTTTTAGAACCGGCGTGAAACCCCAACCCCCACCCCCCCAAAGAGGCCATAATTTGTTTTGTTTTTCTTTTATTAAATAATTACACAAAACCCTAAATTCTTTTCCTATATAATATCTTTTTCACCTTTCACTTTTTCACTTTTCCTCATTTCTTACAAATCAAACTTTTGGAAAGTTTTTCTCTTCTCTCCCTCACACACACACACTCTCTCAAATTTTCTTCAATTTTCTTACTCTAAACACTAAATAGTAATAGGTCTTGACCCTAGCACTATAAAAACATGTAATGGCAAGATCATACATGTGTGGTTCCATCGAAAGTCCCCAAGAGCTTCATGCTAGGGATGTGGAACCACTAAAACATGATATTCTTACCAACACAATGTATAGATCTTGCTATTAAAGTTGTTATACTAGTATTTTGCTATATTATGGTTATATATTGTCCATATAGAAATTTTGTGCATATATTTCATTATTACTCTCACCTACATATTGCTCATGATGCATTTACATTCATAGCATGAGTAGTATCGTAGATCTACCTGTTTAGAGTAGTTAAAATAACATAGCTATTTGTTTTACATGCATGAAAGTCTCGCTACATGAAATTCGTAATGAAGGTGTTGATCAAAACTCAATATCCATTTTGTTTCTATCAAAAAGTGATTTTTAAAATTTGAATCTTGAGAAAGAACCATTTACAAAACATAATTTCCAATTTCAAAATGAAGGTTTTACATGTAAAATGAAAGGCTTAGGTGATAGGTATCATAAAGAAGTGATTTTTATAAGATAAGCTTGGTTTTATTAAGGTAAATTTCAAAACAAGAAGAGGGTTATAAAGGTTAAGTGAGATCTATATTTCAACATCAACAAAAATGTCGAAATTTGTAACTACGGTGAAATGTCAAGAAACCACCTACTTTCCAATCCTAAAACAAGAGTTTTATTAAAGAAATGATAGCCTTAGGGAGTAGGTTTAATTAGACTTAGTTTTTGAAAGATTAAATGATTTTTTTCACAATAAATAATCTCAAAAACAGTTTCCTAAAAATTCGGATATAAAAATGATCCCCATTTTTCCAGTCCTAAAACAAGAGTTTTATTAAAGAAATGATAGCCTTAGGGAGTAGGTTTGATTAGGACTTATTTTTTGAAAGACTAAATGATTTTTTCACAAGAAATAATCTCAAAAACAGTTTCTTAAAAATTCGGATATAAAAATGATCCCTATTTAAACACCTATTTCCACATGTCAATATGAGTGTTTTAATGGGAAAATAGAAGTCTTAGGAAATAGATATAATAAAGACTTGATTTTTACAAGATTAATTGTGTTTTATCAAAGTAGAAACCTAAAACAAAGGAAAAGTTTTGCAACTAAAATCAAACAATATTTTCCTTTCCAAAAATTGTGCAAAATTTGTCACTAGGAAAAACTCACTTTAAAACATATATTTTCCAAATTTTAAATGAGGATATTTACTAGGATAATGAAGATATTAGGTATATGGGTCATCAAGGCCTTGTCATAGTAAAAAATATGCATGATTTTCCAAGGAATAAAACTAGTTTTCTCAAACAAGTGTTCAAGACATCGTTGCAAGGTGGAAGTTTTCATAAAATTCTTTTTATTGAAAATCATTAAGAAATTATATGTAGATAGCTCATATCATGACAGTCATCATCATAACTTATAGATATTGCATGTACATATAATCTACTTGATAGAAATAATGCAAATTTCACAAAACAATTTAGAAATTTCAAATTTTAGTTACTGACTAGATCTGATCCGAACATTCCAAGATCTAAACATTTTCAAAATTAAGTAATAACATCATAAATAGATAGATCTTTCGAAGTAGATAGAAATCGATAGCTTATTTGCGAAATTCCGAGTTAAAATGATCGAGTTATGGCCGTTTTAAGTTAGAATTTCCAATTATCATGGAAATTACGAACTCAAAGAGTTTTATTTGAAAAGTTGGAATTAGTTATGGTATGAAATACTTATAGGGGTATTTCTTTCGTTTAGGCGATTTTGGAATCAGGGAAATTCGTGTTTTTGGATCACTACAATTAGAAATCGGAGACCATGGCCGAGTGAGTTCACTATCTTTAAATTATATGCTTATGATTGTGTTTGTAATGATAGTGGCATTAGATTTAAGGCAAGATAAAAATTTGAATGTGCATGTGATTTCAAATTGATTGAATTGATGATAAGAATATCGAAAATGGAATTGTTGTAAATATTGCATGATTTAGTATAGAATTGAAGTATATGCAATAGTTGTGATCGCCCATAAATCGTTAACTAATATGCCATGATCTTATAATCAAATTGACATGCATACCATATGTTGAGTCACATTGCATAGGTTATTATACCTTTGTGGGAAGAAGGCATAATGGCTGAGCAACGAGGGATCTGTAAACTTGAATGTCTGCGTAATGGCCGGAATTAAATTGGTAGTGGTGTAGGCACTTGTATCAACTACAAAATTATGTGTGGGTGGGAACCTGTATCAACCATAAAATATAAATGAGAAAAATTGAAATCTATGGTCGTATGGGCATGAAACACTTAACCCAAATGGAGGCGTCAATCCATTCAACATAAGACTCCTGGAAAGTCTTATGTATTATATGCTCACGTGCTTGTGCATTTCATATGGTTGTTAATATAACTCGCCTGGTATATATTGCTTGTTGAGTATTTAATTTTGGAAGTGAAACTTACTAAGCTAGCGTAGCTTATACCCCTACAGTTTCTTTCTAATGCAGTTTCCGTACATATGGCTGCGTCCCCGGACCTGGCCAAATCAGGTAATACAAAACTAAGAGTTATCTCCTTAGAAGTTCACGATTAGTTTTGTATATTCTTAGTAGTGAACCTTAAAAAGATCAGGCTTTACCTAAAGGAATATACCTGGATTCTTGCGTTGCAGGGGAATGCCCCTTAATGCTTTGTAACTTATCCTGAGATATATGTGGTTTATGTTATTATGCTTATCCTATCAAATTGAACTATCTATTCCCAATTGCTTATGTATTCTATTGTCATAAGGGAGTGCCTTGCATACTAATACAAGACTTCCGAATGACTATTGTAGTGATTCTTAAGTCTCGTTTAGCATGTGGTGGATTGTTATATTTAGAGTACCCTTTGGGATGTGACAATTTAAGTTAGTATAAGAGCAGCAAAAATGTAAAGCATGGCAACAAAATTTAACAACTTAAAATGTAAGAATAAATGAATCTTAGGATAAGAATGAAATTAATTGTCAAATCTAACTAGAAATCTCTTCTTGGTATAGGTATCCTTAGGTGAAACCCAGGAAAGGGCTAGAACATTTCAAAAGGGGACTGACAAAACTTTTGTTGACTACAAATTAAGGATGAGGACTCTTTGTGAGGATTTTGCTTTGGCCGAGAGACCTAGGACTCTTAAGGAGGTATATGTGATCTAGAAAAGAGGTTTTAGATACACCCGATGGGAAAGAGTGGTTGATCAAATTAGATATGATCTGATCAGGAGGAGGAGATGGTCTATGCTAGAAACAATTTATGCTATGGAAAGGATCATGGTTTATTATGGCAATGAGCCAATGTTGAGGGAGGTCACCTTTATGTTAAAGAAGGAAGATAACCCACCCTACCCTGACTTTAGAGTGTAGAGGAACATCAAACTCTTATATGTATATGCCCATGATGACTTGATGACTCATAGAGAATTGCTTGAGGCTGATGCAAACAACCATTTCTATTGGGGAGGTATATATTTGGAAATTTTCCAAACACCCTCAGAAATCTAGGCACTGCCTCCTAGTGAAGTAGGCATACGGTTTGGAGTTATCCTAGTAGCACAAAATCAAGATGAGATAGAAAGCAAGGAGGAAGAAGACCTTGAGGAAGACCCGAATTGGGTGGAAATAGAAGGAAATAGAACACCTCAACTAGCTGAAATTGAGGAAGAACCAGGTAATGAGCCAAACCCGCCCAATCCGGATTTTGATCAAGATTTGGAAATCCCGGATAGCCACAGGATAGAACCTGACTATGATCCTAGTCTGTGGAAGGACATATATGTATTTGGAGAAGGCCCGAGATTAACGAATGAAGCACCTGTTGATCCTATAGAGAATGAACATTCGGAGGATGTTATGATGAGAGAAGTCCAGGAGAATGATGAGAGGAATATAGAAAAAACTGGAGAGGAGGATAGAGAGATGCAGGAGAGGATTGAAGAGGCAGAAGAAGAAGAAAAAGAAGAAAAAGAAGAAAAGGAAGAGGAAGAAGAGGAGGAACCCGAGCAGGAGGAGCGAACTTGGCCACCTAGGAAAAAGAGAATGACAGTGAGAGAATATTTGAGTTTTTTTGTTAGGAGAGATGATGGTAGTTCGTCTAGTAGAGATAGACCTCCAACCCTTACCTTAGGAGACTCCCAAGGGTGAAAGAAGTAGTGGTGACAAGCATGAACCGTAACAGTCCAACAAAAAATTTTGTAATGGGCAATGAGGAATGCCAAATTGCCTTAGTGATATCTTTAGGGAATCTTAGAGTGTCATGTGTTTAGTTTCTTGTCTTATGTTTTCCTTTCTCGGCTTAGCAAGAAATTGTAATTCTGATAGGTCTAAATCAGTCGAGTAGCATGGTTTTCATGTTTTGTAGGTATAAAGTAAAAGACTCGGCCGAATGCATGACCTTGATATGACCTGATGAAATTTAACATGTACTTATTTATTGAAGAAATTTTTATTTTCTTAACCAATAATGTGATCAAGCATGCATCTAATAAGGAACATTTTACGCATTATGCTCTTAGAAAATCGTAACTGAAAACGAAATGCATGCATGTCAATGCACCCATTGCATTATTATGTTTGATTTCTTTTGCTTGATTTCAAGATTTAAATTATAAATTCTATTCCACAAATTAATATTATCAAAATTCCTGGCTTGAATTACATGATTTGAAACTATTGTGACTTATCGAAATTTCGATTGATTACTCGATTTTCGCGATTTACCATTGAGTATTTAAAAGGATAACTTAAAAAGAAATCTTAAAGTTTATGTAGCAATGTACAATTGAGTGAATCCGAAAGAATCAAAATTATGAGCAAGAAAATTCCTCGGTAAAGGAGAATTAACCAACTTGCAGTACCTTGGTATGATTAAGGATAACACCCTAGAACTAGCAAGTGGGCTTTATAAGTACGAATAGATAACTAGCTAATCTTCTAAACATTCATCTAAAAATCAAACCAAAAACGAAACCTAAAATAAGATCTAAAGCGTGCGAGACCCTACATAACCACCACTACCAACTTACAAAAACCCCAGCAAAGCTCAATACCAGACTTTAAAAGGAGTAACCCGTGTTTTAATTGAACCTTTGGTGAAAACGATAAGGAGGATTGGTTGGCTTAGACTGGGAAATCTTTTGTGGCTTAAGGAGTTCTACCATATCTTCAGTAGATTATGGGGTTTATATACAAGGATGCGATGTTAAGATATAATGGAAATTAAGAAGAAGAAGTTGATGCCCTTAATTACCGGAGGAGTTTTGTTAAAAAGTTCCGAAAGACTATTTCCTTTTTTGTTGGAAGGTGAGACATAATGCAGATCTTCTTCTCATAAGGTAAAAAGGTATTGTGGATAAGTAATGTGAAAATGAGTACATACCTTCTACAATATATATATATATGAACCTTTTAGAGATAGCAAGGAAATGGAAAGACAAGAGTTCCTTAGAGGTCTAGATAGAGATTGGATAATTAAGATGGAAGAACTCGGAATAAAAGTGAAAATTCGAAGATTGTAGAAAAAGGTTCTCAAATGATTGAAAGGAAAGATGTTAAGGAAGGTCCATTTAATGTATCATGTGTAAAATTAAAAAAGCGAGGGATGTAAGTTTTACTATGGATTCTGAGAAAGTGGAAGTGTTGTGTCAACTCAAGAGACATCGAAAGATTGTTCGTTGGATTTACCAGAACACCCCTTTAAGAAGGAGAGCTGACAGTGCTAGAGATAAGGAAGTACGAAATCATTCCTAGTATAAATTGGTTAACCACTGTTTAAGCTATTGTAGATTGTTAAGAGAAAATAGTAAGCTTTTGTGAACAATATGGGAGAAAGGTGAAGTTGTTAAGAGGGACCATGATATCCCAAGAAAATAAATTTAATTCTCATGAGATAATGACGAAGGATGAAGACATAATGCCCATTGAGGATACGCTTGATAAGGAAGAATCAAAGGAAAAATAAAAGATATACCTGTGATGGATAATTATTCCGATGTGATCCCAGAATATTACTTAGGTTAACCCATAAGGAAAAGATCGATTTTGAGAGTTGGTTAGACCTCTCATGCATAACCAATATCTAAAGCATCTTATTGGATGACACTGGTGAAACCGTAGGAGTTGAAAGTCTAGTAGCAAGGACAGTAGAATCACAAGCTCATAGGGCTTAGTGTGTCACCATGGAGCATACTTGTTTCGCTTGTGAAGATAAAAGATGAATCTTTGGGGCTATGTATTGAATTTCTAGTAAACTCAATGAGTTACCATAAAAAAAAATAGATACCTTTTCTTTTCCTATGATTGATGATCTATTTTGATTGGTTGCAAGGAGCATGCGTGTTTTCACGCATTAATTTATGCCATGAATATCACCTATCGAGGATGAAACCCGAGGAACATGCCAATGATAGCTTTATGTACAAGATATGGGCACCATGAATATTTTATGATGTCTTACGATTTGATTAATACACCAATTGCATTCATGGATCTTATGAATAGAGTTTATAATCCACCCTTAGATGAGTATACAATTTTCTTCGTTGACGACTTTATGATTTGCTCAAACAGTGAGAAGCAACATTAGGAGCATCTTAAGATGGCAATACAAGCTCAAAGAGAAAATAAGTCATATGCCAAACCATCTAAATACGACTTTTGGCTAGATCGGACACCCTTTTAAGACATGATGTGTCAGGAAAAGATCTTTAGACGATATGAGAAGATCACAACCATGGTGGAGTCGAGATAACCCTAGATGGTGACCCGAATAAGAATTCTTTGGAATAAGCTGACAATAGACACAGGTTTGTAAAATAATTTTTCTTTTGGAATAATAGCTAAGCTCTATCTCCAATTAATGCAAAGGAATGAGGAATGGTATGGATGGAAACATGAGTAAAGCTTCGAAGAATTAAAAATAACTGCGGATATAGCATCGATCTTGATTTTACCAGACTCGTAGAAATCTCATACGATGCATAGTGACACTCTAGGGAATGGCCTTGAATATGTATTGATGGAGGAAGGAAAAGTCATTGCTTATAGTTTCTGATAATTAAGACCCCATGAGCAGGACTATCCTGAGCATGAGTAAGAACTAGCAGCAGTTGTCTCTATTTTGAAACTCTGGAGGCACTATCTGCATGGAGAGAATGTGAGATATATGTATATATCATAAAAGCTTTAGGCATTTGTTTACACAGGAAAAACTAAATGTGAAACAAGGAGAATGGTTGAAGTTGATCGAAGATGATGACCTGCAAATTAAATATTGTACAGTAAAAGTTAGGGAGAAGTGATAGTGTAAATCATAAGCTAAAAAGAGTTAACAAAGGAATTAGAGAAATTGAGGATTTAAATTCCCTACGCAAAGTACGGAATGAGATATATCTAAATTTAATGTTAGAACTAACCTTGGTTAAGAAAAGCAAGGCAACTCAAAATATGACAAGAGTAATGCAAAAGTTTAAGAAAGGATTTCAAGAAATTAAATACTCTGACCCTATAATGGATAAGGGAGATGTGGTCAGAAGGAAAGGACGGTTGTATGTGAAGGATGATTGAGGAGTTGAGGAAGGAAGGCTTGAGTAAGGTCACTACTGATGGGACAGTACAAAGGGGAAATATAGCAAAGTGTGTCATGGAATGTAAGACATGTAAATGGGCAAAAATAAAATACCGAAGGTTGTGTGGAATACTAAGGCTTTTGCTTATCCCTAAATGGAAATGGGATCATACGTCCATGAATTTCAAGAAAGGTTACCCTAAAGACTTCAAAAGGTTGCAATACGGTATGGGTGACCATGGATCGATTAATCAAGTCAGTACCCTCTTGCCAATCAACATCACACACCTTAAGAGCAAGTTAACCAAGTTTTGCATCTGAAGAATAGTACGACTACAAGATGTACTCGAGAGAGTTATACCAAATCGAGACCTAAAGTTTATAGGTTCTAGACATAGTTACGAAAGGGTTTTGATACAAGATATAGCTTAGCATCGCTTATCGCCCTCAAACCAATGGATAGTTTGAGTGGATAATTCAAACTTTAGAAAGCGAGTTGAGAGCATGTGTTTCAGAGGTTCAAGGGGAACTAAAATAATCATGTACCACCAATTGAGACTTGCTTGCGATGATAGCTATCACCCGATCAATTGGGTGTCGCTCTATGAAACTTTGAAGGGACGGCATCATAAGACACCCCTATTTTAGGATGACATGGAAAAGCTTAACAATGATTCATGCTTAAGGCATAGAGGCAGTTAATAAAGCAGGAACAACACGGTAAAAGAAGGAACATGCCATGAGTCTTATGATTTGGTGTTAAAGAAATATGTACCAAGCCCAGAAATAGCCATGGAGTTGAAACCCGTTTAGTCAAAAGAAACCCTACTCACAAGGAACATCCAGTGCTAGACATAGATGCGAGAACACAAAGGTTGCATGACCAAGAGACTCGATAAGTGAAAGTATTATAGAAGAACATGCATTTGAGAAGGCAAATTGAGAGAAAAAAAAGGAAATTCGGAGTAAGTATTCTGAGTGGATTTAAAAAGGGGATATGTAAGTTTCAGTCTTGTGGACAAAACTCCGTTTAAGGGGGTAAGTTGTAAACCCTCGTTTTCTTAACAAACTCGAGTTCGATTTAGAAGACTTAAAAGTGAAAATTGAAACCCTAAAAGAATATCTCTGGACCAATCGGACTTGGAAGCCTTATGTCCGACAATGCCAAGAATGAAACCCTGAAGGAATAGAAGTGAGTTAGCTCCAAATAAAACCCTAAATCAAAAAGTCAACCAAAAATCCTAAGTCAACAAGACCTCAGGAAACCTTAGCAGTTTGGATTCGACAATCCCGTGTTCTCAAACCAAGAAGCTGAAATGTGAGTGGAAAGTGTAGACTGGCTAATATTAATATTAGGGTGCTTAACAATATCAAATGAGTGGATTTTCGACCTATTTTAGGCTCGATCGGATACAATTCTTGAAAAACATGTGTCGGGGCTTGGGATATTAAATATATGGTGTTAGTACCATTAGATTCGTAATTTCATAGTATTTCTAAATATATGACTTATATAATTTTTTGAATTATAAAAGTTACAGTTATAACCTTTTATCTTATTTTCATTACTACAGGTAATTTAATTGTCTAATCAGTTTTTTGCTTTCTTTCACACTATTCATCAAGTAGAACCATCCATACCCTATTCTTACATCCTTACAACCTATTCTTACAATTTTACATCACTTCCTTACAAATTTAACTTTCCAATATATATTTTGTACTCAAACTACTTATTAAGTTTTAATTTTATTACATAAATCAAATTCAACACACTCTTTGTCTCTCTCGCTATTAAAACCGGCATGAAACCCCACCCCCCTCCCACCCACCCATAGGCCACAATTTGTTTTTTTTTTCTTTTATTAAATAATCACACAAAACCCTAAATTCTTTTCCAATGAGCTTCATGCTAGGGATGTGGAACCACTAAAACATGATATTCTTGCTATCACAATGTATAGATCTTGCTATTAAAGTTGCTATACTAGTATTTTGCTATATTGTGGTTATATATTGTCCATATAGAAATTTTGTGCATATATTTCATTATTATTCTCACCTACATATTGTTCATGATGCATTTACATTCATAGCATGAGTAGTATGGTAGATCTACCTGTTTAGAGTAGTTAAAATAGCATAGCTATTTATTTTATATGTATGAAAGTCTTGCTACATGAAAGTCATAATGAAGGTGTTGATCAAAACTTAATATCCATTTTGTTTCTATCAAAAAGTGTTTTTTAAAATTCGGATCTTGAGAAAGAACCATTTACAAAATATAATTTCCAACTTCAAAATGAGGGTTTTACATGTGAAATGAAGGACTTAGGTGATAGGTATCATAGAGGAGTGATTTTTATAAGATAAGCTTGGTTTTATTAAGAGAAATTTTCAAAACAAGAAGAGGGTTATAAAGGTTAGGTTAGATCTATATTTCAACATCAACAAAAATGTCGAAATTTGTAACAACGATGAAATGCCAAGAAAACACTTATTTTCCAACCCTAAAACAAGAATTTTATTAAAGAAATAAAAGCCTTAGGGAGTAGGTTTGATTAAGACTTAGTTTTAGAAAGATTAAATGAGTTTTTCACAATAAATAATCTCAAAAACAATTTCCCAAAAATTCGGATATAAAAATGATTCCCATTTAAACACCGATTTCCAAATGTCAATATGAGTGTTTTAATGGAAAAATAGAAGTCTTAGGAAATAGACATAATAAAGACTTGATTTTTACTAGAGTAATTGTGTTTTATCAAAGTAGAAACCTAAAACAAAGGAAAAGTTTTGCAACTAAAATCAAACAATATTTTCCTTTCCAAAAATTGTGCAAAATTTGTCACTAGGAAAAACTCAATTTAAAACATCTATTTTCAAACTTTAAATGAGGAAATTTATTAAGATAATGAAAGTATTAGGTATATGGGTCATCAAGGCCTTATCATAGTAAAAATATGCATGATTTTCCAAGGAATAAAACTAGTTTTCTCAAATAAGTGTTCAAGACATCGTTGGAAGGTGGAAGTTTTCACAAAATTCTTTTTATCGAAAATCATTAAGAAATTACATGTAGATAGCTCATATCATGATAATCATGATCATAACTTGTAGATATTGCATCTACATATAATCTACTTGATAGAAATAATGCAAATTTCACAAAACAATTTCAGAATTTCAATTTTCAGTTACTGACCAAATCTGAACCGAACATTTTGAGATCCAAACGTTTTCAAAATTAAGTAATAACATCATAAATAGATATATAACTTTCGAAGTAGATAGAAATCGATAGCTTATTTGCGAAATTCCAAGTTAAAATGATCCAGTTATGGCCGTTTTAAGTTGGAATTTCCAATTATCACGGAAATTACAAACTCAAAGAGTCTTATTTGAAAAGTTGGAATTAGTTATGGTATGAAATACTCATAGGGGTATTTCTTTCGTTTAGGTAATTTTGGAATCAGGGGAAATTCGTGTTTTTAGATCACTACCATTAGAGACCGGAGATCATGGTCGAGTGAATTCACTATCTTTAAATTATATACTTATGATTGTGCTTGTAATGATAGTGGCATTAGATTTAGGGCAAGATAAAAAATTTGAATGTGCATGTGAATTCAAATGATTGAATCGATGATAACAATATCATAATGGAATTATTGTAAATATTATATGATTTAGTATAGAATTAAAGTGTCTGCAATATCTGTGGTCACCCATAAATCATCAATTAATATGCCATGATCTTATAATCAAATTGGCATGCATACCATATGTTGAGTCACATTGCATAGGCTATTATACCTTTGTGGGAAAAAGGCATAATAGCTGGGCGATGAAGGATCTATAAACTCGAATGTCTACGTAATGGCCGTAATTAAATTGGTAGTGGTGTAGGTACTTGTATCAACTACAAAATTATGTGTAGGTGGGAACCTTTATCAACCACAAAATATAAATGAGAAAAATTGAAATCTATGATCATATAGGTCGAATTACTTAACCTTGAATGGGGGGCGTCAATCCATTCAACATAAAACTCCCGGAAAGTCTTCTGTATTGTATGCTCACATGCTTATGCATTTTATATGGTTGTTAATATAACTTGTCTAATATATATTGCTTGTTGATTATTTAATTTTGGAAGTGAAACTCACTAAGCTAGCATAGCTTATACCCTACAATTTCTTTCTAATGCAGTTTCCGTACATATGGCTACGTCCTAGGTAATACGAAACTAGGAGTTATCTCCTTAGAAGTTCACGATTAGTCTTGTATATTCTTAGTAGTGAACCTTAAAACGATCGGGGTTTACCTAAAGGAATATACCTAGATTCCTGCATAGCATAGGAATACCCCTTAATGCTTTGTAACTGGTCTTGAGATATTTGTGGTTTATGTTTTTATGCTTGTCCTATCAAATTGAACTATCTATTCCCAATTGTTTGTATATTCTATTGTCATAAGGGAATGCCTTGCATACTAATACAAGACTTCTGAATGACTGTGGTAGTTATTCTTTAGTCTCGTTTAGCATGCGGCGGATTGTTACATTTAAGGTACCCTTTGGGGCGTGACATTTGTCATTGCTTTTATCCGAGACGAGGAGTGACAACCTTGTTAAGCGGAATGCTAATATGGCAGTTAAGTGTTTAAGCCCCCATGGGTGGCATGATGGGTAGGTGATAATGGGAACGGTAGCAAGATAACGTTGCTTGCATTTAACGAGAATTTATATAGTATAGTGGGGCTAATTGAACTATATTCTATATAATGGACGAAAATAGGTAAAGATAACGTTGCTTGCATTTAGGAGATAAAGGTATTCGGTTTGTCTTTATCAACCCTTTCAGCAGTTGTTATTACTGAGGATCCCTAGATTCCCAATGTGTTGCAAGAGTGTAACTGCTCCACTATTGGTTGCTTCACCTATAAGAATCTAAATTGTTTATTATTGCATATGCATTTAGATTAAGTTCTTGTGATCATATTGTGTGTTCTTGTGTTGCTGTTGTACTGAGTTTTGAATCACTTTTATCCATTTTAGGTGATGATTTTGACGATGAGGAACACTATGTTGATGGCCTATGTGATGAGTGGAATGACCAAATGCACTAGACTTATTTTAGTGTTGTTGAGCGTTATACTATGTTTTGTGAGGTTCTTTATACTATTGAGGGTTTTGAGTTGAGATTGGTTGTATTTCTTACTTGATACTTTGCAGACTTTGGTACTTTTGTAGATGTGGATACTATTATCATTGAGATATGATACTTTTACTTTGATATACTAGCAGTCTACTCATTGGAGTAGCTTTGGAAATCTTTTACAAATTACATATATTGTTTTACTGCATTACTAATCATTTTTAAGAAAAATAACTAACTATGATCGGTGCATAGTAATAAATTTTAACTTTTCACATAAAAATAGTTTAAACATTATTTTGTTTATATTTATTTTTTTTATTTTTCTTTTCTCTCTCTCTCTTTGATTGTTTGACATTACCTGTCTTGGTGGGTTAGAAGTCTTGAATCGACCCTAAATGGACAATCTATTGGGTCATCTGATGGCCATGACTTGTGTGGCTAAGCTAGACTACGGGGTCCTAGTGACTGGCTGTGGGTTGAACCTAGCTTGTAACTTTGTCTAAAGTAGGTGACAATTGAATTACATAGGATTAAAGGTGGCCATATCAACAAAACTAGTGTAGCTGTGGTCCAAAAGGGCTTTTCGTGGCTAGATACATCTCCATTGGTACGCAAAATCGTCCGATATTAAAATTGAAGTAGGTGAAGAAGGCTTATCAACAAAGAGATGTCCCAGGCCATCATGTGTTTGATGTAGGTATGCTGTTATGTTATTTTCCTTAGGACCTTTCGGCATCCGAAGTGTATCTGTAAATACACTAGAAGCAGTACTTGAAATATAAACACTACATCAATAATTCTGTCGGCGCAATTAATAATTATATTTTTATCATGACGTTCTAAGTGTCGATGGATTTGTCGATGTTAATCTGCACAGATACCTTTTGAAGACGCCGACCATATTAAAAAGATGTTCGCATATTGATAAACTAATCATGTGATAGAAGATGAAATCAAATATTCCCTTAAAATATAAAGTGACAATATATTTGTTATTAGAAAAATTAAGACCATTTTGCTTTCCTTCCTTTCTTCCCAATTATATCAACCAAAGATTAAAAATGAAAGTTTCGATTTGTTTCCTCTCTTTTCTTATTTTCCCTCCACTGCCCCGTCCCTTTTTAATTAAATTATCAAACAAAGTATTAGTTATAGCCATATTTTTATTTGCCCCATCAATACACGATTCAAGAACCTTAGGATGCATGTTTCATATGCCTACACAGTGATAGAGCACGTAAAGTATACTACTAAGTACTACCTTTAATGCTTGTTCTTAGCACCTTATATTGCTTATATGATTGGTTTTTGCAAAGTACTTTGATCTTTTCAATATGCATTCATCCAAAATTTCAAAATAAACGTTTAGTACTTGAATCTTTAAGAACACAGTTACGTATTTTCAATTGATCACTTTCGTTTTATTAAAGAGTAGATAATGTTAAAACCATTCATCTATGTGTGTGTGTGTATGTATATATATATATATATATATATATATATGAGTTAAGGTCACAAATAGTACCAACATTTTGAAATTGATTAATTTAGTATCTAAAGTAACTTTTCATATTTGCTAGTGATGTAGATGAGGTGGCCATGTCCTACTTGGAGAGATTGGAAGCTAAGAAGACATCCGGAAAGAGCATTTATTAGCATTAAAGACCATTTATTAGCATTAATGCTAATAAATAGAGTTTAATTAGCATTTACTTTTCGGTTTTATTTCAAGACTATAAATAGTCGTGCTAAGGTTGTATTTGAAAACAACTTATTATCATCATTGAAAATACACTTTGAGAGGATTTCCTCTAGATTTCACATTATTTTGTGAGTTGAGATACATTCGTCGAGTGTTCTCGTCTTATCCACGCTAACTCGTCTGAGGGTGAGCTGTACTACTATAGTTGAGAGATGAGTCAAACATTTGCCACAAGGTCTTCCAAAATAACTCAAAAACTTGCTGTCACGATCGGATGTAATGGATTTAGGTACACCATGAAGACGAACCACTTCTCTAAAGAAGAGCTTGGCAATGGCTTGGGCATCAGCTACCTTCCTGCAAGGAATAAAATGTGCCATTTTGGAAAACCTGTCAACAACAACAAAAACTGAGTCATTACCCCGCTGGGTGCGAGGTAATCCAAGGATGAAATCCATGGATAAATCTTCCCATATGTTATCGGGAACTGGCAATGGCATGTAGAGACCAGTATTTTGAGATTGGCCCTTTGAAGTTTGGCACACATAACATCGTTGTACCAATCTACTCACATCTCTGCGCAAATGAGGCCAATAGAACCTCTCACCAACTGCTAACAAAGTCTTATCTCGTCCCAAATGACCAGCCAAACCTCCTCCATGTAGATCGCGAATCAACTTCTCCCTCAATGAGGACTCGGGAACACAAAGTTGATTCCCACGCATCAAGTAACCTTCATGGATGTGAAAATCTCCACTAGGCTGCCCCTGCACACACATGCCCCAAATCTCCTTGAAATCTACATCATCCTCATAAAGTTCCTTCACATGCTCAAATCCTACTACTTCAGCGCTCAACGTCATAAGTAGATGAGCTCTTCTACTCAATGCATCCGCCACTTTATTTTGAATACCTGATTTGTGCTTTAGTCGAAATGGAAACTTTTGGAGGAATTGGATCCATCTAGCATGCATGTCCTTACTAATGCGGGTCTGACCATGTAAGTGTTTCAGGGCATCACAATCTGAATACAAAACAAACTCCCGACCTACCAAGTAGTGTTCCCAAGTTCTCAATGCTCTCACAATAGCATAGAACTCTTTATCATAAGTAGACCAATTTCTTCTGGATTCACTAAACTTCTCACTGAAAAAGGCAACCGGCCTCTTTTCCTGAGATAGAACAGCCCCAACTCCAACCCCACTCGCATCACAATCGACCTCAAATAGCCTATCAAAATCCGGTAATGCTAAAACAGGTGCACTACACAACTTCTCTTTCAAGAGCGTAAAACTACCCTCAACTTCCTCACTCCACTGAAACCTTCCCTTTTTCAAACATTCGGTTAAGGGGGCTGCTACCGTGCTAAAATGCCGAATAAACCGCCTATAAAAGCTTGCTAACCCCAGAAAACTTCGCAACTCAGTGACTGATTTTGGAATTGGCCATTCCCTTATCGCTCTTATCTTCTCATCATCGACCTGAATACCGTTACCACTAACAACAAAACCTAGGAACAGCAACTTTCTAGTCATGAATAAACACTTCTTCTTATTCGCATATAGTTTACTACTTTGCAAAACCGTCAATACCTCTCTCAGATGCATAACATGTTCCTCCTCAGACTTACTATACACCAAGATATCGTCAAAATAGACCACAACAAAGCGACCAATGAATGGTTTCAATACCTGGTTCATGACGCGCATGAAGGTTGGTGCGTTGCTTAGACCAAAGGGCATGACCATCCACTCATAAAGGCCCTCCTTGGTTTTGAAAGCTGTCTTCCACTCATCCCCTGGTCGGATCCTGATCTGGTGATATCCGCTTCGCAAATCAATCTTTGAGAAGATCACCGCTCCACTCAACCTGTCAAGCATGTCCTCCAAGCGAGGAATAGGAAATTTGTACCCAATAGTAATTTTGTTGATCGCCCTGTCCACACACATTCTCCAGCTCCCATCTTTCTTTGGCGTCAACAATGCTGGCACCGCGCAAGGGCTCATGCTCTCTTTTATGAATCCCTTCTGAAGTAACTCCTGCACCTTCCCTTGCAATATCTCACTCTCTTTCGGGCTCATCCTGTAATGAGGTAAATTTGGTAAACTAGCACCAGGGATCAAATCAATATGGTGCTGAATGTCTCTCATGGGAGGCAAACCATCTGGTAGATCATCTGGTAATACTCCCCTAAACTCCTCTAACAACTCTTTCACACTTTCAGGCACCTCTTCAACCCTCTTCTCCTCATCAATCGCCCAAACCTCCTTCACAATTAAAGCATGCACTACTTTGAACTCCTTTATTGCATCCTCCATCTCCTTCTCAGTTTGAGTAATGGTAAGGAACGAACGCCCCTTTTCAGTAGAAGCTTTAGGGCGGTCCTTTTGTTTTAATGGGAGAAGGGTAAATCGTACCCTATCTTTCTCTAATTTGTACACATTTTCTCGACCATCATGTAAAGCGTTAACATCATACTGCCATGGCCTACCAAACAACAAGTGGCAAGCATCCATATCGACTACATCGCAGTATACTTCGTCTCTATACTTACCGATGGAAAAGGGCACCTTGCATCTCTCTTTCACTTCTATCTTCTCAGCCGCTTTGATCCACCCAATAGTATAGGGATTCGGGTGTTTTTCTATAGGTAATTCCAAAGCTTTGACGGCTGCTCGCCCTATAATGTTTTCGCAACTCCCACTATCAATAATGAGATCAAATACACGCCCGTCAATCGTACATCGGGTACGAAACAATTGATGTCGCTGATTCTCCTCCTCCTTCTTAGGTGTCAACATTAGCTTTCGAACCACAAGAGCCTGCTCCTCTTCCTCATACTCTCCATACTCTTCACCTTCATCCGGTTCACAACAAATTTCATCCTCCTCATCTCTTTCTACATGTTTATGCCTCTTCTATTAGGACATTCATTGGATCGATGTCCCGGCTGGTTACATCTATAACATTTCCCTAATGTTGGTTTAGCATAGGGATTATATTGCTTCTTCTCTTCCTTCGACTCCACCACCTTCTTACCCATTATCTTCTCTTCTTTCCTCTCAACAGCACCGCTTTGTACCTCTTGGACACCCTTGGCTTTTTCCCCATAACTCCTACTAGAACTCTCTCCTCCATAACGCCTGGTGTTATCAAAACGGTTTCCATCAAAACGGTTATTCTTCTCTTGTAACATCAGCTCCGCTTTGATGGCCATGTTCTTAGCTTCATTCAAATTGCGCAACACATGGACACCAATCTTATCACGGATCAGAGGCTTCAAACCTTCCAAGTATCTGGCAACTTGCTGGCCCTCACTTTCTCTTAAATCGTTCCTCTCTGCCAATCGCATAAAATCTGCAGTGTAATCATGAACTGACCTCTGGCCCTGGCGACATCTCTGGTATTGCTGGAACAAAATTTGCTCATAGTCAGGGGGTAGGAAGTCCCGCTGCAAGAGCTGCTTCATCCGGTACCACGTCCTCACCGGCTGCTTCCCTTCGCGATATCTCCTACTCTGCAACCTCTCCCACCAGGCAGAAGCGCCCCCCTTCAAACGACAAGCCACCAGCTTCACCCTCTTCCCTTCTGGGATCTCCATATACTCAAAGAACCGATCAATTTCAGCGAGCCAATCAATAAAATCTTCAATGTTTAAATTCCCATTAAAACTGGGAATGTCCACTTTCAATTTAAAATCGCCCTCTCCATAACCAAAACCATAATCATCACCTCTATTCCGACCTCCATAACCACCCCTCCGACGTGGCGGTTCATCTTCCGGCAAAACATCATCTTCTTCTTCCGAATCATCATCGGGCATCTGAATCCTCCTATTTGCAGCCACAGGTCTGCCACGAGGGTCGCCGCGTGCATCGCCTGCTCTTGGTCGTTCCTCATTAACATTCCTGTTTCTGTTGGCATTGGGTCCCATCGCGTCGAAACGCTCAACCAGGTCATCAAGGCGCTGTTCGAAACGCCGGAATCTCTGATCCATGTCACCCACCGCTCTTTGATCCTGTAATTCGGTTCGCAGAGCTTCCAAATCCCCCACAACGTTTGGGACTTGACCGCCACCTAAACTGTCGTCGCCTGACATCTCTACAGGAATCTTTCCCGCTCTGATACCAACTGACGCAGCGAGTTAGCGTGGATAAGACGAGAACACTCGACGAATGTATCTCAACTCACAAAATAATGTGAAATCTAGAGGAAATCCCCTCAAAGTGTATTTTCAATGATGATAATAAGTTGTTTTCAAATACAACCCTAGCACGACTATTTATAGTCTTGAAATAAAACCGAAAAGTAAATGCTAATTAAACGCTATTTATTAGCATTAATGCTAATAAATGCTATTTAAAATAAACAACTCAAAATACGAAATAAAACCGAAAAATAAATGAAAATAAATGCTAATAAATGCTCTTTCCGGATGTCTTCTTAGCTTCCAATCTCTCCAAGTAGGACATGGCCACCTCATCTACATCAGCTAGCTATGCATCCGTCAAGTTATTTCAAGTATTAAATTAATTAATTTTAAAGTTTTTCATGTATTAAATTGATTAATTTCAAAATTTAGGTCATTAATTGTATTTTTTTGTCAAGTTTTAGATATCGTTTGTGACACTATCCAAAGATATCATTAATTGTATATTTTGTACAAGGTTGTACATTTGATTTATCTCCAAAAAAAAAAAAAAGTAAAGCAAAATAGTCAATATATTAAACCCAATAGGTTTTTAGCTGATTTTGATGAAAATAAAACTAAGCAATTAACTTGGTAAAATAATTGTTAAATTGAGCTTAATATGATTGAACCTCAATTTGATTAAATCACACAATTATAGAATCAAAGTAACAAACAAAATCAACCCATCGCAAAATTGTTAAGGATTCGAAAATACATACAAAAATATATTGGATATCCTTGTGCAATTTTCTTTTGCAAGTTTACATATACAATGGACCGGTGAGCCAAACCATGGTACCATTTTGTGCTTCTTTTGCACTAGACCACCTTTTCCATAATATTACCAATGTATGGAGCTTGTAGGAAGTCTACTCTACCTATAAGTTCTATATAGGATATAAATATTCAAACCTATGAATCTTCTTGGAGGCTTATAGATAGGTGACCTTGATAGATTTTAAAAATATTTGACTGCTCATAACTTATAAGAAAACAGAGTTTTTTATTCCAATGGATTGTCATTTTGATTGCTAGTTATTTTGCAAATTTCAATTTGAGAGAATTTAGTACTTGTTTTGAGTTAAGTAATGCTTATTGTTAGTTGGAATATTGTAAAAGGCTTTGATCTTCAACTATTTTGCATTTATAAACTTTGTGAGCATATTATTGAAGTGGTTACACTAGTAATTATAATTCTTATTGAGGCACCTCTTTTTCACCTACCAAGGCTTCAAAATTGACTCTATAAGGAAAATAAGGTGAGTCTACTCACCTATTATTTTTTGTTTCGATTGGGCTTCATTCGATGAGATATGTCGAATAAAAACTATTATTTGAAATTGTGATTGCAATATAATAATATCATTATAGGATATATATTAAATAATTTTATAACTTATTATTTCATACTCAAAGATATATACCGTTGTTTAAAAATTACAATTAAATAGTGCAACATTAACGAATAATTGGACAAATATAAAGTAAAGGGAAAAATGCTACATGTACTTTGCATAAAAATTCAATTTAATACCTGAATTTAAAGTGGTCAATTTAATACTCAATCAATATTTCCATCATTATATTAACTACCCTACTAATATCATTTGTTTTATTCTCTAATGCAGAAAAAAGTAATCAATGATAAGTTGTCTCTTTTACGTTTGCAAACAGAGCAAACTATGTGAAGTAGGTAGTAAAAATGATTACAAAAGGCTTGATTCAATGTTAAGGGTCAATTTGGTTCACATTATGCAAGTCATTTTAATATCTTACTTTTGTCGTTTTCAAATAGACTATTTGTTAAGAAATATGTATAGATGAAAAACATATATTTCTATTCATTAATAGATAAAATAGACCAGATACAAGTCAAATATAGATAAGATATAGATGCAGATTAGATATAGATAAGATACAAATGAAAATCAGACAATGCAAATAGATACATAAACATTTTAAAGATCACATACTAAATTTAAATTTTTGTATAAACTTTAGGCATTAAATTTGACATTTATCCTAAAGTAAATTACTAAAGTAATAGAGGAAAATAAATACAGTCTAATGCTCTCAAATTCAATAAGATAAAAAATGGTAAACATATAAAAGTAGGAATAAAAGCATACTACAACAAATACAACAAGTCTAAAATAAGTAGAAATTGGAAAGACAAGATGGGGTCTATGAACATAATGTTGTTGAACATGGGTTAAGGACGTACTATATGTCATCTATGATGTAGTTGTTAAAGTAGATTGGTGGTAACTATAAGTCAGGGGTGGCAGGGGAAATGTAGTAGGGTTTGTTGTTACTATGAAGATGGTTTTCTTTAGATAGGCAACTATAAAGATGACCACACTGTTGGCGCTATAGAAGGATATGGATATAAGATGAGAAAAGGTTAATATTGAGAAGACGAGCTATCTAGCAATGGACCCCATGCCAAATAGGGGCAACAGATAATAACTTAAGAGTAGACATGGGCTTTGAGGCTAGGAGAAGCTACCTAAAGACCTAGTTGGTGGTGGAGGTAGTGATTGAGTATAAGTGATAAGTGCAATTTAATCCTTATTTAGGAAATGTTATTTGAGCTATATTAGATATTTTATGGTTAATTTTGTAAATTTGGTATTTATTGGGATTAAATTATGATTTCAAGGCTTTAAGAGATGAATTGAGCTTAAAAGAAATTTTTTATCAAGTTTAATCAAGTTGATGAAGAATTGAAGAAGATTTGAGGAATTAGAAGGTACATGTGCTTGTGCATAAGACTGTAAAAGTGCTATGGAGTTACATGATTCAGAGCAAAAAGTCATGTATTAAGAAGTTGGAACTCAAAAGGATCCACAACTTAATACCATTTCTCATGTATATTAGTCATGTAAATTTAGGGAAGAGCTCTAAATGACAGAGAGGTACATGGTCAAATCTTTATGCTCAATGTCAAGTCATGCAATAATAAAGAGAAGAGAAGTAATATAATCGAAAGTTATACAACCTCTTAAAGGTTGTATATTGCCCATGTATCCCTAGATTTATTTTAACTTTTTAAATCTTTTCAATTTAAGAGAGACTATCTTGTGCAAGATTCACAAGGACTCTTATACATATAAACACTGTTGTGAAGACAATAAAGAGAGAGTAATCTAAGAGGGGAATTCAAGGAGAAAGTCAATATATCTTTGAAGTAGATTACAAGATTAACTTCTTATAGAGGTTTTTACTTAATTTCATTATTTTTTTTCATATTTTGTGTTTCGTTATTAAATATTCTATAAAAGTAGAGAATTTACCTAAATTTCTGGAAAAACCTAGATCGCTATGTAATTACGGTTAAGTGTTTATCTAATAAATTATTAATTCCCCAATTCTAATTGTATCCTCTTCAATGTTTTCTTGAGTTAGTACTTTTGAAGAATTATTCTTGATTGATTTTATATAAGTTAATAAAGATTGCTATTATAAATATAACTAACATAATTAGAGGGATATGATTACAAAACATAGGATAACATAAATCTCTTATACCCCATAAAGGTCATTTTCACTAAATCCACAAATCAAAGTCACCGGATCTTTCAGGATGAGTATGGTGATGGAATACTCGCTCGAAGCCTTTAATAAAAAACTACTCTTGTATTCCACAAAGGTAATCCTCACTAATTAGATTTTGATAGTAATTTGGCCCCTTACTAGTGTCTAACTCAGCTAGAGAATCGAAAGCTTCTCTAACATTACCTTTATCCACCTCTACCATTGGATAAATATCCCTAAGCAAAGACTCCGCAATTACAAAAAGATGACTATTGTCATGAAGAGAGGTCGAATAGTCATTAATTGTAAAGCCATACTTCTAGACCCTACTCTCCACTATGTCCTAGGTAATGGGGTTTAGATTCGTTGTTATAGGAAGGAGGGAAGCCCCTCTAGGATTACTATCATTAGTAGTCTCAGTCATAGTATGGGAAGAACTGCAACTTTCAATAGTAATCTTCATAGATGATGAATGCTTGAAAATTGGAATATGGAGTTTTGTCATGATAGGATGCTGAGGAAAAGTGTGAGAAAAATTAAACTTACCACACATAAAGGATATATATAGATCCCCAGGAAACCCTCAAGAGAATAAGACATGATGAAGAAGCGAATAGACATAAGTCCTCAACCATTAGATGCATGTTTGTTGTAATACCTACCTAAAGGCATTATAATCGCTACGTGTCCTTAAAATAAATGGACACATAAGGCTATGAAACACTAATCCATAATAATAATATAACATAACTCCAAATACTCTCATGAGAAGGAAACTTCTCAAATATTTTAGTCATTAATACAAAATCTTGCGCGATCTTGTTGGTATAAACCTTACATCATCATAAACCAATTTAATAAATTTATAGGCAAATCCCAAAACATCAAGAAATTATAAAAACTAGAATTCAACTCCAAAAGATCTTCATAACTAATTAAAATATTTTAAATTCTTCAATTCCATTTATGATAACTTCAAATCTTCTAATAATTAGCTAGGAAATCAACACGACTATTATTACCTCCGATCAATGTACACAACATAACTAGAAAGGTCAAACAATATCAGATATTCACCTATTCCTGAAAAAGATAGAAGGGTGAGCACAAAAGCTGTAAGCCCTTAGATTTTATGCTTAAATCTTAGAACTGAAGTCAACCGGAAACTCTAAAGTTAAAAAATCTGTAAAAAAACCTTAGTGAATCTAGATTTAGCAATCTCGCGCTCTAAACCTTTAAAAAATAAAATTGAGCTAATCATAGATTATAGTCCATAATAATATAGTGAAGCTTAAAAATATTAGATTCGTCAAAATTTAGTTCGCTCGAACCTAAATGGGAACAGTTTTTGAAAATCGTGTCCCGATGCACCAAATGGTAAAAATATTCAGGTAACACCGTTAAACTCAAAATAATATAGGGATTTTAAAAATATCAATTTTATAATTTTTCGGTATCTAAAAATATCAAATGCAGCTCGTTTACGTACATTTTCTTTACTACCAATATTAATTTTTCTTGTCCATTTAATTTACTATTCTATACTATTCACAACTATTTCTCTGTCTCCACTTTTTCTTACTACTTATTCTTATACTCTACCATATATTTCTTACAATTTAGATTTCCTATAAAGCTTTATTTACATCATACCTTACACATTATTATTTTTCATTAACAAAAATACAAAACAAATCACACTCTTTCTTCCTACATCTAAGATTAGCACCATAGACACACACACATCTATTTTTTTTTTTCATTTTATTTAATTAAAACTAATTTCCCTCCACATTTATCTAAAAACACCCCCTGTCCCTCCATTTCTTTCACACACTCTATTACCATACAAAACTCTCTCAAATTCACTCATCAATTATTCGCTCTAAAATCTCTTCCAAACTCTCTCATCTTTCCATATTCTTACTATCTCCATACAACATCAACACCTCTTTCTTCTACTACACACTTCTCTACATTAGTTAAATTTCTTACAAATATTCCTTATGTTCATGTAACTTAATATGATCATAGTGTGTGTTTTCTAAAACTATGAGAGCTAAGAAAGCAATAATATGTTCATGCAAAATTTTATTATTGTATTGTTATCATGTTATGCTACATTATTCTTGTTTCTTGTCTAACTCAAATATGTTATTATATATATTTATGTATATATATTTCATAGAGCATATAAGCTCACTAACATAACCTTTGTTTATGCTCATACAATTTATTTATTTCTTTCTTTCTTGTAATTTATTTATTCCGTACTATTATATTAAGACTAGTCTTTTTAGTCTTAGACTTGTCATCATCAAGTCAAAATAATTTTCCTATTTTTCTTATTTTTCTTTTTGGACTTGCCCATGTCTAAGTTTGGGAAGCCTCGATACAAGCTAAGACTTCCCAATACTTGATATTTATTATGTACTTATTTCATTTGTATATCTTCCATCTTTCATATTAATTATTTTTGTCATGTTACTTAATTAAAAATTCATGTTTATGCATGATCATGTTGTTATTGTCTTAATCAAAATAAAAGAAGTTCTTTCTTTGATACATAAAATAAGTTAAGCTCACTATAATAATGAAATTTTATCACTAAGGAAAGGTTCTAATAAAATTTAGAATTTTGTTTCAACAAAATTCTTTTCAAAAATTATAGATAAGTTCTTCATAGATTCTAGATTTGTTATTATGAAAGACTTTTTCAAAATATAACTAAGTAGTTCTTTACTCTCTTTTCAAAATACCAAAATAAAATTTATCATTTAAAACCTTAGTGTTGATAATTCTTTGTTATAAAAAATTTTCTTAAAAAAAAAACTTATTTATAAAATCCTCATTAATGTTTTAATAAACACTAAGATCAAGATAAGCTTTTCAAATTAAGTTAAAATCAACTCACCAAGAAAAACTACTTAAAGAATAAAATTGATAGATAACTTGAAAGGACTAAAAGTTTGGAACCTAAATTATCTTTTAGGAGTTAAGGAAAAATAATTGTAATAAGAAATCACCCACTTGATAACTCAAAAGTTTTCGGTTTTCTTCCCAACATCTTAAAATAAATTTGTCAAGTTTCACTTTTTCAAACTACTAAGATAAGTTGTTTTATGAAAAATCATTATTAAGACAACATCATTAGTATCATATATATACTATGAATTTACATATGTATTAAAAGGACTTTTCAACTAAATAAATATCTATGTGTTTGTTTATGGATTTTTAGATAAAGCAAAGTTTAGAAAAATCATGTTTTAAGGGCTAGGAAATTCGTGACTATTCTGTACCATACCATTTTGAAACCAAAATGGCATTTTATGAAATTTCAAGTTAAAATGAGCAAGTTATATGCGAAATTCCAAGTTAAAATGAGCAAGTTATTGCCATTTTAAGTTAGAATTTCACCCCGTCTGAATTTTGACGAACTTAGTAAAACAGAATTGGTAATTTTAAGTAGAAATTTCATGAAATACTCCTTATAGGTATTTCTTTTGTTTAAGTGACATGGAAGGTACTTTTCCTACCCTGAATATTATTTTGACTAGTAAACTACTGTAATGGCCAAGTAAGTTTATTTCTTACATTTTGTACTTATGCCTTTGCTTAGAGAATAGTGGCGTTAGCATTATGAAAAGATAAAATAGAAAGGTGCATGTGCTTTAAATATATGGTTGAATTTATGTAAACATATTGATGGGGAATTGTCTATAATCAATGTTTGTTTTAGTATGGTAATGATATGTCTGCAAATTCTATGATCACCCTTAAAATATTTAATATTATGCCATGAGTACTTAATTCAATTGATTCATGCCTATCACGTAGTGAGTCACCTTACATTCATTACTATACACTTGTGGGACATGGGCAGAATAGTGAGGTTCGTAGAGCCCGAAACTATATATAACGATGAACAGTTGTCCGAATTAATTTAACGATGAGTAGACATCCAAATGGAATTCATTTACGCAATTAGTAGAGGCTTGAATAAACTACAAAAACCTTATTTTCGAATAGCGGTCTTTATGGCCTAAGAAACCTAATCTTGAATAGAGGGCATAAATCCATTGAACACATGATTCTCGGAAAATCATATGTATTGTATGCTCAGGTGTTTGTTACATTTCATATGCTTGTCTAAATAACTTGTTTGATTATTGGTTGTTCGAGAACTATATTGTAGAAATAATTCTCACTAAGCAAGTAACCTTACCCCCTCTCAGATACCTTTTGCAGCACTTGTATTTATGGATAAAGCTCCGAGGCTATTTTTCCTAGGTACTACCTTTTGGATTCATGAGCTTTTGGAAGAAGTCAAGGACTAGACATGGACTTAGACTTTTAAGTAAAACTCCGATGTAATTATTTTGATTGGATTATGATGGACTTAATATATTTTGATAGAGAAATGCCGCTTTGATATTTCTAAGACTCTCTATATTTTATATTTAAGATATATTTGTTATAATTTACATTCTTAATTGCTATTACGAATATCTTCTTGAACAACTTGTTTCAAAGTTTGATCCTCTATGATCGTGAAGGTACGCCATGCACCCGATATGGAAGCTTCTAGGATGACTAAGGTTATTATACTTAAGTTTTAATATTGAGTATGACTGATTATTGCATTTAGAGTACTCTCTGGGGCATGGCAATTTAAGTTGGTATCAGAGCATGGTTAAGAATTTAATATCATAATAATAGAAATAGACTTAAATAGAAACATGTAGAATGGAAATAAGAAAAGACTTAAATAGGTTTACAACAGGTAGAATAAGTTTGTCAACTCCCTTTCTTTTTGTGATTAGATGAACCTAGGTGAAGCCCACTTGGAGGCCCAGAGGTTCCAAAAAAGACATTGTGAGACTTTTGCGAATTATCGACTAAGACTTAAAGAGTGTTGTGCGAGGAATTTGCCTTAGCCAGGAGACCTAAGTCGTTAAAAGAATTATGGGCTTATATCAGGGCTTTACTTGTTGTATAAAAAGAAATTTATTATTAGTGAAAATTACTTCATAGCCCATTGCAGTTTTTCTTTTGCTAAATGGGAATGTAAATCTTAAAGTGAAATATCTAAATACTTTCATGAATTGGGACTTGCAGAGCAAATAAAGATCTTACGTTGTGTTTGGTACACCTGAAAATAGCGGAAACCGGCAGCAATCAGTGGAAATGGGTTGTTTAGGTTCCTGAAATAAGAAGGAAATGAGCTCAAACTTGTGGAAATTTAATGCGCATCCACTTCTCTTTATTTTTGGGCAGAAAGCCATGGAATTGAGGGCAAAACGGATTTAAATTATAAACATACTCTTAAAAACAAAGTTAAAATTTTAAAATATTACATATTATAGTCTATTTATACCAATATTTTATCTCATTTTGTTTTATTTCCATCATAATAATCCAAAAAAAAAAAAAATGTAATTTTCCCTCTCATTCATCCCTCTTCCTTTCTTTTCATTTTAGTTCACTTTCATTTCTTTCTCCGGATTTCTACTTCGGGTTGGATTACCAAATACAATGTTAAAGTTGCAGAGAAAATCTATAGATCATATCATCTTTATAAGAGATAAAACACACTTTAATAGAAATAGCGACTCTATATTAGAGTTGATGGACGTCGCAGTTTTTTTCCTAAACTAACGTTATTTAAATAGAAAATTAAAAATTAAAATTCTATCACAACACTATTCCAAGCCTTAATAATAACATTTCCATCACAACTTTACATTAATGATAACAATTCCATGAAAATTTTATTCATTTCATAAAATAGATGGACGTCGCAGTTTTATTCATTCAACAAATTGAACAAACAATAGGATGTATCCGCACATGTTTAATAGTTATTAGGAAATAAATGTTCAAGAAATCTCGTTGCAATTAGTAAATACTAGTAGTATTTACAATTTTCCATCCTTTTTACAAACTAACCATATGATATGTTATAAAGACAGGAATCATCATACTCCCTCTCCGTAGAAAGTACGTTAATCCATATTACTATAGTTAATGATAGCTTTGTAATTCAATGATGAAAGGTTACTAATAAATTATACCTTTTGTTTAGGACTGTTGGAGAAAATTATGACATACCAGAGCAATAAGAATAAAGACATAGAGTAAATAAATAACACGTGAAAATATGAAGAATGCTTGCATTATTCAGAACAAGATGTGCTCTTTATATAAGCTTATAAGGAAAAACTGAAATCCAAAAATATCTCAACTAAATAAAAAATTCTTGCCACTATACTAAGATTTTATTTGACTAACTAATAGTACAAAAAATATGCAGAATATTTTGCAGCACATATAACAATTGAGACCATGTCAAACTTAGGAATCGACCTTCAACACTCCCCCTTGATTCAAAGTTTGATACACCAAAAAGTGATTTGAATAATGAATGCTTTTGACTTGAGAGTGCCTTTGTGAATATGTCTGCAACCTGTTCATGTGTACTACAAAACTTCAACACAATTTCTCCTTTTGCAACCAACTCTCGAATAAAATGAACTCGGATGTCTATATGTTTTGTTCTTCCATAAAATCCCGAATTTCTTGACATTTCAATGTCTACTGTATTGTCACAATAAATTTCAGATGGATTATGTTGCCCTTGACACATATCTACTAAAAGTCTTCTCATCCAGATGCATTGACAAGCTACAGAAGTAGCAAAAATATATTCTGCCTTTGAAGATGACAGTGCTGTTGTAGCTTGTTTCTTCAAACACCAAGTAATTGCACTTGAACCAAGACTAAAAACATGGCTAGAAGTACTCCTCCTATCATCTAAGCAACTTGCCCAATCACTATCAGTAAAACCAACCAGTTTGAAATCTTTGACATGAGAATACCATATCCCATAATCCAATGTTCCAGCAATATAATGTAAAATCCTTTTTGCTGCACCAAAATGATGCGTTGAAGGACTACTCATGAACCTTGAAACAACACCAACAGAGAATGAAATATTTGGTTGAGTGTGAGTTAAATAAACTAGACCACCAACTAAACTTCTAAACCTTCTTGCATCGGCCTTTTCCGTACCATCATCCAGTTGCAATTTTTCATTCACATTCATAGGTGTGCTACAATCTTACAATTCACCATGTTGCACCCTTTGAGAAGCTCTGTTGCATATTTCCTTTGTGAAATAAATACACCATCTTCACATTGCATCACTTCAAGCCCAAGAAAATAATGCAACTGACCTAAATCTAACATTTCAAATCTATTCATCATACTAGATTTGAATTCAGCTACAAGAGAAATACTTGAGCCCATGTAAATTATGTCATCAACATAGATGCAAACCACAAGAAAATCCTTGTCGCCTTGCTTCTTTAAGTAGGGAGTGGGCTCATTTTCACTCCTTTTAAACCCATTTTGTAGAAAGTATGAATCAAGCTTCTTGTACTAAGTTCATGGGGCTTGTTTAAGCCCATACAATGCCTTCTTTAACTTGTACACTTTATCTTCTTTACCATTGATTACAAAACCTTCTGGTTGAGTGACATAGACATCTTCTTCCAATTCTCCATTCAAAAATGCTGATTTCACGTCAAGTTGATAAACAATCCATTGCAATTGAGTCGCCACAGCCAAGATAGTTCTCACAGTTTCAAAGCATGCAACAGGTGAAAACGTTTCTTGGAAGTCAATTCCTTGCTGCTGTGCATATCCCTTGCTACCAACCTAGACTTGTGCTTTTGAATACTTCCATCTGCATGAAACTTCCTTTTAAATATCCATTTCAAGCCAATTGCATTTTTATCGCTTGACAAGTCCGACAATTCCCAGGTCGCATTTCTTTGTATTGCCATGAGTTCTTCCTCCATTGCCCTTTTCCACCCTTCCATTATTGCTGCATCTTCATAAGTTGTAGGATCTGAGGAAAATAAAGCAAATGCGTCAGATTCATATATCTCCCTCAAGGATCTGAATTTTCTAGGGGGTGTTTATCCGATGAGACATTTGAGGTGGATGAGCTGTCGTCATCTGAAGTTTTTGAAGATAAACTTGGTGAATTTATTGGGCTACATCTGTTGGGTGTGGAGTTAGTTGAATTTGTTGATGCAAAGGTTGCTTCTTCTTCAAATGAAACTTCAGCTTGTTCACCCTTGCTATTGCAACTCCAATTCCAGCTTGCCTCTTCATCAAATATTACATTTCTGCTAATGATCACCTTGCCACTAAGAGGGTTATATAATCTATATGCTTTGGATTCAAGATAATAACCAATGAAAATACATTTTTCAGATTTTTCATCCAATTTTTGACGATTTTGTGAATTTACCAAAGCATAAGAAATAAAACTAAATATTTTTAAGTGGCTTACCGAAGGCTTTTTACCACTCCAAGCTTCATACGGTGTTCTATTTAAGACTACCTTTGTAGGTGAGCTATTCAGCAAATATACTGAAGCAACAATTGCTTCTGCCTAATACTTATTTGGAAGCCCCTTGCTTTTAACAAACTTCGCGCCATTTCTACAACGGTGCGATTTTTGCACTCTGCCACTCCATTTTGCTCAGGTGTGTATGGTACTGTCAACTCTCTCCTAATGCCATTTTCTTCACAGAAGTGATTGAATTTGTTAGATAAGAACTCACCACCTCTATCTATGCGAAGAGCTTTGATGTAGGACCCACTTTGCTTCTCTACTAAAGCTTTAAACTTCCTGAAATTCTCAAATGTTTCCGATTTGTTCTTCAAAAAATACACCCAACTCATGCGACTAAAATCATCAATGAATAATAAGAAATAATAACTCCCACCAAGTGATTCAATATGCATTGGTCTAACCAAATCAGCATGTATAAGCTCAAGACAAGAGGAAGCTCTCCAGGCTTTTCCAATAGGAAATGACTTTCTAGTATGTTTTCCATATATACATCCCTCACATAAATTAAAGGAATCAATTTTTGGTAATTCAATAACCATACCTTTTTGGCCCAACAATCTCATCCCCTTGAAATGCAAGTGCCCGTAACGCAAATGCCACAGCTTGAATCATTTTGCCCAGCAGTAACCAAAGCATAATTTTCCATATTTGAGATCTCAAGTGGAAACATTTTGCTTTTAGTCATTTGAACATTGACAATAATTTGGTCAGTCTGTTTATCTTTGATAAAACATGCTCTATCACCAAACGAAATTGAGTATCCTCCAGACATCAATTGCTCAACACTCAATAAGTTATGTGCTAGACTAAGAACAAATTGAACATCATGCAGTAGTTTTGTTTTACCTTGACTAGTTTTGAGAACTACCGTCTCTTTTCCCTCAACTTGAATTTCTTGATCATCACCAAGCTTGACTTTCATTTTTTGAGACTCATCAAGCTTTTTGAAAATTTCTTTCATGCCAGTCATGTGATTGGAGCATTCATTGTCTATAAACCATACACCACTTATAATATCATTAGAATTAGAATAAGCCATGAACAACTTACTTTCATTATCAATCTCTTTAGCATAATTTATTTGTTTCTCCCTTTGCCAGTACTCTGTTTGACGTGCCCAAACTTCCTGCAATGGTAACATTAAATGCCACTTTTATTGCCTTTTTGAATGGCCTTTGGTCAACAACTCTACCTTTCCCTCGACCATGACCTCTACCATGAAATGCACCTCTGCTGCATCGTCTTCCTGCTATCTTATCAACTTCCCTTGCATTTGATGCCTCCCCTTTTAATTGAAATGCTTTTTCTTCATGTTTCTCTATTGACCTGTTTATTCTAGCTTCATGAGCTTGCAGAGAACCCATTAATTCATCAAAATAAAAATTAGACATATCTTTAGATTCCTCAATTACAACAACCACGTGATCAAACTTTGGTGTTAAACTTCTCAACACCTTTGTGACCACTGTTTGATAAGCTATTTGGTCTCCATATGACCTCATCTGACTAATTACTGCCATCACACGAGACAAAAACTCCTGCACTGATTCATTGCTTTTCATTTGCAATGTTTCAAACTCATGCCGAAGAGTTTGAAGTTTCACAGCAATGACTTTTGATGAGCCTTGAAACTCAGTTTGAAGGACATTCCAAGCTTGTTGCGATGTTGTAGTTGCTGTAATTCTTGAAAAAATAGTTTCATGTACTGCTTGTTGAATGAAGAAGAGAGCCTTTGAATCCTTCTTTTTGTTTTCCCTCTATTTGTTCTCCTCGTCTGGATCAGCAAATCCGTTCTCTACCATGTCCCATAAGTCTTGAGACTTAAATAAAGTCTTCATCTTAATGCTCCAAAATTCGTAGCTGTCCCCTTTGAAAATGGGAATAGCAGGTTGTGTAATGCTTAACGAATTGCCATTTGAAGCCATGGTTTCTTTCTCTTCTCCCAAGGGAAATATAGCTCACTAGCCTAAGCTCTGATACCACAAATGTTAGAGAAAATTATGAAATACCAGAGCAATAAGAATAAAGACAAAGAGTAAATAAATAACACGTGAAAATATGAAGAATGCTTGCATTATTCAGAACAAGATGTGCTCTTTATATAAGCTTATAAGGAAAAACTGAAATCCGAAAATATCTCAACTAAATCAGAAATTCTTGCCACTATACTAAGATTTTATTTGACTAACTAATAGTACGAAAAATATGCAGAATATTCTGCAGCACATATAACAGATTGAGACCATGTCAACCTTCAACACTCCCCCTTGATTCAAAGTTTGATACACCAAGAAGTGATTTTAATAATGAATGCTTCTGACTTGAGAGTGCCTTTGTGAATATGTCTGCAACCTGTTCATGTGTACTACAAAACTTCAACAAGGACTACCAATGAATAAACAAATCACTATAAAAAAAACTGAGTTTTAAAGACAAAAATTCTCTCTCTCAATATAAATTTCTGTTGTAAAAACTATCATGGCTAATTTTATTTGTAGAAATAGAATTACTTTTACTAATTTCCATAGCAGAAATTTTGTCTTTAAAAGCCAGTTTTTTTTTTTTGTAGTAAATAGACGTTCATCCCATAATCAGCAGAGATAAACTCCATGAACACTCATGCATTTGCCTCATAAATTTTTAGAGTTTCATTTACATTTTAAGAATGTCATCGAAGCATCGAAACGATTGGAGGAAACCAATTTATTAACTATAAATCTTAGGAGGCAAATATAAATCGAAATGCCCTATGAGGAAATAAGATTTTACGGATAAAATTTCTGTTTTTAAATATAAATTAAAAAATATTACTGTTGATTTTATCAATAGAATTATAAGAAGAAATTTTCTTATAGTGATGGTAAATATGCCTAATTTTGAATTTGTCTAGAAATGTCAAGAGCATTTTTATGAGATTAATTAGGAGTGTATAATTGCAATTATACAATTTGTTTTCAAATTGTTTATTAAAGCATAATAGTAGTTTTTAATTAAAATAATCATATCTAATTTTGACTGATGTGGAGGAGACAAAAATTCCTTTCTTTCATTCATACAAGGATGAAGGCTGGACTCAGAATTCCATTATTGCAAAATCAGCGATTGAGAAGAATCCATGTTCCATATATTTACTTCGGCAAAAAAAAAAAAAAAAAAAAAAAAAAAAGAAGATGGAGGAAATGGAGATTCAACAATTCAGCCATCGCGATCCTTTGATTCCCAATCATTGTATTGAAAACAATTTTGAAAGTAGTTGCAAAGCATGTGAGTCCTAGATTAGTCCTAATGCTCCGAGTTACGGCTTTGTGGAATGCGAGTTTTACCTTAATGAGTAATGTGCTCGTATACAGCGAAAGATCCAACACTCTGGGCACGCTGACCACCCACTTCTCCTACCCACAACCCATACAAACGAGAAAGATTCGAGTGCGATTTCGATCTGGACGTGGATTGCGTTCTCCAATATCTCAATTCGAGTCCTACTATCACCCTTAAACACAAGGGCCATCAACTCGTTTTATCCAATCAACTCACGGTTCAAAACGAGAGGTGTTTTGTATGCAATAAAACTGTAACATAAAGATAAATAGTTTATAAAGAAGGGCAAGTTTGTCATTTGTTATAAAATAAGAGGGTTCTGTGGTCAACCCTGATAAATGAGATATTATTATTAACCCTCACATTGATGATGGTCAACAAGTCTTTAAAAATAATAAATCTTCAATAAATTACGATAAAGGGCAAAAGTTGTCATATATTGAAAAATAAGAGGGTTTTATGGTCCATCCTTATAAGTTTTATTTATGTGTATTATATGGCAGGCATATAATACATGAGGTGTCTTTTCGTTTCCTGTGCTGTTACAAGAATTGAAGGGTTTCGTGTCTTTTTATTTCTAAAGTACTGTTATGGAAATTGAAGGGTCAAAGAGTCAAAGGATATTAAATAAGAAGGTTTTATGGTCAAAGTTGAAATACAATTATATTGTGCTCATATGATAAAGACTTGATTAAGATTGGCAACAATTTGGATCAATTTTCTTAATTTCTGCAATGAAAGTTGGCATCCCTGAAGAAAAACGCCGCCGGCCTAGGTTTTAAAATTTCCAGCATACTCTATAACAGACTGTATGCCGTCTCTTGGAGAATCTATGCCGCTGGCGTATGATGGGAACAGTAGCATTTTTCTCAACGCTGGGAGAAAAGCTGTCGGCGTTCACTAAGGTTTCTTCCCAATACCGGCATGAAAGCCGCCGGCGTAGGTCGAGGATTTGTCGGCGTAGGAAGAAAGAATTGAATTCTGGGAAACCAAAGCTTCGACGAAAGCTGCTAGCGTTCATGTAAGTTTGCCAGCATATGGTGTAAGCCAGTCAGATCTGCAGGTACGCCGCTGGCATAGGGCCGGCATATGACCAAATTTCTATAAATACGAGACGCGAAAATCATTTTCGACAAAATTTTTCTTTATAATATTTCTCCTTCGTGAGAGAGATTTTTGGAGAGTTCTTGAAGATATATGCTTGGAAAATCATCGGGAGAATATTTTCTGATCCAAAGTAAGTAATCTTAATCTTTTCATTAGGATTCTTTACAATTTATACAAGTTTCTTAGGGTTTGGTTAAATTTTTATATGAAGGATTTTGGAGAAAAACCCTAGCACGTGTGAGATCAGTAAATTGGTGAATGCGAGACGGGTTTTAGCGAATCAAAATAGTAAGTAAATCTCTTCTATTATGGATTCCAACAAAATACGATCTAAACAATCTTAATATATTGCGAATTAGGGTTTTGATGAAAATACTTGATGATTGTAGAGTTTAGTGCGGTTCCTTATTATTCTTGAAGATAATTGTGGAGATTGATCAAAATAGACAGTACAGATAATGGAGATTTCTTTTTAGGTTAGGATTTTTGGAGAATTCATGTTTGTTAAGATATTGCGATCATGTCTATTGATACATATATATATATATATATTGTAACAGGACATTTGGAGTTTGTGAAACTGTTGTTGATGTGGATATAGGAATTGGTGGAGTTTGGGTTGACTTTGTGTGTTGTCGGTATCAAATTCTGGGGATTTGATTTGGATTCCTGAAATTTAGAAAGGTACGACCAATCCATTGTTTGTTGTATGTGCTTGTAGATTAGAATTCTTGTGAATGGATGTAGGAACAGAATTGCATAATAAACTTAATAAATATTCGGGTTAATAATTGTCTGTCTGGTTGTGATTGGCTTTGACCAGTAGAGACCTGGCAGACAATGATACTAGTGAGGCACCCTGATGATCTTAGTGTGAGGTTGTCCCAAGTGGACTCGTGCTAAGAAATGATTCCGATAGAATTTAGGTGTTCAGGAATTGGGATGTTTGGGGAGTACCGACTCATCCATATATGTATATATGATTAACTATTTTCAAATTAGTTGGATGTTTTTATAGCAGTCTGAGTTACTCTGGGTTCAGGATTTATGTATACTAGATTCTGAACTGTGTTTTTTTGCTAGACTAAAATAGATAATAAACTGTTGTATGCATTTAGTTTAGTTGCATTTATTTATACAAGTTGTTTGTGCATAATCTTGCTTGAACTGGATTGGATATTATCGTACTGGGCTTCGCCGCTCATTTTATTACATTTCAGGTGCAGGTGATGATAATGTGATTTATGATCTTTCGGGTTTTGATATCATCTATGAGGATGGGGATGGGGATGGCGTTAGCGGTCTTAACTACCTACTGATGACTAGTTGTTTATTCATAGATGATATAGGATGGATCTGAGAAGACTTTAATGATTGATTTATATTTTGTTTATTAAAATTTTAAATTGTATTTGGAAATTTCATGTGGTGACAGTTTTAGGGTATGGTTTGACTTGTTGACCTGTAATTATGTCAACAAGGTCTAGTTTGTTGATTATGGGAATTATATTCTTATCATATGATTTATTTTATTGAGGACTACAATATTTTTATATACCTTGTGAGTTATACAGGTGATATTTATGTTGTTTGTGGAAATTAGAGCCTTAACGTGTTCTATGAAGAGAGAACGCGTGGCGGGTTGTCATGCTAACAGGTTAGGGCATTACAAAAACCCTAGATCTTTCCGTATTTAAATGCAAGTACCGTCTTTGTCTTTACAGAATACACGTCCATTGTACACCTCCGGCATATCCTGAGATCACCCCAAATAGGCATATGCATCCACTGACGTTTGGGGATAAATTCATGGAGGATGATACGGGTGAATATTACTGTGATGCTCGTAAGGAGAGAAGATGTTCGAACCACCCTAAATACTACTAAGTTCAATGCAACTCTACTTCAGCACCCTATGCTGCTTATATGTCTTGTGCATTGTCCCATGAGGTAGGTATCTATATATCATCCTCTTTATTATCTTTATTTAATTTCAGCATATGACAATAGTATATATATATATATATATATGTGTATACATGTTAATAGTACAATTATATATATGTATTTTGCATTTTGAAATATTTGATTATATTCATTCATTGTAATCCATAAAATTCTATATGTCAAAATTATGTGAAGAGTATACATATATTTTTAGCAATAATATCACAAATGAGACCAACATTTTTACAAAATATGCATTAGATATCTAAACTTTGAAATTGGTCAATTTAGCATATAAAATAACTTAATAAAGGTATTGTTAGTGTACACAAAAAGTTCTTTCATGTATTAGATTGATCAAATTCAAAGTTAAGATATTAAATTGATCAATTTCAAAGTTTAGGTACTTAATTATATATTTTGCCAAAGTTCAAGTACAATTCTTGATATCAACCCTTTTTTTGTAAAGGATTTAGTTATACTATGGGCTAATTCTAGTTAATGGATATGCCAGTTTGTGCCTATAACTTTACTTTTCCTCCAGTAAGGAAGGTGTCGTTTCAAATTACATAGATTCAATAACTTACTGGATCATAGTCAATCTTGTTATGTTATGCTAGGGATCCACTGCGTTATTTCAGGTTTTGCAATCACTGGTTATAGAGTATGAAAGCTCTAAAAGGTTCATTAAGACTCGCCTAAACCATCAACATCACTTGATATTTTAACATCCTTTCTTACCGAAACTTCACACAAAAAATGCACGGTTTGCAAAAGGCCTTGGGGTGACAATTTAAAGCTTATGTGCGAACAGAGTAAAGTTTATCTCCATTACTAGTGCAGAGAAATGGAAACAGAGATTAAACATCTAATCCACTCACAACATTCTTTCAATGCTATGCTTGTAAAGAGGTGTTTTTATTTTATCTATCTATGTAACTGTTGTAATTTTAAATTGTGTGCACGATGCATCCGGTTGCTCCATGCAACAATCATGTCCAAATATCAAATCAACAAGCTTTTTCTTTTCAAATTCGATGATCGAGAAAGCAAATGTGACTTCTATGGCAGCAAGAAAGCTTCTTTCTATTTCATACGCATGGAACCTGGCTATACATATAGCCTGCATTTACTATATTGTCCTTTCTCATTTCTCGAAGCTATAGAGCGAAAGGATCATGAACATCCCTTCACTTAATGCATGTTTCCAGGGATTCAAAATGGATTAGATGCTACATTTGTCATGCAACCATAGATGTAGAATATCACTCCCTAAACTAAGTACGTTAACAGCCTACCACGTATCCTTACCAGATATGAACACGCTAAGGCTTGGATTTTACTAATCCACAATTAAAACAAGATATAAATCAAATGTCTCACATTAAAGGAAACTTCTAAAACATTTATATCATTAATAAAACTTCTAAACAACTTAGTTAGCATAAACTGAGCACCAACTTAAATCAAACGTAAGTATATAAAAAGGGTCTCATAACTTCAAGAATCAATAAAAATTGTTTAATACTTCATTGAATCCTCAACTTTAGCTTTCTCCAATTCAAAACATCTAATTGTCATATGGAAAATGGACTCATTATCATCGTCCCTATAGTCTACGTATACATCATAATTAGTCAAATAAAAAACCACTGGATCATCATCTGTTCCTGAAAAATAAAAAGAAATGAGCACAAAGGTCTAGTATGCCAAACCACAACCACATGTACATGAACAAACAACATACAAATTCACATGCAATATAGTAATAAATGCAATAACCACAATTTTATTATCTTTAGTTAGCCAAACAACCATCACGGTTTAGCACTAGTTAAAACTAGCTCTAAACCTAGAATGACTCATGACTTCATGAAAATCAAATACTTATATGGATAGATACTTATATATATATATATATATATATTGGTATCTAGTACTCCTTACACACTCTAGGTACTATACTCGTACCACTTCTAGATTAGAGACATCATCTCTATGTGTAACTCTACTCAGGACAATTCCACTCACAAATCCTCATAATACTATCCTAGTAACATTAGTACTCCTGATCTACTAAACCTAGCCAAGCACAAGCAACAACCAATTTAAAACTGGATAACATTAAGTTTAATTTCAGTTTCCAAGCCTACATTCAGAAACAATAACCAAGATAAAGATGTACCGGTACATCGTTTGGAATAGTTAACTTAGCTTCATCAAAGACACCTAATCACAAGAAAACGCTAACTGAAAACTTGAATTACTCAAGAAAACATATTTCTAAGGTTATCTGGCCTCCTAAACTACTAAGAACTACAACTACTCTAGGTTCAAAATATACCTTATCACTTTGATTTAGGTATACTAAAGGTCAGGCTAAGAGTTTAGGAGTTGAAGAGGCTTAAAAGCAAGGATTGAAAAATTCTACATCATCCCCTTATCAATCATGCACATGAAGGAGGGCATGATAAGTCGTCGAGAGGAAAAACACAACACAACACCTTCATCACGCCCACTATGGGGTATGTAATAGCCATCAAGGCCCTTGTCATGATAGTGATGTGGGTGGTGACGACCATCTCGGCTTTTGTCATGGCCTTGTTCGGCCTTGACTTGCCATTCCTGAGGAGAACACGGCTCGTGGCATGGCCAGGACTCCTATTCTTACCCTTATTCAATCCAAAACATGAGAACAAGTTCAAAAACTCCCTTTTTGACCATAAACCACACAAAAAACTCTAAAAACACAAATATCAAAGTAAAAACACTTTTATAACCACATTACCTACAAAAAAACAGCATTTCCTTCTTCTTTAACAAATAATCAACCATTGCCAAAACCAAAAGTTAAGGTTTTACCTAAACTTCTTCCTCCAAAAGATTGAATCCCTTCAACACCGGTGATAAAACTTAAAAGGATAATCTTTCCTAATCTTCAAAAGAACCAAAGGGAAGAAATCTTACCTAATACTTTGATTCTTTTTCTTCCTAGAAGCAAGTTATAGGCTTAAGGGAGTTTTAAGGTTTAGCTTCTTGTGTAACTGCTTTGAGACAAAACATGTGTTTTAGGTGAGGGAGAAAAAGATGTATTATTTTATTATTATTATATTTGAGTGACTATTTTTTTCTCTTATTTAATGACATATGACACTCTTGTCCTTCCTTATAATTTGTTTTATTTTATATTACATAGAAGATTGTCATTTATACAATCATGAAACATGCAAGAAATATGCACACGCTTCATGTGCATTGCTTGAGGTAGCTCTTTCAGTTCAATCATTTCATTACAAGGATAAAACCGAATGCTTACATATGTAGAGACAGGTTTCATTGTCGATCTAAGATGCATATCTATTACTATTGAAGTATGTGACTCAAATTCAAGTACACTACCAGTTTTTAGTCGTACACAGGCGGCTTATAATGTCTACACCACCGGCCTTTGTGTCGGCGTTAAGAATTTTTCTTTTAGGGTCGTTCAAGTTTGGCTCAACCCCCACCAGCCTATATCTCTATGCCAATAGTGTAAACGTCTGTTCATCGCCGGCCTTGAAGCCAGTGTGAAAGAATTGCATTATATGAATTGCCAAAGCTGGCTCTACGCTACTGGCATTGAAGACTTAAGCTGCCGATCGATTGATGACTTTTTAGATTTCGACTTTTGAGTCGGTCTCCATGCAAAATATATGTGTTGCTTTGTGTTTTTTGGGTTTATGAGAGTTTTACATGAGAGTGATCACTTGTACTCATATTCTCTTGTACTCCTTCAACACTAGTGGATTTTGCTCTCTCCTCTGTCCTGATTTTTCCCACAAAGGTTTCTACGTAAAATCTTATATGTTCTTTATTTTTCTTGTTATTTGTTTTGCCATTGTTTGTATTATTTGTTTGATCCAATTATAGCAATTGGTATCAAAGCCAAAGGTTTTTGGTGTTTTGTCTATTTTCTACAATAGCAACTATCAAGTATGATATTCCTTTGTTGGATTAGAGCACAAGATTTTCTCTATGGCAGGTCAAGATGCGAGTAGTGTTAAAACAGATGGATTTAGATGATGCTTTGTTGGATGTGGAGAAGGAGAAGACAGTTGCTAGGTTATGGTTAAATTTAGAACAGCTGTGTATGATGAAGAGTTTAACCAGTAAATTACATTTGAAGCAGGGATTATACTCACACAAGTTGATTGAAGGCGGGTCTCTAGAAGATCACTTGACTATTTTAAGAAAATTGTTTCTAATTTGGAAACTTTAGAGATTAAGTATGATGAGGAGGATTTGGCTTTAATTTTATTGTGTTTGCTACCTCCTTCATGTTGAAATTTTAGAGACATGATCCTATCGTGATTCTCTTACCATGGAAAAGGTGTATGATGCTTTGGCATCTTTTGAGAAGATGAAACACTCGGTAATTGGATCTGGGCCTAAAGCATAGGGTCTTGTTTCTTATGGAGGAGTGAAGAACGTAGTTCTAGTAATTCAAGCAGAAGGTTAAAGTCTTCAAATAGAGATATAGTCTGCAGCTATTACAAGAAGAAAGGACACATTAAATCAAAGTGGTATAAGTTATAGAACAAGAATAAGAGAGCTACTAAGAATGAGAAAGGGAAACAACCAGAAAAAGCTACTAAAGCTGATGTAGCTAAAGACCATAGTATTGGTGAACTTCTTGTAGCTTCTAATGATGATCCTCAAACCAATGAGGAATGGATTTTGGATTTTGGATTTTGGTTGTACTTTTCATGTGTCACAATAGGGTTTTCAACATACAAAAAGATTTCCAAAAGTATTGTCCTTTTAGGAAACAATGCTTTTTGCAAGGTTACAGGAATTGGCACTATTAAGATTAGGATGTTTAATAGTGCTATCAGGACAATTGGAGATGTGAGACATGTGCCAGATTTGAAGAGAAATTTAATTTCATTGAGTACTCTTGATACCAAAGTGTACAAATGTATTGGTGAAGGTGAAGTTTTGTAGATCAATAAAGGATCAATTATGGTGATGAAAGGGTATAAAAAGATCACTAATTTATGTGTTTTATAAGGTTTTATGGGTGCAGGTGATGCAGCCATCACCTCTTCTTCTCTTTTAGATTAAGATTTTACTAAGTTATGGCAGATGCGCCTGGGGCATATGAGTAAAGTCGGTATAGTTGAATTGAGCAGAAGAGGACTTCTAGATGCGTAAGGCATCAATAAGTTGAAGTTCTGTGAACACTATATTTTCGGAAAGCAAAAAAGAGTTCGATTCACCATAGGTACTCATAGTATAAAGGATCTTCTAGAGTATGTCCATTCTGATTCGTCCTGGGTGCCTTCAAGTGGATGTGTTGTTTATATATTGAGCATCATAGATGAATTCTCTAGAAGAGTATGGGCAATTTTCTTGATGCAGAAGAATGATGTTCTACCCATATTAAGGAGTAGAAGACAATGATTGAGAAACAAAATAAAAAGTAGGTAAAGTGTCTTCGCATTGATAATGGTCTTGAATTTTGTTATAATGATTTCAACGTTCTATGCAAATCAGAGGGAATTATGAGGCATGTCACAATTCCCGATACACCTCAATAAAACGGGATAGGAGAATGGATGAACAAAACTATTATGGAGAAAGGTGTATGTTGTCTAATGGTCAATTAGCAAAGTCATTCTAGGCTTAAGCAGCTTCTAAAACATGTTATTTGATTAACTAGTCTCCATCGACAGCCATTGAGAAGAAGACTCCACTAGAGGTATGGTCTGATACTCCTACTGATTAATCAAAATTGAGTTTTTAGCTGTCCTGCATACGCTCATATAGATAATTGGAAGCTTGAGCCAAGATCTTTAAAGTGCATATTTCTTGGTTTTAAACCTAGTGTCAAAGGATATAAATTGTGGTGTCCAGATTTCAAGAAAGTCATTATCAGTAGGGATATGATTTTTGATGAAGCATCTATGTTTTCTTATTTGTCTTCTACAACTTCATCTAATAAAGTACAACAAAAATAAAGCATGCAGGTGGAGTTTCAAATTGATTATAGGTCTACATCAGAGAATACTTATTAGCCTAGATTACAGACACAGGGTAGCTTTGTCTCTGCATCATCATAGTAGTAATATTCCATTGCTAGAGACATACTTAGGAGAGAAGTTAGGCTATCTCAGAGATATGTAGAGGCAGATCTTGTTGCATATGCACCTAATGTGGCAAAGGCTATTGATTCAAAAAGAAGAACCATCTACTTACTTAGAAACTGTAAATTCTTATGATTCTGGTGAGTGGATGATTGCAAGGTAAGAGGAGACGGAATCCCTTTACAAGAATAACACTTGGGATTTAGTGAAGTTTCCAAAAGGAAAGAAGACTATTTGGTGTAAATGGGTATTCAAGAGAAAAGATGGAACACTAGGTGTTGAAGAAACCAGATAAAGGCTAGACTTATCGTAAAATGCTGCAGTTAAATACCAGGCTTACTGTAAAATGCTGCAGTTAAATACCAAGTATTTATTTCACTAATGTGTTTTCTTCTATTGTAAAACATAGCTCTATTGGAGCATTACGTGTTATTATAGCTTTGCAAGATCTTGAGTTGGAACAATTAGATGTGAAGAATACTTTCCTGTATGGAGAGCTTGATGAAGATATATACATGCGATAGCCAAAGGGCTTTGTGATCTCAAGGAAGGAGGATCATGTTTGCATGTCGAAGAAATCACTTTATGGCTTGAAGCAATCACCCAGGCAGTAGTATACGAGGTTTAACTCAGTTATTACTTCTCATGATTATAGGAGAAGTAATTTTGATAGCTATGTGTATTTCAAGAAATGTAAAGATGAGTCTTTTGTATATCTACTTTTATATGTTGATGACATGTCAGTTGTAGCAGAAGATAGAGAAGAGATTGGAAGTTAAATTACAGTTGAGAAAAGAGTTTGAAATGAAAGACTTGGGAGCAATAAAGAAGATACTTGGAATGGAAATTCTAAGGGATAGAAGAGCAGATACATTGCATCTCAGTCAGAAGGCGTACATTGAGAAGATTCTTTACAGGTTTAATATGATGAATGCTAAGCCTGTCAGTACACGTTTAGCAACACATTTCAAACTTGCTTCTGCTCAGTCTTCACAGTTAGATGATGAAGTTGAATATATGTTAAGAGTTTCATATTCTAGTGTTATAGGATCTCTTACGTATGCAATAGTCTATACACATCTAGATTTGTCATATGCTGTGAGTGTTGCCAGCAGGTATGTGGCGAATCCTGGTAAAGAACATTGGAGAGCAGTTCAGTGGATTTTCAAATACCTAAGAGATACTACTAATCTTTGTCTACAATTTCACAGAACTAAAGATGGAATTGTTGTTTTTTTGATTCTAATATTGTTGTAGATTTGAATAAGAGAAGATCTCTTACAGGTTATATTTTTTGCACTTGGTAGCTGCGCTATTAGTTGGAAAGCCACTCTACAAGCTACAGTTGCTTTATTTACAATTGAAGCTGAATACATTGCCATTACAAAAGCTTTTAAGGAAGCTACTTGGTTAAGGGGTCATTTGGCAAAATTAGTGATAACTTGAAGACTACAATAGTCTTTTGTGACAGTCAAAGTGCAATTGATCTAGGATCAGATATACCATGAGAGGACGAAACGCCTTGATGTTATGTATCATTTTGTTCATAATGTTATTACTGATGGTGATATTCTTATAAGCAAGGTAAGTACTTTGGAAAACCCAGCTGATATGATGACCTAGATACTTCCTATAGCCAAGTTTAGTCACTGTCTGGACTTAGTTGGTGTTGATTGCTAATTTATCCCCTTTTGGGATTGGTGGAAAAGGATAAGAAGATTTTTGGTTGTATGTGTTGAAGAAGGATTTTGTTTCTGAACTTTTGTCAAGGTGGAGATTGTTGAAGTATGTGACTCAAATTCAAGTACACTGCAAGTTTTTAGTCGTACATTGCCAGCCTTCGTGTCGGCGTTAAGAATTTTTCTTCTATGGTCATTCAAGGCTGGTATCCGGTAAAAGTCTGTTCACCACCGACATTGAAGCTAGCATTAAAGAATTGCATTCTCTCAATTGCCAATGTCGGCTCTACATCGCCGGCCTTCGACATACAACCAAAGTTGATGACTTTTTAGATTCTGACTATTGAGTCGGTCTCCATGCAAAATACATGTTTTGCTTTGTTATTTTTCAAGTTTATGAGAGTTTTAGATCAGAGTGATCACTTGTACTCATATTCTTATGTACTCCTTCTTCAACACTAGTGGATTTCGCTCTTACTTCTGTTCATAGTTTTTCCCACAAGGATTTCCACATAAAATCTTGTGTGTCCTTTTATTTTTCTTGTTATTTGTTTTTTCATTGTTTATTTTGTTTGTCTAATCTGATTATAACCATTACCATTTTTAGAATCTACCTACGCTAATTGTGAGATTTGAGAATTCCAAGAGCGAGTAAAAAGCTAAAAAGTTTAAGAGGAGCGTAAAACCTCAAATTGGAGGAAATGGAATTGAAGGCTTAATTGATGGCAATTGAAGCTCGGTTGAAGGAAATCTCAAAAGGTATTGAAGTTAAGGAAACCGCTATGTTGCAATTGGAGGAATCACAGAATGCTTCATAAGAATAAACAAAGAATAGATGAAAACATGAGATTTATTGTCCTTGTTATATGGAGCTTTTTAACTCCAGTGGTGGTTGGACTACAATCCCATAAGTTTGTTAACAATGTCTAAAAAGAATTGGTTTGCTTCAGTATCCTTTTAAATAATTTTTTTAGAAATTTCAGAAACATTTGTGAAGAATAATTATCGACAAAATGAAAAATTATGGAATGATATGCAATATAATTAGGAGGGCATAAATGCCTTTGCAATTCGTAGAAAATCTCCTATGCGAATTTTTGAAGAAAACAATGGTTTTAATACAATCATTTTAAGATTGGGATTTTTTTTTTTTTTTTGGGTGGTGGTTGGGTGTGTGTGGTGTGGGGGGTCTGTTTATGATTTCCTTTGCGTGACCCTAGCTATGAATGTGGGTAAAACAATATACAAGAAGGCCTTCGTCATATTATGTACACAAGAGAAAAGTGTAATTCAACTACGAGATAGAAACAGGTGGCGACTCTCTTCAATCAAAAGGAAAGAGCACGAAAATTTGTTGTGCCATGAGTTGTTGTCCCATGGCTGTCCCATCCACGCCGTCTGCGCCACCTAGGTGATTATGCTCATCTATAATTTTTCCTTCCTTTCTTTCTTTTCGAGAATTCGTATGGACACCTCTGACATACTATTTTATGAAAAACTTAGTATTAATTATAAAAAAAAGTAAATATGTTGATATATATAATTACTTTCATTAAATTCTCCATAATAATTATTTTATACATATCTACCTAATATAAATAAATCATAAATATTACGTCATTAATTTTTGGGATCATTTCGATTTTCAATTTATTTAACTTTACTGCAATGACAATCCATATTTAAAAATTAACATTTCATATTATTTATTTAGTTTATTTACTTTTTTACCTAAATTTAACTTGAGACAATACTAAATGAAATCACCACGATCAAACTCATTGAGATTAGATTTTCTAATTTTTTTTATTTAAACTAAAAAAATGTAAATATCCAAATCTTATTTCAATTCGACCAATATTAATACAAATATTTAATTGGTAAGAGAACTGTTTTTTTTTTTTTTTTGGCGGAGATTGGTAAACGAACTTTACTCGATTCATTAAAACAGATATTCATAGTATGTGGATGAAAGCTAAATTTAACATGACAATATTGAATGAGCTTGCCAATTTCATTAACTGAATTTGCTGTCAATTAGTTTTATCTGTAAGTTTCATTCGTTCAAGATTGTCAAATTAAATTCAGCTTTAACTTGACAATATTTATACAAATATATAGATTTATCCGTCAAATGACACACATTTTAGCACTAAGAATTATCTTTTTTATCCACTTACCTTAATTTCAAAGTGGGTTATCTTAAATTTTAGGGGAAATAAATTAACAATGCGGGTACTAATACTTTTCCAAACAGAATCGTGTATCCAGACTAAAAAGCAAAAATAAATAATTAAATAAATAAAAAGAAAAGGGCCAACACATCTTTTGCTTTAATAGCTGGGAGGATAGATGATACAATTTAAGCTTGATTAGTAAATTTCATTCATTCAGTCAAGTTGAATTTAGCTTTAATCCACGTACTATGAACAGCTCAAAAAAACACGAAGGTAGCTTTAATAAACTTAGTAAACTTCATTTACCAATTAAATATTCATATAAATATTAGTTGAATTGAAATAAAAATTCGGATATTTATACTAATTTATTTTAAATAAGAAAAGTTTAGGAAATCCAATCTCAATGAGTTTGATCGATAGCAATTTCATTCAATGTGTCGAGTTAATTTTAGATAAAAAAGTAAAGTAACTAAATAAATAATATGCAATGTTGATTTTTAAATATGGATTGTGAATGCAGTAAAGTCAAATAAATTTTAAAGTGAAATAATCCCTAAAATTAGTGTGAAGTAATATTTATCTTTTATATACATACACACACATATATATATAGTATTTAGATAAGGTAGATATGGATAAAAGAATTATTACAGAGAATTTAATGGAAATAATTATGTATACACACATATTTTACTTTTTTTTTCATAATTAATACTAAGAATTTCATAAAATGGTATGTGATTGATTTAATTAATTTGTTGCCATTTTTTCAAGTGTGATTACTTTTTTTATTTTTAATTAATAACAAGTGTTTTTTTTTTCCTATAATGACAAGTGTCAGAAGTGATCATATGCATTCCTAAAAAAAAGACAAAAAAGAAAAAATGACCATTTGAATTGATAGGTATATGACGTGTTAATTCATTCCTAATGGTGGTAAGAATTTCTTTAAATCTGAATTCATTCGCAATGTTCGCAAAACCCAGAGAGGAGAGAACATGTGTCGTGGGTGCCTTTTATTAAAACTATGTTCCCCTGTTGGTATCTGTCAAAAATCCTTCATCAAAAGAAAAAACTTGTTATTTGCCCAGGTAATTCAGTCTTATGGTTCATCATTATGTGTGGACTTTTCTTTCCTATATGCTTATTTTGTATGTGCTTTTAATTCAATGTTTCTATTATTTGTGATTCTACGAGAACTTTTATGGACGCCTTTTATATTTTTCTCTTCGATTGAATTTTTATTTTTACCAAAATTCATAATTTTTGGCATAATTCTTCCTTTGACGATGGATTCAACCTTAAATAAAAAAGATATCGGTTTTCATGGACAAACTAACAAGATATTCCGATACGGCGGCATTTCAATACCACCAAGAAGAGGAAAAACAACCCGTACTGAATTTAAGGAATATTTTATTGTTTCACCATATGTGACCAGTTTCATGGGCTAAAATTCATTTTTAATCATAATTGCAGTACTAAAATACTTACTATATTAATTATTATATTTATTTTATTTTAATGGTTAAATAACTGACTGAATCCACTGAATTATAGATGTTCCTCGAGATTAATATATAAAGAATGAGAATATTTTAAGGAGCTCATTTCATGCGTACAAATATCGAATATTATAGTCTGCTATATTTTAAATGTCTTGTGTAAAAACAAGACATTTTGAATCATTTCATTAGCGACTAATATAACAACGTTTCAAATTGAAAATAAAGATCCCCAAATGTCCATATTTTCAAAAGACCAATTTCTAAACATGTGGAAGTAATCATATCATCATTATAATATATACATAGATATCATAATAAGTATTTTATTTTAAATATGAATATTAACTATTAAATATTATAAAAATTTTTAAAAATTAAATGAAAGAATTGACACTGATAGGCACATGATAAATGCTCTTCTTAAAAAGTTTCAAACATCTTAATTCTTACATACAACTTGCTGAGAAATTCATCACTCTTTCCAAATATAGCTAAGTGCGTGTTAATGACAAGAACAATCCTTTATTTTTAGTAACCACACGTTTGCAGAATATTTGGAATATTAATTGTGTGTTGTTTGTGTGATACAAGAAGAGATAATTGAAGAAAGAAATATCTAAAAATCTAGTTGAAAATATTCTGCTTAAAATGACAAATGTATTTTTATGACTTTTCACTAATTTCATGAGTTATTACTCTCCCAAGCGAGGTGATTATTAAAAACTATTACTTCTTATCATTTGTTCATCACAAACTGATTTAAACCATTTATTACAAATGGTTACAATTCAAATTACCCAAAAGATATAAGGATTATGTAATAGGCAGAATCACCACCCATCCCATCACAATTAAAAGTAATCATAAGATACAAAGATTTGAACATTTCAAATTTTCTTGAATTTAAGAAGCAAGCTTGAAGTATATAAGGGTACATTTAGATTATCTATTTCTCATTTGTATCTGTATCTGTATCTGTATCTATACTTTATGTATAAAGGTATCTAACTTATAGCTATATTTTATCTATATTTTATTTGTATTTGGTTTATTTGATGTTTTCATAAGAACTGCATATATTTTTTTATCTATATCTATTTCTTAATAGACAATTTGTTAGAAAATATTTGAAAAAAGTGTCTATCATTTACCATCTACTGGATGCCAAAACAGACATTTTATATATGTAATCGACAAAGATGATAAAGAGAAATGACTACAGCATATGAAGTGAATGCGATTTTGATGTTCTAGTATACATTAGATGTACAAATGTACATATATACACTAGCTAGAAATACAGATGTGTAACTCAACACGTGCCAGGAGAAAATAAATAATTAGAAATCCAAATGGATTTTGACATATTTCAATCGCTAAAAACAGCGGAACCTCACCTATTTCTTTAATAGTAAAGGCATGAAGAAGTGCCTCCCTTACAACAACAATATCATCAAGAGAGTCTCACGACTAAAACATCATCAACATAGACTAATATCACAATGAAACAAGAAGAATGTCTATCAAATAGAGAATAATTGGCTTTGGGTTGTAAAAATCCCAAGCATGTAATAAACCTTAAAAATTCTTGGTCCCATTGCGTTGAAGCCTACTTTAAACCATAAAGTGATTTCACCAATTTACAAACTTGTCTTGATTGATATAACTCTATGAGGAGTTGTCATATTAATATCCCCATCAATATGAAAAGCTTACAATAAAGTCACAACAAGTACCAACAATAAATCTGTTTTGGCGTTCAATCAAAAGTGAATTTAATTGATTGATTCCACTTTAAGAAATTAGTTCCATTAAATAATATATGTGTAAAAAGAATTCCAGGATTATCAAAACTAACCAGATAAAGAGGATCAGTAAAAAATTGAGCAATATTTGCATTCATGTTTATCACCTTTGAGACTTCCATAAAATAGGAAAATACAAAATTACAAGAGAACAAAAGTTTTAACCTTGCTTTGATAGCATATTGAATTTTAGCATGCAAGAATCAGGCTTGTAGTATCAATATGGAACTAGAAATATATGTAATCAATGACGATAAAGAGAAAATGAGAACAGAAAGGATGTGAAAGTGATTCTGTTATTCATCCACGGTACATGTGTATATATATTAATATGTACAACATCTGGATGTACACGTGTGTAACTCAACACGTGTCTAGAGAAAATAAATAATTAGCATAATAACCTTTAAAAAAAGTTTTATCTCCTATTCAGCTAGACCTAGTTTAGGAATTTTATACTTTAGTTTGTTTCCAATATTCTTAAATCGTATATTATACTATTTAATTTCATTTACATAATTATAAATCTATATATAACATTGTATAATTTAGTAGACCAATCCTATTAAGGAGATGATAGCAAAAAAATTTTCCTAAACATATGTTCAATAAATATATGCCCAATAATTAATAAGCCTAGTCCATTCTTTACAAATCTTTACAAATTTTCTTTAATAACATCATAACATCATCAAATTGTGGTAATAGTCATGTAATGGAAGTTCTCAAATTTCCATTTAAAAATTAGGTCATAAATACATGCTCAAAAACACATGCATTCTCGAATTTTGTTATAATTTTTTGGGGCAATACACACATTAAGCCAATGCTGTACATTTAAAACTAATAAGAATGTGAGAATCGTATCATAGGAACTCTAAAACACTAAAAAAAAAAAAAAAAAAACCAAGAAACTATAATTTACATTCCATTTAGAACGATAACGGTAGTGAATTATTTGAGGATGTATTACCATCAGTTAGTCAATCAGACCAAGTGAGTACTCTTCGGATGATTATCATTTTTTTATTGTGCTTGTAATTTAGCTGCACTCTAATAAATACTACATTACCTGGCTTACTTGGGGATTAGGTATCATGTGTGTGTTTGATATTGCGTCATGATCTGAGAAGATACTTTAATCATATGATAACTCTTGCTTATGATCAGGGGTATTGTGGTAGTATTGTCCTTACTCTTTTTATTGAGAGCTACCTCCCTCAAGAATTGTGACTCAAGGAGCGTAGATTTTTTTGGTGTCATTGTTGAGAGCATGGGATGTACCCATTCACCTCTTCCGGGACAAGTAATGACCTGTGTTTAGAATAGTGAGGGTAAAGGAGGTGCTTACTCGCTTAACTAGGATAAGTGGTTGCAAAGGGATTTTGAAAACTTTTTATAATTTTTTCTTTATAAAACTTGCTTGTGTCACATCAAGCTAGATCAATGTGGTGTTTGATTCTTTTTTCATAAACCTACTTATGCTTTGCCGAAGCAGATTTATGTGGCACTCGAGCCTATTTTTATTAACCTTGTCACAAAGGGCATAAATTCCTGCTTTATATAGTCTCTGTGATCATACATATTTGTTGCATACACGTGGTTGATCATGTATAAGATACGATTATTTAATAAATCAGCTCACTTGGATGCAACTTACTCCCTAATAGTTTAATTTTGCAAGTTAATCGAAAGCTGGGAATGAGATAGAATCCGAGTGCAAAGTGTATGTTTGATACCAAAGCCATCCATTCATTTGTCATCCCTGTCTTTGTTAAGAAGACTAGTTTACCTTTAGTCACCACCTCTAATAGCTTCTGAGTGAAGATACCCACAAGTAGTAACCACCCGAGAAATGATAAAGGAATATCCCTTATAGATCTTAGAACACCCTACATCAAGCAATATAATCTTGTAGAGAAGAGTAAGTACGAATCACATTTGGTACCTACATGCTTTGACTCAACGCTCGAGTTTGGTGGGAATCCAAGAAACGATAATTGATACCTTCAATTACATGAGAGATGTTTTGCTGAGAATTTTTTGAGAACTACTTTCCTGGAAGTCTACGATTGCAATATAGTGCTGATTTCTTACCAATTGCTCAAGAAGGGAGAACTGTGGAACAATATGAGATTGAGTTTAGTAGAATGCTCCAGTATGCACCTGACTCTTACAAGTACGGTGAGGAGTTGAAGAGGCAAGTGTTTCTGAATGGTTTGGATGAGGACTTACAAGACAAGTTAGTATAATTTGATATAAGATCTTTTTGGGAGCTAGTAGAAAGAGCTCAAATTGTTAAAGGAGCCAAAAAGGGAAAGATAAAAACATTCAAGAAGGAAGCACCAATTTTCAAAAGAAAGTATCAAAAGGAAACAAATTCTAGTCAATCGCAAAAGAGGATTAAGCCTTTCAATAACTTTAGAAATGGCACTATCAAAGAAATTTTGCACGAAAACCCATCATCTGTTGGAAGTGCAAGGGGATGCATTACCCCAAGAGGTGTCCACAATTGAAGGGAAAGTGTTACTTTTGTGGAGACCCAAACCATAGAATGACAAGATGTTTGAAGAGGTCAACCAACAATTGCTATGTGTGTAAGCAAGAGGGGCATTTAGCCAATGAATGTCTGCAAAAGAAGAAAGCTCATATCAAATTCTTTGGAGGACCAACTCCATTGAAGATCGAAAATGGAAACAATAGTAGGAATCCATCTGGAACCTTAATGCTTGAATTCTAGATTTACAACATGGAAGGTCAGTGGATGTGTGAGGAACTTAATAAGGAGGAAAGATGTGAGTTTAACGCCATGGAAGAAGATGAAAGCTACAACAACGGTCTAGTCACAAGTTAACCTTAATAGACATTGGCACGAGGTGGTTCCGAACCGCGAACCGCCCCAAATCGTCCCCTGTGGTTCCATACCCGGGAACGGTCCCGTCGAGGATGGTTATGAACAGCCGAATGACCTGCCGGTTCATCCATGAGGAACCAGCGGTTCAACCGGGTCTGGAACCGCTATTCCAAATGGTTTCGACCCGCCATATATGGAAATTAAAAAAAATAAAAATAAAAACATAAAAGACAGAATGAATTGAGGCAAGGGACTGAGGCGTGTGGGGGGAGGGGGGTGGTCTCTGTATAATATAGAGCAATTTAAAAAAAAAAAAACAAAAAGTCAAGATTATCGGTAACCTAAATGGAGAATTGAGGAGAGGGGCCTTGCACTGTGTAGGATTCTGTTCGAAAAAAGAAGGAAAACAACAAAATCACCAAAATTTAGGGGGTTGAAAAATCATGAATGGCTGGGGAATGTTTGTGCACTATTTTGCAAATTGGAAAAGTAATCGAATTGGACAATTTGATTGCACTGTTTTTGCAAATTGTTGGACTGTGAGGAATTAGACAACTTGTTTTGTGATTTTTTTATGCATGTAAGGAGCTCTATAAATATACGAGTTTGATTAAAAAAACTATCAAGTAAAAGACTGAAAGTGGAAGATTGATTTCGAAGTTAGCTTGGTACCAAAGCTCCATTTCGCATGGCACTGGTAGAGTTAAAGAAACTCAAGAAGTTGCTATAGGAACTCTTAGATTAATGGTTTACTCATCCAAGTGTAATGTCATAAGGAGCACCAATTTCGTTCAATAAGAAGGAATGAATCGGTGAAGTTGTGAATTGACCACCAAGAATCTAATAAGATCGAGAACAAGTACCCTTTTTTTGTCATGAATCAAGGATATCTTCCATTAGATGCAAGGAGCAAGCATTCTTTCCCGCATTTATCTAAGATCCGGACACCATCAGTTAAGAGCAAGGAACATTCATCTTTTGTTGCATCTCCTGTACAATTTAATTCATTAAAATAATACTTGCGGCTTTTTGAATGGCATTCAAATATAAAACTAGCCTTGGAATGCCTTCTAATTTTACATGAGTGAAAGCATTTCCCGTGATATAGTACAAAGAAGAAATTAAATACAACAAACTTATAAGGCTCAGAATAACTAAAACTCGTACCACCATTTGCCCAATGTGAACATCAAGGGATGAGAGAACCCGTTCCCTAGAGCTACATTGCAGGCAACATAACATTTAAGGTCCTTTTGTCATTGTGAGCATATCTCCTTGCAAATTCTAAGATATTTTTGTCAGTAGTAATGAAGTATGCTACAATTGAAGCTATTTACCATTAGGGGGAATCAGTTAACCATTGCAAAAACAATAAAACAATGCCCAAAACTTGTTGAACATCACTATTATATTACAAGCTGAACAGAACACTTCTACATCTTATAACATTAAGTAGGCGATTATCCATAAACATGGTCCCTCAAATTAATATATATATGTGTGTGTGTGTGTGTGAAAAGTTCCCTATAAAAACACTAAAAATGATAATGAGAAAACTTAATAACAAGTTTCCCACTGTCTCTTTCACTTTGCATTATTTGCAAATAATGTGTACATGTTCATGAGGTCTAATATTGATAAAAAGGTGTTATAGAACTATAAGAGCATACAATTCATCCAAAAAAAACCCTCACAATCAAATTCAAGAAAACATATTAAATGCAAAATCCTAAATATTTAGTCTGATGCATTATCAAGATTAATAGAAGGAGACCTAGGCCCTAACAATAGATATTGTCACGACTCTAATATAGGGGCCTAACAGGATTTATCTAAAGCCATCATATCACGTGTGCACCCGTAACATGAGAGCCGTCTTGTATGTCAAAGTATACAAGACTCTATTTATTTATAAATGTTTATCATACATATGATTAATATATTCCAGTATTTCAATTATGGAATCCGGTTTTCCAATTTCCACCAAGATCGCAGAGAATCGATATCCCCCACCAAATAGTGGAATTGGGTTTCCAAACTACAACATACAAAATTCAAAATTCATCTAATTTACATTCTAAGTTTCCATATACTACATCTCTATCTTCAATAAAGTTCGTTGGAGAAGCTCACTTCACACATTCCTAGCCCAATCCCAGCTAGTAATAATCCTGCACAAAAAAAACTGTTGGGGGGTGAGCGAACCACGGGCTCAGTGAGTTCATTCCTCACTACTATCGGTCACGCAAGTTATCAAACATTAATTATACACTCATGCAAATCTATCTACACACAATATGAATGCATACGTGATGAATGCAAGCAACACATCTATGGGGGTCCGGAACCATAGACGATGTAGATTTACCTGTCTACATTTCAGTTGTCTCACGTACTTGCCCGCATGGGACACCTCGCCTTACCCGTACGGGGCTGCCTGGTGGTAGCGTCCATCCAGACTCACCCAATACTTAACCGCCATTGGTAACAACAAATATTCCCCAACATGTTCACGTGATTTACGTTGGTTAATATTTAAATATATATAATGCCAATTTAATGGCCATTCTTACAATCCATCACCAATCTATGGTGAATCACGCAAGTAGACCCCGACTCGGGTAACATCTACTGCTAATACGAACCATCACCTATTGAAGGTGAATCCGGCGGATAGACCCCAACTCAGGTAACATCTATCGCCACGTGACCAGTGGACCCCGACTCAAGCAACATCCACTATCACAACAATACTCAGAAATGTCCCATGTTTATCTCATAAACTCTTTTAGCATACATACTTCCTTTTCAAAGGATATAAAAGCAACCCGGAATATTCCAAGTCGGATTTCTTTAAAAATACATTTCAAAATACTTTTGATTTCAAATTTGGGACATTTCCTACAAGGGGATCAAGCACATGCGACGAGTATATCCAATTAGTTTAGTGGAATAATTATCTTTATCCATTTATGCAGGTGATCATGCGGATGATAACACTTACATCAATCAGTCATTCCACATACAAGCAATACAATCAGCATAACAGCAAACAATAGCAATCACAAGCAAATAGTAGATCATCAGAATTCCCTCACCTATGGTCCTCGCTAATTTGTTGTATAAGCTACTGGAAGTCCGAGAATGGATCTATTTTCCTATGAAAGGAAATAACAGAGATTTATTATTAGATTATTTCTGCAAGAGAAGTCTTCCTATAATTTAAAGGTGTTGGTATCTATCGTCGGAAATTAGACTAAGTCCGTCATATTAATTACTGTATCGTAAAATAATTTAATTGAATTCTTATAGGTGCCTAACTATTCTGAATCAGTATTTGGTATAGTTTTGTATTAATTGTTATCTATATTTTTATTTAAGGGGTTTGTCTTTTCTTAAGTTCTACTGCTTTTAATAGAAGATTTTTATTTGTTAATTCTTTGCCCGTCAACCTTATTTGTCTCTCAAATTGGTATTTTTTTTTTATTTAAGGGTATGTTTTAGTATCTATATCTTGCAAAAGTTATAAAAATCGTATGTAGATATATCAAATTTCTATTATACTTCAGTTTTATTTTTATTGCAAAACAAGCTAAGTGTAATACTATAATAGTATTAGTAATATTAGTATTGAAAATCAATATCAGTATTAGTATTAAATACAAGCATAATAATAACAACAATTTTTTAGATAGCTAGTAAATAATACCATTAGTGACAAAAATAGAATTGATGATAGTATAAATATAGTGACTTTTACGTAAAATAACAATATCGATTACCCTAATGAAAATATTAATAATACAGAATACTATAAACAGTAGGAATAATCATAACAATAACATTAATATAGGTTTAAAAGTGAAAACTGAGTGAATTTCTATTTGCGATTTCTTATTTGTTTTAAATCCGATTTCGTTGTATAAATAGTCGATTTAGTAGTACTCAAAGTACTTTATAGTAGTGGAATTATTTTCAAGGATTTTGTACAATTTTTTTTTTTAATTTATGAATTATATGCATAGATTTCAAGTGAATCGTAACAATTGTAGTCAAAACATGTTTTGATCATATCTAACTCATTTCTAATCCGTTTTTGACGAATAAATAGTTGTTTTCATTGTATTTTCCGAGTACAATCCATTGATAAGGTCATTTTTGGTTTATAACAATTATATCAATACAGTTTATTCCTTCTTCCTAAGGATACACATAAGTCGTCTAAATTCCCACTTAGCTTTGTTGCAGTTTAAGTCTAATTTTGGTTCTTCCTTTCTAAGATTTGGATTTCTTTACTTAAGAATCTTTAAGTTGATGTGTTTATATCATAAATAGTCTAAATGGCATAAATATACTATTAGACTAATCTTGATATATTTATAAGACAAATTCCTATAAATCAACATAATAAATATTTAAACTTAATGTAATTCTTACCTTGATTGGATAATAGATGGGGTTTAGTTCCTCCTTCTTGGTGAAAGTAATGAGCTAAAGAGGATAGTAGAAGGATGAGCAACTAACGAAATTTAATATAACTAAACTAGTATATGTATGTACATATTCTTACCTTTTAGATTCAAACTTGGATTTATGATGCACCAAAGGCTATTCAACTTGGTTTTTGGTGTTGTTTGAAAGAGGGAATTGATGTTTTTGGATGTGGTTAATGCTTTGGATAGGATATATGAAGTAAGGTAAGGTTTATATTTGCTGTAGAACTCCTCAAAGGTTATCTAGATGGATGAATATGTAAGGTGAAGATGGTTGGGCACAACTCCTTTTTCACTCACAATTTCAATTTGTTTTTGGAGAGATTTTGAGCTACTTTTGTGTCTAACTTGAGGCTATATATATGTAGTAAGGTTAGACTAAGTTAGGAGATTTAAAGAGAGTGTTTTGAGCTTGAAAAACACAAGTTTCTATTGATGTTTTTTGGCTGGAAATTTGATGCGAATTTGGGGACGATTTTGGTTGAATTTGTATGAAATTTGTAGCTAATTTCTAGGGGCATTAATTGGGTTTGTTTATTAGTAAATTAAGTCCATTTATGTGTGTAAAATAGGGCTCATGTTGCAAGGAAAATCGGGTCAAAATCGAATCAAAATCTAAGTTTGAAATTGGAATTCCTGCTGCAATTGTCTTAGTCGAATTTCTCTTTTTGCAGTTGCTGTTTTGGTGAATTTCAAAGCCTTTTGGTGTTGATTTGGTTGTTTATTTGAGTTAAGATTCTTAGTATTTAATGTTGATCTGATGTGGATTGTTTTAATTGGATTTTATGTCATTTTCAAGTTGAACTTTGGAGTTCAAAATGGATCAAAGTTGTATGTTTGTGTGTGAATTCTACATCACTTCCCCTGTTTCCTTAAGTCTAAATTATGTGTGAAGACAAGATCCTACAGCCGAAATTTTTGATTTGTAACGTGCCCTTGTTCCCAACTAAGAATTCCTCCAGCGTGAAACCTCGGTTCACAATTTTCAATTTCAACAGCTGTCTCGCGCCCTCTGCTTCCAGCGTGGATTGGTGTATCCTCCATTCTGTGCTTGAAAAAATTGCGCCGAGGAATGCTGCTGCACCGTGGAACTCTGCCTATGCTTCCTCTGCTATTTGCGTGAAGGCTAATTTGCAGCTATCCTCTGCTCCATGAATTCCTCTGTTCGAATTTTAATTTCAATTATTGGAGTGTGTAACGTGATGTAATGTCTGCCCTTCATTGGTTCGTGAATCTCTAGCGTTTTCCATTCGTGATATTCTGTTTTGGCGCGTATACATGATGAATTCCAGTGAATTCCCAATCGTGCGTGGAAATTCTGCTTGTGGACTTCGACTGTCCTGCGCATGGAGATTCTCTGCTCGTCTCCTGCTGCTTCAACATCTATATTGTCTAGCTGCCGCTTGTGTGCTTGTGCGTGTTTTAGCTTGCTCATGTGTGTGTGTGGAGAGCTTCTCTTGGCTCATGTGAAGCTGCTACTGCTGCGTGGAAATGAGCTGCAACACGTGAGAGAAGCTCTGTCGGTGTTTTGCTGCTGATGGGACAAATTGCACCGATCATGAGAGTGAGAATTGAGCTGCCGTGCTGTGCGCCAGATGGAACTTGCTGTGCGTGCGTAGAGTTGGATTGCTCAGTCATCCCTGCTACTTCTAATCTCCAAGTCCAAAACTTCCTTATCCATTGATTAAATTGCAACGCGTGGAAGAGGACTGCATGGCTTCCAATCCGATTTCTTAATTGTTTTGTGCCGCGATTGAGATTCATTATTATATATATATTTTTTGATGGATTTTCTTTTTAATTAATAATTCTTAACTAAAATATTTTTGCTAACATTAAATTACAAACGTATATCTATAATTGTTACGTATAAGTTTTATCGAGCTAAAATTATCTAAATTATTAATAAAACTCTAAATTATTTATATTTCCAAAATTTTTGTTTAAAGTTCACATGATTAATTATTTTTAGTATTTTAACTTACATGATTATATTTTTCAAGTTCAGTAAATTAAATTGGGAATCAAGTCTTAATGAATTCAGAATTTTCTAACAAGTATGACAGCCAGTTTGAAATTTTAATTTTAGATCTAGATTAATATTATTGATCAGTATTAGTATCTATTATAGTTACTTCTAATTACATCGTGAATTATCAATTCAAGATACGAAATCTCGTTTTTGGTATCTATTCAAGTCAAGGAAATTTTTATTCGGGTTTTTTCAATCTACGAATGAGTTTATTACAATTTGTAGATCTATTCTAAGGTTTTCTATTGAATCATATATTTTCACATTTGCCAATTTGTTCATTTTCTAGTTATGAAAATTATTAATCGTTACGTTGACAATTCAGAATTTTAATTTCCAAAATCTCTAAATCTCTTGAATAGAGCATTAGTAAAATTTAATTATTTATTTAAGATCTAGATTCTTAGATATTGATTCATTTTACCAAATACTATATTTTACTGTATAGAAGTTATTTATACTAATTTGTTAATAGCAACATATTTTATCTAGGCTACTTGATATTGTCATCGTATTAAAAATAGTTTAAACACTATTGTTTCATTATTTAACAAGCGTAGTATTTATTTTCTAAGTATAGAACTTAAGGAAAAAGGGTTCAAGAATTTATATTAACGATTGGTTTATCGTCGTTTTATAAATTATTTGAGATCACATTTGTTACAGTTTATATTTCGAAAAATTTTATTAATAGAGATTTTAATCTTTCTAACTATAATTGTTGGTCCCAATAATGTAAGCAAGAGGGGGGTGAATTGCTTTTTCACAAAAATAAATTCTTTTCGAAATTTTCAATTCACTTCCTTTTGATTACTTTATTAAACTTAGAATTAATTAAACTTGCTGTTTAGAAACTAATCACAGCTGATAATCACACTTGTATATCTCTTTTAATTCAAAACAGATCAAATTTAATTTTATGCGGAATACAGACAACTCTCTGAAGTACTCTTTGAAACAGGTTCTGAAACGTGACAGTTTATCAAATACTTCAATATAAATTGCACGAAAATAAAAAGAGTAGGGTAGAGAAAAATGCAAATCGATTTATAGAGGTTCCGCCTCGAGCAGTCAGTCCTCTCTTCCAACTCCACGTTGGGGACCCGTATTCCACACCGGTTTGTTCCACTATATCCAAAATCAAAAGTTACAAGCTTGTCTTGCCAATCCTCTTGGCTACAATACACTCTGTCCCAATTCTCACGGTTATCCTATAACACACAATTGGTCAAACAGATAACTTGCAACACTCAACCTCACTAAAAAAAATTGAATGATACTCAATCAAGGAACTACAATAAATGTCCTATCTTTCGAACAAAAATATTGTGAACACTTTGTAACACAAGGACTTTTGAGAGAAATGCACTCGAAGACTTTTTCTTTCAACAGAGAGTTAGAGCAAGATTCGTTCTTCTCATCATATCATCCTTGTTGTTGTGCTTCCTCTATATATATTGTTTTATCTCAACGGCTAGCAAAGAAGTCATTCAAAACAATTCGAATTCTTCTCAAATTGAAAATATTTGACTTGGCAAATTTCCTCCTTTGAAGTGTCTGTTACGTGTATGATCAATCCCGAATAATCTTCTTAGCTTTATCCAAATTTCGTTGATGCTATCATCTGATAATGTCTCATATATCTTGATATGTTTATCCATAACAATTTGGATAAATACTTCAACAAACTATCCCATAAAAATAGTGATATCCTTTATCCTTGAAGATAAGTTTTAAAAGATCTTCGTTTCGAAAATTTGAACTAACATGAACTTGGTAAAGTATATCCCTTATCTTTAGGAATTTGCTGACACGTGAAACATAAAAATCTGACGATCTTCTTCCTCAAGAAAATTAAATAGACGTAACTTATAATAAAATTGATGAAATAAATCCCTTGGATATTTTTATCCAACTTTAGTGGAACAAAATGAATATACTACCCAAATATATTCATTTCGTGGAGTCAGGCCTTCAGATGATAGGTATAAATAAATTCGCAACTTCTGTGCATCTTCTGTTCTGGAACAGATTTAGTTTCTGATCTTCCTTCTGAAAATGAATCTGAACTACCTTCTGAAACAATTTCTAAAAAATCTGATGATTAGTTCAATCATGAAATATTTTGGTTTTGGTTTTGGTTTTGGTTTTGATTGCTATACTTTATTTATTTATTAAAAAGACTTTTACTCCTTTTTGTTATCATCAAATATTATGAGAGATTCCAACAATAATCAAATTCATTCTTTGACATTTGTAAATCGAGAAAAATTTAGAGTGATTTTTACTACTTGTTCCAAATATTTTATATAATCAAATATTACATTTTTAGTATTTGTTAAAATCATATTACGTAAAATTTGGGGGATTACAGATATGATGAGTCCTTGTGTTGTATAATTGGGGTTTGCTTTTGGCCAAGGCATATTATGGCAACCAACCAAGTAGAAGTTGAAGAGCACAAGGTAGAGAGAATTACATTAGCCAGAGTAAAAGGCATCATTGCATACTTAATGATCATCAAAGACTCAAAACAAACATAGATGAGAAACACATAATTGTAAGAGGCAACGAAGGAAAACACACAATTGATGAGCAATAGTATAGTAACATAGAATCACAATATGATCTTTTTTAAAATAGCAACTTTTGTAGAACTACATATGTTCCCAGAAAAGAAGAAATTTTTATATTTCAACTAATGTAGCCATGAAGAGGGACAATAGATTAACAAAGGAACAAGTTAAGGCTGGATTTATTACTAACTATTCAATAATAGTCTAGAGTTTCTTAGCAAATTACTTAATAAGTCAAGTCGAGTCGAGCTTAAGTTTGATATTTAGTTCGAAGAGCTCAGTAACTTAATTAAGGTTAAGACTATATCGAGTTTGTCATGGTAATGATCACTTTGATTTTGATGAATTTATAGTAACAAAAAATGTAGGAAAAAACACAGGATTCTTCCCCTGCAAAGTTAATATTTCACATTTAGTACCTCTCACTTATAATGTGATGCAGCATAAGATGAAGAGATGGAAAATCCTTTGCCGGCAACCTATGCCGCTGGCCTTTAGTTTTATACTGCCGGTGTTGGAGCGGCGTACTTTACATGTCTTTTGGGTTTTTCAAATTCGTAATTAATAATGTGGTCAATGCCTTTAGAATATCATTTAATATTTTTAAAGAATAATTTTTAGTATCATTTAGTAGGATTTTTAATAGGATTTAATGTCTTTTAATAGGATATCAATTTTAGTTTTTCCTTTTAAATGCTATTTAATATTATTTAACAGGTTTTAGTCCTTTTTTCGGTTATGACAACTTTCAAGCTTGCCTATATATATGGAAGCCCAATGGCATATGAGATACATATTGTTTTTTTTTTAATGAAATTTCTTTGAGAGTGTGCTCTCTATTCTAAAAATCGTTATCTTTGTGTAGATTTCAACTTTTAATGCCAGATATCTAGGTATTCTTAGAATCAATAGATATTTGAAGATCACAAGCCAGGTATCTGTGCGTAAATCAACATCTTGCGATAAACCCTATCGTACCTCCGCTGCGTCAGTTGGTATCAGAGTTGCGTTCGTTCCTAGAGTAACGATGTCGCCTTGTAGACAACCAAACCAGCGAAATGTGGATGAGATGTATGATTATGATGATCCAGATCAAAGGATCGAGCAGAAAATCGATCAATGGTTAAGTGTTTATGGTGGATTAGCTTATAGAGAGAATGGAAGTGTTTGTGCTAAATCAAAATAAAGGTAAGAATCTTAATCCTAAGCTGATGCTTGATGATGATTGCTCTTCTATTGATGGGGACTACTATGATGGAGAACCTATCTTTGACACTTATAAGGATGAAGAACCTATGTTTAAATCTATGGGTGATGGAGGACCTATCTTCGACACTGAAATGATGAAGAAGAGATTTTCACAAAATATGATGATGTGTTTAAGGTTGAGGGAGATGGAAAACCTATTTTTGATGATGAGTATGAGGAAGAATTTTTGGAAAAAATTAAAAATTTTCAGCCTATTGTAGGCAATGAGGTTACTGAGGAGGTAGCAATACTTGAGTGTGCAACTATAGTTGTAAAGGAGTTCCAGGATGTGTTTTTTGAAGAGTTACCAGATGAGTTACCCCCATTGAGAGACATTCAACACCAAATCGATCTTGAACTAAGTGCAACCCTTCCAAATTGTCTTCGTCATCAAATGAGCCTTACAAAACAAGAATAGTTGAGGAGACAAGTTGAGGACTTACAGCATAACATGGGTAAAATTCGAGGTCGAATTTGTCCAGCCTGGAGAGGATGATGCAGCATAGGATGAAGAGACGGAAAATCCTATGCCGCCGGCCTTTAGTTCTATACTGCCGGTGTTGAAGTGGCTTACTTTACATGTCTTTTGGGTTTTTCAAATTCGTAATTAATAATGCAGTTAATGCATTTAGAATATCATTTAATATTTTTAAAGAATAATTTTTAGTATCATTTAGTAGGATTTTTTATAGGATTTAATGTCTTTTAATAGGATGTCAGTTTCATAGGATTTAATGTCTTTTAATAGGATATCAGTTTTAGTTTTTCCTTTTAAATGCTATTTAATATTATTTAATAGGTTGTAGTCCTTTTTCGGTTATGACAACTTTCAAGCTTAACTATATATATGTAAGCCCTATGGCATATGAGGTACAGATTGTTTTTTTTAATGAAATTTCTTTGAGAGTGTTCTCTCTATTCCAAAACTCGTTATCTTTGTATAGATTTCGATTTTTGATGCCAAATATCTATGTATTCTTAGAATCAATAGATATTTGAAGATCACAAGACGGGTATTCGTGCGCGAATCAATGTCTTGCGATAAACTCTATCGTACCTTTACTGCGTCATATTATCTTTTAGCATGCGAAGTAATTAAATTGCTGAATTTTTTATTTACTTTTTAAAAACTTTTGTGTTATGACACATAATTCTCGGTATAAAAGGATGAAATGCATTTTGATGAAACTCAAGCTGCTGACATAGCGGATGCATGTTTTATTTCAGTTTTGCGATGTTTTTAATTTGCTAGAAAATTTCAGGGTGTTTTCCCAATTTTATAAAAGGAGCTTCCTTTGTTATTTGACTAATGGTCATTTAACTATTGATAGTTCATACATAGAATTTTTTTGTAAACACAATTTTATTACTAGAAGTCATTTATTTTTAAGACTCAGTTTTATTACCATAATTCATGAAAGATTGAAGCATATCCAAATAGATCATCAAAATTTTCCACCAGTTTTGATTAGGTTATATCATCGTAGCTTCACTTAGAAAGATGTTCAATGGCACCTTCTATCCATGCACAAAGAGTAGCCGCGTTAAGAAGTTCTCTCTTCTGCTATTGGAAAATAACAGCGCAATCTAGCATATGTTAAGTTAAACTACTGCTTAGATGTTAAGTGGTGGCAATGCCTTCTTATACAAGAGATAAATGTAAAATATGGATTATGTGAAACATAAACATTAGATTTTATGCAATTCTCTTTCCAATGGCAAAACAAAAGTTGCACAATCATGTAATAGTATCATATTTCACATTTGATGAAATCTATAACAGATTTTATGCAATGCATGCCTTGCAAAATCGATAAATCAAAGTCATTCAATCCCCTTTTCCCAAGAAGATAGGAAATTTATTAAATTCAAACATATCTGTGACATCCTTGTTCTAGATCACTAGAAAGGAATGTTGACATATTGAATGTGGAATTTCATTTTGTTTTTCAATTTTTCCTGAAATTCGTGGAATAGCAGCTTTTACATATATTTCCCTATCTTAAAGAATCCATGATTCATTTCTAAAAGAAAATTTTTTGCAATCTTTACCATACATGATTTTGTTTGACTTTAGAGACCATTATCTTTGACATTTAAAAAAAAAAAATCTGCAATTAGTATTCTAATATAACATGCATGAATAAAGCATGCTAGCATTGAAAGAAACATCAAGTTTGATAATGAAGAGGGTTGGATAACGTGGCATGTATTCCCTACCAAAATAAGAACGTTGAATGTGTTGACAAAGTCACAATCATAGCATCCCTTTGGGTCAAATTTAAGTAGGTTGGGAATGATATATAAACTATATTTAGCATGAGGTAGGGTATTAGAGATAATGGTTGGATATACTATGGATATTTAACTTTATTTTTTAGTTGTAATTTTTATTTTGTTTGTTTTTTTTTTTTTTGTTATCTAATTTTTTGCTAGGCTATATCATCTCCAACTATTGTGAAAGTTAGGTGAATCTTCAGAAGTCTTTATGTGCTATGAACTCCATGTAATTCCATACATATGAGATAAAATAAAATTGAGGCTGTCTCATCATATCATTGTAATGTACAAAGATGAGCAACTAAGGAAATGAAGTTTGAATAACATAGATACGAGACCCCAAAGCTAATCAATTCGTAGATTAAGCCAATAGTTATCAACTGGTTGGCACATATACATATATATACATATTGATAAATTGGCATCTAGATGTATCCCTCTACCACGGCCTTTTTAAACATTAATTTTTTCCCTCATGAATTTTCTCTCATTATTTTAGGCCCTATGTTTTGCTTTTTTAGATGCAAATATTCCTATTTTTATAGGAGGTGATTCACTTGGTTTCATAAATTTTCCAACTGGCTTTCTATAGGAGGTGATTCACTTAGTTTTAGGTAATCTAAGCACATTTTGATTCTTTTGTTAATATTTTATGAAATTGATCTATATTGATCCATTTTGCCAATTGCATTTAAATTCCACCATTGGTTTGTGTTTATTTTCTCTTATTGTTAATTTTCTTTAGATGCAAAAAAAGAACCTAGTAAAAATTGCGAAACCAGTAATAGTCAAATGCATATTTCTTCAATGGGCAATAACTCGTTTAATCCAACTCAACCTCAAGGTAATTTATTTAACTATGTCTATTTAAAGAATGAAAGTGCATAAGGCATACAAATTTTTTTTTTCCTTTGTATTTTCAGGATTTGAGAGCTCATTAATATCCACATGTAAGAGGGGTCCATATCGAGGACTAGTACTTGAGAAAGAAAACAATAGAATGAAGGAAAAATGGTAATTGAGTTTACTACTAATGGGGGGCATCCACCAACATTAGATCAGTTTGCTAAGTTAGCATCAGAAATGGAGAAGGCTTGCAGGGACTTGATTTGCCTTCGTGTCTATGATTAGAGGATAATCCCCCCCTAAGAAAAACATCGTGCATGGAAGAGAGTACAAGTAAGTGTAAAGATAAAAATTGTGACAAAAGTATTTAAAATATATATACACCACATGGTTTTATGCTTATAAGGTAGGTTTGGATGTTGGGTTGTTTTTAGTGCAATTTTGACCGATGCTGCCGGGTCGAAATCATTGGATTTTTATGCGGGTTAGATAATGAAAGGGATTTCAAAACCAGGTTTTCTGTGAATCATTTTGTTAAGGATTTGGGGATTTGTTTAAATAAGTGTGAGGGGATGGGCATTGGTTTGCATGGGTTAGCACTTGCCCAACTAATATTCCTTTAACCACCATAGTTTTCGAGGCCAATTTATCTAATAGTTCTCATACAATAAAAGGTACTAACGTTAGACTTTCAAGTTTGTAGTTTAGGTTCAAATTCCCACGTCTAAACTTCCAAACATATACTAATTGGTTCTAAATAGGATCGTCATTGTTGGTTAAAGAATTTAAATCAAGTTTTACGGAGCTGTATTTGCAAAAGACAGAAACCAAAAATTCTTATTAGCAATGTTGATTCTAAACCACACATATGAAGTTGATAGACAATTTGCAATCCTTCTTATACATGTCTTCATAAATGAGATTTTCTAAAATTTGTATTATAATGTCTATAAAAGGTTGAATCTTGTGACATGAAAAACATGTACCATATATGAGATTGTAACATTGAAGCTCTTCCTCTCTCTCCTTTTTTTTTTCTCTTTTTTCCGTTGTGCATGTGTGTGTGAGAGCTAGACAAAATAATTTCTCATTGATATCAAATTGGTATCAGAGCTTTGAAATGTTCATCCACTATATTTTTTACAAAAGGATTCCTCTCGACGATCTTCCAATCTAACAAGCAAATCTCTCTCCACTTTTAAAATTTTCAACATCAAGACAACTTGTTGATAGGAAGGTATATAGGTTCAAGAAAAATATTACAAAGAGGGGCTCTGTTCCCAAATCAACTACCAAGAAGGGAAAGGACTATCTTGTTGGCCCCATTCCGCTTGGTTTCTTTATGTTTGTTGTCATTGGCTCATCCTTATTCCAGATAATCAGGACATAAACTAGTGGAGGCATGGCGTGATTCCAAAAATGAACTTTTGAGTTTGTGTTGGTGGCTTACTTTAGTGTAGGTGTAGGGAAATAATCTACATGAATGTGTGACACTAGCGATGTAAAAAAAAAAAAAAAAACTATGATTTGAAATTTTGAATAAAGTGAATAAAGCAAAGCTATTACTCTTAAAAAAAAAAAATTATTTGAGAGTGAGATATGACAACTAATTATAATATTGTGTGGTCAGGTCCTAAGCTAGATGGAAAACTTGATTACAATTATTGGGAACTTTTGATGTCTACTCATTTAAAAGCTCACAATATTTAGAGCTTTGTTGAACCAAGTTTACAACAAGGAGCCGATGATGCTACTTGAAGGAGGGACTAGTTGGCATTATCACAAATTCACCAAGGAGTAGATTACTCAATCTTTAGCAAAATAGAAAATGCTAAAACTACTAAAGAAGCATGGAATATTTTAAAGTTGTCATATAAAGTAGTGGAGAAAGCTCAAAATTCCAAATTGCAATCCCTACATAGAGAATACGAAAAATATGAGATGTCCATCTCAGAAAGTGTTGAACAATATTTTTCTTATGTTACTGATCATGTCAATAAAATGAGGGTGTATGGAGATGACATTCCAGAAAGCCAGGTAGTGGAGAAAATTCCTCGAACCATGCCAATTAAGTTTGATCATTCGGTAACTACAGAGTCCCACAATACAGATAGCATGATGGTTGCAGAGTTGTAGAGGAGCATTAAAAGTCATGTGAGTAGAATTTTAGAGAAGATGGAGAAAGCGAATGAAGAAGCCTTAAGGAGTCATGTGAACCTCAACAATGAATTTGAAACTAGTCAAAATGTTAAAGTTAGAAGCCATGGTTTTAATAATAGAGGAAGAGGAAATTAAAGAGGTAGAGGTCGAGGAAATTTCAAAGGAAAAGGACGTGGTAGTTTCAACAAGGGAAAGACAACAATTTCAAATCATCTAGTCAAGGAAGAAGTGGAAATAATTTTTGGACTACCAATCAAGGAAGAGGAAGAAGCACCAACCATCAAGAAAGAACAAATGTTAATTGTTTTCACTATAGGAAGTTTAGACACAAAGCTGCAGACTGTTGATTCAGACAATAGACAAAAATGGCAAAAAGCGAGTACCCAAAAGATTGGTGAGAATTCTGATAATCCACAAAGTTTTTTTTTTTTGGAGCAAATAATTTTGTAGAAGATAGAAATATTTGGTATTTAGATACTGGATGTAGTACTCATATGTGTGGCAAAAAGATTATTTTCTTCTCTGGATGAAATGATAAAATCTACTGTGAGATATTGGGAAAAGGCTAAGTTGCTATTAGATTGAAGGATGGATCTCAAAACTTTATGTTTGATGTTTTATGTGCTCATGTTCTTCATCACAATCTATTGAGTATAGGACGACTCTCGGATAAAGGATACAACATGCAAATTTATCAAGGTTACTATATGTTGATTGACAAGCATGGAAAGTTTGTAGCCAAAGTATTAATGACTTTGAATCACCTATTCCCTTTGAAAATTCATCATGGAAATTTTTCTTATTTAAGTTCTATTATTCTAAATGATGATTGGTTGTGCCATATGCATTTTAGACATTTTCACTTTTTTGGATTGAATTATATGTCACAAAAAGAATATGTTTCTGGTTTGTCCATTGTGAATATTCCTAATGGTGTATGTGAGACTTGTCAACTGGACAAGAAGCATAAAGACTCATTTCCTACTAGAAAGTCTTGGAGAGTGAGAATATTGCTAGAGATTGTCCATTCAGACATATATATGGTTGAGGTGCTGACACATGGTGGTAGTAGGAATTTTATTTCTTTCATTGATGATTTTAGTAGAAAGACGTGGGTGTATATTTTAAAGCAAAAGTTAGAAGCTTGTGATGCCTTTAAGTCATTCAAGGCATTAGTGGGGAAACAAAGTGGCTGCAAAATCAAAACACTAAGAACAAATAGAGGCCACGAACATCTTGCTTGTGTAGATTTCTTTAAATAGCATGGAATTCAACACCAACTAACAACCAGATGCACACCTCAACAGAATAGAATTGCAGAAAGAAAGAACATAACAATCATGGACATGGTAAGATGCATGTTGAAGGATAAACAATTGCCTAGAGAATTTTGGTCAGAAGCAATTGCCACTACTGTTTATATTTTGAATAGGTGCCCAACTAAGAGTGTTCATGACAAGACACTTGAAAAAGCTTGAAGTGGAAGGAAGCCCTCAATCCAACATCTACGAGTTTTGGGTGTATTGCATATGTCCATGTCCCGAATCAGCTTAAGAAGAAATTGGATGATAAAGGAGAAAAATGCTTTTTCATTGGCTATAGCTCAAACTCAAAGGCATATAAGTTATACAATCCAGAGACAAAGAAGGTGATCATTAGTAGAGACGTTACATTAGATGAAGAAGGAATATGGGACTGGTCTTCAAAATCCCAGAAGGAAGCGGTAGTAATTCCTGATGATAATGGAGAAGATGAAGGGCAGCCAAGTCCAACTCAAGATGTGCCAGAATCATCTAACAGACCACAAAGACGACGTTGATTACCAACCAGATTGGAGGATTATGTTGTTGATGGTGATAATGATCCTTCCGATGAAGAAATTATAAATTTTGCTTTGTTTGTGGATTGTGAACTAGTGAGATTTAAAGAAGTTTTAGGAGACACAAATTGCAGGCAGGCCATGGATGAAGAACTTTATGCTATTGAGAAGAACAAAACATGGGAGCTAACAAATCTGCCTATAGATAAAAGGCCAATTGGAGTGAAGTGGGTCTATAAAACAAAATACAAGTCTGATGGAGAGATAGATAGATTTAAAGCAAGGTTGGTGGCTAAAGGCCACAAGAAAAAGCCTGGTATTGATTATTTTCGGGTATTTGCTCCATATGCAAGGCTAGATACAATTCGTATGATTATTTCTCTTTCAGCTCAAAATAATTGGAGAATATAGAAGAAGTGTATGTTGAGCAGCCTGCTGGTTATGTGATTGAAGGAAAAGAATATAAGGTTTACAAACTAAAGAAAGCTCTCTATGGGTTGAAGCAAGCACTAAAAGCATGTTATAAGAAGATTGATTCGTATTTTGTGCAACATGCACTACAAGAAATTTTGGTTTTAGAGACAAAAAATTCTGTCTCTGAAAGTGAAAAATCTGTCTCTAAAGACTTTCAGAGACAGATTTTCCGTCGCAAATTTCTGTTTCAAAAATCATCGTCGCTAATTCTTTTAGAGACAGATTTATTTTCCGTCACAAATTTGCTACGGAATTTCTGTCGCAAATTTGTCCCTATTTTATAATTAGATATTTTTAAATATCCAATTAGTAAATATTAAATAAAATTATTCCGTCGCAAATCTATCTCTGATTCTAAGACAAATTTTTTAAAAAATACACATTTGCTTCTTATTTATCCTTCCCAAGGAGTCACCTATCATAGAATGCTACATACTAAGCACACTTAACATTGAAGTTTTCACAATCACTAAACCAATTCGTATCTTCATGAGTAAAGTTCCACTACTATTTATTTAATAGATATCACATTTACAATATTATAACTATAAAACATTTTACATATCTTTTATAATTATTTTTATTTCATAATTTCACTTTACCTATTTATTAAGGATTTTTCATTAATATTTTATTAAAATAATATATAATATTAATATATACAATGTTTACATTTTATAATAATTATTTTAAATTATATATTTATTATAGATATTAATATTTTCAGTAGTATATTATAATTTTTTTTTCCAAATATGATATATTATTTAAAAATATTATATATTATGTAAATATAGATAATGTTATACATATAAATTTATATATATTTAATGATATATATTATAATTATACTTTTTACATTACTTATTTAATATTTTATATTAACTTAATAAATTGCATATTTTTAATTAATGTGTTTTTTTTTATTTCATTTTTGTTACACTTAACAAATTATAATATATATAAACAATATAAAAATATATTTTTCATTAATATATTAATAAAATAAATATATATTCTACCAATTTAAATATATTTAACTAATTATTATATATTATATATTTTATTACTTAAATATACTATATTTTTACATAGTATATTATTTTTTCCCCAAATATGTTATTATATTTTAAATAAAATATAGTATGTAAATATAAATTATGTAAGATATATATAATAAATTTTTTATATTAAAAAACATATGAATAGTTATAATAATTATATAATAAAAAATTATAAATAATATGAAATATATATTTTTATTAATATATTATTAAAATATAATATATTATTTATATGTTTGTATATGTTTAAATATACTAAGTTTACATTTTATATTAATTATTTTATTTTACATATTTTATTATTGAAATATACTTTATTTTTAAGTAGTATTTTATGATATTACTTGAATATAACATATTATATTATTGTTATACACTATTTTATTAAGTTGTATAATTTGATTTTTTATATAAGTTATTATACAAAAGAATATATAATGAGATACAAATATAATATTTATGTTTTAAGTACTATTTTTAACTTATGCTTTATAATATATAAATATGTAATGTAATAATAAATATATTATAAATAAAATATATATAATTAGTTGTATATAACATATGATTATGCATATTATAGTTATTATATAATAAAATTAATTTACAAATATAATATATGTCCTTATTATATAATGCACATTTATATTATTATATTAAATATGTATAATTAAAAATGAATTTTAAACATAATTATTTATATATACATATATGTAATAATTTAATTTAGAGACAAATTTGCAACAGAATTTAAAAAAATAGAAATTGGCGCTAAAATAATTTATTTCCCTCTAAAATCAGAGACAAATTTGCAACGGAAAAATTTTCGTCTCGAATTAACGTGTAATCCGTCGCAAATTCCGTCGCAAAAGCATATAAAAATTAGAAGATTATTCATAATTTATGTCATCACAAATTTGTCGCAAATCTGTCTCTAATTCATTTTTTTAGAGATAGAAATTTTCCATCGCAAATTTTCTGTCTCTAAAGGCTAGTTTTCTAGTAGTGATGGTTTTCAAAGATGCTCATTTTAGCATACTTTATATATATAATTTGTTGAGCCTAGGGATATTCTTATTGTGTGTCTTTATGTTGGTGACCTAATTTTTACTAACAACAATTCAAGGATGATTGAAGAAATCAGGAGGCTATGATAAGCAACTTTGAAATGACATATATGGGCGTAATGTCTTATTTTCTTGGCATTGAGGTTGTTTAATAGAATAGTGGCATTTTCATTTCTCAGAAGAAATATGCTAGTGATATTTTGAAGAAATTAAGATGGAGAATTCAAAGCCAGTCTCCACTCCAGTCGAAGAAAAGTTAAACCTGACAAGAGAAAATAGTGGCAAGAAAATAAATTCAACTCACTACAAAAGTTTGATTGGAAGCTTGAGATATTTAACTACAACAAGACCGAATATTGTTTTTGCAGTTGGATTGCTTAGTAGATTTATGGAAGAGCCACATATTTATCATCTACAAGGAGCTAAAAGACTTCTTAGATATATCAAAGTTACTTTGATAGAGGAAATTTTTTATGCTAATGATAATGATGTAAAACTTATTAGCTATACAGATAGCGATTGGGCAGGAGAGATAGAAACAAGAAAAGCACGACAGGATAAGCATTTCATTTAGGAAGTGGTGCAATATCATGGTCATCAAAGAAGTAACCAGTTATTGCACTTTCCACAGCCGAAGCATAATATATAGCACTAACTACCTGTGCAACTCAAGTAGTGTGGCTGAGAAGAATATTAGAAGTGATGCATCAAAAGCAAGAAACTCCCATAGAAATATTTTGTGACAACAAGTCTGCCATTGCTCTATCCAAAAATCCAGTTTTTCATGGACAGTCCAAGCATATTGATATCCGATTTCAGAAGATCCGAGAGTTGGTTGCTGAGAAGGAAGTAGAGATTAATTATTGCCACACTGAAGATCAAATTGCAGATATTTTTACAAAGCCTTTAAAAAAGAATTATTTTATAAGTTAAAGAAAATGCTTGGAATGATACAAGCTTGATTTAAGGGAGGCAATGTGAGTTGAAGAATTTAATTTAAGTTGTACAAAGCTATATTTGCAAAAGATGGAAACCAAAAATTCTATTGTTAGCAATGGTAATTCTAAGCCACACATATGAAATTGACAGACAATTTGCAATCCTTCTTTGATGTGTCTTCACAAATGAGTTTTTCTAAAATTTGTATTGTAATGTTTATAAAAGGTCGAATCCTGTAACATGAAAAACATGTACCATATATGAGATTGTAATATTGAAGCTCTTCCTCTCTCTCCTTTTTTTTTTTCTTTTTTCCACTTCGCATGTGTGAGTTAGACAAAATAATGTCTCATTGACATAAGACATTATTACAATCACTCATCAACATTATCCAAAGTAAAATCTACATAATATTATCATCAATCACTTCAGTCCTACTTCTATATATTATTTGGCCAAACATATATCACAAAGAAAACTAAAACCATTGATGGTGGATGATAAGAAGACAAAATAGTTCCCATCAACGTATAACATGTATGAAGTAAGAAAATAGAACGGTTCCCCTACCATCATCAGAATTTCTTTGCATGATCGTTGTTTATTGTGGTTTCAATTATTTGGTATTTCAATTATCTAGGACCAGATAACTCTTCTGAAGGGAGAATAGATACGGAATCGACAACAATCCAAGTTTGTGGCTCCAGTTCTTGTTCTCGCTCAGCCATCTTTATGTGCTCTGCTCTTTGTACTTGTGCAAACATCACTAGATAATCTGTATCTATTCCTATATCCCTTAAGGAAGCGCCTTTAAGAGCTTGGACCGCTTGAACCATGCTTGGTCGTTCTTCTGGGTTGACGCTAACTAAGTTAGATAATTTTCTTCACATCATCGAGTGGCTTAATAATGTTTCACTCGAAAATGTAGGTTCTTCTATTTCATTAGCTTAGAAATTGTGATTGTTTATATAATCGTGATGGGAAGATGATTGCTGTGTAGTTAATACCTACTTTTTTATTCAAGAGATGTAAATTTTTGGTTTAGGTTTATGGACTTCATACACACAAGTTATGTCCAAGTAATTAAGAAACAAAGCAATTTGACGTGAGATGCAAACTGTATTGTCGAACATCACATTTTTCCTTTCTTTAATAATAGTACTGAAAAAAAGATAGAAGTTTTGTCCAAATATTTCACCGTATATTGAATTCAATTAAATAGAATAGAATATGATCTGTTTGGACATGATCTAATAAAACAGCTGGTCGGTTGGACCGCAAAATTTGTTAGTGGGGGTATTTGGCAGTGAACTTTTAGTAAGGACTAATGTATGAAAATGAAGTTTTCTAACTACTATATCTGACAATTCATTTGACAATGAAATTGAAACCGCATATGTTTGACCATATAGCATTTTTAGCGGTCTTGCTTATACCCCCCTAAATTATTTGAGTTTTTTGAGCATATAAAGGATAAATTATAAATTTAAAATTCCGAAAGTGGTAACCGATTTGGTTTTAATAGGTTAGCCCCCGAATCCATGATATCTGGTTTTAAAAGTTTGTTTTTTTAAAATCAAATTTTCGCAGACTAGTAGCTAAGTTAGGATCAACCGACCCATTGATCTCCCATAGCCCATATTGTCATAAGGCTCTTCATCAAAGTCACCTGCAAGATAGCAACATGAGCCAAAGGCCCAGTACACAATAGTGCAACCAAATACATATGCAATGCTCACTTAACTAAATGCAATGTAATAAGTCACCACAACTTAATTATCTTTTAGTTAAGTGAATAGAACAACACTGGAGTATTCAAACTCTGATTCAAGCTTAGGAATTCTGCGAGTCCTAAGTAACAGCAGCTGCTTAGAGGGTTGATATAGATAGACTGGATATCTATATCTCCTATATCTAACCGATAAAGAATATTAATAGCATCATTTAGGGTTCACACTCCTTTATACACTCCACTTATCCCGGTTTATAACATTAATTAGTTCAATGGTCCCATAACCATGAACTAAAATATATTATTTCCTTCCGAGCCTAAGTAGAGAATATACCAATACAGTTAACCCTATTAGCTACCCACTTAGCCAATAAAAGAAACCACCATTGCATCATGGATTTAAGTCATTGCATCATGACAAAGGATTGGGCTAAGTACCTAAACTACCGTGTCATTGCATCATGACAAGGTTGTCGCTCCCCGATTCCGGATTCAACACGTAAAGCACAACCAATTTCAATATCTCTTATTATTCTTTGATTAAGGTCAAATTGGTATATGCCTATCCTAAGTAACAATCAATCAAAGTATTGTGTACTTGGTTTGATTTGGGAATTGACGGGAATCTCCAACTGAGTATCTATCTTGTTCCACATAAATCAACTATATCACATTACTATCCTAAGTCAATCTTATATTCACTAGATTAGAACTTAGGAAAATTATTGAACCCTATGTAAAAACAATCCAAAGTCATCACATAACATATATACAACATCATACAAGGCAAATCTTTGATTAAAAAGTCTTATATCATGTATTGGAAGATGTTGGAAGAAGTTAGAAAAAATTGAAATTTACAAAGTTCATGCCGGCCATTAACGCCGGCTATGCAACCCTTAATGCCGGCGATATAGGATCATACGCTGGCAGTGTATAAGGTGGCATTAAGAAGAACCGACCACCATCTGGACGCAATCACCCTCCGCCATCTTTAACCGTTAAAAGTTGTTATTTATAACATGTTATGTAATCACCTTCCACTGTCTTTAACCGTTAAAAGTTGTTGGTATCTATAACACGTTATTATGATTGTATTTGATCATCTTAAATTTTGGTTATATTAACATATTTTTTTTCAAAAGAAAAATAGAATTATATTTTCCAGTAGGTGGAGCTCTCCATTTCAACCGACTTTTCATCTTCTCCTGGAATTACATAATCCAGGGTTGTCATTGACTACTTGGTATAGAAAGCAAAAATAGTAAGATAAAGATTGACATCAGTGGATTGCCATCTCTTGCTAAAAACCTTGTAGGGCTTCCAGATGGAACCTTTTTATCATATTAAATGAATCATTCCAAGACAGCATGGCAACTCCACTTTCATGATTAATTGGTGGGGATGTATAATCTCAAATAAAAATTTGCTATTCCAAGTTTGTCATTCTTATTGTGTCCCCACGAATAAACATTTAACACGTATCATGAAGTACTTTCTTTATTTTAAAGATTTTTGGCATTCCTTGTTTTGGATGCTTGTATCCTTGCTGTTGCCGATTTTTTTTTTCCCTTGGTTTACATAGTCGGCTGTTCTTCACAATATAAATATTCTAATTACTGGATGTCTATATTTATGAATTCTCATTCCCATTTGCTGTAAGTTCCTTGAATAGTTCAAGATAGGTCCTTGGCTCTTAGAACAGCTGAAGAGGCCGATGATCGGAACTCAAAATCTGTAAGCAACACATAAGAGCAACATGAAGTAACCAACAATAAATAAATAAAAAAGGACACAAACAACAATCAATATGAGAATAACATACTTTTATTAATATCACATGTACAAGTATGTGGGTAAGGAGTTGGGGGGGGGGGGGGGGGGGGGGGGGGGGGGGGGGGGGGGGGGGTGGGTGGGGGTTGGGGATAAAAGCCTACTTTATACATACATATGTATATATGTGTGAATAACTATATATTTCTTGAATATAGTATATGTTAATGGTTGCTATTGCTTTTATCTTTTGCTTGTGTTTCCATTTGTCATGTTTACAAACCATAAATTTCCATTTGTCATTTGTGTGTGTTTGTTGATTACAATTCAGGAGCTGATTTGATGATAATATTAAGGAATTGGTTTCATAAGGTTTCAACAATAATTATTTAAGATTTTTGGCAAAGAAAAACTTACTTTATCATGCAATATTGAAAATATATGGCTCGGCGGTCATATTGCCAAGGCCTACCAAGAAGCACATGTGTGGTATCCATAAGAGTAACATCACACAACACAGTATCACAATACTTTTCTATGGATATAGGAACCTTTGCTTGCTGGTGAATATGCAGGATGTTCTTCGCATTTAACCATCTTAACCCATAAGGCTTAGGATGTGGAATCACTGGAAGTTGCATCTTCTTTACAAACTCCTGTGAAACTACATTAGCACAACTGCCACTGTCAACAGTTAATTTACAAGTCTTACCCTGAATTAAGCATCGTATCAGGTCTCGTACGACCTGTCCTGACCTATCTTTTGTGTTTGCAAGACCTATCTCTACCGACCCAGAATCAACTCGTGCAATATGTGTAATTTACCCCCATTTAAAAATTTAAATTTTTGTTAAATAATAAGCTATATCAATAAATTTAAAATTATACCAATATTAATATTTTATTAATAATCCATTTCAAAATTCTATGTCCCCGAGGTTATTTTTACTAATTTTTCTGGCATTTTGTCCAATCTTTAAGAATACTTTATGAACGTTAGATTTAAACTGAAATTTCCTAAGACCTACAGAGGCTACAATTAGATGCAATAATCCTATGTTCTATCCTAGAGGTTCAGATATTTATTAGAAAATAAAAGACAACTATACCGGTTTAATTATAGCGAATAACACATCTTACGGTCCTTTTAAACATTACGGTCTGTACTTGGGGGAAAAGAAATACGATCACTCCAGATGCTCAATATGAAGAATTTTCAATTGACACGTTTATCCTGCCAAACTATTTGAATCTTACATGATTGAGACCCATTACATTGTGGAAAAAAAAGGAATAGAGAGAGACAGAGAGACCAACAACCAACGAACATAAATTTCCGAGTCTAATTTGAAGAAAATGTGTATTATACTGTGTGATGTTTTTTTTTTTATTATTATAATGAGAGAGAATTCAAACTTGACACGTCTTATTTAAAAGATAAAAATAATACTACTAAATTAGACTATAAGTCTTCTTTCTTTTAGCAAAAAAGACATTTAAAATTCTCTCTTATTAGTTTTGAAGGGAATCAATTTCTTGGAGGAGTTTTGGAGAAATCTTAAGTTTCTTTAGAGATTTCGGGTTTTACAATCTAAGAAGGAAGGTAGTTATAGTTCTTGTTAGTTTAAGGTTTTAGATGACCTTAGAGTATGTTTATCTTGTAAAAACAAGTTTTGAGTTAGTTTTGCTTTATGTGATTAGGTGTTTTTGGTAAAGCTAGGTTATCTATTCCAAAAGTTGTTTCAGGTACGTTTTTACCTTGTTTGCTGTTTATGAATATAGGTTTAGAAATTATAAATGAATCCAATACCACATGGATTTAAACTGGTTTTGTCATACCCCAAAGGGTACCCAAAACGCAACAGTCCACCACACTCGATATTTAAACTTAAGTATGATAACCTTAGTCATCCCATAAGTTTACATATCGGGTGTAAGGTATACTTGCACAACTTTTAGGATCACACTTTGAATCAAATAGTGTAAAGAAGGCATACATTAGCATTAAGAATAGAAATCACAACGAAACAAAATTTTTTTTTTTTTAAGTCTTTAAAAAAGTCAAGGGGGCATACCCTCACCAAAATAATAATGAAAGTCTATCCGGTCTAAACCATATTACAATCATTAGGGGTCGTTTCCTGATCCCCCATAAAACTTCCTTCCAAATACCGAAGGGGTCCTTTCTGCACTCTTGCCCTTTCTCTTCTTAGCACCTTCCACTATTCGAGCTCTTTCTACTAGTTCTCTAAATGATCTAATATCGAATTCCTCCAGCCTCATCCTCAACTCCTCATCCAAACCATTCAAGAAAACTTCTCTTTTTAGCTCCTCACTATACTTGTAAGAATCTAGAGCGTATTGTAGTAATCTACTAAATTCAATTTCGTATTGCTCCACCGTTCGGCCTTTTTGAGCAATGTGTAGGAAATCCGCACTAAATTGCACCCGGAGACTACTGGGGAAGTAGTTTTCCAAAAACTCATGGCGGAACCTTTCCCAAGTAATTGGTGGCATGGGTTATCTTTGCTTGGAGTCCCACCAAACTCGTGCATTGAGCTGGAGCATGTCAGTGCCGTAGTCAATTCTCAGGTGGTGCGGCACCTCAAATGCATTGAAGGATCGCTCTATTTGAGCTAACCAATCTTCAGCCTCATCCGGTTTTCCAAAAACTCCTTCAAAGTACCTATTACTCTTGATGAACTCAGGTAGGGAGCTTTTATATGGCCTCATTAGGGGTGGAGGAGGCAAGGGTGCAGTATGAGAATGCGCCTTTTCTTGTGACGGCATCCCTACAAAAGCTTGCGGTGCCGGTGGATGTGGAGCAGGAGTTGGTGCTTGAGCTGATAAAGTCTACCGAAATGCTTCAAGCACTTAAGTCATTTGTGCCATTTGTCCAAACATGGTTTGCAAGGCTACTTGAGTAGCATCGGCGAGAGGGTTTGGAGGCGGGGCAGCTTGTTGCCCTTCTTCCATATTAGGTTGGTTGGAGGCATTTTCCTCCTGACGTCTCCTTCTCCTACTACGGTTGTTTCAAATTTTATTATATCTAGATAAGTAATCTTCTCAATATTTTATTAATGTTTTTACACGAGAAAGCAAAAATAATGAAAACTGTAATAGAAACGGAAAATAAAAGTACAAAAAGGAAATCAGGAATTTAAATAAGAAAATATTGAAATCATAAAACATGACTATATCTTTATAAAAATTTAAACAGCACTTGCAAATATTCTCATAAACGACATGCAAGTAAAATTTCATGTCTTAAACAACTAACGAAATAACCAACTTTTAACAATGATCATGCAATTCCAAGAACAATCAAGAGAACATAAGCGATATTACACGAGGGTCTCATTGGGTCACCTATGGATGTTTCGCAATGCTAAGTCGATTGCTTCCTATGGTTGTTATCCACAAGAGTTAGGAAATAGGACCCTAGGACTCGTACCATGGTCATCATCCTATCTAAGTCTTTCTTTTTAATTCTATTCTATCTGTTATGTTTATCCCTCTTTAAGGCTATTTAGTTGTAGTTATGATTGTAAACTCTTAACCATGCTCTGATACCAACTTAAACTGTTACGTTCCAAAGGGTATCCAAAACACGACAGTCCACCACACTCGATATTTAAACTTAAGTATGACAACCTTAGTCATCCCATAAGTTTACATATCGGGTGTAAGGTGTACTTGCACAACTTTTAGGATCATACTTTGAATCGAATAGTCTAAAGAAGGCATACATTAGCATTAAGAATAGAAATCACAATGAAAAAAAAAATTTTAAGTCTTTACAAAAGTCAAGGGGGCATACCCCTACCAAAAATAATAATGGAAGTCTATCCGGTCTAAACCATATTACAATCATTAGGGTTTATGTTAAAGAGATTTTTCTAGAAGTCCACGCCTCTAGCTAGGTCTCGACTTCTTCAAAAGCTCCTTCATCCAAAAGATAACCCTATGAAATGTGTTCCCTCGGAACAACAAAAAATAGGGACACCACAACAAAACTATCGGGGTGTAGGCTATAGGCTTAGTGAGATTCAATTCCAAATATTCAATACTCAACAATAGTATATAAGAAACAAGTCATTAGCAACCATATGAATGCACAAGCATATGAGCATACAATACATAAGACCATCCGGAAATCTTATGTTGAATGGATTTATGCCTCCATTCGGGGTTAGGTGTTTCAGGCCCATACGACCATCATTTAAATACTTCTCACATCTTATTATGGTTGATACAGGTGCCCATCCACCACGTTTAAATTTTTACTGTGGTTTATATAGGTGCCCACCCACACACTTTTCAATTCCGGTCCATCCGCCAACAACTGAGTTTACCGGCCCCTCGTTGCCTGAATTACTATGCCTTCTTCCCACAAAGGTACAATAACTCATGCAATGTGACTCACTACGTGTTCATATAATTGTGGCATATTAATTAGGCAGATTAAGTGCGATTATAAAGAATTTCAGACAATCTAAGTCTATACTAGCTCATACCATGATTTATCAACAAGTCTCGTCTCGATATACTTATCATTCATTTAACCAAGATTATGTCACAATCATCGTAATTTTATCTTTTCCTAATTCTAATGCCACTACGATTACAAGCACATACATGAGCACAACTATTTAAGAAATGAACTCACTCAGCCATGGAGAGAAATCCCCTAGTCGTAGTAGTCCTCGGGGAGTGAAATCCGTCCTCCAATTCACCTAAGTACAAGGAATACCCAAAATGAGTATTTCTCATAAGGTTCTAATAACTTAACAATTCTAACTACTAAGTTCGTCAATTTCCGCATAAGATAAAGTCCTAAATTTAAATGACCATATCTAACTCATTTTAACTCGAATTGAGCATATAATATACCGATTTCTATCTACTTTGAAAGATCTATCTATTCCTAGTATTATTTCCAAGTTTTGAAAATATTTAAGTCACAAAACAGAGGAATCAGTTCTGTTTGGTCGAAACTTCAATTCCGAAAAATAATTTTGTGAATGTTTGTGATGTCTTTTAGCATATAGTTTAACTACACATGCAATATTGATGATTTCCTATCATGAACGATACGATATGAAATTGATGCATGCATGCTTTTGAAATTATTTACAAAAAGGAAAATTAAGAAACTTCTTATTTGTGAAACTCCATGACTACACACTTTCAAGAAAACTAGTTTCCTAACTTTGACTATCTCATTTGTTTTGAAGTTATTTCTTTAAGAAAATCAATTTATCCTTATCTAAATTGAGTCTTCATTATACCTACTACCCAAGCCTTCATTTCTACATAAAAATTTGCATTTTACATTTTGCAAATATGTTTTCAAGTAGGATTTATCCAAAAATCCGAATTTCTTGAAATTAACTTTTTGAATGATTCCTTTGGAAAAACTTGTTTAATGCATTAAAACTTAAGACTTTAAGATACCTATTACCTAAGGAATCCATTTAATACGTAAAACTTCTATTTTGAACTCGGATGATAGGAGTTCTTATGACCTATATTCAAAATTACGAATTTCATATGTTGAGTACTAACTCAAAATTTTCCATCTAGATTCCACTTCTTATTTTATACATTAATCTCATTAAAACTCATTTCAACTCATAAAAATCACTACTTAAGGATACCTATTACTTATGCCCTTCATTTTTCACATGACACATGAGTTTTGAAATTGATAAAAGGGTTTTTAAAATAGGGTTTTGAAATCATACGAATTTGACTTTGTGTATTTCAAACAAAAACTTTTCCTTTTCAAGTTCCTTGCTTTATTTACTTAAGGATCTACCAACTACCACATCTATATACTTAAAACAAAGCCTTCATGAGTATGAATGCATGAAAACATAAATCATTCATAAGATCATAAATGTCAAGCATGGCATAAGCATCTAAAAGCTAGATCTACTACTTATGATGTATGAAATGAAGTTTAAAAGCATCAACATGAAATTTTTATGCTAGATCTCTGACTTACTCCACTTCTACATGCATGAACATGAAATATCCTCAACAAAAACTTGATCAAACACACTACAGGAATTTTGATATTGGGTGACGTTTGCAAAAACTGCAAACGTCGCCCATCTTTTATAATTTATGTGTATCAATTAAAACGTACTATTAGCTACGTTTATGGAACATTCATTTATTTGTAACACTTTATCTTTTTGCAAACGTCGCCCATATTTTATAATTCATGTGTATCAATTAAAACATATTATTAATTACGTTTATGGAACATTCATTTAATTTGTAATCCTTTATATTACATTACCCATTACTAATTTTTCATTTTACAATATCCTCTCTTAAAAAAAAGAGAAAAGAAAAATTTGTTGTGACTTCTAAAAAATTCCCGCCGTTTGAAATGTAGTAGACCCAAACAGAAAAGAAAAAAAAAAACAAAAAGGAAACTTTACTTTTTACCATATCCTTCGTTCGTCCAACTCAAGACTAGTACTCTCATTCTCTCATTTACTACGAAAACCTCCTACCAATCTCCACCGTACGTGCTGCAGCCACCTCCGACGGACTCCTTCATGGCACCAGATTGATGTTTCCATTCTACCTCCGACCAACCAGCGCTTCGCGAACCCATTCCTTCACGGGCAGTTGCGTAGAGAGGACTTCTTCGGAATCTTCAAGAAAATAGATCTTTCATCAGTACAGTCACATAATCTAGGTTCGATCTTCTATTTTTTTAACTTTCATTTAGTTGTTCGTACGCATATATTTGCTTCTTGTCTTTGCATTTTTTCCCATGTACGATTTGGGGTTTCATTCTCTAATTAGGGTTATGAATAATGTTTTCCTGTATGATTTGGGGTTTCATTCTCGTCTTTGCAATTTATGCTGACCCACTTTCATTATTTGTTGTACGATTTGAAATTTTATTCTCGTCTTTGTAATTTCGGACAATCTACTGTCATCATTTCCTATATGATTTGGGGTTTTATTCTCGACTAACCCTTCCATTCGTAAATGTATATAAGTGCAATAATTTATAATAAGCTAAAAATTTAAATGCGAATATGGATTGATTTCAGTAGGGAAGTTAATCATTGAGAAAAGAGGGCACATGGAAGTAAGTTAAAGAAACGGGGAGATGAGTGATATAAACATTAGGTCCCTGAATATGAGAACGGTCGAATCTGAAATAGCTTCCCCTTTTTTTTTTTAGCAACTTATTATTCTTGCTGAGAATTGGTATTCTGTTCTGTGAGTATGCTTATACGCATATTTATATAAATTTTGTTTGTTTGAAAGAAAATTACTTATTAGTTAAAATTGTTTTCATTTCAAAATATTTTTCCCAAAGTATCATTGTCCCTTTATTTCTTGTCCCAAAAATACCGTTGCCTACTGTTTTCATCTGCTTGGTTGTGTTAATATGAAAGTGCAGAAAAAACTTTACCAATATTTGAATAATGAATTCTATGTAAAGTAGTCGAACCTGAATTCAGTATCATTTATGAAACAGTAAAAGATATAAAATGCATACATAGTTTTAATATTCACAATAGCGACCTCTCGTGCTTATTTTCATAGTATTCTCAACAAGTTTTTTTTATTTTTTTCTTGCCTTACTGAAGTGCAATATGCGAAAAGTTCAATATAGTTATTAATAGCCCCCTTCTAATATGACTGATGTGATGAAGATGTTATTTCTCAGGTACTGGGGAATTCCTATTCATTAGAGATGGTTTCTTGCTGAGGTAGTGGGAACAATTATCCGGAACCTTTTACATTATACTAGAGTTCAGCTCAGCAAAAATTAGGTTGCTGCTTCCCGATTTTGCAGGTACTTAATGTAAAAGTTTTGCAAATACAATAGTTGCTTAAGCAATAGTTATCCTTTTTTCACAAGCTTGCCATGTAGAATATGAGTTAAATGACAGTTGCATAATACTATATTGTCTCTCACTGTCCAACTCTTTGATGGGAATTCAAGTTTCAAAGATGCTCGTTTCATAGTTCATATACTAATGAAGCATCCCTTGTACCATGGGTGGTGCTGAGAGGAGAAGCAGGTTACCCTGAAGGAAAGGGCTTGCTATTTTTATAAAAAGAACAATGAACTATTACTGTGGATCATAGTTGGCAAGATATAGAATAGTAGTTTACATAATAAGGAGAGTTATTCTAGATTTGTAGATTGTGCAGAAGATAAAAATTCCTTTATATTTACCAAAAAAAAAAAAAAGTCCTTCACATAATGTAAAGAATCAGCTTATGTTCACTCACAAGTCGCATGCAATGTGCATGAACATGTGTTTTATAAGCCTGAGCACTCTTGGGTTAGATAGTGTAGGTAGGAGATGATGTTTTTATGAATGAGGATAGCCTCTTGTGTAGGTCTGCCAAAGAACTGTTACTGTGGGCTTGTTTTGGATTCTTATCTTAGATGGATTGATTGGCAAAAAAAAACAACTTACCGTGCTAATTTGTTCATGCACACAAGCATAGGCATACACCTATGAATCCATGATCAGACAAAAGGTTCCACTGCATTGCTAGTTCCGGTTTGGGGACTGGTAGTTTATGTTTCAGCCCAAAGCATGACCAAGACTGCCCCATTGTTGGGGCGTGTGAAACTGGTTCCTGGAACCACCCAGGATCTTTTCATTTTTTTCTTGTCCTACTAAAGTTATTTTCATGTTCAAAACATAAACTGTAGGTGCTTTTGGTAGAACAGCAACTAGAATTAACATTGTGAGAGTTGCAATACATGTAAAGGTTATTGAAAAGGTAAGTTATTTTGGTAGAAGATGTTGGGAATTTGTCCTTTTGTTTTCCGATCTCAACAGGGGAAATGTTCCTACTTAAAAGGCAAAAAGTAATTTTTTTGAAACAAATGGGCAATCTTTCTTTTTTCTGGTCTGTTTACTGCGTTGTTATGCATTGGCATTAAGCATTGCTGTCTTACTTTTAATCCTCACATCTGCTTACTGCTTTTTTATTTGTATTCTCCATGTATTGTGCACAAGTGTTACAGTTTAGCAATACCTCCTACTAGAACAAGCTTCAAAATCTGGAACTTTGCTGTCCAACAAATATTGGCAGAGCTGATCTATCACTCTTCCAGGATTAAATAAAAATTAACCAGAGACAGTACCTCCTACTATACTAGAACAAACTTCAAAATCTGGAACTTTTCTTCATATTCTAATAATGTAAGTTTCATTGTAAGTAGTAAGAGATGGAAGATACAGATTTCGTCGATGAGAACACATTTTAGGGTAGGATAATTCTTTTAATTGCAGCCAAGAAAGAGCAAATATAACAAAGTAACTCAATTTGCAAATGTAGGTAGGTAGCATATGTTATAAGAAAATGGGGTTTCTCTAATTATAAATAAGATTGGACAAATCATCAACTTTATACGGAATATATAGATTGATTCAATAGAGGCCAGCTGTGGATTATGATTTTACCAATGATGGTATTACATAAAATGAGATATGGCAATCTTTGATAGCTTGAGATGTAGATATAAACCTTTCAATTGATCTATCATATGTGGATTTTTTTGGTTTATAACTTAGTTTATCACCATCAATGTGATTTTTCCTTGGAGGAGGACAAGGACACGAATGGGGTTCCTCCCTTGCCTTCTACTGTTAAAAACAAGATTCTTCTGATACCGTAAGAAATAGCTACAAATACATTCAAGTTGTATGCCTTAGATGCTTTACTTTCTTTTCTAGAAACAAAAAAAATGTCAACAATAATGTATAGTTTTTGTAAAATTATTCAGATATTTTTATTTTATCGGTATATAAAAGTCATGTGCTCGTTATGTTTCTTGTTTGAGTTAAGTTTTTATTTTGAATTTCATGTTTCAGATCAAAATGTAAAACTAAGTGCAGTAAAAAATCATGATAATCATATTGTATGTATTGAGTTTTTAATTTATGTACATAAAAAGTTTGTGGCTACTTAGGCTTTAGCTTAGCTTCCATTTTTCTCAATGAGTAGTATTTCTAGTTAAACGAATCTTGGTAGCTGTTATGTCACTTTTTGGTTGAATTTGAAAAACATAACCATGAGGAATGTTGTTTGGAGTTTCTTGCTGTACTAATCTGCCAAGGGAAATTTATTTATCTGTAATCAATCCTCTAGTGTTAGAGAAATTTATTTATCTATAATTAATCCTCACACTCAGTGGGTTATATTTCACAACTTACACTATTGGTGTAACAGGATTTGCTTTCAAGTCTTTCAGCATGATGTTTACAATGCCTTAGTTATGTGGCCATATTCTATATGCAAGTGATGCTTAAGAAGCTACAAGTGATGAGGCAGGTTTGAACTTCCATTCAATTTTAATTGCTTTAAGTTTTGGATTGCATTTTCATGGCTAAGGTTAGATATTAAATTAAGACACTAATTTTCCAGTTGCTATTGGCTCAACTCTGTCTCATCTAAATAGCTTCACATTCATTATACCATTTTAAACTGGCAGTATGTTTTTTATAACATTAAATTTTACTAGTTGGCTTTGACACTTTTTTTTCTGGTGTGATGATGAATCATGAGCTTATATGAGGTAATCTAAGTAAATTAAATGATTTGCTTTAGTAGATATCTTCCCAATTACATTAAAACCTTAATGAAGCAAGTTGATAATTATTCAAAAGGTCCCATTACTAGAATGATCCATGACAATAGGTTTTACATATTGTTTGATAACAAGAACATTGACTATAAAATTTAAAGAAAAAAAGAGAAAAATAAGCATCAAAGGGAACATATAATAGAGAAACAAAATGAAAACTCCACACAATACTATTGCACATATGTGGATGCAGAAATGCTGCTATTAATTCGATGCAATTGTTACAACATGTGTTTTTCCATATTACCTTCAAACAGAATCAAATCCTAACTAGTAATAATTTGTATAACGACCTTTTAGGTGTTTCAAATTACGTCACCTTTGAATATAACGTGATTAGCAGTAGTTGTTGCCACTGCTGTCCATAATACTGCTACAATTAGAAATTACAAATGTTAACATGGTGGAATAATTATGTATTACATTGAAAAGGTTATTTTGAGTTTTGCTTCTCATGATTGGCTCAACAGCGAAGTTTTTCCCTTATGCAAACACCTCTGTGATTAGCAATTTCAGTAGTTATCTATGACGTTCCATTCCATCCATTCAATTAGTTTTTTGATTATTTAGTCACTTGTAAATGAATAGTTGTAGAAGCAATTAATTTAACTTTTTCATCCAGGTATTCGCAGGATGATGGAAAAGCTATTTTTAATGGAGATTTTCTTCTTCTTTGATCATTCCTTTTTAGGTACATAAATCCCTTTTATTGTTTATGATATGAAAGAAGTTATTCTTTTCACTAAGAGAGGAGATTGGTCAAATATTTCCTTGCATCATACAAATATATATATATATTTTATTTCCTATAACTTATGTGGTTTGGTCTGTTCTGTTATTGTCTTTGTTTCTTATGTAGGACTGCGATAAAGATCTCATTGCATTTCCTAATTTCAATTTTAATGCTTCGTCATGTGGTGATTGTGTGGCAATAGCATCAGAACCCCCATGTGTTGCTGGGGTAGACATCTTTTCTTAGGAGTTTCCACATAGAGAATCAATCTCAGCTTTTATCGAAAATATCAAGTCTTACTTCTCAAGCTTGGAATGGAACAGTATAACTACAGCCAACAATTGTGAAGAAATTTTGGTTCAATTTTACAGGTATATTCAGATGCAATTGATTGGCATTCCATTTTCTATAATCTTAGTTTGAATTGTTTATTGTGATTCATATATATGTATGTGTAGTCTTCATATGTGAAAGAAAAAGAGTTGTTTCAATAGTATTCAAATGGTGAGAGTGGGACATAATTCCATCAAGCAAAAAAAAAAAAAAAAAAGAAGAAGAAAAATAGAGAGAGAAACTGATAATTATGGTATATATAACTTCATACTGGAAGTAACACACACAGAAAAACTTTATATGGTTTTTTACTGATATGTTGAATACAAAATTACTTATATTTTCTCATCCGGATTCCATCAATCAACTGAATGATATTTCTTACAATTTAATATTCAATGGAGAATGTGTGATTTATTGTTGAAGTAATTAATTCTTGTTAGAATCAGATTGGAATTAAGTAGGATGGGTTTACATCAAAATGGGTACATTTTTCTGTGCTTTTTGGCAAATGGGAGACCTGGATTTATAAGCAATCATATATATATATTTTTATATAATTTTTTTATATGCAGACTCCGGAATCCTAAATCTTATATATGAGTAAATTAATATAAAATTAAAAATATAATCAAAATTCTATATGTAGCGAAAACGCAAGAGTTTGCTTCAACCTTGAAGCCTGATTCTTAAAAAAAAAAAAAAAAGAATTATGGTCCTCTAACAAGGATCCTAGACACATGATTTTTCTTTTTTTACTTTAAATGTTTATTACTGTATAATTTTTATTACGAGGGTCTCTTAAATAATATAAATAAATATTAAACAGGGGACGGTTTTTCATTTTTCGTTTGTTTTCTTTGGGCTTCTTGGTGCATCAACATGTATGTAGTGGAATAAAAACGTATCAATTAGTATGTAGTGGTTATTAGGTTTGATTGTGTCCTGCTAAGGATTGGTTTAGCTAGCATGTGGTTATTTTGGCCTGCTAAGTCAGAGCTTAGTTTGGAGTTTAGGACTACTACACCAAGTTGGCATCGTGGTTGGAGCTGCCCCTTTTTGATAGTTTGTAGTTGCTTCAAAATGTTAGCATTCATCACTTCATATAACTTGGTCTGTCCATGTTATAGCTGCTACTTGGTTACCGTTTGAAGGGAATTGTAGTTGGAGCCATGTTGAAAGTAAATAGATATGCAAAAATGTAAAATAAAGCACCCAAGTAAATAGATATGCATTTTAATGAAAATGCCGTGCAATCACTACTAAGCTAGATAAACACCACGGACTAGCCACATCTGATAATAAATAAAGCACCCAAGTTTATATCCCATATTACATTTAGTTAATACATTTTAACATCAAATATAGAAGTAAAAACTTACCCAAACATGAAACAACCATGTTGAAAAGCATATAAGATATACTAAACCACAAAAATGTTACAAAATATTTTATGAACAAAGTAAATTTAGGGTACCTCAGTTTCACTCATTTATGATCATTTTGATATATATTTTATTATTTTCAAACAGATATTTATAAAAAAATAAATAAAAATGAAAATAAATATTTTCTTATAAAAAAATTAAATAAATCACAAACATATAAAATACAAATAAAATATAAATAAATATTAAACAGCCCAAACACACACTTATACGATGAGAGTAAATTAAGGAGTATCATCCCGCTTTACGTTCATTATCATTTGGTTATTTTACTACTAAACAATGTTTTGTTTAAAATTACACTAAATAATGACATTTTTTTTTTTTTTTGGGTAAACTACTAATTAATGACATTACATTAGCTACTTTTCTACTACTATTTTACCAAGTCTAATCCGAAAATCATAACAGATAAGCTAGCCTGACAAGGCCAAAAGTAAAAAGGAAACGCCTAGAAAAAAACCATTGGCCATTCTCATGTTGTGTTAAAACAAGGACATCGTGGCTACGAACGTGTGATTCAAATATATTTGTCAAGATTTTCTTTCTTTTTCTTTCCTTTTCTTTTCCTTTCTTTCTTATATTTATTTTAAGTTGGTCTGATTATTTACGTTTAATATACGATTATTTGGTTTGGAGTTATTAAAAATGATATTCAAATGTATAATAGTATGCACGCACACATATATTGGTATCTTCTATTAAGGTTTACCAATAACCGAGTGTTAAGCTTATATTTAAACGAAAATAGATGAGGGATGATAATTTTTCTTATCACGTAATCTTCTACTGCATGGAATCATCTTCTACTACATGGAATCATCTTCTACTGCATGTGAATCATTGGCCATTTAATTATGCTTTTGAGCCTTGAAATGGTAAAAAACAATACAGGAACAAACTAACAATTATTCTCCGTTTCGTTTAATTATATGCTATATTTGAGAAATAAGTAAGAAATTAAATAGATGCACACAAAATATAAAATTTATATTTTTGGATTGTTATGATAGAAATGGAATGAACTAAGATGAAAGCTTGTTGTGAATAGACTAAAATATTCAAAAAATTTAACAGTAATTGTATTATTATGGGTATGTTTGTGATTTTACTCTGTTTTCCATCGCTTTCTGTCTATTTTTATAGAGAAATGAACTGGGCATGGAATGTCAACATATTGGCTGATTTTCGTTCATTTCCGTCTTATTTTGCGAAACCACACATACAATTTCCATTGATTTCACTCTTACTAAAAACAACATTAAAAACCTTATGTGTATTTAAGATTATTTCATTCGTCCTTTTCCTTTTCCTTTCTCTTTTTAATCTACTGATATTATTTTAGTGTGGTTGTAATTCTTTCTTTCTATGGCTTTTCTTAGAATACACATGGATAAGAATTGGATGAATTGCGACATTGGAAGTGAAGAGTATCAACGAGGTGTAGAATTTTTCATTGCATACATGCAATTGAAATATGGAGGAAACACGGAGTTAAATTGTCCATGCAGGAGGTGTTTAAATAACAACTTGTACACCGTGAATGTGATTAGAGCACACTTGCTTGTTGATGGGATAGACATAACTTATAAGTGTTGGATATATCATGGTGAGGAGCCGACTATTGAATTGCCTAGTGGACCGCGTGGTAGAATTCGTCATAAGAGAGTGAAATGATATATGATGAGGTGGAGTACAATGTTGTAAATGATGATGACATTGACGGGCTTGAAATGCTTGAAGATTTAGGGGCTTTTGCTACGAATCAAGAGGAAGATGCAAGTCTCCGAGATGGCTTCGAATTCCAACAGATTTTTTAAGTGGTTTAAAGCTGACTCACAACAAAAGCTTTATCCGGGTTGTAAGTTCTCTAAATTCTCCTTATAGTGAAGCTTCTCCACTTGAAAGTATACAATAAGTGGACTAACAAGTCGTTCGACATGCTTCTACAACTTTTGCGTGATGTGATACCTAATGGAGAGTCTCTTCCCACTTCATACTATCATGCAAACAAGTACTTAAGAGGGTTGGGTATGGGTTACCACAGTATTCATGCATGTAAATATGATTGTTGCTTATTTTGGGGTACGAACAAGCATCTTACCAGTTGCCCTACTTGTGGTACTTCTAGGTATAAGATGTCTGGAGGGTCTAGAAAGCCCATTCCTCATAAGATTCTGCGGTACTTTCCTGTAAAACCAAGGTTGCAACGCCTTTTCATGAATCCTAAGGTTGCTCAAAAAATGCGTTGGCATAAAGATGAACATAAGAGACAAGAAAACATTATGAGCCATCCAGCTGATGGGCAATCTTGGATTAATTTTGATAATGAATTTCCAGACTTTGCAAAGGATAGTCGTAATGTGCGGTTGGGGTTAGCTAGTGATGGCTTTAATCCTTTTGGTACCATGAGCCAGTCATATAGCATGTGGCCAGTAGTGCTTCTTACATACAACTTACCACCATGGATGTGCATGAAGAAAGAGTATTTCATGATGACGTTGTTAATCCCTGGGCCTAAAGCACCAGGGAAGGAGATCGATGTTTACATGCAACCTTTGATTGATGAGTTGAATGATCTTTGGGTCAATGGACTATGGACATATGATGCATACTCGAAGTCTTCTTTTAATATGCATGCTGCATTGATGTGGACCATCAATGACTTTCCAGCTTATGGGAATTTGTCTGGGTGGAGCACAAAAGGATACAGTGCTTGTCCTGTATGCGAAGATCAAACACCATCAATAAGACTTAATAGCAAGATTGGGTATGTTGGTCATAGGATGTGGTTGCCAAAGGAACATAGGTGGAGACGTAGCTTGAAATTTGATGGAATGCGTGATAATCGTGAAGCTCCCGAACCATATTCTAGTGAAGACATTCTTCACCAATTACGTACAGTGGTAGATGTGGGTATGGGAAAGCATCCAGAGAAAGTTAAAAGAGCACATCATGTTGGCGGGTTCAACTGGGTTAAGAAGTCCATATTCTTTCAATTGCCATATTGGTCAAAGTTAAAGCTTAGACATAATCTTGATGTCATGCATATTGAGAAGAATATTTGTGAGAATATTATCTACACAATTCTTAGGATTGATGGAAAAACAAAAGACACTTATAAAGCTAGGCTTGATCTAGAGGAACTTGGTATTCGGAAGGAACTACATCTATTAAAGCGGGGTGATGGCAAGTATTTAATGCCATGTGCAAGTTATGCATTAAGTAACTCTGAAAGAAAATTATTCTGTCAATTTCTAAGGAATATTAGATTACCCGATGGTTATGCATCACATATAGGTAGGTGTGTAGACAACTCATGCTCAAAACTTTCTGGTATGAAGAGTCATGATTGCCATGTGTTGCTTCAAAGGCTATTGCCTGTGGGTATTCGTGGCTTATTGCCTAGAGATGTCACCACCACCATATCTGAGCTCGGGACCTTCTTCGAGAGGTTGTGCCGACGTATGTTGAATGTTGAGGAGTTACAAAAGATGCAGAGCGATATTGTCACAATATTGTGCAAGTTAGAGCTAATCTTTCCACCTGCCTTTTTCGATGTAATGGTGCATCTAGCTATCCACTTACCTCAAGAGGCCCTAATGGCTGGACCTGTTGCTTACCGCTGGATGTATCCTATTGAAAGGTACAATGTGAATACAACACATAACATCTTTATTTTAATGTTTTTTTTTGAATGTTTGCATTTTTTCTCCCCTAATTTAAATTTTACTATGTAGATACTTAGGCTCTTTAAAGCAATTTGTTCGAAATAGAGCTTATCCGGAAGGTTCAATTGCTGAAGCCTATGTTGTTCATGAGTGCTTGACTTGGTGCTCCCTTCACTTAGAAGACTTGGAGACAATATTTAACCGACCAGATAGGAACTTTGATTCTCTGGAAGATGGTGGGCTGGACATCTTTACAAATAGGGTTGGTTTTATTTCTCCACCACATATGTGGTATTATCAGATGAGGAGGTCGAAATCGCCAAATGGTACATTATCAATAATTGTCAGGAGATGCAACCATATTTAGCGTAAGTGGCTGTCATTAGATCATTTTTACTATGTTAGAGAACTATTAAAATTTGTGTGTATTACTTAACCACAGTGAAATTTATGTTGCAGTGAACATATCGACATTTTAAGCTCACAAAATGGTGATGACATAGATGAGCGTCACAAGAGTGAATTTAGTCAATGGTTTATGAATAAGGTAAATATAATTAACAATGCCCACATATACTAAGGCTATAGGTAAAGGAAGTTTAAGAAAATAGGCCTGATTGTCTATTTTGTTGTCATTATTGCAGATGAGTGCGTTGTATGAAAGTGGTGACCCGGTCATCAGTGCGTTATATGCATTATCATTAGGACCCGATTCATGTTTCAAGAGATACAACAAATTGATATACAATGGTGTGCGATTTCATACAACAGAATTTGATGATAGGAAGAAGACTCAGAATAGTGGAGTGCTTGTAGAGGGAAATGAAGGAGACACGAAAATTGAATTTTATGGGGTTTTGACAGATATATATGAGTTTACTTATGTTAGAAACAAAAGCGTGATCTTGTTTAAGTGCAAGTGGTGGGACACTAACATGCGGCATGTTCGAGTTGATGATGGCTTTAAAAGCATTAAGATTACTCGTACGTGGTATGAAAATGATCCGTACGTGCTAGCATCACAAGCTAAGCAAATATTTTATGTAGAGGACATGAAACTAGGGACTGAATGGCGTGTGTGCAACAGTTTGAGCATCGCCACATCTATAATATGGACTCGCTTGAAGGTGGTCCAAATTTGTTAACTGATGTGGAGGCTCGATTAGCAGATGAGATCTTAGATGAACATTTCATAGATGATGGTGATGGAGGAAATGAGCTGCATCCAGTAATCGATTGCGATGTTGATGTGCTATTGAGAACTGATGTAGGTCATGAGACTGTTGATAGGGAGGTTATTAGAGAACAGTGCAAGCATCTACACATATAGAGCATGATGCCGGTATTGAATCCAGTGAAGATGAGGATGAGAATGAGGAGATGGATGAGACGCTGGTGGATTATGACAGTAGCGATGCAAATTGAATGGTTATGTTTTTTTTTTTTTTAAATTTATTCCTTAATTATGCTTGCAAGATCAATTTTTTCCTTTTTTTTAGGCGATGATATTAGCATAAGCTTTTTATATTGAATGATGTGTTGCCAAGCTATTATGTTGTTTATTTTCTAATGACTAACTTACGCCTCCTTTTTTTTTTAGGTTTGTAATGGCTGGTGGTCGAAGGAATGTTCACAGGAGAGGAGGGAGGACTAAACGAGATACTCGACTACCTATTCGTGATGAGTCGGATTCTCACCATTCTGGGGATGATATGCACCAATCAGAACAACACAACCAGCCACCTAATCCTTCTGAAGCCTTAGGTATTCCAGTTGGACATATCATTAAAGTAGAATAAGTTAGTATAAATTGGTAATTCAAATTGATTTTGTGTTCTACTACAGCAAATGACACTCCACATGGTGAAGGTATCAACGTAAGTCCAGCAAATGCATCCTTACAGGGCAGCAATTCAGCTGATCGAAACCACACTCCAGGTAAGTGGTGAAATTGGCATATAAATGTAGAAGATAGGTTTGTAAAATCAATTACCTGTCCATACAACTAGTAAAATCAACTTTAACAATAGATCCCTCCTAGAATTTGCTTAAATTTTACTACTCAGATCTTTTTCCAGAACATCATCATAAATAGGACATGATAAAATCCTATAAAGTTATAATTTTGAGACGCTAAAAAATATCATGACGGGCACACCCTAGTTTCATCAATAATAATGGTTTTGTAATAAAAATTTACGTTTAGAGATAAAAATTAATGTGTTGACATGTTTGGTCTGTAATGTCTTACATAATTTCGATTTTGCTTAGGTACGTGTAGTTTTGCATGTCTCTAATTTTTTCCTATTTTCATATGGTCAAATATAAGTGCTCTATACTCATATTTCTAATTCTATTCCCACTATCCTTGTTGTGTATTTAGCTTTGAATATTAACATATGTAATGTGATTTTTTCTTTTCCTATTAAATGTAGAGAATGAAGCTCCAGATATACGGGAAATGAACAATGGTCAAGTGGATAGGCCCCAAGAGCACAGCCACACGTCTAATAATACTGAATCTCTTGGTAAGCTTTATAAATGTATGCAATAAATTATTGAAAGTGTGCAAGTTAAAAACCATTCTCTTATAATTGTAGCAACTGAGAGCTCAACACGATCTGTTGGTAAGAGGAGTGCATATCGTGGTGAAGCACTTGAGCGGAGAACATGAAGCGAAAGGGGAAAATGCTAGTTGAGTTTACTACATCCGGAGGACGTCCTGTTTCGGCAGATCAATCCTCAAAATTAGCATCTGAGATAGGGAAAGCATGCAGGGACTTGTTGCCTCTTTATGGTGAAGATTGGAGAAAATTAGATAAGATGGAGAAACAACGAGCTTGGGAGAGGGTCAAGGTAAAATGTAGACTAAACTTTCTTTTCATATTACTTACTTATTATGTGATGTTACTAATCATTCTTTTGTCTTAACTGATATGGTTGATGTAGAATCGATTGAATATTGATGATGTAGTAAAAAATGGCAACAAATTTGCTGCTGCTGATAAATGGATGGGGAGTCTGCTTAGAAATCATCGAAGTAAAACTAAGAGGAGATGGATGGAGATTGGTGATGTAGCAAGACCTAAAGGATCGAATGAAGATGATTGGAAGAAGATGACGGAACAATGGACTAAAGAGATTGCAGAAGAGAAGGCAATTTTACAATCTAATGACCCATCGAAGAAGGTAAACTCTACATACCCATTTTTCTTGGGATTTCAAGTAATAACTACATAAATATGTCACTGTTTTTAATTAATAGAGGACCAAATCAATGATCGGGAAAGAAGCACGTGGTTTGTCAAATACTTGCATAGGTCTGGCTCTCGATCTTTTGAGAGCAGAAGGAATGAGCACGTAAGTAGCAACTCATATAATTTCTAACATGTAGTAGTAAGCTTACTCAAGTGTTTAACATTTTTGTAATATATATATGTGTGTGTAGATCAATCAAAATCACCAACTGCCCAATGCTATCGAGTTCTTTAAGCAAACTCGATATCGTGAACCAAGGCCTAACAGTACTGGTGGTTGGGTTTCACAACAAGCTTCTGAAGATTATGTAAGTCTATGGGTTAAGTTTTATTTTGAATATGTTATTAAATAAGCAATATGTTGCGGATGTTATGTTTTAGTTTTCATAATGTAGGAGAAGATGGTGAAAATGTATGAGGATTCACAATCTTCTGACAACCCAAAGACACCACAAGAGATTGTTGACATATTTATGAATGCAAGTAACAGATCTGACTACCATCCTGGAAGAGGATATGGACCACCATCTATTGGGAAATCAACACGAAGACAGAATGAGATGGAGGAGTTAAGAGCTGAATTGCAAGAGGAAAAAACATTACGCCAGCAACAAACTCAACAGGTAAATAAACTTTAATACGGCTTCCAAGGGTGATTGTGGCAAAACCTAAAGGTCCTTGGATTTTCTCTTGGACATACAATGTGTAGGTTAAGGAATTGTGGGAAATAAGTCCTCTAGGATGTGGCAGAACCCTACCTTTTCTGTTAGGCATTACATGTGTTTAAATATATGCAAATGTGACATAACAATTGAAGCGATCACGATGTCTGCAATATATACAGTCGAGATATTAGGCGTGTGTCCATGACTTTATGTCCTATTTTGGTTTAGTTTTTTACTTTGTTCTGTATTTGCATGTCTATGTTACCTTGTGGATGTTCCTATAATGTAATTTTCAGGTTTATCACTAGGCCATCAGAGAATACTTGGTATGTTGTGGTTAACGTTTTATACATAAGTCATAACTTTTGCTATTTATGTTAATAAGACTACACTTTCACATCTTCTTTTCGTCCATGCATTTGGATCTATAAACAAGTTGAATCGAGATAGTGTTGAGTGTAATCTCAAACTTGATTCAAAATTTCAAACCAAAGTTAAAATTTTAAAGCTTGAATCCATTTACACTTAATTTGTGAAGGAAAAAAATGTTTTAAATTTTGATTAGTATAATATTAACATGAAACTTTAGTTGAACTTACTCAATATTTATAGTCAAATTGAATATAAGAAAGTTTAAATTTGATTTGATAGACTATTTAAATAGCTCAACTAGATTTTTTCCGGTTTTCTTGAATTGAATTTGCTACTTAATGGTATTTACAGCTTGATAAGCTAACTCGACTTGTACAACAACTTATATCAAGTTTTCCCAGTAGTTCAGGTTAGTTATCATGAGTCATTTTTCATTATCTCATTCGTGTTTCTTTTAACAATTTAATAATTATATTTAATTTGTATATTGTGTGACAGCAAATCCAAATGGAACTACTTCTGCAAGTGCACGACATGCTTCATCAAATCCATCGCTTGGAGATGATGATGTCAATAGTGAGGAAGAAAATTAAGTACTCAGTTTTTCGTTTTTTGTTTTTTGGCTTTATCACACTGACATGAATGGGGTCAAATCAATGTGATAAAGTGTGTACATATGCCCATTTTTGATGTAATTTGGAGTTTACGCTAACGTTTCTTGTAAGGACACTAAACCATATTGTTTTTGGTTTTTTTTCCCTTTAATGCAATGATGGTCATGGTGAACTTTAAATAATTTTAATGTTATTAGTTTTTATTACATATCGAGCGCATTATATGCTCCAAAATGTATTAGTGACATTTTTTCATATATAAATTACATTTGCTGAAGTAATAGCAGGTATCCATTATATTATGAGCAAACAGGTTTATATTGCCAATTGTGCATATGTTGCACTAAACAAATATATATTGCCAAATAAAACAATTTGAGCATTAACATCTCCTTAACAAGAATAGCCATGTTTAAACGTCGCTAAATAAAACAACAACCACACATGTAGACGTCGCCAATGCATTACAATAGCCATGTGTAAACGTCGCTAAATAAATATAACAATCATTAGAATAGCCACGTGTAAACGTCGCTAAATAAAACAACAACCACACATGTAGACGTCGCCAATGCATTACAATAGCCATGTGTAAACGTCGCTAAATAAATATAACAATCATTAGAATAGCCACGTGTAAACGTCGCTAAATAAAACAACAACCACACATGTAGACGTCGCCAATGCATTAGAATAGCCACGTGTAAACGTCGCTAAATAAATCACATTGTGGTCCAACAAACATATATGAAGCTTATTCAACCTGTGTATGGCCATGGTTAAACATCGCCAATTATGTAATTTACTTACGTTTACACGTTACTAATAAAAATTTTTACCCACGTCTAATACGTCGCCGATCACAAGTTTCCCTCCTTTTATATTTGGTGGGATGGATATTAGTCATATTTAGCCACACATAAGTGTGACCAAAACATGATAATAGGCCATGTTTAAACGTGGCCTAACAAAGTGTATTTGGCTGTCAAACTAACATTGGCGACGTTTCAATTTTTAACGTTACTTATCAAATCTGCGACTGACCTTTTGCGACGTCTATAGGCCACGTGTAAAAAAACGTGACCAAAAATTTTTGGTCTCGTTTTTTTAATGTTTAGCCACGTTTATTAGACGTAGACAAAGGCTCATTTTGTTGTAGTGACACAAGATCTACTCTTGTGATGGCTTGATATTCATGTAGTAGCATTTTCTTTGTCCCCTAGCAAGTGCTCATGGGGACTTTGAGTGAAAACACTCATGAATAATCTTGCCATTACAAGATTAAATGATAGCAAGGCTTAAGAATCATCACCTAAAGCTTGAAATAGATGAGAAATGGAGAAGAAAAATGAAGCTTGTGTGTGTGTGTGTGTGGTGTAGAGGAGTCATGGCAATGAGGAGAGGAAGAGGGAGAGTTTGAGAGCTTTGAAACAAAATGAAATAAAATGAAGGAGAGAGAAAATAAAAGGTTATTTATATTAAATTAATTTAGGGTTTGTTTGTATTATAAAAGAAGATAAAATAAAACAAATTAGGGGAAAATTGAGGGGGGTTGCATCGGCCACTAGGTGTGTGAGAGAGAGGGAGTTTTGATTTTATTTGAAATTGTAATTTGTGTAATAAAATGTATTGAATGTAATAATTTGTTAAGAGACAAAAATTCTTGGAAAAGAAAATATAATTGAGTGTTTGTAAGGATGTAAGAGGGTATGGGTGTGTGTGTAGTAGGTTGTACTTGTGAATAGTAATAAATAGTAGATAAGACATCTATTTTACCGGTTGTAATGAAAATACGGGAAAAAGGCTATAACTGTAATTTTTATGACCCGAAAAATTATAAAAAATATATTTTTGAAATCCTTATAAAATTTCGGTTCTAACGAGTGTTCCGGAATATTTTTTGAGTTTCTAGTTCTAGGGCTCGCTTTTCCGTAACGGAGCTTGGGAAAGCCCGGAATAGAAAATTTTTCGAAATAAAAACTTTGTATGGTTTGAAATATACTATAAAATAATAATCCACATTAAATTATTCTATATAGGTTCTTTTATGTAGAAATCGAAGAAAAGCCGGACCTAGGGTTCCTAGGTTGCTTGTACTAATCCTATTTAGGGTTTTGGTTTCGATTTCTGAACTTTATTCAGTTACTAAGAAAACCGGGGTTTACAGGTTTGTTGCTTGTGTTTCGTTAGGTCTAGTAGACTAAGAGTACCGTGTTACTAGAATGGCACCCTAATGATCTGTGTGTGACATTGTCTTAAGTGCAGTTATGCATAGAGATGATTCTGACAGTTTAAGAGTGGTACAAGTACAATACCTAGGTGTGTGGGGAGTACTCAACACCAATATATATATAAGTATTTTATAAGTATTTGTTTTCATCGAGTCATCAGTTACTCCGTGTTTGGGATTAGTTGCAAATGATTCTAAACTGTATTGGTTACCTGGCTAATTAAAGATAATAGCTTGTGATTGTTGCATATGTTACAATATTGCATGTGGAATTATATGATGTTTGTTCATACGCATGTGTTTGTGGTTTGGACCAAAATCATCATATAATTCATCCTTTTCAGTTAACTTTTAGAATAGAAAATGCACATGAGGAATTTAATTGATTTGCTACACATCCATGATTGCATGCATAAAAGTCAAATTGAAAATTTGGTGTTCTAGAATTTCCTCTTCAGAAAGTTTTAAGAAAATTGCAAATTCATAACTAAGAAATTCCAGTTAACATTTCAATTTAAAATTAACGCATCGACATTTTCATATTTATTGTTCATGCACAAATATCATGTTGAATATTTACAAATTACGTAAATTTCATAAATTAGATTAATCTCATAATTTAAATAAATTTCAACAGATAATTTTTTGTGAAAATAGTGATTATAAAATAGAGTTACCTGTCCTGGTTAAAACAATTTGCAGATACGAAACTTTTCAAATTTAAATAGGATGCATTTTTCGAAGTACTTATGCATTTCAAAAAAAGACTTGAATTAACTCAAATGATGAAATTGATGAGATTACGTTTATAATATAGCACTCTTAGTTAAATACCCAACAGATAAACAAATTATTCAAAACAAGTAAATTTGGCATTTTTAGTAAATTTAAATTATTTTTTAATTAATTACAAAATTATGAAATTAAAGCATAATAAGGCTTGCACAAAATTTATATTATAATTTTTGGAATGAGGATGAGCATCAATTTGATAACTTCAACTAAGCCCTTAGCCGATAATATTGGATGGTTACTTTATGGAAAGCGTGTGGTAAGGAAGGGAACGTATGCTGAGTGTTCGCTACTCCAAAAGAGATCGAGTATAATTTTTCAAATACGAGGTATTTATGGGCTTAGTAGTAGGTGTTCGAATATGAATTGGAAATACTGAGTAATTTTCCTTTAATAGGTTCTTATACAAATTTAACATGTAAATATATGTCTCCAAAAAAAAATTATTTCAGTGATTTAGTAAGCATACAGGAATTTTCGGAATTTTTCACAATTTTTCACAATTTATTTGAGTTTACATGTAAATTTTTTAATTATAAGGTATTTATTGTGTCACATCACATATACAAGGGGTAATACTATGTCATAGTCTCATGTTGTCTAATTGTTTAAGTACTTATATCTTATGTAATATACAAATAAATAAATCATAGTGAAAGGTAATGTAATATAAGGTTGTTTAAGAGGTTTTTTATCATTTAATAGACAGTTTTGGATCCTAGGATGTTGTTCGCGGGAATAATGAAAGGGGAAATTTTAGGTTGGCTTAAAGCTGCCAACTTTGAATACAAGGTATTAGCTTTAGAGTTTCTGATGATTTGTGAACAAAATTGTGAAGTTGGCTGTGTGTAGGTGAAAGCCAGCCAAAGGCCACCGGCTTACATATAAAGGCCACCGCCTTTGGGAATGAAGGCCACCGGCTTTCAACAGGCTTTTGTGCTTCCGTTCCTTGTTTTGTTTTTAAGCCACCCCTAAGCCGCCAGCTTGGTTCTAACTTATATGTTACACGAATTAAAACGTTTATCTTGGAGTTAGGGTTCCCTAACACATATATAAACATTAAGGTCTTTAGTTTCTCTCCATAGTTCAACCTACGTCAAGATCTAGGTAAGGATTTCCTCTTAAAACTCTTCTGATTAAGTTTATGTTAAATATTGTTTTCTAAGGGTTATTCATATTTTTTGGAGGAATCAAGTTGCTAGAGTCAATTACGTTGGAGAACCAAAACCCTAAGTGTGATTGAAGATCTTGGTTCTACAATCAAGAAGGTGTGAGATCCAAAGTTCTAGGTAAATATTAAATCTATTCAATCTTTGTCAATTTACAAATGGAATCTTTTATGATAGTTGTGCTTTTTCCGATTGAGGACTTTAAGGTTTTTGAGGAATTTGGAGAAATTGGCGTTCTAGGGTTTCGTTATTTGGTGATCCTAGAGCATAGGTGTGTAGATCTACTATTATAAATCTTATGTATTGAAATTGTGGATTTAGGGTTAGGGTTTTGATTATGAATGTGGAATTGGATTTTGAATCGATGTATGTTGTTATCCAAGTTTTGGTGAATTAAGGTTTATATCTGTGATAAAAGATTTGTGATACTGAAGTTGTGAAACAGCTGAAAAAGGTACGATCTTACCTTGCTTGTTGTTTATGCTGATAGGATTAGAAAAATAAATTGACTTCATTATATCCAAATTATAATTGAAAAGCGAGCTGCTTGTGCTTGGTTTCGATTAGTAAAGACCACGCAAAGTGTGATACTAACAAGGCATCCTAATGATCTATGTGTAAGGGTGTCCCGAGTGGACTGGTGCATAGAGATGATTCCTGTAGATTAGGAGTCGTTCTAAGATGTTAGATTGTTGAGTTGTAGGCTCTAAAAATATATATTACATACTTATACATAATAACATATAGAGATTTATGTTGGGAGCATGAAAATGGCAAAAACGTAATTTCAATATAGAGTTAAACAAGACATAAACAATATGTTGTTTCTATAATTTTATTCCCTAGCATAAGCTCATGGGGATTTTTGAAATCATAGCATACATGTTATTCATGTTATGTTAACATAGAGTAAAAAAGGGTTTAAGTGTTTACCTAAGATAGATGATGATGGAAGATGGTAGATAGAAGATGGATGAATAGAAAAATTTGTGAAAATCACAATGAAGCGGGAGGTGAAGCTCACGGTAATGAAGGAGAAGAGGGAGAGTTTGTGGGGAAAATTTGCAGGGGTTTTGGTATGTGTTTGAGTGAATGTGTAAAGAATGAAGGAGGGAGGGGGAATTTATAGAGTTTTAGAGTGGAAATTTGTATGAATTAAATTAATGAAAAGAAAAAAAATTAGATGTGGGGGGGGGAGGGGTGGGGGGGAGGGCCGGCACCGGTTTGGTATTGTGAGAGGGGGAGCGAATATGATTTTTTTAGGTTATATAACATTATTTTAAACTATGATATGATGTTATCTTAGTTTATAGTTTTAGGGTTTCGAGTGCGGTCTTGTCGGATCTAGATTTACTAAGACTTATTGTTAACCTAGTTGACTTTAGGGTTCTAGATTGACTTCTGTCACGCCTCAACAGATACCTTAAACATGATAGCCCACTGTACGCAATATTAAAACTTAAGAATGACTACCTCGGTCACTCGAAAGCTTCTATATCGGTATAAGACGTACATTCACATGAAAGGGAGACCGGTGGAGTAATGTATTTTAAGATATTGGCAGCGGAACATGCAAAGTAACAATTAATATAATTCATTGAAATATAAAGTCTTACAACTTCTAAGGAGCATTCCCCCGATAATTTCTATAACAACATGGTTTTACTAAAGATAAAATAACTAAAGCTAGAAGATTTTAGAAGAAATCTACTCTAATACTTCAAAATAGAATTCCTCCAAAAGCTTCCCAAAATAAGGATTCTACCTGGGAAGTCAAGATGGTCTCGGGTGCAAAAAGATAATCCTGTAATATCAAAAGTCTATAGGGGTATAAGCATAACTTGCTTAGTAAGATATTCCTTACGCAAAAGTACTCATAATAGGCAATCAACCAAGTTTATTAATCAAGCATATGAAATGCAATAACCATATGATCAAACATTACATACGACTATCTGGTTTCGTATGTATGATGGATTTACCCCTCCATCGGTGGTTAAGGAATGCTTTGAACTGGGCCCCGAACAACCTCCTAAAAAATTTGCGTGCGTCTTGGGGTTCTAACGAACCATACTACTAATCCCCAGTATTTTCATACCCAAAGAGACCGATTCGGCTCGGCTACACCTTGAGGCCGTATTCCCTGAACATCTTAACCCTCAAGATGTACCCCAAAAGTCTTGTATTTATGGTGGGCGTCGGCCAATCTTAGATATTGTTATCTACACCCAAAAAGACTAAAAAGAGAAAGAAGAAAAGAAAAATAAAGTAAAATAAAATAAATAGTGTATATTAAAATATTAACTTATTATTATTTACATACCATGTAAATAATACGTGACATGTAATGCTTAGGAATCTTATTTCTCCTTTTAACAAGTGGAACTGATTACTCTATCCACCAAAGCTCCTAAATCATCGTGATGCTTCATTTTCACTAAAGATCAATATTGTCAAACCTAACCCGAAACTTTTACCCAAACATGCTAAAGGGTCAAGGGTCAATAGGTTAAACCAAGAGTTAAATCGTAGTTGAGCCGGCTCATTTCTAAGGAGAGGTCAAGTTCAACTAGGTTGAACTAGGTGGATTAACCTGTGTCTAACAAAGATAAACGGTATATTTTGGTACTCCACGTATTTTCATCTTATTTGGGCGAACAAACTACGTAAAAATAGTGTCAAAGACGATACGAGAAGACGATAAAAACAGAAGTCGCGTTCCCAATCAATTTATTCAACTTTGCTATTGACTAACTTACCATCAACGCAAGGTAACTAAACAGGCATGGAAGGAAGTTTTTCATCCTAAATAAGTTTAACTTAATAGGAATGTAATTTTATGATAAGTATATAGTTATTAGAGTTGATCAAACTTAAACTCAACTAGAATCATATATCTAATTATTCTTTTTGCAAAAGTTCAGGTATCATTTTCGTCATTAACCCAAAAAAGGTGATACCAAACTTTATTATATAATTCCATAAGAACATTGAAAACTTTGTATTAAGAAAATCTAAAAGTTTCAAGATTCTTTGTAAAACTTATGATTTTTATTATATATATATTTATATATTTTAAATGAACATATTATTCCTATTTACATCTAAAATCATGATATTCAAATTATAAGTTTATGCCCTTTCTTTTCAAATTCAAATTATAATAAACAAATATTATATATAATTAATTTTGGTTAAAACACACAAATGGCAAAATCTTATAAAGATAAGCCGTAATACTAGTTTAAATTGGAGATCTATCATAGTAGACTATTTGATCATGTATTGATCTAAAGTTGGTTATAAGTTAAGGAGTTTTTGGTTGAATTTCAATTATATTTTTCAAATTAAATTGGCCCACAATAAAAAATTTTGACCTACAGCAGCTAAGGTCTCATTGCAAATAAACGTTTAGTGCCAAACGATTATTTTTTACGAGATACAAAATTGACTTCTTAAAAGAAACTTATTCTGATATTTTTCAATGTTTTTTGGCACGTGCAACTCTTCGGAAACATTTTAAAAAATCTTCCCCCATAAAATAAAAGATATTGCAGAACATATTGCCTAAATTATATAAGTTATGATTTTTTTTAAATTTAATTCAGCGGTTATACAAAATGTATTCTTTCATTTTGTAAAATCTTAATAATTTTCGAAATCAACTACTTGTTTAAAAATATTAGTTTTAAATCCAAACTTGAGTTAAATATCAAATTTTCACAGATTATACTTTTGAATCATGTTTTTATATCAAGTTATAAATTTTTAATATATATGTTCTCAAATTATTTTCTAACTAGTTTTGATATTATAAATAATGATATGAAAAATGTAAGCCCTAATTTCTTGTTAGTGATTCAAAAAAATTATATACATATTTAGGATCTATCAAATATATATTACTATGTAACACATACATATTGTCTTTAATTGCATGACACATATAGGGTTTAATAATAAGTTAAATGAACATATGGTGTTTCAATATTAGATGCTTGGATAGTTATAGGAGAGTTATCTAATGTGACTAAGATGTGGTAATTAATTAAATGCCAATTTAGGATGTCCGAACGAACTTAGCATATGACACATGATTTGACAACAACGCAATATAAAAACAGGGTTAGAGAATTTTTAGAAGCTGCTGTAAACTATAAGCAAGCAAATGGACTGGTTAGATGCCCTTGTAGAGATTGTCTTAATAGTTCATGGCAATCTATTCAAATTATTAAGTATCAACTTCTCAGGAGGGGAATGGCTTGTATTTATTTGGAAACTAACTATTTATATTTCATTTTTTAGGGATTATTTAGTCGATTGTTCTATTTCCTTATATCCATTGACACATTTTCTACAAGAAAACTGGGATTTTGCAACATTGTTATCGTAATTAATTTAATTTTATATGAATTTCATTATGATAATTAATTTTTTTTCATTGGCATCAAACATAGAAAGAAATCTCCATTATACTTGCTTTCATTCATATAATAATAATTTAAATAATATATCAATTGTTGCTGGTACTATTCGATAAATTATTTCTTCCTTTCTTCCTTTTTTTCCCCTCTTATACTACCTAGACATAGGCATGGTTCGGCTCCAAATCAAGAACTGTACCTGAATCGTCATTGGCAGTTCTAGAATAGGAATTGGACCGGTTGACCAGTTCTAGAACCGGCTAAGAAACTGTCAGTTTTCCAGTTCCTAGGTGGGTCTAGATCTTAAAATTGGGTGGACCAGTTGTTCCAACGTTCCCACCTGAGTTTCTTTCTCATCATTCATCATACAGACTTCATCAAACATTTGAAGCCCGAAGTCTTCTTCTCCTTCTTTTCCAATGTAAGGGACAGCTATCTCCTTGTAAATGGCATAATCCTGTTCTCTCATAACAGTGATGAGCTGACCATTGGCTATGAACTTAACCTTTTGGTGTAGGCTTGATGGTATTGCTTTGGCAGCATGGATCCATGGTCTTCCTAACAGTAGATTGAATGTTCTGGGGATATCAACCACTTGGAAAGGAATAATGAAAATTTGAGGCCCGATGGTGACTTCTAACTCCACTTCACCTATTATATCTCTTTTTGATCCATCGAAAGCACGAACCACAGTAGAGCTTGGTTTGATTTCTGACGGTTCAATTTCCAATAGGCTCAAAGTGGCTAAGGGGCACACATTCAAAGAGGATCCATTGTCAACTAATACTCGAGAGACGATCTTTCCACAGCTTTTGACTACGATGAAGAGGGCCTTGTTATGTTGATCCCCTTCTTCTCCAGTTCTTCAGATGAGAAATGATTGCTCATTTGCAAAGATTGAGTTGATGATATGCCCTAAGGCTTCTTCTGATACACCTTCTGGAACTTTCACTTCTTTAAGGCTTTGAAAAGAGCCTCACGGTGTACATTAGAGCTAATCAGCAGACTCATGAGCGATATTTGGGCAGGTATTTTGGCCAACTGCTCGACAACCTTGTATTCACTTGCTTTCATCAGTTTTGCCAATGCTGACTTCTCTTATTAGAGCCCAAAAAACAAATTATTAAAAAGTAAATAATGATTAACTTTCGGAAATGAAATCCAATTAAAGAATTCTGAAAACATTAAGAGTTATTAAATACTTACAAAAATAAAATTCAAAATAAATTTCTCAATTAAATATGTTGTATAAACATAAATATCAGTTTCCAAATTGGCAAGGATCTAAACCGGAAAAAAAAAATCACCTGAAAGCCCTAACCGGAATACAATAGTGTAAGTCCAGCAATCTAGCGCCCCTAACCCTAGAGGCCGAGATGTAGTTTAAATATATAGAATAACTCATAGTAAAATAAGTTCGTTTATATTTATCAGATTGGTAAATTTTTGACCTATTTTGAACCCGTTCGGATACAGACTTCGAAAAGCGTATCCCGGGGCTCGAGATATCAAAAATATACCATTAGTACCGTTAGACTCGTAATTCCACAAGATTTCTAAATATATTAGTTATGTAATTTTTAGGGTTATAGACGTTACAGTTATAACCTTTTTATCGTATTTTCATTTCTACCGGTAATTGATTATTCTTTTGCACTATTCATTTTATTTCATTACACAATTTCATTATTTTTTATAATGTATACCCCGGGTTTCTTAGTAATCAAGTAAACTTCGGAAACCGGAAAATGAAACCCTAAACCGGTTTAGTTCAAAGCGTTATGAGAAAGACCTAGAAACCCTATATCCAGCTTTTCTTCGGTTCCATATCAAAAGAAATTTTATAAAATAATTTAATATGGAATATTGTTTTAAAGTATATTTTAAACCATGGAAAGTTTTGATTTCGAAAAATTTTCTATTCTAGGTCATCCCGAGACCCATTCTAGAAAAGCGTGCCCCAAAACTAGAATTTCAAAAATTTACTTATGAATACTCATTTGAATCGAAATAAAATAAGGATTTCAAAAATATAAATTTCATAATTTTTCGGGTTACGAAAAATACAGTTATAACCTTCTTATTCGTATTTTTCTTACTACTGGTAATTAAGTTGTCTTGATTACTATTCACAAGTACAACCTATTACTACCTATTTGTACACCCTATATTTGCAACACTTACCATCACACCATCAACCTCTTTTCAAAAACTTTTTGTCTCCTAAACATTATTTCAATTTATGACAAATTGTACTCATTTCCATCAAAACAAGTTAAATCAAAATCAAATCTTCTCCTCCTCCCCATACATTGGTTGGCGTGAAACCCTCCCCATGAAGCTCCATTGTACAAATTTTTTTTAAGCATTTCAGTCTCATTTAACCTAATCTCATTTCATATATAAACTACATTTTCTCTCTATTTCCTCATTCTTTCACTTTTCAAATTTCTCAAAGGTAAAAAGCTCTCCTTCTCCCTCTTTTCCCCCATGCCGTGAGCCTCCATGCTCATACACACACACACACAACTTTCTTCTATCCTTCATTCATCTCCTATTTTACTTTAAGTAAATGAGCTTTTACTCCTTCTACTCATAGATCTTTGTAATGGCAAGGTTATTCTTGGATATTTCCAACTAAATGTTCCCATGATCTCTTGATAGGGACAAGGAAATATCAAAACAAGAATACCAAACCATCACTAGTAGATCTTGTATTTCAAGGAGCTTTCAAGGCATAAGCTTTATGATTTTTCACCAAAAAGTGTTTTGAACAAAAGATCTTTTATAAAAATGTAGTTTTTATGTTTTCAAAACCTATTTAAGCACTTGATATAGTAGATCTATCATTTTACTACTCATATTCATGTAGACATTTAAGATCTCATCTTTATATTGAGTTTATGTGCATTAATGGTCTTTAATGTTTTTGTCCTTGGTAAATTACCTTCCTAGTGCATAGATCTATAGATAGATGAGTTAACAAAACCAAAAAGGAAAACACTTTTCAAGAAATGGGTTAGTGTAAATTCGGATGACTTGGGAACCCTAGCCTAAAAACCCTTTTACCAACTTTTAAACATGTGTTTTACAAGAAAAATGAAGCCTATAGGTGATATATAATGTTTGGTAATATTTTTCATGAGTTTAAATGAGTTTTTACTAAAGAAAATAATTAAAACAAGAGATGAAGTCCAATAGAAGTTTTGAGTTAAAAGTCTTAAAAACCAAATTCGTAATAATGGATAGATGATTAGAAAACACTAGTTTTCCAACTTCAAAAATGATATTTTCTTAAATAAATGAAGTCCTTAGGGTATAGGTAAAATAAATACTTAAAGATCTAAGTATAAAATGCATTTTTCTTAAAAGAATCAACTTGAAAATGAAGTTTTCTAAATTCGGATTTTTGGAACTACACTAGTGTAAGACCCACTCAAAAGTTTACAAATGAAGATTTTATTAAAGAAATAAAGGCCTTAGGATATAACTAATATATGGGTCAAAATTTCTTTAAACAAAATGGAGTTTTCCCAAAGAAAATCCTTGTAATAAGTAAGTGTGACCAAGTGTAGTAATCTTACTTGTTAAACAAAAGCATGAAATGATTTTCTAGGAAAAAGTTTGCTTAAATTCTTTAAAACTAAAAATTTATAAGACCTTGGACACTTAAGAGTTCATATCATGACATTCATGATAGGGAAAATCATTACCATGGCATTTACTTTCATTTTGTACTTAGGAATCTCAAGTGCATTCATGAAAACCGCATTTTCGGAATCTATATAACCGCTGTACAGATCTGATCCCTCATTTCTGAGGCTTAGATATTTTCAAAACTTGATTTAAACTTCATATTTAGAAAGCTCTTCCGAAGTAGATAGAAATCGATATAAAATTTGCGAGATTCCGAGTTAAAATGACCAAGTTATGGCCATTTTAAATTGGGACTTCGAAAATGACGCGAATTTCGATTTCGCTAAGTTTTCTTAGAGTTTTAGTATCCTTAGATGGTAGAATACTCATTAGAGTATTTCTTATGTGATTAGGTGAACCCGAGAATGTTGACTCTTTGCCATCGGATTATTGTTACTAGAAGACCGGTGATCCAATGGCCGAGTGAGTTCATTTCCGAAGTAATTATGCTCATTGAGTGTGTTTGTAATTGTAGTAGCACTAGACTTAGGTAAAGATAAAATTGTTGATGAGAAATGAACTTTTCCTGTTGAATGAATGATAAGTATATCGAGACGAGACTTGTTGAAATAATATTGTATGAGTTAGTATAGACTTGGATTGTTTGAAATGCTCTATGATCGCTCTTAAATTTCATAATGAACTTGCTACGATTCTATAAATAAACTGTACATGCATATCATTTAGTGAGTCACATTGCATTACGAGAATGCTTTTGGTGGGAACAAAAGTATGATCGAGAGGCAGCGGGTCTTCGTTAACATTAAGGATCTACAGGGTCACTTAATTTAACGGGCAGTGGAGTAGACACTATAAACCAATATATATAAACAGGTGGAGGACCACCTTCGTTAACATCAAGGGCTTATGAGGTCGCTTATGTTAATGGGCAGTGGAGTAGACACTATAAACCACAAGAGAAAATATTGGAATTGTGGCCGTATGTTTATGGACCACCCCAAACCCCGAATGGAGGGCGTAAATCCATTCACATATGGCTACCGGAAAGTCATATGCTTGTATGTTCACGTGCTTGTGCATTCATATGATTGTTTAAATAAACTTGTTTGTATATTTTACAATTGAGTATATTATTGTGGAAATGAATCTCACTAAGCTAGTGTAGCTTATACCCCAATAGATGTTTAAATGAGCAGGTTATTCCAAGAATGCTAAGTGGGGACCGAGTTGGCTGAAGCCGAGTATGATTTCGGGATTTCGGCAAGATATAAGAGTGCTTGAAGTTTTTGGCTAAGCTTTACGATTTGCTTTGTAATAGCTTTATGTAGTGAAGTCTTGGGATGAATGTAGTTGAAGTTTGATGAATTGTATTTTTAAGTATAGGGTTTTGTATTTGGAGTATAGTGGATTGTATTTCCTTTACATTGTTACTCAATTGTATCAACATAAAATGTATCATTCCGATGAGTCTCCTTTATGTGTTAGACGCCTTGTACATAGTATGGAAGCCTTCACGTGACTGAGGTGGTCATTCTTAGGCTTTAATATTGTGTACGGCGAACTGCCATGTTTAGGGTACCCTTCGGGGCGTGACATAAGGTCTATTATCGGATTCACCTTTAGTAGGTGATGGTTAGTATTGGTGGTAGATGTTACCTGAGTTGGGGTCTACCTGCCTGATTCACCGTTAATTGGTGATGGTCAATTTGATTTGCCATTATTTGGTAATGGATAGGTTTAAATATTAACCAGTGTAAATTACATGAACACGTTAGAAAATATTGCCTTTTTACCGATGACATATAATCATTGGTTAAGTCTGGATGGATGCAACCACCAGGCAATCTCGTTAAAAATAAAACGAGTCGTCCCATGTAAAGTAAATATGGGAGTCAATTGATATGTAGACAGTGTAAATCTACATCATTTATGGCTCGGGACCCCCATAAATGTATTGCTTGCATTCATCACGTCTGCATTCATATTGTGTGTAAATAGAATTGCATGAATGTTTAATTAATGCTCGATAACTTGCGTGACCGGTAGTAGTGACAGATAACCACACTGAGCTGGGGTTTGGCTCACCCCCCAACAGTTTCTGTGCAGGATTAACACTAGCTGGGATTAGGCTAAGAATGTGTGAAGAGAACTTCTCCAAAAAATTTCATTGAAGATAGAAATATAGGTTATGTTAAACCTAGTATGCAAATTAGATAAATTGTGCAAACAATTGAGATTTGTATGTTGTAGGTTTGTAATCCCATTTTTCACTATTTGGTAGGAGATATCGATTCTCTGCGATCTTGGTTAGAAGTGGAAAATCGGATTCCATAGTTGAATATCAGTAATATTATTATATGTAAATATATCATTTAAATGATAGAAATTAAAAAATAGGTAGAGTTTTGTACACTCTGACTTGCAAGACGGTTATCATATTATGGGTGCACACGTAGTATGATAGCTTTAGATTAATTCTACTAGGTCTCCCTTTAGGGTCGAGACAGAAAGGATTGGTTATGTTGCACCTCTAAAGTGGTATTTGGGAGAGAAAAGTGTGTTTGTATTTTTTATGTGAGTTAATAGAATGAATTCAACCAAAATGTTTTGATATTTATATAGGTAGAGATGGTGCATGTGTCACATGCGCCCTCTTCAAAAAACTAAGATGGTGCATGTGACTCTCTTCATAAAACAAAGAGAGCGCATGTTCATTAAAAAAAAATTGGAATGTTTTTTTTTTCATAATATTTTTTCAAAAAATACATTATTTTCGTATAAAAGCCCTTGTAAAAGCAACTTTGTATTGCAACTTATAAGATCACTACTAGATCATTTGATTAAATTACAGCAAAATAGGAAACTTTCTTAAAATGTTTTCTATAAAGCAAACATCCCAAAAGTTGAACTTTTTCTTCTTAAATTAAGTTAAACTTTCAAGTATTTCTTCCTACTGTATTCTAATAACATTTTAACTGTACAAAGGAACAGGCCCTGTGGGTAAACCTCATGAAGTGCACCTAATTATGCATCACTAATATTGGATGCTTCGTATTTGGTGTCTCCCAGAAAAGCTCTCAACCCAAGCATATGTTGTCTCCTTAGCCTATCCAGCTTCTTATAATGACCAATCTTGACACTTGCCAATATAGCTACCGCGAATATGATCATAACACTTAAGCTTATAGCTGAAGAAATAAATCTAATTTGCATTTAGCTGATGAAAACTAGACTAAATTGTAAGTGTGTTGTAGAATAGAGTTATTTACTTGTAATTATTATATGCTCCTTTAAAACACCTGCTTCAGTACAGAGTAGGAAAAAAAAAAAAAAAAAAAAAGAGAATGCCAGTGGATTAACATCTGAGCCAAAAACCTTACTAAAATGTAAGGTTTTGTGCCTAAGTCAAAATGAAAGTCATGTTGAAAAGGGAACGTTTTTTCGATTGGCAGGATGAAGATGGAGCATAATCTTTTGACATCTTTCCTCATATCTAGCACATAATCTACATAATTAACATTCAAGAATTGATGTTGTACATCATAAGATTTTTGTTGCAAGTATAAGACGTTGAAAGATATTGTAGAATTATGTAGCACATTACTCAGATGTGATACTGCTAGCATTGGCAATACAACCATTAATTTTTATTTTTATTGATAAAATTAAAATATTTCTTTTAATTTTTAGTCGATTTTTTATATCAAATTGGTTAAGGTTTAATATAAATCGAATTAAAAGAAATTATACCAGAAATGAAAAATCCATACTTGATAATACTGTTCATTGATTCATTTTTATTTTTTTCTTAATATAATAATATTAATTACATAACCATTGGTCTATTTCTAGCACCCATCATACCTTACAACTTAAATTTTGGGTTTTGATAAATTACAATCCTATTGAATAGCTTACATTTTAGATAGACAAACTCTTATGAGCTTTGTTTTTGAGATACAAACTTTACAGAACCACTTCATCTAATTTTTGTAGTCTCATCGAATGTTTGAATAATTGTTTTTGAGATACAAACTTTACAGAGCCACTTCATCTAATTTTTGTAGTCTCATCGAATGTTTAAATGAAGGATATTTTCCATGAGCAGTAACTTAAAAACTTGAGATATTATAGTACTGGTTTAGAAACATGAACTCCGAGATCTTTAAGAACAAAAGACAGCCACTACATTTCTCTAGTAGCAAAGGCAATGTTACAATATTTTCTTCATGGAACAAAATAGATACTTTAGGTTGCTTTTTTATCTTCCATGAAACTAAAGATTTTTCCAAGAAATAATACAATATCTAGTTAGACTTTCAATCAGGTTTTCATCATCCCTAATTAGAATCATCATACCCAAGAACTATTAGCAATTAGAAACAAATCATAATGTATAGACAACACACATGAGTTGCAACCTTTAAATGGGATGTGCGAGGATGAGAAATGAACTAGCTAAGCTACTGTTTTGCGAATGAAAGATCTAATCTGCTAAAGGTTAAGTAGAGAAGTCTATCAACATTTTTTCTAAACATTGGTGGATCTGGTAGTAGATTCTGATTTCATCCGTGCTTGGTGGGAATGGAACTTTAGTAGACTTGCAATATGTTCATGGAAAATTTGTGTTGATTTAAAAGAAAGGGTAAATTACACTAGAAGGTATCAATGTTTGGAGACAAGTTCATTGAAGATATCAAAATTGTAAGTGGTTAGAAAAATGAATTAATGTTTTACAAAATGAATCAAATAAAGTATCAACATTTTGCCAAGTTCATTTAAGGAATCAAAGGTTTGATTAGTTTTCAATTGAGTTTCCTAAATTTTTATCAATAGTCAATTATTAATACCTTATTTGACTCACTTTGGAAAATGTTGATTCCTCATTTTAATCATTGAAATGTTGATACCTTAAATGAACTTACCCTTAAATATTGATACATTTCGATGTAAATTATTCTTAAAAAATAGCAGACGAAGCTAAAAAAACTCCATACCCTAGAAAATTTTACATCACTAAGATCCATAATAGAAAAAGCATGATCAGCCACATTTTTAATAGATTGTATGGCAAAGAAATTATCGTTGATCACGCTTTTTCTATATATGCTTTTAAAATTTTTTTAGTCTCTTTTTAAATTCCTTTAAATGTGCAGATTTTTATCGGCCAGTGTATCGAGTGTGTGCGCAGTAAAAAAATTTGTTGAATACCAAGTTGTGTCTATAGGGAGTGAGGACTAGCTATCAACTGTATTAGTTCTAATTGTAGCTAGGAAAACAAAAAAGAAATTTTTTTTTTTTTTTATATAAGACTAATCTACAAAAATATGGGATTTTCCATACCTCAAATAGAACTAGGGTTAGAGCCAATCAGATCTAAAAATAAATTGAATGTCTGCTATTGACCAAGAAATGCTTGCAAATCCAAATTGCTAATTGGTTAGTATTATCAATCAATTAAGCATAGATAAAAAACCCCCTTTTCCAAAGTGAGCAATTATCCTAAATTAACCAATCAATGTTTCTATTCCAAGGAATGTGATCAATTGACTAATTTGTATAATGTTACCAAACCCGAATAGAATTAAAACCCATATCCCTATGTGATTTTGAATCACAATTAGCTAATCACATAATTGATCAGAAAAGATTTTTCTAATTGCAATCCTAATTTAAGATGAATTCAAGATTCAATCCAAAACACATGTTCAGTGAAGTAACATTAACAATTCGAATACAAACATGGATTCAATCAATAGCAGATAAACCACAATCTAAAAATCCAAATCAACAATTAAAAACCCTAATAAGATCATATAGGAGAAAGCTTTAAACAAAATCCAATATATGAATTAAAACAAAAGGAATGAAATGACCTTGATTAGGAATTCCATGCCAAAATCCATACACAAATGATGTTTTCCACATAATCCCAGTGTGGAATCCTTATTCAAATAAAAAAAAACGAAAATAATGATCTAAGCCCTAATATATATCTAGGAGCAAGGAAAAATGTATCAAATTTCGTGCCTAGGGTTTCTTTACCACAAAAGACAAAACAAGAAGACTTTAAATATGAAAAGTTGCAGAGGAGATAGGTCGGCATCGTAACCGGCGGCCTTGAATTACAATCAGCCAGCGTTCATTCATTTGAAAAAATGCTCAGAATGTTCACACCGCCTAAAAGCTGGTGGTGTTGCTTTCCATTCAGCTGATGTTGCTTTGTTCTTGATTTAGGTTGGCGGCTTTGTTCCTTTATTTGCCTACCTTCTTTGATTTCTTTCCCAATTTTTCATCAAAATTCTCTAAATTGCTTGTATTTGTATAATAAGTCCTTCATGACCTGAAATATCAAATTAAGCACACTTAAGTACTATTTCATTGTAATTTCTATAAAATCTATAATAATTAAACATGATTTGTTCAATAAAAAGTAGGTAAAATATGACTTTATCAATCATCAGCCACCAACACATCATCTATGCACACAATTACAAAAAAAAAAAAAGTATTATTGGATCCTATGAATAAAGAATAATCATGTTTATATTGGATGAAACCCAAAGAAAGAAAGAATTTTGTAAATTCCTTATTCAATTGCCTTGATGCTTGTTTAAGACCATACAATGATCTAATTAGCTTGCGAACTTGACTACAATATGTCATAACATAGCCTTCAAGAAGATCCATATAGATTTCTTCATTTATAAATCCATGTAAAAATGCATTGTTCACATCTAGCTAGTAAACAAACCAAATTTTAACAAATGTCATTGCTAAAAGAAGTTGAACTCTTATCAATTTTGCAAGAAGAAAAAAGGTGTGAATATTGTTAAGTTTAATTAGCAAAAGTGTGTTCCGGTTAAACAAACCCTAACACAATTACTTATTATATACATATGTGCAAAAATATGCAATTACAGAACTATCCTTTTAGACTAAGAAATACTTTAAACATTACCCCTTAAGCTGAAGTGCATGTATTATATGCTTCTAACTTGTTACACATATAATTTATTTAAACTCCATAAAGCGAAGTAGTAAATAAATCAATAAGTTGGTCTTTCGATCTTATATATGTAGCATTGATTTTCTTATTTAATAATTTTTCACAAACAAAATTGTAGTCACTCTCAATGTGTTTCATGTGCTCATGGAACATTGAATTTGATGCTATATGTAGTGTATCTTAGTTATCACATATCAATTTCATCGATTGTTATTAATAAATCTAACTTCTTCTAGGAAATTCTCAAACCAAAACAATTCATAAGTTGTGGATGCCATTGCTTTTGTATTCAGATTTTGCATTTGACCTTGTTGACATAAGATTACTACCTATAGACACATGATACTATGTGGTCAAACTTTTATCTAACGACAAACCTGCCCAATCAGCATCTGTATATCCAACAACATGCACGTGTCCATAATCTTTATACAAAATAACTCAACCAGGAGATCCTTTCAAATAATGTAGAATGCAAATCATGCATTCTAATGATTAGTGCAATGCACCCATAAATTAGCTTACTATACTTTACAATAGATATATTAAGACATGTCACTTTAACTAATTGAGTTTACCTACTAACCATTTGTATCTCTCTAGGTCATCTAGAACCTCTCCTTCATTAGGCAAGAGTATGACATTAGGGTTCATAAGTGAATCAATTGGTTTTGCCCTAGTCAAACTAGTCTTAGACAATAAGTTGAGCACATGCTTCCATTAGGAAAGATATATACCTTGCTTAAAGTGAGCAGCTTCAATTTCAAGGAAATATTTTCAAATTGCCCATGTCTTTAGTTTGGAATTTCTGTTATAAGAAATCCTCCAATTGATTAATGCCTTCTATAAAACATAGAATAATTTGAATTACATCTATAACTAAGCTAAATCTACCAAATCAAGCACATGGAGATTGTTTAAGCCCATGCAAAGATTTATTTGAGTGACTAACTAATCCCATCTCCCCTTGAACAACGAAACCTGATGGTTGTTTCATATATATTGCTTCCTTAATATCACCATTAGAGGAAGGAATTTTAATGTTAATTAGTGTAAAGGCTAATGATGAGTAACAACAAGTGATATGAGAAGACGGATTGAAGTTATTTTAGCTATTGGTGAAAAGGTGTCCTTATGATCAGCACCATCGATTTGAGTATAATCTATAGCAACTCAATGTGCCTTTAATCAATTAATAGTACAATTAGGCAAGACCTTCATAGAAAATACCTATTGGTATCCAACTATAGATTTACCACAAATAAGAGATACAATTTCCCATGTATTATTGTAATAAAGAGCAAGAATTTCATTTTACATTATAGCAAGCCAACAAGGATGAGCTAAGGCCTTTGAAACAGAGTTAGGAAATGGAAATAGTAGATAATGATCTAAGGAAAGAGGCATAAGATGGTGATAGAAAAGAGTATGTAAGAATATTACAAAGAGGCTAACAAATAGAATGCTTACCATTTCTCAGTGCAATAGAAAGATCAAGATCAATGGAAGGATGACTTGAGTCCAGTGGAGGAGTTGGTGGAGACGAAGAGTCAAACGGGCTAGTATGTCGATGGTGAACATAAACTTACATATCTAGCCAATTAAGTTAAGGAAACCCTTGAGAAAAATGGCAAAGTAGTTGAAGCATTCTCTAAGGATGGCATAGTAATAGAGGCACTCTAATCAGTAGGAATTGAGTCATAAAATGGTAATAAAAGCAACATAGAGGGAACACATTGTATAAGAGAAGTCGTTAAATGTTTGTTGTGTTAGGATTTCAATTTAAGGTTTGTTTTAGGGTTGTAATTAGGGTTTCAATTTAAGGTTTTTATTTAAGATTTCATTCGTGGTTTTGGTAGTGTTGTGTAGTAGTTTGGTCGTCATAATGGTGATTGGTGGTGGGTTTGTTGTCGTGGTTATGTTTAGTTTATGCAGTAGTGGCATGTTTGTGGCTGCAGTGGCAGCTAAGGGTTTGGTTTAATTCGTTTTGGTGGCTATTAGGAATTAATGGAGGCATGTAGTGGCAGCTAGGCTTTGCTTAGTTATGGTGATGGGCTCTAGCAGTATAATAGTGGTAGATTTTGGTAGTGGGGTGGTTTGTGAGTCCACCATGCTCTGATGCCATGTTAAGTTTGATAAGTAAAAGCGTGTTCAAGTTAATCGCACCCTAACACAATGGTTTATTATATATACATGTAAAAATATGAAATTACAAAACTATCCTTTTAGACTAAGTAATACTTTTCAAGTATAATGGATCCCTTCAACTTGATCATACCCCTTAGCCACCAAGTTAGCCTTAAATTCTTCAATAGAGCAATTTGATTTATATTTAACCTTAAAAACTCATTTGTATCCAATTGGTTTCTTCTCTAGTGGCAAACTGTTTAAATTATAAGTATGATTCAACTCTAAGGACAATAATTTTTTATTCATCATCTCAACACATCTAGGATCTTCTTTAGCTTTAAGATAATTTCAAGGTTGATGCAACATAGGACAGAGGGGCGAAAAATCCTACATTAACTAACTAAGCCGCTGGCTTTGGAGCCGACCCTCATTGATCGTCTTTCAAATTTTTATAATTTTGTAATTTTAGAAATATTCTATATTTTTCTTTTAATAGAATATTTTATAGGATCCTTTTTTAGTCAAATAAGAGTTTCTTTTAAAGTCAAGACAAAGTTAAGTAAATAGGATTTATTTAGTAGTCTTTCCTTCTTTTAATATCATTTAATATAATTTTTTTTTTTAGTCTTTTTCCCGTTTTGGCAGCTTTCATGCTTGCCTATATATATGTAAGCCCTAGAGCATATGAAAGATAGTTTTTATGATTTTGTTGAATGAAATTTTGTAAGTGCTTTCTCCCTTTATCCCAAATATCAATTCCTTTGTGTAGGATTTCATATTTGTTCCCAATTACCTAGGTATTCATAGAATCAATAGGTATTTGAAGATCATAATCTGTATTCGTGCGCGAATCAATGGTTTGGGTTAAACCTTTTTGTTTTTCCGCTGCGTCAATTGGTATCAGAGTGGCGTTCACTCTTAAAGTATCATCATGCCTCGCAATGTGTGGACAAGATCTATGATTATGATTATCTGAATCAAAGGATCTGGTAGAAAATTGATTGATGGTTAAGTGTTATGGTGGATTAGGTTATAGAGAGAATGGAAGCATTTGTGCTGAATCAGAATAGAGGTGGGAACTTTAACCCTAATCCTAATTTGATGCTTGATGTATATTTTGAAGAATCAGATGACAATTATTCATCTGTTGATGAAGGCTATCATGAGAATGAAGAAAGGGAGGATGAAGTTATTTTTTAGGCTGATGGAGGACCAATCTTTGATGCTTATGAGAATGAGGCAAAGGATGACTCTTCTTTTATTGAGGAGGATGAGGATGATGAGGCTATGTTTGAAACTGTAGGTGATGGAGGACCTGTCTTCAACACTGAGTATAATGAGGAAGATAAAGAGGATGCCTTTGAAGCAGAAGATAATGGTGAACTTGTATTTGATACAAAACACATGGAAGAAGAGATTTTTCACAAAATATGATGCTATCTTTGAGGTTGGAGGGGATGAAGCACCTGTGTTTGACACAAAACATATGAAAGAAGAAATTCTCATGTACGATGATAATAGTGCCAATTTATTGTCAATTGCCAAATTTGAAGAAGAGCTACAGGATTCAAAAGTTGTTGCTAACTTGATAGGAAAGGAGGTAGACAAAGAGAGTATTGAGGAAGTCATTGAAGATGATGGGTTGAAAAATACAATTTTTCAGTCTACCTATACCATCTTGGAGAAGATTAACCCTACTGCTTATAAATTGAAACTACCCAGGCACTTTCTATAAAGACCCGACATGCTAAATTCTCAAATTAAGCACACCAAGTCCCCAACCACGTATTACTCTTACGAATTATACGTAAGGTTTTCTTAAAAGAAGGTGTTTATGTTGAACATTGCTATCCGATTTTAGGTTATAAAATCGTTTAGTTAGATTCTAGCAACAACTGGATTTAGCAGCGAAAAAATAAACTTTAATAAAAACATTTCTACATAAAAGCATTTCAAACTTCCACTATTACAAGTGGAAAAACTTTCGCTTAAACAAATCTTTACAAAAGCTTATTTACAAAACATGGGTACTAATAAGCCCTTAAATGAAAATACAAATTTATAAATAAATCTAGTCTCTATAAAACAAACAAAAGAAGAAACAAAACAACTAAACTACTCAATGCTCCTAACTCACACTACTCATCCACAAATTCTCTCTGAATCATCATAAGAGCCCAAAACGCGAATCAAGCATCATCACATCAATCATCATCATAAACTCCATCAATATCAACATCATCATCAACAAGGAACACCATCACCATCCTCAATATATCACTTGGAGAAAAGAACAATAACAACATTAATGAGTTGAAGCTCAATACACAGTAACATAATCACACACAAAGTGGCACGCAAGCTTAAGTAAATGTAATACATCAATCTATAAGTTATTATCTTTCTATTAAAATAAACAAATCAACAATGAAGTACTCACACTCTGGAACAAGCCAATGAGAATTTAGGGGTCTGAGTAACAGCAGCTGCTCAGTGGGTTGATATAAGCAATTCGAATACCTATATCTCCTATATCTATTCCATAAAAGTAATCTCATCTAGAGTTTGTAGCCGTTGCTCAACTTTACTTAACTTAGTCCACAACATGAATCTAGTTCACTCGTTCTCATAAACGTTGAACTAAACCATGGTATTTCCCTCCAAGTTTAAGCAAACATTATACAGACACTACACTCTCTATCGATCACCCGCTTAATCATAAAAGAATCGCTATTGCATCATAACGTACCATTACATAATGGTAAAGTCATTGCATCATGACTAAGGTTAAAGCGCCTAACTACCGTATCATTGCATCATGATAAGGTTGCCGCTTCTCGAACCAAATTCAATGGCGTAATAGACAACCAACACTCATCAATTATTAAGCTGAGTTTAAGTTCTTAATCCATTTTAGATGCCTATCCTAACATCCAACACGCAAGTTACTGTGTACCTTCAATATGAAATCCAAACATAGCCTCGGAAGGAATTTCAGAAGATAATCCAGAAGATAAATTAGATATCCACTTCTATTAAGGAAAAAACTCGTATAAGAAACTAAACTAAACTAATCATCCACTTTCTCAAACTTTTATTAACCTTATTTGATCAGACACTAACTTGGAACCCCACTATGGCTGCGAAGATCTCCCCTAAAAAATATGGACAGTTCTCCTATGTCTGTCAAAGAATTTCTTTTCTCTTCATTTATAGTGTTTTATTACAAAAGCATTAACAAAGAATTCATATACCAAAAACATTCATATTCCAAGTAAACACACATTTGAAACAACATACTCCCCATATTATTCAAAGATCATCTTAATTCATTCATCTAAGCTAATTATTAGCAATTAACCCTTTTTAACTTAACTTTAGCCAAATTGTTTAGAATTAGTCATTTAATTTAAAAACTAAGTCAAAGATGTTTAAACTAACTCAATCTAATTCGTTTTGACTCAGTCAAGTCTATTTAATGAAGTCGAACTTAAATTTGTTAGCTAAGTTCATTTTATAACTAACTTTAAACTCAACATTTAAGGATTTCAAAGATTACTTACATAAAAGGTATAACTTAACAAGTATTCATCTAACAATATTATATTAACTTTTAAAATCATCACCTATAACTTCAAATCATGTATATAATATACCTAGCTTTAAACATTAAGCACAACACTCATAAAATTAAAATGTAATTCATACATAAGCTTAACTTAACATTTACATGCTTAACAAGTTCATTTAAGTTCAATAGCTAATCATAATAACAAATAATAAACAAGGAAAAACAATTGAAGAAAAACATAACTTAAAACATACTAAATCTTAAACTTAGCATCAAGGAAATTCAAATAAAATTCATATAAATACATAACTCATCATTTATATACATAGCAAGATCATTTAATTTCACTAAGTCATCACAATATCATAAAACAAGCAAAGAAAATCATATATACAACATAACTAGTTTTAGTTTAATACTCATGGAAATTTAATTATTTGTTGAATCAACAAATATACTTAAATCATACGTCATTATATACTTCAATCATCATTACACATCAAATATCCTTAATCTATCTCATTAACTTAAACCAATTATTAACCATTAACTCCTTTTAAGTAAATCCTAGCCAAATTGATTAAAGTTAGTCATTTAAGTCATTTACTAAGTCAAGTTGATTAAACTTAAACAATCTAACTCATTTTAGCTTAGTGAAGTTCATTAAGTCATTTTGTACTTAGATTCATTACTAGTTCATTATATGTCTAAGATTCATGTTACTTAATCCCAAGTTAGCTTAAACCTAGCCAAATTCATCAAAGTTAAACAATCTAATCCATTTTAGTTCATTCAAGTTCATTTAGTCAAGTTGAACCTAGAATTATCAACTAAGCTCATTTTATAACTAACTTCTATTTTTAATCCAAATTATTTATTAAATTACAAATGCACTTAATTCATGCTTAATTATATCAATAAATTAACATAACACATGAAATATCTCTTATCTATCTCACGTTACCTCAAAAAGATCTATTTACACTTAACAAAAAACATTTAGAAAGCAAATACAAGTTTTTGACTTAGTTTGAAAAACACAATAGTTGAAAAGAACTAGAATTTAAGAATCTATAAGTTTTGAATTTGTAAAAACTCAAAAACTAAAATTTGTAGATCTCTTTTTAAGCTTTCTATAACAACTTGAATCACCTCAATCGGAGGTCATATGAAAAAGTTATGGCTAAAATACAATCAAGCTGCAAAATAGGGCAATGTTGTAAAACAAACGCCAACACTTCTACACCGGCAGCGTAAATCTCAATGTCGACAACGTAGAGGTTCAACTTTAAGCCCTGGAAAATTGCAGTAAATAATTCTAAAGATGAACTTTGAAAATAAAACCCTGAAAGTCACTCCGAATTAAAACCGAACTTCGACAAGTCTCAAATTCCGAAAGAAGCTGGAAATTTCCGAATCGTGAGAAAAATGAGAAATCTCAGAAATAAAACAGCAACTCAATATGCTTCCATTCTAAAACCTCCACGTACGACAAATTTTATATTTAACTCCAACTTATAAATTTGGGTAAAATAGATCCCTAAAACAAATTATTAAGAGGTAAATAGTGATTAACCTTAGGAAATAAAACTCAATCCAAAGAATTCCGAGAACGTTGTGAAATATTAAATACTTATAAAAATCGACCTTAAAATAAATCTCACCAATCAGATATGTCATATAAGTATAAAATATCAGTTTCCAATTTGGCAAAGGTGTAAGCCGAAAAGTTGACCGGGAAACCTAAGTCCTTGAAACTCCCAAGAAATTCCATAGTCTAGATCCAGCAATTACATGTTCCTAAACCAAGGAGTCGGAATAAGAGGAAAAGGTGTAATTAGTTCGTATTAAGCCTAGGATGCTCTAAAGGATGAGATCAACGAGTTTTCGACCTATTCCAATCCGGTCAGGTGCCGACTTCGAAAAGCGCGCCCTGAGATTCTAAATGTTAAAAATATGTTATTAATTCCGTTAGACTCATATTTCTATAGGATCTCTAAGTTATTAGTTTTACAAATTTTCAAATAGCTAGAATTATCTTATTTTACAAATCTATTTGTATTTCGTTACTACCGGTAATTAGTGAGTCTTCCAGTACGGTTTGATATTATTCATTAACTAATTTTTATTATTATTCTTATAATATATACCCTAGTTCTCCTAGTAATCGAATAAACTTCGAAAAATCGGAGAACGAAACCCTATATCGGTCCAATTCAAGCTTAGTGAGAGGAGCTTAGAAACCCTAGATCCGACTTTCCTTCGGTTTCATAATAAAAGAAGTTTTATAAAGTAAATGAGTGTGAATTATTGTTCTAAAGTATATTTTAGACCTTTGAAAGTTTTAAATTTGGGAATTTTTCAATTCCGGAGCTTAATTACGGAAAAGCGTGCCCCGGGACCACGAACTCAGAAAAATGTTCCGGAATATTCATTAGAACCATAATTTTATAAGGATTCCAAAAATATCAATATTATAATTTTCCGGGCTATAAAAATTTCGGTTATAGCCTTTTCCCGTGTTTTCGTTACAACTAGTAAAGTAGATGTCTTGTCTACTATTCACAAGTACAACCTACACTACATACTACTCATACCATATTCTTACATCCTTACAACTACTCAATTATATTTTCTTTTCCAAGAAATTTTTGTCTCCTATTAAATTATCACTTTTATTACATTTTTTACACAAATTCAACACATACACCCCCCTCCCTCCCCCACCCCACCACCCCCCCCCCCCCCCCCCCCCCCCCCCCCCCCGTTCTCTCTCCTCTTCATTTTTTTTCACTCTTTCAAAATTGTGCAAAGGTTAAACTCTCTCTTCTCTCCTCTCATCCTTGCCGTGAACCACACTTGCACACACACTCACTCACAACTCCATTTCATCTTCTTTTCTATTCCAAATCTCCATATATGTGATGATCTTAAGCCTTGTTATTACCAAATCTTGTAATGGCAAGACCATTCTTGAGTGTTTTCCCCTTTTAATCCCAATGAGCTTATGCTAGGGACATGAAAACACTAATACAAGAATATCAAGCCATCACAAGAAATGGATCTAGTGTTTAAAAGAGTTTTTGTTGAAGTATTATCTTGTTCATACATGAAAAGTAGAGATCTAGTATAGAAGTTCATGTTCATGCCATGAAACTCATGATTCATGCAATATATTTGGTACATCTAGTGTTTAGACATTCATACCTCAATCTACACTTATGCTCATATGGTTATTTTGATTATCATGCATTGATGATCATAAAAATGTAGCCTTGCCTATGTATAGATATGTTAGATGGTAGATCTTCATGTATAGAAGACGAGAAATTTGGAAAAGAAAAGATTTTGTTAGAAAGGCCTAGTTGAAAATTCGGATGATTTTGAAACCCTATTTTAAGAACCACTAAAACCACTTTAAAACTCATATTTTTCATGAAAAATGGAAGGTATATGTAATAGATACCCCTAAGGAATGTTTTTCATAAGTTTAGATGAGTGTAGGCTTGAGTAAAATGTAAAACAAGTAGTGAAGTTGGAATGGAAAATTTTGAGATAGTGATTAGTTTGTTAAATTCGTAATTTGGAATCATGCCTACATAAACACCTAGTATTTAAGCTTAAATTGAATGTTTTATGAGTTAAACGAAGTCCTTAGACAATAATATAATAAAGCTTCAATTTTTGATGCATTAAACAAGTTTTCTCATAGGAAAAATGCAAGAAAAGGAAATTTCCAAAATTTAGATTTTTGTGAATAGGTTGTTTAAAAACATATTTACCAAGTGAAAAATGTGAATTTTTATGCATAAATGAAGATCATGATTAATAGATGTTGAGAACTCATTTTTATTTAGATAGCAAGTAAATTCCAAGAATAAAATCCTAAAAACTCTAGGACATGTAAAATTGGAAAGAATAGCTATTTAGAAGTGACCAATATTGAGTTTTATAATAATTAGGAGTTCCTAAGAGTTCATCATAAAAAATCTTCAAGACCATGCATATATTGAGCTCATTACATGGAATTCATACTATGAATTCATTCATATACCATCTATACATGAATCATCAACCAGGAACATTTTTACCAAATGCGAAACAATTTTTCGGAACCGGAAACGTTACAGAACAGATCTGATCCCTCTGTTCCATGACCTTAATGTCTTCAAAACTTGAAAATAATATTAGAAATAGGTAGATCTTTCGAAGTAGATAGAAATCGATATAAAATTTGTGAAATTCCGAGCTAAAACAACTAAGTCATGGCCGTTTTAAGTTGGAACTTCCGCAAATAGCGAGAATCACGATTTTGAGTAGTTTAGATGCATAGCTTGAATTAGTGATGTGATGATATTCTTATTAGGCTATTCTTATTTGGTAGGTGATCCCGAGCACGAAGATACCCCATCACCTGACTACCGTTATTACGAAACCGGCGTACCATGGCCGAGTGAGTACTACTTCCGTTCTCAATTATTGCTTGTGATTGTACTGATAGTGGCACTAGTTGTTTAGGCAAAGATAAAAAGATGATTATGCATGATGGGGTATATGGGAATTATATACTTGTCTGTTGTTGATATGTGAAGTTGAACTTAAGGAATATCGAAACCGAGTGCTAAGCTGCTGCTTGTTTAGCTAGAAATTATATTGATTTGTCTGCGAATAATTGTTGGTCACCTAAAAGAATTGGAATAAACCATATTGGACTTCAATTATAATTGGACTCATTCATATCACAAAGGGATGGAGCATTAGCATATGTTGGTTTTTCGTGACCCATAAAACGAATATATGTTGGTTAATCGTGATCCATAAAATGAATATATGTTGGTTCATCGTGATCCATAAAACGATTTGTTGTTCAGTTGACTGTGAGCTTAAACGGCGTTGTACCGCAGGATTCGTAAATCTGCTAACCCGGGATGGAGGGTGTAAGTCCATCCACATATGATTTCCGGCTGGTCATATGTTTGTTGAACTCACTTGTTTGATGCATTTTACTTGATTGATAAATTACTTGCTTGAATGTTTATCTTAACTGCGATTCAAAAGTTTTCACTCACTAAGCTAGTGTAGCTTATACTCCATTAGTTTCCTGTTGCAGTATGAATACCTTTGGCTATCTCCGAGGACCCGTGGACATCAGGTACAGCTCTTAGAGGTTGAGGAGCTTATGTTAAAGCCGGGACCTAAAAGTAGAAATGGACTTCTAATCCTGTTTCCCAGAACCAGTGTCTGAAAGATAATACAAAGAATTTTATGAGCCTGAAAATTCTTAGTATTGTAATCGGGGGTATGCCCCCTAGCTCATGTAATAGAATAATTTTCTTGTAAGATGGTCATGATTTACGTTCTTGCTGCTATGTATGTCTCCTTAAACTACTACGAAGCAAAGTATGGTCTATGTATGTTGAGAGTGAGCCTTACACCCGATGTTTAAACTCATGGAGAAACTAAGGTTGTCTTACTTGAGTTTAAATGTCAAGTGTGGCGAACTGTCACGTGTAGTACACACTTTGGGGCGTGACATTAGCACCGGTAGCATAGGAGGCAGCATTAAGGAATTGGCATTCTGATCACTTCAATGTTGGCGGTGTAGAAGTTCCAAAAGGCGATGTTGAAGACAGAACAGCTTTACGAAAACATAGTTTTTACACTTTATTCTCATCAAAACTTCTTCAAATCATCTACTAAGCTTCCTATATCAATTCTAACATCAATTAAACACTTATAACAACTTCTAACAATTCAAACTTCATGCGACAACATCAAACAAATCCAAACTTCATCAAATCCCAACTTCCACTATTCATCCTCTTCCTCCTTCACAAACCAACCTCCAACATACATATATCAATAAATACATAGATAAACAGTACTCTCAATCCATTTCTAATATCTATATATCAATTATAAGCTTGTAAACAACAATTAAAAGAAAGACAATTCAAGATATAAACTTAGCTTTTGGAAAAACATGTAATTTCTTCTTCTATCTTCATTCCTAACTTTGATTTCTCCTTTAGCTTTGTTGAATTTGAGTTTTGGTGAGATGAATTGGAGAAAGAGAGAAGAGAAAATGAAGAACAAGAAGAAGAAGAAGAAGAAGAAGAAGAAGAAAGAAAGAAAGGGCAAAGAAAACGTAAGAAGAAGAAATAGGATGTCAGGGGGATGAAAAGAAATAAAAGGGAAGGATAAGGATAGATTTTAAGATATTTTAGAATTTAGGTATAGGTTTAGAACTATCAGATCAATATCTATAGTTCTAAAAGTATTTAGAAGATGATTTCCAAACTAAAATGTTAGAAATTAAGAACTTAAAATAAGAACTGAATTTAGGAATTTATTTTGGATAAAAGGTAATTAATTTGAGTTTGGGTTTAAGAACTGATATTTCTAGACAAGCAAATGAACTCAAATTTTATTGAGATTTAGGAATTAGTGTTAGGCTATGAATCAAGAGTTTTTGAATCCTCTAAACAATTTAGGAACATGTGTAGGAGATTTAGAATCAAAATCTCAAATTTCATTTAATTAATTACTAATCTAACTTTGTCAACTTGTCTATTTATATCCTATGATTAATTTAATTCATTCAAATCTATCTAAAACCCAATTTCTAATATATGTGAAGGCTTGGAGTATTTCACTTTCGAACTGATAGTTCATTTAAAGTGAAGCATCTCATTCCTTTTAAGTGGTTCATGCGTAACATGGTAAAAATTCGAGGTCGAATTTTGTCCAGCCTAGAGAGGATGATGCAGCATAGGATAGAGAGCCGAAAAATCCTACACTGGCCACATAAGCCTCTAGCTTTGGACATGACCCTCATTGATCGTCTTTCAAATTTTTATAATTTTGTAATTTCAGAAATATTCTATATTTTTCTTTTAATAGGATATTTTTTTAGTCAAATACGAGTTTCTTTTAAAGTCAAGACAAAGACAAGTCAATAGGATTTGTTCAATAGTTTTTTCTTTTTTTAATATCTTTTAATAGAATATCTTTTTTTAGTTCTTTTCCTTTTTTAGCAGCTTTCATGCTTGCCTATATATATGTAAGCCTTAGGGCATATGGAAGATAGTTTTTATGATTTTGTTGAATGAAATTTTGAAAGTGTTTTCTCTCTTTATCCCATATATCAATTCCTTTGTGTAGGATTTCATATTTGATGCCAATTACCTAGGTATTCATAGAATCAATTGGTATTTGAAGATCACAATCCAGTATTCATGTGCAAATCAACGGTTTGCAATAAACCATTTTGTTTTTCCGCTGCGTTAGTGGTTCTTGAACCACTAACATTTTAGCAAGAGAAATTATATAATCTTTGGGACATTTGATCAGTGAATCAGGAAGGAAAAGGGGATAATAGCTGCTGGTTTGAAAAACATCAGCAACTGGACATCTTGCATTGCTTGATGAACTAGATTGAACATTATGAACAAAATCCTTTTCTTGTTCTATTAGACTTTCGAATGTGAGATTGAGGATTATCTGGCGAATGTGTTTGCGAGTTGTCTGATGACTCTGATGAAATATTTGAATCGAATTGATGAACTTTATTACAACTATTTATACTTGACATATCTTATAAGAATCATCTAGATGTCCCCCCAATTAAGATAGTAGACTTAACAGTCCAATAGATTGTATGTACTCAAGGATTTTTCCTACATAGCCCCATTGAGTTATATTTTGGCTTCACATACAATATGCTTTTGGTGATACACCAAGTTCATCTAGAAAATCTTTACGACATTATACTAATCTTGACAGCTGATCTGTTGCTTCTGATCAATCATCTTGCAGGTTTATTTTAATTCGTATATAGGACACCACTATCGAAGATGACCTAACAGAATATTCACGAATCAGGAATATTTTTCTTACTTCTGACGGTTTTAACGTGGTGCCTTTAACTTCGAGATGGCGGTTTTCTTAGCTTCAATACTTTCTGAATTTTTCATCAGCTGACCCTCCTTTTCCTTTTGACAAGACTCAATTTCTTTAAGTTGAACCTTCATTTCCTCTTCCTTTCTCTTGAGTTCTTCAAGCTCTCCATTTAACCTTGTAATTTTTTCTGGACCGGTGGATTTCTCAAACTCCTCAAATAGTTGTGGTAAAATCTGAAAAGAAAAAGAAAAAAAAAAAAAACGACAAGAAATACGTGAGATGCTCATCTTATTAGTGAGAACAAGATACATCACCATAAATTAACATTTACTCTTATTATCGTAATGAAACGATTAACTGTTTGGTTAATCTTATTTTGGTAGTTTTAGCATCTTTTTCTTTTTTTTTTTTTTAATTTTCAAACAGAATGTTTATCAATGAATAGATGAAAATGACATAAAGACATTTTTACTCATAAATAAATCAAACAAATCAAATCAAAAATAAATGTAGATCAAATACAGATACAAATAAAGATAAGATAATCAAGCAGGGCCTACCTCAGGTAACACACAAGACGAGTGAGCGATCGTATTGCATTGTCCACAGCAGTACAATAAATAACCTACAGGGGGGGTTCGATTACATTTGTAGCATTTGTTTGTTGCTGAACTATTTTCCAACTTCTTGAGAGGATGTTCATGATCCTTGGGTTCTATGATTTCAGGAAATGGACAAGGAGCACAACGGAAATGCAGATTATAGGTACAGCCATGATCTATGCATAGGAAGCGGTGAGAAGCTCTTTGATTACCACAAAAGTCACAACTGCGTCCACGAACGTTGAAATCGAAAAATAAAAGCTTGTGGCCTTGATATTGAAGTACGGTATTTCCTCGGATCGATTGAATGCATCTCACACATAGGTTGGAATTACAACAATTACATCGATAGATGAAACAAAAGCCAATCTCGTTACAAACACTGCATTGAAAAAATGGCCCTATATGATTTGCATCAACATGAAGAGTGAGAGAATGCTGCGAGTGAGATGGATGATCATTAAGCTCTGTTTCCAATTTTTCCAGTTCCCTCCAGCAGCAGTAATGGCAGTGGAATCGGCAGTCTTTACACACAAGAATATAGTCCGATTCTGGTTTATCGAATAAAAGTGTTTTGCAAACAATGCATTTGTCCTTCGTTTTTCTTAGGGTTATTTCTTTTATTTTTTCTTTCGATAATTGATTTTTATGGTATGTTGTCAAATGATGTTGGTGGTGTTGAAGAGGCTTGAACTTTTTAGAGCTTTCATACTCTTTAGCCAGAGATCGTAAAACCTGAAATAATATCATAAATATCAATGAAAATATGGCATTGGCAAGTTGTAATTTACTATAGCAGATGACAGTTAGGGAATCATTTTAAATCCTTTTATTTAATGCAAGTTTTGCCTATTGAGAGGTTTTTGTTCTGTTACTTTTTCACTCTCATTCAATTAAATCATATTGACAAAGGATATCTTTTCCCAAAAAGAAAAAAAGGTACTTAATATTATATTTATAGACACATGGATGTAATGAATTATATATAAAAAATATATATAATTAAATATGATTCACGTAATTTTATATTGACAAAACAAGCACATCACTAAGCCGAGCCATGACACATCCCTTGCCTAGTATTTTTTACTACTTTCTAGCAACTTTGTTTACTTTTATACATAATAGTAGGAATGTACTTGCGATGTAAAAATTAAATATAACAATATAATAAAATTTAAAATATGTGGTAATTGTTAAACTAAACACTCAAACATTAATTGATATGTGTGAAAAAAAAATCTATGCATAAAGAAGAATAAATATAAATGTATATATACAATTGCAGTAGTAAATCATAAATGTAATTATTAAATTGGACATAAAAAAATATTAATCATATTATATTTCTTTCATCAAAGAAGTACTATGTGCACATCAGAACAATAATAAATTTTAATTAGTGAGTTTTATATAGCATTTTAAACTTTTATATAGCACACATTGTGTGTATCATAATATTATATAAACAAATTAAGAAATAAATTACTGTTAATGATGCATAATAATGAATTATTATTATAATTATTTATTGCTTTATATATAAAAATTCATCTTTTGTTTAAATTACAAGAGTATCTTTCAAGAAAATCCTTACTAGTTAATTTTAATAGGTTTTAATATAGTATTGAAAAATATTTAAGTGATTTCAAATGTGAAAATAGACTTTTAATAGTATAGATAAAAACTACCTTACAATACCGAAAATAGACTTTTAATAGCATAGATAAAAACTACCTTGCAATACCGAAACACCCTCATCTATCCTTAATTTCTTCCATGATGGACTTTGTAAGCCTAGTCCATCCTACAAACATTCACATTAAAAGCATCCTTCAATAATAATAATAATAGAACTCCGGCTCTTCAAATTAACACCCCGTGCGGTTTTTTCAAATATACCCATCACTCATCCCCAACTTTCAATGGCCCAAAAAAAAAAAAAAAAAAGAAAAAAACCCAACTTTCTCTTTGTACAGGGAACAAAATAGTAGGATCTTTGATCTACCAATCTCAACAAAACCTGTAACTTTTTTAAAAGTAAAAAGATGTGGAAAGATATTGAAAAAAAAAAAAAAGGAGGAAAAGAAATAATAGGAAAAAAACTTTTCTTATTATTTAAATATAAAAAATGAAAATGAGTGAAAATGAGAGATAAATATAATCATAATACCCCTATTATTTTTGTTTCCATTTATTATTAAGGACATCCTTGTAATTTGAAGAAAAAATATTGAGCCAATCAAGTGGAAGCATTTCTATTCTTTTCTTCATCCACTTTCAACCTTTATTAAAGTTACCAAACATCTATCAGCCTTTCATTTCTTTCCTCTTTCTTAACTTCCACGTATTTCTGCTCATCCCAACACAATATAAGTGTACAGCTAACCATTTTCATATCTGTGCACTCCCTTTCCCTGTGGGACCCAGCTACATTAATAACCACGGAGCCTCCAATACGCAAGGAACACACTTCCCCTCAAGCCAAGCTTATCATCCCTTTCTCTCATCCCCACTCTTGGAATCTTTTTTTTTTTTTTTTTTTTCAACACATCCTCATGAAGAGTATGCCAAAAAAAAGTAGTCTTTCTTTGTTTTCTAAAAGAAGTAAATTTTTCTCACGGTAGCACTTGGATCTAGCACTCTGTTTAGATTTTTCTTTAAGTAATAAAAATGGGACGAAAAGAGTGAAAATTTAAAAGAAAAAATGAATGAAAATGAAATGAAGTGTGTGTGTATATATATATATATATATATATTGGTTTTTAGTAGTTGAAGAAAATAGAAAGGAATGAAAGGAAATGTTTTCATTTTTCTTGATTCGTTTGTTTTCGAAAAGAAAATTATGAAAAATGGAGCTAGCAATTGATAAAATTATCTAGTTTTATTCTTTTGAAATTAAAAGTAGTTAAAAAGGACTGTTTTTTTAATCATATCTCTTTTCCACTGATTTCCATCCGCTTCTTTTCAATTTTAGATAGAATATAAATGGTTCTTTTAAAAACTGAGCAAGCAATTTCCTTCTCCTTCTTTTAATTCTCTTCATTTCATTCGAGTTCCAAACATCAAGCATACTGTGTGATCATGCCTTCATTAATCGCTTGGCACCGCTCCAACCGATCTTGTATTCCATTTCCACCTTCTTGAAGCCCCCATCCTCAGTGTCTTCAAACGATCGATTCTTACGAGATCTGAACTTTGCCACTCACTCTGGCGTTCGATTCTCACTCCCATATATGACTCCAAACTAGACGAATCGAGAGAATTATATTGTTTATAGAAATTAATATGATAAGTCTCTTAACAGGTAATATATTTTTATATATATATATAATAATGCCCAATTTATCTAATCAGGCGAAGTAACAGGGGTTGTAAATCTGAACTAGAGATAAAAGAACATGGTACCTCATGGGACACTAATACACAACTCATATGAGCGGCATAGGGTGCTGAGGCAGAGCAGCATTGAACGCAGTAATACACAGGAAAATCCGGATGTCTTCTCTCCTCACAAGCATCACAGTAATATTCACCCGTATCATCCTCCTTGAAATTCTCACGAAACGTCAGAGGATGTAAATGTTTGTGTTGTATGGTTTTAGGAAATGCTAGTGGTGCGCAATGGAGGTGCATACCGTATATACAATCGCGAACCTTGCATTTAAACACAGGAGGCTCTAGGATTTTATTTTCGCAAATGAAACACTCCTTGTTTTCAACTATGGGTTGATCGTAAAAACCCAGCTCATGACCTTCGTATTTAAAGGTGATGTTAGAAGTAGTGGAATTCAGATTTTGGAGAGCGCATTCCAAGTCCAGGTCGAAATTGCACTTGGAACATTGGTAGGAGAAGCCTTTTCTCGATTCGCTGGAGCAACCTTTGCATACGAATTCTGGCATATGGGTAAGGGAAAGTGGGTGGTTAGGATGGCTAGGGTGTCGAAGGATCTCTTGCCGTAGACGAGTACAGTACTCATGAAGGTAAAACTCGCATTCCACACAACCGTAACTCGGCCCATGCGGATCAATTTCCGACCGACATCCCCCACATGTTCCAAGAAAACTTTGCTTAGTACAGTGGTTGGGGATTAATGGATGGTGGTGGCTGAAATGTTGAATTTCCATTTTCTCTTCTTTTTTTTCCTTTTCCCTTTCTCGTTATCTTGTTGAAGTATTAGCTTCTCAATAAAAGGATAAACGGAGCATGGATGGTTCTTCTCTATCTCTGATTTTGCAATAATGGAACGGAGCTCCTTGTCTTTTTGGACCTTATAAACAAAGTAGTCTCCTCGGGAAAAGGAATAAAATATTAATATTTTTAAAAATAATTACGGAAAATGCCATTGGAGCAAAATTATTCCTGATTTTAAGCAACATGGCCTCGTCTCTTGAAGAGACGAGGTCATTAGTGACTGACCTCGTCTCTTCAAGAGACGAGGCTGCACCGGATATGACCTCGTCTCTTGAAGAGACGAGGTCAGTTGTTCCTCCCACCAACTCAATCTATTACTCAAGAAACCCAAAAAATTACATATAAAACCTGTCAAGTAGAAATATAAATGTCTATACGAGCCATTAAACAAATTCAACACGGCTATAATACCATTCAGCCTAAAAATACATGCTGAATCCCAATTTGAATCATTCAATCACAGCGGTATTGTGATTGTTTGCCAGCACAGTGCAATGAAAATATGGGAATTTGTTGGCTCGCAACAGATAATATGAAACGAAATGCTGATTCATTGTTCTTTTAAAATGTACAAGAGAAAAGGAGTACAATATACATACAAAAACAATACAATAAAATAAGAAGCTGTATGCAACAATGAAAATAAAGAAAATCTATCATCTACTACTGCTGCTGATGTGTGTCCCTCCTATGTTGCTCTCGGCCTCTACCCCGCCTCACGTACGTCCTGGGTAACGGGGTACGCAGATGTGGATGCTGTGTAGGTCGAACAATATCTGTAACTGTAGTATCCTCATGTCCAGTAGCAGCACTGTACTGGTGGAACGGGACAGGGTCTGGCTCGACCTGTGTGAGCCCCTCCTCATATCATGTGATGGCGATGGTTGTCTCTTCTGTGGAGCCAAGGGGTGTGGAACTCTGAGTATGACGGGTCTGGCATGGGGGTGTCCCCATATAGTAAGATGTCGATGACGGGCCAGCCTCGTCCTAAATGACCTGAGAAGGACCCGGCTCATCATGTGAAGGTAGATTAGACGGCTTAGGCTCATCTCTGATCTGTATACCCGGTGCTCGAGTTCGTCCTCGACCCCTGCCTCGTCCCCGCCCACGCCTCTCTCTAGGAGTCTGTCATCTGTGTAAGGTATGAGGCTGTAGGTCACCCTGTGCTGCAGGTGTTGATGAAGCTGGTGGCACTGGATCATTGAAATTCAACCCCATAATCTCTTCCACCACACGACAGACATCTCGTGCAGTGGATGGAGTGAGCTCTGGGGGCATGTCTGGGATGCTATAAATGAAATCATGCTGCGAATAATAGCAAAAAATTATATCGGTAAGTAGCTGCCAAGCCAGTACAACTGCATATAAAAGCTTGAAGAGACAATTATCTTACCATGTATCGTATGATAGCTCCCGTGCGTCCGATCCAGCGTTGGGTGATCGCATGATACCACTGGAAGTAATCGTCAGATGTCCCAGCAGGCAAATCGGGCAGGTCAACTATGAAATCACGCCGAGCATCCCACTCAGCTATCCACCTAGCATGCTCCACCTGCCAGTTCCACTTGGAACGTCCTCTCATGTCAATCTCATGGAGGGGTCTCATGTCGGCAGGGGGAGCTGGAATCCCCTGGAAGCCACCAAACTGTCTGAGCACTCTGTCAGGGTAGTAGTGCTCGACAAGGTAGAAGCATACCAGGGGGACCCGTGCACGCCACACATCGCTCCCCGCTAGGCAGTATGGCGGCAAGGGGCAAGATCAAACTATATGGGTCCTACACCACCTGATGCAGTAGGAAAAGTAAAATATTGCGTTAACAAACCATCGTACTATAGCAAAGTAACAACAGAAATCATTGCAAAACAGTTGAGGTATAGGAGGGAACCGATGTCATACATGATGCACCGTTTGTCGATCGAAAGATGCGTGGTACTCAATCAGCAGATGTGTCGATACTCGAGTCACTTCGAAAGTCGCACCCCAATGGCTGATGAGCGGGGCCCGCGGTAACTGATGTGTGCAGGCGATGAACTGGGGCAATGTGGGGGAAGTGCTCCCATGCCCATATCTGCAGGAAAACTAATGGTCCTGCCATGTCCCCCGTGTCAATGTGGGAAGCCAAGCATAGCTGCCTGTATAACCATGCCAAACAGGCAGCTCTCCACGCGTGCTACCCGGCCGTCTCGAAGTCTCAGAGTAGCTGTAGGTACATGAGATGAACGTAGTTAGAGGACTTGTCCGCGACAATGAATCCCCCAAGCAGCAGTAAAATGTATGCCCGAGCATGTCGTCTGATCATCAGATCATCGGCAAAGTCAGGTAGGTCGCTGAAGTGGCTATCCAACCACGACATCTTCAGGCGACCACCATCCATATCAACGCCAGGCTGTGGCCGGAGTCCCAGCAACTCCTCGCATAAATCTGGATAATCAAGCCTAGCGGTACCCGTCACTGCCAATCCATCTACAGGGAGGCCCGTGAGGACAGAAACATCCTCCAAGGTGACAGACCACTCGCCCGTGGTCATGTGGAACGTATGTGTCTCTGGTCGCCACCTCTCGACCAAAGTTGTAAGCAGATGCCAATCTAGCTGAATGAAAGGCATATGGGCTGCCCCTACGAACCCTGCCTGAGATAGGAATGGCAACAGCCGCTCGTCAACCTCTGTAGGTACTCCTGCTGGTCTCCTGAGCCTCGCTTCTCGCCGTCGGCAATGCAAAACCTCATGCTCCTACAATACAGTTATCGCATTAATTAAAGACCACTCTCACCTTAGCCATCAAATCTACAATCACTGAATTTGAAAGAATGAACTAACTTGTCCATCCCAGGCTAGAATGGACCTATGTACGGGCTACTGTGTCAGTAATGAGCTATCGATCGGTCTTGGATCCATCTACGAAGGAAAAAGGAAGATATATTGTCAAAGTCCACAAATGTTGATTAAACACAAGCATAACAAAAATACGTTAAATAATGACTCATTAGTGCAGTAACAAAAACATATAAGAATAAAGAAATTCCATTACCACCACGACTCGACTGCCCCGTAACTAATCTACCCGCCGATCCCGTATTTGGACAACTTCTTATGTTGTGGCCCTGCTGCCCACAACAATCGCATGAATAACCTCGGGGGCCCTCTCGAATGTCCATCTCATTTTGAAATCGTTTCTCCCTGGGCCGACCCCTTTTTCTAATAACCCCTTCGCTTTATCCATTTCCTCACAAATCCTGCCATCTCATCAAAATTAGCTTCCACGTATCAAATTCAAAAAATCACACTTATCAATTGCATTCCTCGTAACATTTAACATAACTCCTACACCTGCACCTCCACTTTCAAAGTTAAAATTTAATCTATAATCTCTTCTGCTTCTTACAAATATTTGCTTTTTTCATCGCATTTTTCCATGCCATATTAAATCGTCATACCAATGCTAAGGTCCTAGGTACACCCTGTTAACGACAATTGAAATTATTTTCAATTTTTTTCTGCACACTCAATTTCCTAAAATAATTACCCAACAATAACTACTTATGACTTAATTTTTTCCAAAGCAAATATTATACATATACATCTCTATACAACATACAACAAGCAATGTCTTAATTATGGTATTAAACTAAGATTGTATTAATCTAATTACCATTGATACAAGTTGATAACTTATTAAATAATATATCAGTATCATCACATATTCATATATCTAAGTATGAACGACGCATTTTAGTATTTATTTCATTTAAATCTTATTATATAGAATATGTATTCTTATGTATACTTCGGTTTATTAATTATGATATTAAACTAAGATTGTAATTGAAAATGCCATTATGTCTACTTCATTTCTCCTTTATTATTTTTAAGCAAACGCGCCATAATAGTAAAGTAGCAACATACATTCGGCGTACGAATCATGCTATAAAATTATTCTAACAACACATACAATCTTAATTCAACAATGCAGCATGAATGATTAAAAAAAAATACGAAAACACGCGAAAATCCAACCTCAAAGTTCGTCGTTCGCCGTTGGTGGTCTCGCTTCAAATCTCCTCTTTTCGACCCTCCTACCCAACCAAACGCTACACAATCAACTTTGGATAACTCGGGGATGAGCGATTACGGTCGATTTGTGGATTTGGTGCGCCAAAAATCAATGGGAATTCGCGATTTGCGAATTGGGGATTTTGGGATTTAAGGTTTGCGTCGGACTGAAATGGGGAAAATGGGGAAGAAGAGACGCCGCGGGAATTTTAAGTCGATGACCTTGTCTCTTCGAGAGACGAGGTCATGTGTTGTGCAGCCTCGTCTCTTGAAGAGACGAGGTCACTATATATATTGAGGCCTTGTCTCTTGAAGAGACGAGGTCAGTCACTAATGACCTCGTCTCTTCAAGAGACGAGGCCATGTTGCCTAAAATCGGGAATAATTTTCTCCCGATGGCATTTCCGTAATTATTTTTAAAAATATTAATATTTTATTCCTTTTCCCTAGTCTCCTCCATGTCAGTCAAACTAGAGACAATATTATTTTAACTAAAATTTTAATAAGCAGTTCAAAACAAAAGTGTATGGTTGCGAATTATATACTCCTAAATTTATAAATATGCTATCCATATTTTCTAAATAAATTAAAAAATGTCCTTTCTGAAAAGCAATCAAATGTAAATCGTAAATACTGCTATTAACTATTTATTAGTTGTGGATAGATTTATAGTTTGTTTGGATTGTTTGATTTTTACTCGTATTGTATCTATGTCATATATGTATCTTTAATTTATCTTTATTATATCTATATTGTATTTTTATGGTCTGCTTATAAGTAAAATTATCATTTTTTACTGTTATCTATTTCTTAAAAACATTTGTTTGAAAATTAAAATATAATATCAAAATGACTAGAACATGATGAAACAAACAGACCCTAATTAAAAATTTAAATTATGGATACTTATGGGATTTAATAGATGTTTTATATTTAGGAAACATGTCAAAACAACTTAACATTTCACAAAAATTTTATTGGGTACTTAAATTTTGAAGTGGTCAATTTAATATCTAATCAAAATTTTTATAATTATTTTTACTACCTCACTAACATCGTTTGCTCTATTTCCTAATGTAGTTTATTAGTGCTAGATGGTGTCAGGAGTTTCAATAAAAAATCAACTGTATGTCATCTCTTCTATGTCTACAAATAGAGCAAACTATATTAAGAAGATAGTAAAAATAAAAATAAATATAAAAAGTTTGATTTAATATTAAATTGACCACTTTAAAATTCATGTACTAAGTTAAACTTTTTATATAATATTTAAGTATCAAATTTGACATTTATTTATATTTACATATTTTTTTAAACTTATAAAGAGTTAAAGTCAATTTTTTAAAGTGTAGGATGAATCTACTTATAAGTGATTAATAGTTAAAGGGTATATTTACTGGTAAAAAAGAACGAAAGAGGGCGAAAAATCTGTTCATATGGGGGCTGGCATCTGCATTCTTCTGTGAATTGCATAAATGAAATTGACATTAAAAAAATTATTAAAAAAAAAACTAACAATAATGTAATAATTAATGAGACTACGTATGTTCTAGATTCTTGTACGTTCAGACACGTGCATTGCTTTTTTTTTTTTTTTCGTGAAATTAAAATTACCAGGAATAGTGGACACCATTGCGTCAGGCATCTACCTTCAATTTGTCTTATTCATTTCCTATATTGACTTTCTCGCATCATGAATGGTGATACCGTATCCATTCTTCTTTTTTATTTATTTATTGTTTATTTTCTTCATTTGCTGTGTATCGTCAAAATTATATAATGATAATAGAAAATTTGTATGGTCATGTAATGTTTTTAACAGGCTGCCTCTGGTTGTTATTTAATAAACTCAAATTCATATTTAATTATGATTTTATATTAAAATATCTAATATTTTAATTATATATTTATTTTAGCAGTTAAATGATTCATTAAATAGTTTTAGTGATAGGATAGTAGAAATTTCGAGTAATTATAATAATAAAAGAAAGATGTGTATTCTAATTTTGTTGTAGTGGAATTTGGAACTATTTAGTCCTCATGTGAGTAGGAACGTAATCAGGGCGGGTTTGGGATGAGTCACTTAAGATCCGAACCCGACCCTGCTTCTCAATAGGGTCTCCCAAGCCCGACTTGTGACCCTATAGAGTTTTTTATTCAATACCCAAACCTATTCCTATAGGGTTTTGACCCTGACTTGCTTTGCCCCGCGACCCGCTTCATTTATTTATTTTTTTCCTTTTCAACTCTCAGCTTAATTCAATTGCATCTTCCAACAAAATATTGGATGGTAGGACAACAACTAGACTTCAATATAGTCTAAACCGAGCTAGGCTAGTTACAACACACTTGCCAATTCACAAATTCATTGAACTAGCTATTTTATTTGTTAAAACAACAAAAATTAATAATATTGTAAAAATAATTTTTTAAGAGATAAAATAAAAAATTAGAAAAAAAGACAAAATAAAGTTAAAATTATTAACAACCATTCTTAAAGACAAAAATTAATAGGTTTTGTTTATTAAAAATTCAAAATCGATTTTTTAAATTGTTTATAATATGACGGGTTCAGGTTACCCATCGGATTTTTTTTTTTAATAACCCGAACTCGACCCAAAACCTTATCGAATCGGCATGTAATTTCTCAAACCCGCCCTGCAATCCTATAGGGTTTTTAATGATTTTGGCGAGTTAGGTATCCTATCATGACCAATTTCGTTGCATCCCTACATGTGAGGAAGGAAAGGGATGTATCTCTCCATCAATTTATGCGGACGGTGGGTCCTGTCCTCACTGATATTTAATAAACCGGGGCTGTTCATATTTTCTTTGTTTTTCATTTTTTATATAATAATTTTTTTTTTATAATCTAATATACATCTTATCTAACTAATACATTATCTGCTTTTTCTTAACCAATCTTTCAACTGTTTTACTAGTAGAATTACATAAAAAGATATATGTTCAGCTTTTTACAAAGTTATTGAATTAATATATAATTCTTAACATATTTATCTTTTTTAAGAACATGCTGCATCTGCGAACATAAAATAAAGCATGTTATGTGGAATATAACAGAGGGCGAACCCTCTTTTTGTTTGAATAAATCATTTAGGCCCGTTTGTTTTGGGAAAAAAACATTTGTCTCAAACAATCTTTAATATGGTAAAAATAAACATTACATTAAGCCTAAAAATTACAATTTTTTTTAAAAGTGTGTTTATGTGGGAAATATAAATAAAATAAAATAAATTAATAAATAGTACCATATATTTTGGAATTAATATAATGTAAGTTTGACACCCTACTAGTCGATTTAATAATATTATGAATTTGATAAAAGTTGGAAAGAGTAAACTTACAAAAATTTAATATTGAAGGTATATTCGTTATTAAAAATAATTTTGAAAGCACAATTAGAATTTTTGTTCCAGAATTTTTTTAGAATAAAATATTAATGTGAAATTAAATTTTGAAAAAAAAATACAACTTATATTAGTTAGTAGCCAAAGTTTATCGAGGATAAACCATAAGTACAACACAAGTAAAGAATTGAGACTTGATGTATGGTACAATATTCTATTAATTATAAAAACATATTATGAAACATTTACCATTGCAAAATCTAGATAGAAAAAAAAATTTCTATCTTGTTGCGCGATGCAGATTTATTCATGAAGTTTACTGTACAAAATCCTTATTTGCGAAGCAATGAAAGTTTTGGCCAATGGACCATAATCAGACAAGTAAGTAGCGTGTCTATTTGGGTAATTCACTTGTGGTAATGAAATTTTTGGTTTTCATGCACTATCAGTTAAATTTCTATGCAATTTTCTACCGCCTCTTGCCCTATGTATATGGGTAAAATTTTTATCATGGTCTCTCGGAAAATATATGTTGCAAACAGTGAATCCGGTTAAAATGGCCCATCTCTTTTAAGTTTCAATTCATATGCTCTGGATGATACGAAGATAGTTGCGGGTCTTCGGAGGGATCGGTTTGTGAAGAAAAAGGAGAAATATATACACATATGTGTGCACGGGTAAGCTTAAATAAATATCTTATAAAGTTATTATAATTTTTAGTTTCTATTTAATTTTTTTACATGACTATATCAATTTTTGACATAAAACAAGTATTCATCTAATATAATAAATGTATATGTTTAGCTTCCGGACTTTATGTTAATTTATCCTATGGTCATATTTTACATTAATGAAACAATATTCTGGGAATCTAATATTCTATGATTTTGGTGATGAGACAATTTGTTGGTCCCAAATAAATAATCAAGGAGGGGTTGAATTGATTATTAATAAAAATTTTACTTTTAAAAATCTTCCTCAAATTTTAAATATGAGAACAATATATCAATTAAACGACTTAACAATAAAAATTGTTGAAATAAAAGATTAAGGAAGAAGAAGATCAGGCAGCTATTTATAGTGGTTCCGTCTTGTGCGTCAATCTACTCTTTCAACTCCGAGTCGGGGACCTCGTTATCTTATGGGTTTTGTTCCACTATATCCAACAAAAACAAATTACAAGTGTCACGCCCCAAAGTGTGCCCTACACGCGACAGTCCGCCACACTCGACATTTAAACTAAAGTAAGACAACCTTAGTCTTTTTCATGAGTTTAAATATCAGGTGTAAGGCTCACTCTCAACATACGTAGACCATACTTTGATTCGTAGTAGCTCAAGGAGACATACATAGCAGCAAGAATGTAAATCATGACCGTCTTATAGAGAATTATTCTATTACATGAACTAGGGGCATACCCCCGATAACAATACTAAAATTCTCAAGCTCACAAGATTCCTTATATTATCCTTCAGATACTGGTTCCTGAAACGGGATCAAAAGTCCATTGCTACTTTTAGGACCCGGCCATAACAAAAGCTCCTCAACTTCTAAGAGCTGTACCTGATGTCCCCGGGTCCTTGGAGATAGCCAAAGGTATTCATACTGCAACAGGAAACTATCGGGGTATAAGCTACACTAGCTTAGTGAGTGAAGACTTCCGAATCACAATTAATATAAAACATTCAAGCAAGTAATTAATCAACCAAATGAAATGCATCAAACAAGTGAGTTCAACAAACATATGACCAACCGGAAATCATATGTGGATGGACTTATGCCCTCCATCCCGGGTTAGCAAATTAACGAATCATGTGGTACGACGCCATTTAAGCTCACGGTCAACTGAACAATATTTCGTTTTGTGGATCACGATCAACTAACATATTCGTTTTATGGATCGATTAACCAACATATTCGTTTTATGGATCACGATTAACCAACATATTCGTTTTATGGATCACGAAAAACCAACCAATGCTAGTGCTCCATCCCCGTCGTGATATGAATAAGTCCATTTACAATTGAAGTCAAATATATATTAATCCGATTCTTTTAGATGACCAACGATTATTCGCAGACAATCAATATAAAATGCTAGCTAATCAATCAATAGCTTAACACCCGGTTTCGATAATTCTTAAGTTCCATTTCACACATCAACAGCAAACAAATATATAATTCCCATATATCCCATCATACATATTCATTTTTATCTTTGACTACACCACTAGTGCCACTACATTACAATCACAATCATTAATTGAGAGTGGAAGTAGAACTCACTCGGCCATTGGACGCCGGTCTTTCTAGTAGTAATAATCGGGCAGTAAGGTGTCGTCTTGCTCGGGATTACCTACCAAGTAAGAATAATCCTAATGAGATTCTCATCATGTAACTAACCCAAGCTATTTATCTAAGCTAGATGAATTCGGAATTCTCGCTATTGGTGGAAGCTCCAACTTAAAACGACCATAACTTGGTCATTTTAACTCGGAATTTCGCAAATTTTATATCGATCTCTATCTACTTCAAAAGATCTATCTATCTCTAATATTATTTTCAAGTTTTGAAGACATTAAGGTCACGGAACAGTAGGATCAGATCTGTTCCGTAAATCCTCCAATTCCGAAAATTGTTTCGCATTTGATCAAAAGGTTCCTAGTTGATGATTCATGTATAGATGGTATATGAATGAATTCCTAATATGAATATCATGTAATGAGCTCAATATATGCATGGTTTTGATGATCTTTGATGATGAACTCACATGAACTCCTAATTATCAAGAAATTCCATGATGATTACTTATAAGAAGCCATTCTTTCCAAGTTTACATTTCTAGGGTTTTTTATGATTTTGTTCTTGAAATTTACTTGTTATCTAAATAAAAATGAGTTCCCAACATCCATATTAATCATGACCTTCATTTATGCATAAAAATCCACATTTATCATGGAGTAAATATGTTTTTGAACAAGCTACTTGTAGAAATCCGAATTTTGTAAATTCCATTTCCTTGCATTTTCTTTATGAGAAAACTTGTTTAATGCATCAAAATTTGAAGTTCCAATATATCTATCATTTAAAGACTTCATTTAACTCATAAACATGCCATCTAAGCTTGGATACTCAGTGTTCATGTAGGCACCATCCTAAATTACGAATTTTACTTCTAGTCACCATCTCAATATTTTTCATTCTAACTTTACTACTTATTTTACATTTTCCTCATGCCTAAACTCATCTAAACTTATGAAAATTATTCCTTCAAGATACCTATTGCACATACCCTTCATTTTTCATGTGAAATATGAGTTTAAAGATGGTTTTGGTGGTTTTTAAGGTAGGGTTCCAAATCCATCCGAATTTCCAACCATTCATATTTGACAAAACCTTTCATTTTTCAATGTTCTTGCCTCCTATATATGAAGATCTACTATCTAACATATCTATACATATGCAAGACTACATTTTTATGATCATCAATGCATGGAAATAAAATAACTCTATGATCATACATGTAAATGAAGATGTGGATGTCTAAACATTAGATCTACTAAATTTAGTGCATGAATCATAAACTTCATGGCATGAACATCAATATATATGCAAGATCTCTACTTTACATGCATGAACAAGAAGATATCTTAACATAAACTCATCTAAACACTAGATCCATGTCTTGTGATGGCTTGAGATTCTTGTAGTAGTGTTTTCATGTCCCTTGCTCATGCTCATTGGGATTAATGGTGGAAAACACATAAGAATGATCTTGCCATTACAAGATTTGAGAGGAATAAAGCTTGAAATCATAGCTTTAATGGAGATTTTGAGAAGAAAAGAAGATGAAACAACTTGTGGAGGTGTGCGCATGTGTGTGTGGGTCACGGCAATTTGGGAGAGAAGAGGGAGAGAGTTTAACCTTTGACAATTTTTGAAAGAGTGAAAAATGAGAAGAGAGAGAGAATATGAGCTTATATAATAAGTGGATTAGGGTTTTAATAAAGGTGATTATTTAATAGGAGACAAAAATTTCTTGTAAAAGAAAATATAATTGAGTAGTTGTAAGGATATAAGAATAGGGTATGGGTAGTGTGTAGTGTAGGTTGTACTTGTGAATAGTAGACAAGACATCTACTTTACCGGTTGTAACGAAAACACGGGAAAAGGCTATAACTGTAATTTTTATAGCCCGGAAAATTATAAAATTGATATTTTTGGAATCCTTATAAAATTACGGTTCTAATAAATATTCCGGAACATTTTTCTGAGTTCGTGGTCCTGGGGCACGCTTTTCCGTAACTGAGCTCGGGAAGGCCCGTAATTGAAAAATTCCCGAATTTGAAATTTTCAAAGGTTTAAAATATGCTTTAGAACAATAATTCATGTTCATTTACTTTATAAAACTTCTTTTATTATGAAATCGAAGAAAAGCCGGATCTAGGGTTTCTAGGCTCCTCTCACAAAGCTGGAATCGGACCGATATAGGGTTTCGTTCTCCGTTTTCCAAAGTTTGTCCGATCACTGTCCGATCAGTAGGAGAACTAGAGTATACTTTATAATAATAATAATAATAATAACAATTTAGTTAACTAATAATATTAAATCGTACTGGAAGACTCAATAATTACCGGTAGTAACGAAATACAAATAGATTTGTAAAATCAGATAATTCTAGCTATTTGAAAATTTGTAAAACTAATAACTTAGAGATCCTATAGAAATATAAGTCTAACGGCATTAATAACATATTTTTAACATTTCGAAACCCCGGGCGCGCTTTTCGAAACTGGCACCTGATCAAATTGGAATAGGTCGGAAATTCATTGATCTCATCTTTCCAGAGTATCCCAGACTTAATACGAACCGATTACACCTTTTCCTCTTGTTCCAACTCCTTGGTTTAGGAATACAAGATTGCCGGGTCTAGGTATGGAGTTTCTTGGGAGTTTTGGGGACTCAGGTTCCCTAGTTGACCTTTCGGTTTACCCCATTGCCAAAATAAAAACTAATATTTTATACTTATATGACTTGTTTGGTTAGTGAGACTTAATTTAAGGTCGATTTTCATAAGTATTTAATATCTCACAATGTTCTCGGAATTCCTTTAGATTGAGTTGTATTCTCGAAGGTTAATCACTATTTACTTCTTAACAGTTTGTTTTTAGGGCTCTATTATATCCGAATTTATAAGTTGGAGTTAAATAATAAAGATAAAATTTGTCGTACGTAGAGGTTTTAGAATGGGAGTATATTGGTTGCTATTTTATTTCTGGGGTTCCTTATTTTTCTTCACGACTCAGAAATTTCCAGATTCGTTTGGAATTATGGACTTGTCGAAGTTCGGTTTTAATTTGGAGTGACTTTCAGGGTTTTATTTCCAAGGTTCATCTTTAGAATTATTTACTGAAATTTTCCAGGGCTTACAACAAGCTTGTGCAATTCTCTTTGCTTGATTCTCACAGCTACCATCTAGCTACAACCGATCTACAAAGCCTAAACTTGTAATTAAGCTATCAACTAAGAAGGCAATAACACGTTCCTTCAATTACAAAAAGAAAAGAAATTTTCGAGATCATAAAGAAAAAAGAAATATTGCAAAGAGATCAGCTCGCTTGTTGAACCGTAAGAAGAAATTATGAATATTCTAGGCAAAATGAAACTTTTGGGTTTTGTTTTGTACATACTTGGTAAGAAATAGAGCTTTTTTTTTTGTGCATGAATAGTATCAGCTCCTTTTTTTTTTACTTCGATTTTTTTCTTTTTCTCTTTATCTTCTGTATAATATATTTTCCTGTTCACGCTCCAATGTTCAAACTAGATGGATAAACATTCCCAAAGATCTCGGCTAAAATCTATTCTTCCTTATCCATTTTTGTAACTCCCAAAGTTTTGTGATTGCTTTAGCTTAAACCCTAATTGGAAAGTCAACCGAAACCCTAAAGTCAACAAAACCCTAGTTAGACATAATGGTTTAAGTCCGGCAAGCCCGTATAAGCAATCTTGAGAAAGTAAGTAAGAGATTAGTATGTAGAATAGTTTGTAATTATATAAGAAAGCTTAAAAAGATCATATTAGTAAAACCGCAAATTGTTTTGAACTCAAACAGATACAGTTCTTGAAAAATGTGTCCCGGGGCTCGGAATAGTAAAAATATTCCGAATATACCATTAGACTCATAAAAATATAAGGTTTTTAAAAATATCAATTTCATAATTTTTCGGTAAGTAAAAATATCAGATATCGCAATTATATGTGTATTTTCTTACTACCGGTACTTTATTAGTCATATCTGCTTTACATTACACTATTCAGTACCATTCTACACTATTCTTTTATCTCTACTTTTTCTAACATCTACTCTTACAGTACCATAACCTATTATCTTTACTTTTTACCTTTCCCATAACTTTATTTCACATCTACCTTATTTATTACTTCGTTTAATCAACAAAAATACAAAATAAAATCTCTGATCTCCCTCTCTCATGCTAAGGCTGGCGCCCCCATCTCTTTCCCCCTCATTTTTGTTTCAATTTTCTTTTATTTAAATCACACAAAAATTTACTCATCATTTTCTATAAATACCCCCCTCCTCTTTCACTTCTTTCACACAATTACTATCCATAAATTTACTGTCAAAACTCTCCAAAAATTTTCTCTCAACACTCTCTCCAAATACTCTCTCAAAATTCTCTCAAAATTATCTCAAACCACCTTCTACATACACAAAACCCATTCCTACATGATACTTCAAAAACCTTCTTTAGGTAAACTTTTCTTCACATTCTTCTCATGTCATGTAACTTTATATGACCATGGTATGAGTTTCCAAAAACTAAATGTTATGGAAGCTACACTATGTTCATGTATTGTTCTTATTCATGTTCATGAATATCTATTTATATTTATGTTGTTATTTTACATTGTTCATATTGTCATTGTTATTATATCTAACTAAGTATTATTATGTATCTATATATACATATATATATATATATATTCTTTAGAGCATATAAGCTCACTTGCAATTTATTTATTTTCATGCAAAGTAATTTATTTATTTCTTTCATTGCAATTTATTTATTTCTTATTGTTTTAAGACTAGTCTCTAGTCTTAGACTTGTCCTCATCAAGTCAAAACAATTTTTCTTTCTTTTATTTTATTTCTTTCTTTTGGGACTAGTCTACTTCTTAGTCCCGAAAGCCTTGAAGAAGCTAAGACTCCCAATACTTGACTTTATTTATTATGTTATTTTTGCTTATTATTATTTTCCATAATCATGCTCCTTAAGATTGTTGTCCAAATTTTCAAAACTCCAATTATATTTGATAAAAAATGAGATTTTATCACCTAAGAACAGTTTTGCATGAAATAAAAAATCTATGGTTTAACCAAAGTAAAAATTCTTTTCCAAGCTCTAGGAAGAACACACTACAATTTTAAAAGCTACTTTTTGTTTTGAAAAAGCTTTCAAAATCCTTTCTATATTACTTGTTTTCTTAAAAAAAGATGACTTTGATACTAAAATAATTTTCATAATATAAGGAAATCCCTTAAAACGAAAATAAAAGTTTTCAAAAACAAGAGTTTTCAAATAAATAGTTAAAAAAAAAACAAATAGAAAAAGTAACACTAATGCTGAGAATTTAGAAAAGAAGAAATTTATTTTATCGGAAAGTCATTTAGGAAAAAATAGTAAGATAAAAACATAAAAGTAATTCTTTGAAAACAAAAGAATCAAAATATTGATTTCAAGGATTTACAAAATGAAATCTTTGTAAACTATGTTTTTTTTTTTTTTTTTTTCACTCTTGATTTTTATTATTTTACTCAAGAAATTGATTGGACAACAAACACTTGAGTATGGATAAAATATGAGCTAAGTATCTATGAAAAAGGAATTTTTCAACCATATAGATAATTTAGTATTTATCCAAGCAATTTTTGGATGAGTTAATGTTTGAAACAAATTGCTTTTAGGAAGGGAAAATTCATGGTGAATTTGATCGCCACTGTTTCGGAGCTTAAATGATCTAGTTTGATAAAAATAATTTTAGAAATAGATAGATCTTTACAAGTAAGTAAAATCGGTATATTATATGCACAATTCTGAATTAAAATGACCAAGTTATGGCCATTTTAAATTGGAATCCTCTCTTATATGAACTTTAACGTTCTTATGACATTGTTTTATCAAAATTCAAGAAAGTCATTAAGAAATTCATTTTGGGTATTTTACTTGAATAGGTGATTTCGAGGAAGGATACCCATACCTCGAGGATTATCTCGACTAAGTGGATTGTGTGATCGACTCATTCGTTTAGAGAAGTGTCGATATGGCATCGTGAGTTTATTTCCTTAAAATGCTTTACTTGATTGTGCTTGTAGCTTAGTCGCATTAGAATTAAAAAAAAAAAGACAAATTGATATGTATGCGAAAAAATTGTTGAAATGATCCTAAGAATATCAGGGCCGGAATTGATTAAATGTTTGTTTTAGTATAGCACTTGACTTGTATGAAATTCTCTAATAACCTTAAATTTGATAATGATGATATCATGATATCATAAATAAATTGATTTATGCATACCACGAAGTGTGTTACATTGCATTGGGTTATTATCCTTGGGTGAGAAGGATAGTAGCTCAGGTCGAAAGCAACACTTGGCGATTATGGTTGAAAGCAATTGCTTGGCAACATGGAATTAAATGCTTGGCGGAAAGTCTGAAAGCATGGCTCAAATCAAGTAGACTTAATATGCTTCGCGGTATTGATTGAAAGCATAATAATTTTTTTTAAACTACTTGTTTTGAGGTTATGTATCGCCAAACTCTGAATGGAGGGCGTAAATCCATTCAACATATAGTTTTCGGAAAACTATATGCCTTGTTACCCACATGTATGTTACATTTCATTTGTCTACTTAAATAACTTATTTGAATTTCATTACCCAAGAAGTTTATTTATGAAAATAGTTCTCACTAAGCCTATTAACTTATGCGCCTATAGATATCTTTTGCAGTTTACCTATTTGTGGTTGAGGCCACATGGACCCTACAGCCAGGTATTTTCCTTTTTTTAAGGAATTTCTAGATGAAGTTTAGTGTTGGATGAGATGTAGACTTCATATAAATATTATTGTAATGGATTATAGTTATGTGTAGCTGAGGAAATGCTCCTAAGAGTTGTAAGATTACTATCATGAACAAATGAATATTATGAATCCTCTTTTCTTAATTTGTTATTATATTTTCTTAAGCTTCATAATTCTATGTATGGTCCTCTAAATTTGTGAGAGCACGCCTTACACTTAATATCAAAGCTTCTTGGAATAACTAAGGTTATCATACTTAAGCTTTAATGTTGAGTGTGGCAGACTATTACGTTTAGGGTACCCCTTGGGGCGTGACAGTTTTTCAAATTCAAATTGTATTGTGATCTTCAAAATTGGTTGCAAGTTGTGGATAGGCTTTTCCTTGTATTTCTCACATGAAATCTTATTAGCTTTATCCTTTTTCAAATTCAAATTCTATAATGGAAGGATGATGATAAACCTTGTTTGATTTTCGTAAAAAATATGGTTGTTAATTGTTATTGTTGTTCATCATGATCTTCTTTCTCATCCTATCCAAGATAACATTTGTCTTCTTTTTAATCTTCTAGACAAAATTTCATGAAAATAGATGTCTTGGACATTGTAGATATTGATAAATCACTTGTCTCGAAGGAGAAAAACTTGTAGAATCTGTCTAAACAAGGTTTGGTACTGTTCATGAAGATTTCCATCGTTGAAGACATTGATGAGAGAGAAACTTTGATGAAAACATTAAATCCCCTTGGATTAAACCAACTTAAGTGGAATAAATGAGTATATTACCCAAATAAACTCATTTACTTGGAGCTAGATCTTCAAGATTCATTTTTGTACCGAACTAGAATGATTTGCATCAAGTTGGAGAAGATGAACATTGAAAACACGTGATATAGAGCTGCTGTCAAAAGTACAGTGAAAGGTTCCGTGAAAGGTTCTGGTTTTCTGGAAAAAATTTTTATCCTTAAAGCAACCTTCTAGAAAACATTCTGGATTCCGAATACTCTTCATCATTTTTCTTCTTTCTCTTTAACTTGATACTACACACTTAATAAACTCATTAGTAATAATTTTTACTCTTTTGTTATCATCAAAACCTATTTTAAGAGAATATAACACAATTTATAAAAGAATGTGTACTTTACCAAACATGTTAACATCAATCTACATATTGTTACTGGTTATTTATATAGGGTAGTTCCTAACACTATTTTTATATCACAGTTTCTTTTTGTATTTATGGATAGTAATAAGAAAATCCCATAAAAATGTCTTTGGAAAGAATTGGATTATACAATTTCCTTTTAACATATCTCTATATTTAATGCTATTTGATTTATACTTTTTAAAATTGATAATAACGTAGAAGAATTACCAAAACAGTATATGGAATAATTGATCAAGAAACCGTGACAGGCTAAAATGCAAGTATTAAAAATATACCACAAAATTTATAATAATAATATGCTAACACTACACACTTTCATTACTACATATATCAACGAGCATCTCTATATCATAAATGCGAATTATTGATCTCTCATCCTGATAGTTCCATTAGAAATTTGGTTTGTTTTTGGTATGATATATAATGCACCATATTATACTAATTATTAGTATGAGAGGTATTTTTAATACGATCGATGGATATCCCTAAACTCCAACAAAATAATATACATAGTTCTAATAATTATTTTAGATAGCTGATTTTAATTCATGAATACATCGATCTACTAAACTCAGCTACCTCGCCTTCAGGGGTATCTTAAACGTGACAACTCGCCGTATATAATATTAAAGTATAGGAATGACTACATTAGCCACGTAAAGGCTTCCATATTATGCACAAGGTATACTTCACAATACAGAGAACGCTAGTGGAGTTGCGAAGTTTGTAGTGGTGATCAATTAAATAACATACAAGGGACTTAAACAAAGTAAACTTTAATATGAAAAGTCACAATTCTTAAGGGCACTCCCTCGCTATAACCACAAAGTTCCAAAAGTTTATTAGATTCACAAGGTCTCCAAAATAACTTAAAGTCTTTAACATAAAAATCTAACAAAAGAGGTTTCTAAAGAAATCTACTCCAAGTCTTCATTTAAATTCCTTCAAAAAGCTCCCCATGACTATCACCATTACCTTAGGCTTTACCATCCTAGGATAAAGCCATAAGTATTCTTGAGATCGCAAAAATCAATATGGGTGTAAGTGACAACATGCTTAATGAGTATATTCCTGTAACTTATCATAAAAACAGAGCAAGTAGTTTGTTGTACAAGCATATGCTAGCAAAAAATACATGGATCAAAACAAGTATACACAGGTATCCAAAAACCATGTATAACATAGATTTACGCCCTCCGTGATAGGGGTTAGGGAATACTCTTGTAGGTCTCAGTGACCTCTATCGTTAGTCCCCGGGCACCTGCGTATGATGTACTTTACATATAAAGAATGTATAAGCAAGCAAGGAATTAAAACTCACTTGGCTATCTAGAATTCATTCAATCAAAGTAATTGTCCGACAAGGGGATATCGACTCCTTCAGTACTTGAACAAAGAAAATACCCAAAATGAGTATTTCCTATCTAATTTGCTTAAATTTCTAATTCTATAAACTTAGTTTTTGGTAGATTTCAAGGTTACCTAGTTTTGACCTTAAAACGACTATATCTAAGTCATGTTAACTCTAATTTTGCATATGGTAGTTGATTTCTGCTTACTTTGGATGCTTTATCCATTTCTAAGGTTATTTTGAACATTTAAGGTCATTTAGGTCTTAGAATACTAAAGTCAAATCACATCAAGATTCGCATTTAAATTTATTTCGATAATATCCACAAGTTTCAAATTATTAGACTTTCTAAGACAAGTATATTTATTATTTCCACATATAAACACAACTAAAATTCAATAGTTCATAATACATACACAATCCTAGTGATGTTGCTCAAAAATAGGATTTTCACTAAATAGTTTTTGCAGCAATGTTGGGGAAAAAAAAAGTTAGGCTTATGAAAATTGGCCTTGAAGACTTTGTAGGAAATTTACTTCTTAGGACTTAAAATGAAAAAAATTCATCTTGAAAGTGTCATACTTTATTTTATTCTTTGCAAATTTTGGTTAAATTTTTATTTGAAAGCTTGTTTGCAAAAACATTGATTTTTATGTGTTTTCAAGAAAAGAATTCTAAATTGTAAAAATCTCCAAAATTCTTGCTTGTGTCTCAGTATTTATAGAAAAATAGGATTTTGGTTTCGTTTTCAAATTTTTATTTTTATTTTTTTAAGTTTATGAAAACATATATTTGAAAATAATTTACATAACAAAAAATTCTCAACATACGGGGTTTAGGAAATTCACTTTCGCATCATAACAACATCACCATGAGCATTTATGTATATAAATATAAAAATAAACTAAAAAATATTTTGCAATGTTACCATGAATTTAAAAATAAAATATTGACAAAGTTAATAGTAGAAATATAAAGATAACAAAGTAAACATGATAGTCTTAGTTTATAATTAAGGCTCTCCAGGATTTGAAATATTCTAGTCACCATGTAAAATAGATAAAAACAAGACAAGTGGGAGCCTTAGATTTTTTTTCAAAGCTCCACGAGACTTGAAATGATCCAGTCTCCTTTGGACTTGAGTATAAACAAGTCAAAGACCAGAAACAAACTAGTCTTATTAAATTTACATGAAATAAAATTGCTTGAAATAAGAGAACATTAAATAAACAATAGTTGGTTTAGTTGAGCAATATAATCTAAAACTTATTTACACTTATACATATACATCCTTATATGTACATAAAGATTAGATGAGGAAACATGAAATAACATGAATATCAACAAGAATGTAGCATTGTTCAAAGTATGTTGTCTTTGTATTTTTTCATTTCCTAGCATGGTGCATCATTAGGATAATTTATGACAATTGTTTAAGGACACACATATATGAACATAACATAATATATAGGTGGTGTTTATGGAGATTACCTAAAGAAGAAAATGAAGTGTGAGTGTGCTATTGAGGGAGCGAGATGACATGGATAAGGGAGAGGGGAGAGAAAGAACTTGAGAGAAATTTGGAGAGATTTTAGAGAGAAAAGGAGTTGTGTAAGTGCTGGAAAAATGAAGGAGGGAATATGTATTTATAGGGGAAAAAGTGAGGGAATTAATGTGTAAAAGAAAAATGAAAAATAAAATAAAATAAAGGAGGAAAGAGAGAGTGGTCGGTAATGCACTGGGGGAAGAGAAAGAGAGACAGAAGAAAACAAAAGAAATGAAATGAATTTTATTTATGAAAAGTAATGTAAAATATGGTGTGTATAAGAATAAGTATTGGAAAAGTAAATTTAGGTGTGAGGGTAGTATGAAAAGGTGATTGATGTGAATAATAATTTGAAAATGACAAATATTTACTGGTGGAAGGCAAAATACGCGTGTAAGTGCAATGACTAATGCTTTCAAGAGCTAATAAAATTTTATATGATATAATATGAATAAATTAATATTATTTTATTATTAATTGTTTGTCAGATTATACTATCTTAGTTTGTGTGTTGGTGATCGGGTATACAAATCGCTATAGAAAAGTATTAGAACGATTAAAGTTTTAGATAAACTTATCGTTTTAGGGTATAAATCCTATACTAACCTTGTTTTTAGGGTTTTCACTTTTTCTTACTTCATTTGATACCTTGGGTTCTAGATTTTATCTAATTCGGTCTAAGGTTTCTAGGGTTTAGGGTTTATTCAGTTCGATTTTACGGTTTTGGTTCATATACCGATTCTAAGGTTTTTACCATAAAATCTAGGGGTTTACAACCTATTTTCCTTAAATAAAGTTTTGCCCAGGCATACCTGATTCCTTGAACAGACTAGTTCTTCTTAGAAATTGGTATCAAACTTATGGGATTGTAGTCCAACCACCGCTGGAGTTAAAAAGCTCCATATAATAGTGACAACAAATCTCGTGTTTCATCTGTTCTTTGTTTACTTTGATGAAGCATTCTGTGATTTTTCCAACTGTAAAATGGCGGTTTCCTTAACTTCAATACCTTTTGAGTTTCCTTCAGCCGAGCTTCAATTGCCATCAGTTGAGCCTTCAATTCCATTTCCTCCAACTCGAGGTTTTTATGCTCTGCTCTCAACCTTTTAGCTTTTTCCTCACTCTTGGAATTCTCAAATCTCGCAATTAGTGTAGCTAAAGTCTAAAAATGGTAATATATATACATCTTAGATGGAGAACGAAACATATATCTGTATAAGTAGGCATTCACTCTTATCCTTGTAATGAAATGATTGAACCGAAAGAGCTACCTCAAGCAATGCACATGAAGCGTGTGCATATTTCTTGCATGTTTCACAATGGTATAAACGACGATCCTCTGCATCTATGGTTGCATGACAAATGTAGCATCTTGAATTCTCGGAAACATCCATTAAGCGAAGAGTATGTTCATGATCCCTGCGCTCTATAGCTTCGGGAAATGTGAAAGGACAACAGAGGAATTAGCAGGCTATATGTATAGCCGAGTTCCATGCATATGAAACAGGAAGAAGCTTTCTTGCTACCACAGAAGTCACATTTGTTTTCTCGATCATCGAATTTGAAAAGAAAAAGCTTGTTGTTTTAAAATTACAACAGAAGTCACATTAGTTTTCTCGATATCGAATTCGAATTCAAACATGATTACTGTTCGTGCACACAATTTAAAATTACAACAGTTACATAGATAGATAAAATAGAAACACGTCTCCTTATAAGCACAGCATTGAAAGAATGGGCCTACATCAGTTGTGTCCACATGAAGACTGAGAGAATGCTGTGAGTGGATTGGATTTTTAATCTCTGTTTCCATTTCTCTGCACCGGTAATGGAGGTAAACTTTACACTGTTCACACTTAAGCTTTAAATTGTCGCCTCAAGGGCTTTTGCAAACAGTACATTTTTCGTGTGAAGTTTCAGTAAGAAAGGACGTTAAAATCAAGTGATGTTGATGGTTTAGGGGAGTCTTGATGAACCATTTGGAGCTTTCATACTCTGTAACCAGTGATTGTAAAACCTAAAATAATAATGCAGTGGATACCTATCATAATATAGCAAGATTGATGCAATCTATTATACATAAATGTTGGTTTAAAGTCTTTTATTTTATGCCAGTGTCATCTTTTTATTTTTCCTGTCAATTAAACGATATCTTTTCTTGGGTGGCTAGGGGGAAGTAAAAGAAAGAAAGAAAGAAAGAAACAGATCCAGTGAATTATTATTATTACGATCCAGTAAATTATTGAATCTGTGTAATTGGAAATGACACCTTCCTTACTACTGGAAGAGTAAAGCAGTGGACACAAATTGGCATATCCTTTAGCCAGAATTAGCCTACAGTATAACTAAATCCTTTATCAAAATTCAGATATTATTCATGATATTATTGCTAAATATATATATATATATATATTATTAACATAATTTTGACGTATAGAATTTTATGGATTACAATGAATGAATATAATCAAATCTTTCAAAATGCAAAATACATATATATAATTGTACTACTAACATGCATATATACTATTGTCATATGCTGAAATTAAATAAAGATAATAATGAGGACGATAGATAAAGATAACTACCTCATGGGACAATGCACAAGCCATATGAGCAGTACAGGGTGTTGAAGCAGAGCTACATTGAACGCAGTAGGATACAGGATGATCCGGATGTCTTCTCTCCTCGCAAGAATCACAGTAATATTCACCCGTATCATCCTCCTTGAATTTCTTACGAAACGTCAGTGGATGTACATTCCTGTTTCGGGTGATTTCAGGATATACCAGAGGTGCACAATGGACGTGTATTCTATAAACGACATCATTAAGCAGAATATTTGGATAACAGGAGTACCCAAAAGAAGATAATCAATCATCTATTTTAGTAGGCTGATCTCATGTCAATCCAAGACCCAAACGTAAGGAAAATTCTCAAACGGGAATGCAGCCGTCTTTATTGGCTTGCAATAAGCAGGCAGAATGAGTGAAAACAATTGAATCTTGATGTATAAAAAGTGTAATGTGTTTTGGGTTTCTGAGAAAATCCGCTCGGAATTATACATTAATTAAAAAATAAATAAATGCAAGTAAGCATTAAGACTAACGGAATTTCTGTTGTGAAGAAATAATAATAGTAATAATTCCTTTTTATTTGTAAGAGTTTGAAAGATGAAAAATAGAATAGTCCCACATGGAATACTAAAATATAAGTGATAAGGTAGGAGTGAGTGTAGATTGTTTTAGGCCTTTGCCATTGTAAACACAAAGCTACGAGTCATGACTGACTTCCAACAGTAACAATTAGGGGTGGGCACGGTACGGTTCGGTTCGGTTCGGTTTGTATCTCGAACCGAACCGCACCATAATTTACGGTTCGGTTTTTCTTTTAAATTCGAACCTAACTATATGGTTCGGTTCGTAATTTTTTCGAACAAAAAAAAAAAACGGTCCGGTACTGTTCGGTTTGTGGTTCGAACCATTTTTTCATAAAATAAAAAATATATCCTATAAAAAAAGTTCAATTACATATTTCTTATCACTAATGCAAATATAAACAATAATATTTCAAATTAATCATTTATCAAATAAACATGTAAAACTTATAAGAAGGAAAAGATTTCATCCATTATAAAATTATAACTATGACTAGTCTCATTTTTTTGAATTATCTTGAACTACAATGATATACTAGACTTTATCTCAATAAAAGACATAAAATGTAATTCGTTGTATGCTTCTAACTAACATATTACCAATTATATAAATCAATAAATAACTAAATAATAGAACTAGATTAATTAGTAAGACAAATAGAAAAGAAATATGCAGAAGTTGGAATACTAGAGGTTAAATTCTAAAATCTATCTTACTTATAGATAACATAACAATTAAAACATATTATAAAAAAATCTAATTTTATTCTAATGAATAACACATATCTAAGTAAAAAAATTTTACAACAATTAATTTTTTTAAGTTAAAATACTAAAGTTTAAATTCTAAAATCTATCTTATTTATAGATAACATAATAATTGAAACATATTATGAAAAATCTAATTTTATTCTAATGACTAACACATATCTAAGTAAAAAATTTTAAAAACAATTAATTTATTTTTAAAAATTAATTTTTTAAAAATTTGTGACATAGATATGTACCATTAATAAAACAATTAAGAGTAAAAATAGTATGTTTAATTTTTTTTAATATATAAAACGGTTCGGTTCGGTTCATGGTCCCGAACCGAACCGCGAACCGAACCGTTTCAAAAAAGAACCGAAATTTCGGTTTGGTTCGGTCCTGTCCGATTCGGTTCGCGGTTTGATTGGTTTTTTTTGCACAGCCCTAGTAACAATGGAATGGTTGCAGAATAATTGGCCTGTAATGGCTCTATGTAACGGAAACAAGAAGAAAAAATTCTTTGGTTTCATTTACTCACAATACGCTTTTCTGGCCCGTCGTCTATTCTGATGAAGCATTTGGTAGTTCCACTAATCGCGAAATGGCGGTTTTCATGGCTTCAATACTTTTTGAATTATCCATCATCTCACTCTTCTTTTCCATAAGCTGAGACTCAATTGCCATCCATTGAGACTTCATTTCCACTTCCTTCGTTTCAAGTATCTTAAGCTCTGCTTTTAACCCGGTAATTTTTTGTTCCCCGGTCGAGTTCTCAAACTTCACAATTAGTTGCGGTAAAAACTGAAAGTTGTAACATATACGTCTTAGTAGTGAGAACAAAAAAGATCACCATAACTAAGCTTAATCATTTGCTCATATCCTTGTAATGAAATGGTTGAACCGAAGGAACTTACCTCAAACAACGCACAAGATGCATGAGCAGTTTCCTGGCACTCTTCACACCTGTAAAACGGATCATATACATCTAGGAGTCGATCACAGAGGAAGCACTTGCCTTCTCCTGAATAATCCTTTAAAGCAAGAGGATGTTCATGATACTTGAGTTCTATGGTTTTAGGAATGAGAATGGAGCACAAAGGAAATGCAGATTATATTTACAACCAGGTTTCACACAGAGGAAGCGAGAAGAAGTTTTCTTGCTGCCACAATAGTCACAGGAGCCTCCATATTAGAAATTAAAAAGAAAAAGCTTATGGTTTTGATATTCGAAGACGGTTGCTGTTAGGAGCGAATAGGCGCATCGCGCACACAAGTTGAAATTGCAGCAACCGCATTGATAGATAAAACAGAGGCATATCTCTTTACAAGCACAGCATTGAAAGAAGGGGCCTACATAAGTCGCATCCACATGAAGACTCAGAGAATGCTGTGAGTGGGTTGGATGTTCATCAATCTTTGTTACTATTTCTCTGCACACGTAATGGAGGAAGAATTTACAATGCTCACATCTAAGGCTTAAATATTTCAAAGGTGATTTGCAGACAATGCATTTGTCCGGATAAGTTTCGATCTCATATTCCACTAAATTCAAGTGATGTTGATGGTATTGGAAAGTCTTGAACCTTTCAGAGTTTTCATACTCTGTGATTAGTGACTGTAAAACCTGAAAACGATGTAGCAGATACCTATCATAATATAGCCTTCCATTATATGCAATTGTCATTTACTGAGAAACGAGATCCGGTGAATTATTTAATCTATGTAATCAGAAACAGAGTCCATCCCTACTAGTGGAAGATTTACGGGATAGACACGGATTGGCCAATACCAAAGAAATGTAAATGTCTAACAACAAATAGCTCATCATATAATTAAATCCTTTTTTGAAAAATATATGTATATTGTTAACATAATTTTCAGTTACAGAATTTTATCTATTACAACAAATAAATAGAGTAAAATTTTTTAACATGAAATATATATATATATTATATAATTGTATTAGAGAACTTGTATTTATACAATTGTCTTACTCTGAAATTAAATAAATAGAACTATTATTGCTATTATCTATATATATATATATATATATTTCCATTTTATCTAATCAGGCAAAGTAACACGAGTTATATTTCTGAACTATAGACTAAGCTAGAGGATGATACTACCTGATGGGACATTGCACAAGTCACATGAGCAGTATAAGGTGCTGAAGCAGAGTTGCACTGAACGCAGTAGTATACAGGATGGTCCGGATGTCTTCTTTCCTCACAAGCATCACAGTAATATTAACGTGAATCATCCTCGATGAATTTATCGCAAAATGTCAGTGGATGTAAATGCTTGTGTTGGATGGTTTTAGGAAATACTAGCGCACAATGGAGGTGTATATGGTAGTTACAAGAACGAGCCTTGCATTTAAACACAGGAAGGTCTAGGCTTTTGTAGCAAATTAGACATATCCAGTTTAGAATCGTGGGTTGATGGGTTAAAACAAGTTGATGGCATTCGTGTTGGAAGGTGGTTGTATGACTGGATTTGATACTCTCGCCACCGCATTCCACGTCAAGGTCGAAAGCGCACTGGGAACAATGGTAGGAGAAGCCGAAGCGATCACTGTGCAACCTTTGCAGTAGAATTTTGTTGGTTTGTTTGGGTTATGGGTTAGGAAAAGTGGGTGGTCAGGATGGTCAGGGTGCTGGATCTCATGCTGTAGACGAGCACAGTACTCATGAAGGTAAAACTCGCATTCCCCACAACCATAACTTGGCGCGTTGTCAGTAATATATGACTCACATATGCTGCAAGAGCGACCTCCATAACCGTGTTCGGAACTGTGGTCGGTGATTAAAGGATGGTGTTGGCTAAAATGTTGAATCTTCATTTCCCCGCTTCTTTTTCCTCTTTTCCCCCTTCCCCCCGCCCCCCCCTTTCTTAATATATAGTATACACGGAACGTGTGGATTTTTATCTATCTCTGATTTTGTAATAATGGAATGTGTGGAACTCCTTGTCTCCTTGGGGGTCCCCAAGTATTACTAAAAGTGAATGAAACCATTTTTAACAATAAATATATGCTAATACACTCTAAAGTATTCATTAGTGATGGATAGATTTCTTAATTTTTTGAAGTATAGATTTAAGTTCTCAAAGCTACTAAATTAATGCTAATACACTCTAAAGTATTACTAAAAGTACCATTTTTAATAGTACGTTTGGAAAGGACAATATATATATGTATATATATACACTTTTGGAATTCTAATAACAATTTATATATGTGTATTATTTAAAGTTAGAAGGAGACTACCTATGGTCTAGATGTTTGTATCAATTAGACTCGTGTTTTTATTATTTCATCTACCTTCAGTTGGTCTTATCCATTTCCCTTTTGTAATTGACTTTTAAAATTATGGATAGTGAACAATCCATGACTCGTCTTTGGCTCTTTGATTTGCACTCTTCAACCACCTACCTTTCTAGTTCTTGCATGTCATTTCAATCAGTTTCTTATCTTTAAGTCACGATTGTACCGGCCCTAATCATTAATAGACATTTGTTTTACAGATACGCATATATACACATATATAGATATATATACTTATCGCATTTATTGCAGTAGGAAGTACAATTCAAAGATATTACTCCATATTTTGGGATGCTAAAATGAAGTCGACTAAACCACCTAATTAAAGACAATAGACGGTTGCATGATGCAATACTAGTGTGTTGTATGTGTGAGTTGCTCGTGCAGCATTCGCATACATTTATGGTGTTCACGTACTGGGCTTTTTCTCACAAGTCCCAGTCTTATGAGACATTATTTTCAAGTACAAGAAACCTTTTGGCCCAAAAAAGAAGGTACAAGAAATCAAAGAAATAAAGATTACCTCCAATTTGATTATTAGATGTAACGGGATCAACACGAGCATTTGAAGAGTCTATAGTACAATATTTAAGTAACTTGAATTTCTCGGTTAATTTATAGATTTGAAGTGAATTTGGTCCATATAAATTAATGCTGTAAAAAACAAAAGATTTTCTTCGATGTTGTTTATTGTAGTTCTAAGCAGCTCTAATCTTTTGCTTACTTACTGATAAGTGTCAAAAGTCCCTTATTCTTAATGCTTATTTGGACATATTTGTGATGTATTTCTTGTGATCTAATTAAGAAAAGGATAATCATTTGTGAAATATTCATTTCATGGCTTTAAAAGTATAATTGAAAGATTTTAAAATGATTCAAGCGAAATCAAGGCAAATTTGAGAAGTTTTGGTTAGGAACTTAATTTTGCACATGCACTACTGTATGTATGGCTGTGCTGGAGGTAGAGAACAAATCGATAGGCTTTCAAATTTCAGTCCCTCCTTCAACACAAGTGGGGAAGATGGTAGGGAACATACTAGAAAGCAAGTAAATTTATACCCTTGCTCAAGCATGACCATGTAGAAGCCAAGAAAGAGGAGAAAAGTGCAAAAATGAAGCTTCTAATTTCTACCCCACCTTCTGCACTGCCATGCAGCTAGCCCGTGCACATTTTGAAGTTTCAATTTTGGCAGAACTGATTTTTGCCCTCCCCGAACATGGCCGTGCAGACCAAGTCATGCAGCCCTGTTTCCATCTTAAACTATAAATAGCCTCATTGTTTTCAACCTTAAGAATTTAGAGACCTTTTCTCAAGCCCTAGGAGAAAAAAATGGCAAACTTCAAGAGAGGAATTGCTTGAGTATCATTGGAGATCACAAGACATCTATAAGAGTTTTATTGTTGCATCATGATTACTTCTATTTCCGTTGGATTTCTTGTTCTTATTGTAAACTCCATGGAAGAGTAGATCTTTATACCTTGCATCTCGTGAAGCCCTAAACCTCATGTGATTTGAATTGTTTATTGATTAATGAAAAGTTTATTTCTTTATACCTATTCATGTGATTTCATTGCGTTGTGATTGATTTGTGCATAGAATTAATTACATGTTTCATTCTTATTAAATAGAAAGGGGTTTCATCTCTTAGGATAGATCCTAATGAATATAGAGATTGCATGTTTCATCTACAGGTGAGGAAACTTCGATTTTCTATAGGGATTGTGACCTTTTATGTGATCTTATGTGATGTTAGTGAAGGAGAGGTCTTTAATATCCCATGTAGTCTTAGGAATTAATTAGCTCGAGGGAGTAATTGATTTACTTGAGAGATTCTACAGTGCAAAGCATGAACAATTCATTAATCAATCCATTATCATAAGAAATTTAAGGTTTATGGTGGATCAAGATTAGGGGTATGTTTTGTAATTGAATACATCTCATAAAAGCATGCATGATTGACCTTAGGTTTTGCTAGATTAGTTAATTAGTATTTAAATCATAGATCTCACTTCAATAATTAGGTTAACTAGTAGAAAAATGGTAATATTGGTACTTATTTTTAAGATTCCTCAGGACGACACCTGCTAGAATCTATAATACATTAGATAGGTACACTTGCATGGCTTGGTTGTTAGATTTCTTTGGGTTTGTAAATTTATAATTTGATATGATCAATGAAAGCACATCAGTCATTTTGTGATATATGTATATAGTTGGTTATTCACATTTATAATTTTATATGTGACAAAAACACATGCAAAATTCACATTTGAACATAGTTATCTTGACTGGTGGATCTAGAAATGGCAAATAGCTAATAAAACTAACTTTCTATTGCAACATTTAAGATTGCTACTAGATTATTATAGAAAAACTAGAAACTTTTAGAAAGTGTTTTCCTTAAAGCAAAAATCCCCAAAAGTTGATTTTTTTCTTCCTTTATTGAGCAAGTGCTTCTTCCTACTGTATTCTAATAGCAATATAATTGTACAGAGGATGAACCATATAGATTAATCTCGTGAAGCGAACCCATTTCATGTTGGTAGCCATTGATGGCTGATCTATGCATCACTAATATTGGATGGCTTATATTCGGCATCTCCATATAAGCTTTCAGCCCCAAGCATACACTGTCTCTTTAGCCTGTCCACTTCTTATATTGATGAATCTTGACACTAGCCAATATAGCAACCACGAATATGATCATAGCACCTAAGATTATAGCTAAAGAAAAAGATATAATCTACATTTAGCTGATGAAAAACCATATTGAAGTGCATCTGTGCTATAGAATAAAGGTTGTTTACATGTTCCTTCAAGACACGTGCTTTAGTGGAGAACTAAGGGGGAAATAATGTTAGTGGATTAACATGAAAGTCTGAAACTTTGCTGAAATGCAAGTCATGCTGAAAAGAGAAACATATTTTTTCTATTGGACGGATGAAGATGAAGCATAATCCTGTCGCATCTTTCCATGAATCTAGCACATTGCATAATTAACGATCAAGAATTGATGTACTTCATTGTAAATTTACTGTAAGTACAATACACAAAAAAATATCATAAAATTGTGTAGCACTATACACCGACGTGGTACTATTAGCAACTCATAAGTTATATGCATTGATGTTCCACTTCTAACCTGCTAAGCAGACTTCTATAATTTTTTTGATAGAACCATCCAATCTATCATCTAACTATTGAGAGGGTTGCAAAAGTTAAACAATGGAAATTTCAATAACTGAATATTAAAGTGGAAGGTCTTACCTATTACTAAGGTTGGCACCACAACCATCTAATCTAAAATCTTAAGCTTATAGATATGGCGTAGATTATTATATTGATATCATAACATTTCCCTCACTTGTGTATCGATACTTTAATTTTTAACTAAGTCTCATCAAGTGGATAGTTTTAATTTAATGGGAGTTATAACAGGTTCATAGGAGTTTGAACTCTTGACCTCCTGTTCTGATACCATATTAAGGTTAGCATCGGAACAATCTAATCTAAAAGCTTAAGCTTATAGATATGGTGTAAATTATTATATTTATATCATAACTCCATATGACCTATATTCTAAGACTAGTGGCATTCCATACTTCTAGGAAAAAGCTGAGATAGAGCCATTATGTGACAACATTGGACAACATATTAGGATGAGTATCATAAAGAACATTATTAATTACCTACTTTAGCTGGCTGGTCCCATGTCAATCTAAAACCCAAACTATTGTCAGAGATGAAAGGGCTATACTCAAATGGCATCACAACCGTCTTTATTGGCTTGCAAGAGGTAGGCATATCCCTCGAAGATTTCATAGTATAAACATAATAACTGGAGCCACTCAAGCATGGAATTGAAGACACATCAAACGAAGATGAAATGGGAGCTGTGCAATTCTTTTAAGTGTACTTTCTCAAGGAGTAATAAAGTAGAAATGGTGTCGAAGTAAGGTTAAGATTGAGAAACACTCCATGGACACATTTTCCGGTTCAAGAAGATTTAGTTTCCTGAGATTGTAAGTTATGGACTTGACAATCAGGTCACCATAAGATGGAATGTGAATCATAGTTCTGTTTTCTTTGCAAAATAGCTCGAAGCCATTGTAAACGCATTTTCCAGCTTCCTGAGATTCAATCCTGAATGGAAATTGAAATGAGGGCTTTCAGGTCTGTATTGCATTTTGCTGCATTTAGTTTCATTAGCCTTTTATCCTATAGATATTAAAAATAAAATGCATATAATGAAGAAAACTAACATATTCATGGGTAAGATAACTAATGAAGTGGGGATAATGGCAAACAGATACATAGAGAAGTGGGATAGAAGCTGGTTTGTTACCATTGGGTGATCTAAAGATCCTTTCTTAAAAGAAACAAACTAACTTGAAGAAGTCATCACCTTTGATGGTGAGCTAGGTCGACTTTTGGCCAAATTCCTTTGTTTAGGCCTCAAACTACTATTTTTAATATTTTTGAAAGGTTTTATTTTTATTCTAACTTTTTATAGAAGTGTCAGTTTTGCATGTCATCTTTGGTGTTAGTTTTGTCTTTTCATGTACTTCGTTTTAAGACCTTTCTATTTTTTTGGTAGTTTCGGTTTTATTTTTGGCAACTTTTAAGCTAGCCCATATATTGTATGCCCTAGGGCAAATGGCCAGGTACTTATCATTTTTCAATAAAATTACAAAGTCATCATTGCTCTTTTCCCTAAATCTTGAAATTAGATTATATTTCTATTTTTGAAACCAACAAGTAAGGAATTCTTAGAATCAATAGGTAATTTACGATCTCAAGCCAAGTATTCGTACGTAAATCAACGTCTTATGATAAATTCTAATTATTTTCCGCTACGTCAATGACTATACAAATATAGATACTATGTTAATGATAATTAGCTTTGTTCTGTTAACGTAGGATTTTAAGGATTCCATTGAAAAGAAAAGTTGACAAGACTTTAAGTCAAAATAGAAAATCCCAAGTCTTCATGTAGTTGGAACCAGTCAAAATGTTTTTTAGTGTGGAAGTAGGGATATTTTCATGACGAATCGAAGCCGGTGTCGTAGGAAAATGAAAATTGGATTGGAATTTACCGGTGCACTTAACTAGAAAGAAACCATTACTCGGGGTAGACTTTACACAGAGAGAAGACATAATTTATTGTCCAGAACCAATCAGAAATGAAGTTGAATAATACTTCAGGTTGTGCTCACTTTCTGTGGGCTTACATAATATATTTTAAGGTTAACTACATCAAAATGTATTAACATTCGAGAATAATTTTTTTTTAATATATTAGCTTTTTAAATTTTGAATCATTAAAAGAAAAAATCAATGTTTGAGAATAAATTAAATTAAAATATCAAAGTTTAAATGGTTAAAAGAGGTATCATGATTTGTAGATGAGCTAAAAGAGGTACATATAATTCACCATTGAGTAAAATTAATTGAAAAATAATCAAAATATTAACACCTTGAATGAACTTTACAAAATGTTGATGTCTCATTCGATTCATTTTACAAATTATTAATTTCTTTCTACTTGAAATGTACCCATTTAGTTGGATGATTATATGCACTATTTATACTTCACGCTTTTCAAAGTTATGTTACAATATTTTTGTAAGAGTAGATTCTATTTGTATTACTCATAGGGTGTTTGGTTTAAATTCTTGCAATTGAATTTTTGAAATCCAATTATTATAAGTAAATTAATTACATAAAAGTCTTCGATGAAAATATTGTTAGCTGCTGGCGGTGGCAGAAGCCATAACACTAGGCATGTTGGTAGGGTAGTGCAAGCAATGAAGGAGAATGAAATATTTTTAGCTAACAATTTTTAGCAAATAGAATCCCCATAATTAAAGTGAGTTCCAAAGAGTAGAATTATCTACTTATCTAGAGCAACAAATCCCAATATTACACAATAGGAAGGGTTGTGAGTGGTTACCTACCTGTAGAGTAGTGGACCTACAAACATAAAAAACAATTAGTGGTATGCTAGAAGTTTCCGGTGTGATCACTGTGATGCTTCAGATAGTGGTGGACTTTGAGAGAAACTTAGATAGCCTAATGTATTGTATCGAAAAATGGTCCGCCATACCTTTATTGTAAGGGCCTATTTGTAGATGGTGACATAACAAAATAGGGACCATAGAATGTTATCGTCCCACATGGCATATTCTCAAATCTAGTCGCTGACCTAGACCAAAGTGGATAATGAGATCAAGCATGGAGGGTAGCTGGAATGGTGTTTGTTCCCACAAGGAAATGGAGGTGTTAAGCAGGTTGCTAGGGATCGGGGTTCTTATGGAGCTCAAAGATCAAGCTGGGGTCCTTGTATGATTGATGCACCACCCTAGGGGAGTTAGTCCAAATGGGTTTGAGGTTAAGGTCCTTCATGGACAAAAGACCTGCTAAGGTCTTTGGACCAAAGTGTTTGAGTGGGTCATTCATGGGCTGGTTGGTTCGTTGGGTTTGTGTGAAGTTCAAAGGGATGTGACCACATATTTTCTATCAACAGAAGGTAAATGTTAAATTGCCATCTATTTTTTATGCATTTTTTATTTGTAAAATTTATGAGTATGATAAATATCAAAAAGCATGAAAATTTGTCACTATTTTAAGATTTAGAAACCATCTTACAAACAGCCATGAGCCTACCGGACAAAGATTGACAAGACATCACGCAAATGTACAAACCAGCCGTCAAACGTAGAAGAACCAAAAGTAGAGACTTTTGAAGTCTACATTGTTTAAGTTCTATGTTACTTGAAGTGAACCATATCTTATGTCATCTTCCACATGCCTTTTCCATAAATTCAAAGCCATTTCCTCGTACCTTCAGCTGTTTGCTTCCTTTTGTTGTGTTATCTATTGTCATTCCCTGTCCGAGTTTGATTCTTAAACCAAACCTATAAAGGGTTGAGTATCCTTTGCTTGTATTTATGGGCTGTACAAATGGTTTCTCCCTAATAACTTCAACTTTGTTTAATCAAATCATCAACTAGGGGGTGAGGTTGTATTTACTCTATATTTACTCTATTATTTTGTGTTATAAGGCTAAGCTCATGAATGGAACCTAATTTTGGTAATATATGCGATTAGGTATTTGAATTTTAAAATTAAATAATTTAATACCTCAAAAAACTCTTCGTGTACACCAATTAGTACCTCCATTCAATTGGCTAACTTTGTCATTAGACACAATATTTTTAACCAATATAGTAAATGTATTGTTGACGTGCACAAGAAGTTCTTTTAGATATTAAATTGATCAATTTCAGACTTTATGGATTAATTTTTTAAGTTTAAAGTCCATGTACTGATTGCATATTTTACCAAAGTTCAAATATGTCACGACCTTAATAGGGGCCTAGTAGGATTATCTAGAACTTATCATATCACGTGTGCACCCACAATATGAGAACCGTCTTGCAAGTGAGAGATTACAAGACTTTTATTTATTTACTTTGCATGATTTAATCATACATATATACAAGATATCTTTATATAAATTTACTAAGAATATGATTTTTCACATTTTGCCAATATCACAAAGAATCGTTATTCCCCACTAAATATTAAAAATTAGGTTTGAACTTATATTAAAAAGACTTGAATAATTATATGATTTGTTTATTACACAATTTACGTTCATCATACATGTAACCTAGCTTTTCGATTCTCATGGTGTCTGACGAAGGAGCACTCTCCGCACATTCCTAGCCCATTCCTAGCTAACATTATTCATGCATAAAACTATTGAGGAGTTGAGCAAAACCACATCTTAGTGAGATAATCTGACTAGACCACACATCAAGCAGTAACAAGTATAATTAACAAGCATATGGAAGGTGACAAACAACCATATGCACAAGTACAAGCTTGGATGACTAGAATCCAAATAGGGTGAAATTTATGCCCTCTCAACGAGGTTAGAAGGAACTAGTGACCCACCATGCCCAAGAGAATAAGAGAACTGAGGAAGAATGGGTATCATACACTCCCACAAATTAATTTTGAATATTTCACTAAGATATTTGGAACAAAGAAACTCCATCAATTGTTTAGCCATTTTATGTCAACACCATAAGCGACGTTCCTTTGGGTGCTTGCTTAGTTTCCACGGAACTAACAGAACGAAGGTAATCTTGCGTTGAACTAGGAAAATGTCATCTAGAAAAACCAAGCTGATATAAGAGAACCGAAACGCTAACACGTAACAGGGCTGCCATACCCTAATGCAAAAAATGTAAATTGTGCAATGCATGACCCTTATGTTAAATAATCAAATAGAATTGTATCAAATTATCAAGTGACCATACAATTCACAAACAAGCATCAACAAACTTCATACAATATATAACATGTAAATTGGTTATCTCTTTTATTATCATAGTTTGGCAATCAAATAAACACCAAGCAGTACATGATATACCTAACCCCACATACATAGCAATTTTAATATATTTTTATATATGCAAATATACAATAAGCACAAATAATATGATAAGGTCAAAGTTACTCACATGTTATCATCGCTCGATTATCATAATAGTCTACTAGTAAGTTCAAGAACTGATTTGTTTTTCTTATAAATTAAGATAACATACATTTATTACTATATTATTATTTATACTATAACTCTGGTTGTACACTTTGTGTCATAAACCCAAGTTTTATCATCCTTAGTCTAAATTTCATTATTTAAATATAGTTCATAAAGACTAGGTTTTCCCAATTGAGCTATAAAGTTCGTGTAAACTCACTTTTCTTATGAAAAGTGTTTTAGATGATCTCAAATACCAATTTTAATCGTGTAATCTTAAACACCTATTGTACTCATTTTTAACTCTAATTTTAGCGTATGAATAGGTATTGGAAAGCTCATTTTGAGTAATATTCAATCGTTATTTTGATTTATTTAATTTATAATTTTCTTTCTCTTATATTATGGATGTCGTTAGGTGTTATAATGTATTCCTAAATCTATTTTTTCTTTTAGTGTGATAATCCTAAGATAGCCGATTTTTACTATTTAATATTTATTTTCATTGTGTTTTATTGATACTATTTCATGTTTATATCTATAATCGAGGTAATCACATTATTCTAAACTTTTAATCGAAATTTATCTAGATTTTACATTCTTTAGTTCCTATTGTGATAGTGTATTTTCAAATATTATTATCTTTATTTGTCAACCTTATCTCCATATGTGGGGCGTTATTTCTATCTTCTATGGAATCATATTCTAAGTTTCATTCACTTTTCATATTGCTAATATGTCTATGAGTTCAAGTAGATTTTAAACATGCATTACATACGAACATCCCTTAAGAGCACGTACAGGACTAAGACTTTTAGGGTTTAAGGTCTAGGTTTTGGTTTGATTTATCTAGTCTTTCATTTATGTTTCTAATATGATTATGAGTTTCTAATAAGTTTCATTGTGCATAGGAATATGTTTTTTTTTTTTTTTTTGTTCTTAAGGGCACTGTCATGGCAAAATGCTCTAAGGTTCAGGTCTTACGGTTGTTTTGATTACTTAGTCAGTCAATCTCGTTCTCCCGTATATTTTTTATTATCTTTATCACATTGACTATAATCTCTTAAGTTTATATTCCTATGACCATTATAACCTTAGTCCACTATGTATGCCAAGACCTTCATCATTTCTTACAATTGTGATATTTGAATTTAGCCATTTGATTCTATGTTATATCATCATTATATCTTGGATTCATGCCAAATTTGATTTGAAAATCCTATCTTCTCCGAATAGACTGAAAGTTCTAAGGCTTCATTCCTACAATTTTCTTAGCAAGTTTTATTTTTCTAACCCCATTTCACTTATGATTACATATAGTAAGGGGTTTAAACAAAATGAATGTCACTAAGGCTTGCCTTGATCTTATAAGGTCGAATTTACATTATGTGTGCTCAAATTCCTAATAGTTAAACTTTTATTTTATGAATCACATTCTATGTCCATACTACTTAGAGAAATCTAAGTTTCATTATAGAATAAACATGATAGGCATTATCCATTAAGTTGGCCAAATCATATAGATGGGAATACTTGTAGATTCCAACTTGGTTTTAATGAAATTCACTATTAAAATTGTTGTATGCTTAGAATAGGAAGTAGATTATTTAGAGTTATAAGAAGATGATGTTGATTCTCTAATTTTCCTATAGTGACCGAACATATAGCATGTCATTTGTTTCTCATCTTATTGATTTTCCTAATCATCTATTCATTGACATGTTAATAGCATAAGGAAGTGTAAAATTTACCTTGATGTGATAGAGATTGAGATAGATCTCTCCTCTCTATTGTGTGGATCAAATCGAGGAATAAGAAGCGAGAAATTGAGTTGTTTGATTTCTAAAGGTAATCTACTTGATCAATACAGTTCTTACCATAATTCTTGTTTCTTGAAGTATCAAATCCTCTTTTTGGGTAAGTGGGGGTCTTTGATGTGTTTATAAGGCTTAACGTGTTTTGGTTTTGATATGTGTTGCTCGAAATAGAAGAGGTGTTATTGGTTTACTAAGGGGCATGGTTATGAAGTTAGAAGGGTGAAGAAGTTTGTGATTTTTAATGTTGTTTTGTTTAGATGCATGGAGAGAAAGAGTTCACGAATTGGAAGGTTTCAATAGAGGGAGTTTATGATGTTGGTTGTCTTGTGATATTGATTTATTCACTTCTAGGAAGAAATGAAGAGTTCACTAAAACTTTTAGGTCTTGTAAATCTACTTTTTTTGTTCATTATTATTATTTTTCAATAAATGTAAAGACTTAGAACTCATTCGTGGATGTTTGCCATCCTTGTGTATGTTGATGCATGTGTGTGTACAAGTGGATGGAATTCAAGTGGGAATTCTAGGATGTTCTTGTGAAAATGATATTCCTAGTTGTCTTATGTTCATTAGAGACATTGATGAGAAGATATTTTGAGATATTAAGTCATGTTGATGTTTGTTTGGTTGTGAGCATAGGATTCACGGCATCAAGGGTTCATCTCGTATCAAAATCTCCAACTTATCTTTCATCCATTGATTAACTTAAACATGAAGGTTGGATTTGATTGGTTAATGATTTGATGTTGCTTTTGTTTGGGAATGTAGTGCATAGTTTTAGGGAAGGGAGAAAAATAGAATTATGGTCCCTACCACTAGTGTGAACACATATTCTCTCCCTTTACAAGCAAGTGGCATGATTTTCTTTCTCTCTTGGTTTTTGTGGGTGGTTCAAGAAAATTGAAGAGAGAAAACAGTATATATGATATATTTTCAAGAGTTCTTAATAAGTTAATATCTAAGCTATCGTGTAAAATATTAGACTATACGTGTATAATTAATTTTGTTACTTTAAGAAAACATCTTTTAAATCATATCTAAGGGTCTTATATTTTTCTTAGATAATTGTGGAGTTGAAATTTTAAATTTAGAACTTACGCGATTAATCATTTTTAAGTTTTTCTCTTGCATGATTAAGATTCAAGCAGGTAGGTGAAATTAGGATGTTATACTCAGTAGACTTGGAAAATCCTAAATTTCATGACTGCATATTCATAATATTTAATTGAACTCTATTTGTAGATTTTTCATTTGTTTTTAGTCATATTGCATATATTTTATCTCTAGTGATTCATCTAAAAATTTCTTTTTACCAACCAATAGACTCTAAAAATTAATCGTCTCTTATTTCTCTTGATTTTTAAGGCCTACCATTTTCATTTAATGAGTTATGATCCTTTTGCATGTAATCTAGTCTTTGTTACCTTTTACTAGTCGAAAAAATTACTTACACTATTATAAATTATATTAGAGAATATTTTACAAGTGACTTAATGTATACTATTTAAATATCTATTTTACTATTATTTACTTTGTGAATTTTGATCACTTAATTTATAATAGAAAATTTTGAAAATTACATTACTTATTTATGAGGGTTTTTTGTGATTAGATGAAAATTTGTATTGTGTTGTGTATGTGTATGGAAACTTACGGTTTCGCATGAAGAAGGAGAAAGAATTGTGGCGTCATGCAAGTGTGAACACATTTAATGAATAGACTTATGTGTATGTGAATGCATGATGGCTTGTTAAAATAAAACTCTTATTCTTGAGACATTTACCGTTTAGATGGAGAGAGAAGGAAAGAGTTCAATTTTTGAAAGAAGGAAAGAGTTCAAGTTTTAGAAGAAAGGTCACTTTCATGAACCCTATGCACATGCCAATGGCATTTTTCCCTTCCTTCTTAAGGTTATGGATGGTTTCAAACTTGTAACGAGATATTAGCACATGTTAATGTCATTTGAAGGCTTATTGATAATTATTTAAAGGACCTTATTATTTACATTATTTTGATAGTATATTATATATATTTTATGTGAATTAGTAAGGAAAAGGATAATCATTTGGTTAAAATGTTAATTTCAGGGTTAAAGGAAGAATTTGATCTTAATGAAGACAATTGGATGAGTTAAGTAAGATTTTATTGAAGAAGTAGGAATTTGGAAAATTTACAACATATACAAGAATCTACACAAGTTGCGTAGAATACTGATATTGGAGATAAAAAACAACCATCAAGCTTTTTAGAAGCACATAAGTATCATGCACAAGCCATGTAGGGTGCTCACATATAGGATCGAAAGCGACCAAAATCGATTTTGAAAGTACATGACTTGTCTACATAAGTTGTGTCTGTGGTCATGCAGCATTGGATTTCAAAGATTTTGACAATTTTGAAGGAACGTCGGATGAAGGCTAGCGGCTTAGGAGCTAAAGGCCAGCGGCATACCAAACGATTTACATTGTTTAGTTCCAAAAATTCTCCAGTTTTCATCCTACACTGCCTTGAACACGGGTTGTGTAGGATAGTCGTGTAGAAGATAATATTGCCCTCCTATAAATAACGTCCTTAATTCATCTTTATCACAATTCCCTATTCTTTTTACAAACCCTAAAGAGCAAAAGAGGTGCTTTGAAGAGAGAAATGCCAAACCTTAATTAGAGATCATAAGACTTTATCTTTCAAGGATTATCATTGTAATCGTCTTCATATGGAAAAATAGATTTTTTACCCTAGATCTTGAGAAACCTTAACCCTAATGTAGAAATTGGTTGTTTTTATTAATGGAAGTTTATGTTTCTTCAGTCTATGCATATGTTCTTTATTGTCTTGTGATTGATTTGTGGCCATAATTAGTTACATGTGTGATTTGTTTTAGATAGAAAGACATTTCATCTAATTGAATAAATCTATATGAATAAAGAGATTTGAATGTGATTCTAGACATAGATTGCATGAGTATTTTGCATCAAGATTTGATCTTTTTAAGGATCCATGATCTTTAATGCTATTTTGTATGCATTTATTAATGAAAGAAATTTCTTTTAAACTTATGGAATTAGAATTCAATCATCTTGAAATAGAGATTGATGAATCTAGGGTTCATGAAGTTCACAAGCTGTTTAATTTTTATTTGAGTGAGTGCGATTGAGAAATCCCATATCACTTATGATTAATAAAAATGCTAATACATAAGCTGTTTTGTACCATATTGAATAATACATGCATAAGTATATAAGTTATTTCAAGAAAACATCTTTTAAATTCATCTAAGGCCTCTATATTAATCTTATATTATTCTTGAGTTGAAATCTAAAGTTTAAAGTCTACGCGATTGAGTATTTCCAAGGTTTTGTTTTACGTGATTAAAGTTTTTGAGCTTGATAGGCTACATTAGGGCTTTAGTTTTATAGACTTAGAATTTTCCAACTAACATATTGGTGTAATCCAAAATTTTAATTGAAGTCTAGATTTATAGATATTGATGTGTTTTTGATGTAGCAAAATATGAAAATGTTTATTGCAAGACCATTGAATCGTGTATGATTACTGTCTTGTGATCTTGAAATACTTATTGATTTGCAGATACCTAGGTACCTAGCATCAAAAATCAAAATCCTACACAAAAAGATTCGAATTTTAGGATAAAGAGCAAACATGCTCAAAGAAATTTCATTCAATAATCAATACTCTATCTTGTGTTGCCCTAAGGCTTACATATATATTGGCAAACTTGAAAGTTGCCAAAAAGCAAAAAGGACTAAGAGAAGATATTCAATTAATTGACATTAAATGATAATTAAAAAGGAAAAGACTAAAAAAAAGATCCTACCGACTTGAATTAAAAAGAAACTCTTATTTGACTAAAAAAGATCCTATTAACTTAACTTAAAAACAAATTCTTATTAAAACCTATTCATGAAAAAATTATTAAATATCCTATTAAATACTATTAAAGGATATTAAAAAAAGGAAAAATCTATAATATTTCTAAAATTACAAAAATTAAAAATTTTAATAACAATGACAAGCAAGAAGTGAACCGCCTTTAAGGCTAGTAGTTTATGTGTCAATTGTAAAGGTCGATGGTGTAAGCTAAAGGCCGGTGACTTTGTCTTCAAGGCCGGTGGCCAATATAGGAATTTCAGCCTCTTCATCCTCTACTGCATCATCCTCTATGATGCATCTGAACTAGCTGAGGAGTATTTAAGCAAGTCAGAAGCATCAAAGAAGTAACACCAGAGGCGTAAGAACAAAGGCTGCCGACTTTGATACATAAGCTGCCTGCTAGCTAGCTAGCTTTAAATGCCAAAATTGCCAAGCTTTATTTCACGCGTTTTAAATTTATTGTAATATTTAATAGTCTTTATTGCTAGTTTTTATTCTATTTATTATTTATTATTTGTCTTTTAATTTTCCCATATAACAATATAAGTAGTCTGGTAAACCCTTGTTTATATTTTAGGTATTATTTCATATCAAATTATAAAACTTCGAGAGAGTTTTCTCTAATTAATTTCTTGTGTGCAAATATGTTTTTGTGATTTCAACCGATATGTTGATCACATTTATCTTTACACTTTCCGCACTACATCAGTTGATATCAGAGCAAGGTTAGAATCCTGCGAAGATATTGTTAGGCGAAGGTGCTGACAACAATTGTATTTGTGGCAGTGTCCATGATATAGGAGTCCAAAGGACTGAGGTTCCTAGGACGACAAACAATGCCATGGATCAGAGAATCCTTTGAGTTGAAGAGAATCTTGAGTATTTGATCCAGCATTTTGATGCATTGATAGAGGTTGTCAACGGAGGTAGAGAGGTTGGTATATGACAACTAAGGGTAAAAGGACCCTATGGTTGTCCAGTCAGTCGACCTATCACTACAAATCGATGGGCATAGATTTCTAATGAGGAATCTAAGGAGGAGGATGAATTATTGCTCAATGAGAAGCAGCCGCGGAGGAGAGACGATGATGATGGTGGTGTTACGTACAAGAGGAATCATTATGATTATGATCAAAGCGATGGTGGGGACTTCCGTTTGAAGGTAAACATACCTTATTTCAATAGCAATATGAATATAGAAGAATTTTTAGACTAGATGGCAGAAATAGGTCGGTTTTTCAACTACATGGAGATACCAGAGGATTGTAGGGTGAGATTAGTTGCGTGTAGATTGAAGGGAGGAGCCTTTGCTTGGTAGGAGAGGTTATAAAGTAGGAGATATAGAGTAGCAAGGCAGTTAGTTAGAACATGGTACCAAACAAAGCAATTGCTAACAACGAGATTTTCTTCCTTCGGACTATAAGAACATCTTCTTTCAGCAATAGCAGAGATGTCGTTAAGGTCAGCATTCTGTTCATGACTATACGACTGAATTTATGAGACTGGCTAAGATAAATGATTTGAGAGAAAGTGAAGAGCAACAAGTGGCTAGGTATGTTGATAGGTTGAAGTTACAGATTAAGGACAAGATCAAGGTGAATATGATGAGGAGTTTGAATGAAGCAAAGAATATGGCCCTTAGGGCATAGATGATGATACAGGATAAGAGTAACCTCTTTGAATGGAGAAATAGGAGGTATGGAGTTAAAGGCATAGGTAGTAGCAGATCTATGACTAAGAAAAAATGGTCATGAGGAGAGGCCGAATGTAAGAGTTGAAAAGAGAGAGGATAGAGCTACTAGTTAAAGATCTATGGAGGTTAAGGATACCCCGGAGTAGAACAACCCTTATGCAAAATCTATCCTGGGTAAATGTTTTCGATGTAACCAACTAGGAAATAGGTCCAACGAATGCCTAAACGGGAAAAGTGTAAATATAGTAAAGCAAGATGAGGAAGAAGACATTTGTGAACCTGATGGAGATGATGAGGTTTATGAGGATGAAGATGAAGGTGTTGAGCCAACCTATGTCATTAGGAGAATGATGTTGACACCTAAACAAGAGGATAACACTCAGCGGCATCAATTATTTCGTACTAGGTATACTATTGGTGGAAGGGTATTCGATCTGATTGTAGACAATAGGAGTTATGGGAATATAATTAGCAGGGTGATTGTTGATCAGTTGCAGTATCTAGTAGAAAAACATCCTAATCCCTATGTCATAGGGTAGATAAAGTCTACTGAGAGGATAGATGTGAAAAAGAGGTGCCAAGTGCCATTCTTTATTGGCAAATACCAAGATGAGGCTTACTGTGATATAGTAGACATGGATGCCTACCATATTTTATTTGGGCATCCTTGGCAATATGATATGAATGCGCAACATGCTGGGAAAGAGAATTTGTATAGGCTAGAGAAGGGCAGTGTAAAATACACCTTGCTAACCCTTAAGGTGGGAAACCGCTCCAAGGAGGCCAGGGTTAAGAAGCGTTCCTTCCTAACTATTACCCAATCAGGAAAGGAGATGGAGGAGACTATTAAGGAGTCTAGGGTGGTGCATGCTTTGGTGGTGAAGAATGTCATGAAAGTGGAGGAGGAGAGTAGTAGTGAGTTGCCAGATGCATGAAGGAGGTGCTAGAGGAGTTCAAAGAAGTGTTGCCTGAAGATTTTCTAGAAGGGTTACCGCCTCTAAGAGATATCCAACACTAGATTGATTTGGTGCCTGGGGATAGTTTGTCAAATCTGCCACACTATATGATGAATCCTAAAGAGACATAAATCTTATAGGAGAAGGTGTAAGAATTAATATAAAAAGGGGTTTATTAGGGACAGTTTGAGTCCATGTGAAGGATTGCAATTGGCGAATGTGTGTGGAAAGTAGGGCTATTAATAAAATTACCATTGGATACAAATTCTAAATTCCTCATCTAAAGGACATGTGGGACAGATTTAGTAGAGCTGTTGTCTTTTCGAAGGTGGATCTAAGGAATGGTTACCATCATATCAAAATTAGACCTGAGGATGAATGGAAAATAGCCTTCAAGACTAAGGAGGGACTCTATGAATGGTCGGTAAGGCCTTTTCGGCCTTAGCAATGCTCCTAGTACTTTCATGCGGGTTATGAATCAGGTGAAGGCTATAAGGGAGTGGCCCACTCTTAGAAGTGTGACAGAGTTGAGGAGTTTTCTAGGGTTAGCGAGTTTTTATAGGAGATTCATTAAGGACTTCAGTACTATTGATGCTCCTTTGACTGAGTGCCTAAAGAAGGGAAGATTTCAGTGGGATAAAGACCTTCAACATTGTTGATTTATTTCTTTTCCACCCTGATGAAGTACCTTTGTATCTAGATGAGAACTCGGGATCGAGTTCTTTGCAGGTGGGAGAGATTGATGCATCTAAACTAGCTGAGGAGTATTTAAGCAAGTTAAAAGCGTCAAAGAAGCAATACAAGAGGCGTGGGAACAAAGGTGGTCGACGTAGATTAAAAGCCAACCTTAAATGCCAAAATTGCTAGCCTTTATTTCACGCATTTTAAATTTATTGTTATAGTCAATAGTCTTTATTGCCATTTTTTATTATATTTATTATTTAGTATTTGTCTTTTAAGTTTCCTATGTAACAATATAAATAGTGTGGTAAACCCTAGTTTATGTTTTAGATATTACTCCATATCAAATTATAAAACTTTGAGAGAGTTTTCTTTAATTAATTACTCGTGTGCAATTGTGTTTTTTTTTTTTTTATTTCAACCGGTGTGTTGATCACGTTTATTTTTATGCCTTTCACATTGCGTCACTTTCCAGATTGGACAAAATTCAACCACAAACTTCAACCATGTTACGCAATAACTCTTTAACCTGTCTCCTCAACTCTTCATGTAATGTAAGGCTTATTCAATAATGGGAACGATTTGGAAAGGTTGCACTTAGTTCAAGATCGATTTGGTGTTGAATGTCTCTTAATGGGTGTAACCCATTTGGCAACTCTTCAAAAAGCACATCCTGGAACTCCTCTACAACTATCGTTGCAAACTTAGGTATTGTTACCTCCTTGCCCACTAAAGCAAATATCATCTCTAATTCCTATTCAACAACATAAAAATCAAAATTTTGTTCACCATTACGAATAGGCTGAAAATTTTCATATTTTTCCAAAAATTCTTCCTCCTCATACTCCTCATCAAAAAATAAGTTTTTCATCCCTTGCAGCCTCAAACACATCATCATAATCCTCCTCCCCATTTTCCTCATAAGCATCAAATATTGGTTCTTCATTATAGTAGTCTTCATCAATAGAAGATGAATCATCATCAACTTCTTTGAAATCTACATAAGATCTTCGTAGTATTTCCTCCACTATCTCATCCTCATTAATGGATGAAGATGAAACATCTTGCTCCTCATCAAAATCAAGAATCGGATCAAGGTTTCTACGGTGCCATAGATTAGTCTTACGTTGAGCCCCAAACATTGCATTTACACTCTCAGTAAAGCGATCCATCCAACCCTCTAGGTGACGATCTAGGACTAGTCCCAACCATTCATCAATCACCTGGTCAGTTTCCCTTTCATCCATACCGGCACGGCACTGGCTTGGTTGTCTACGAGGTGGTATCGTTACTCCAGGAACGAACGTAGCTTTGATACCAATCTGACGTAGCGAAATACAAAAAAGGTTATTACAAGACCATTATATCATGCACGATTGTTGGCTTATGATATTCAAATACCTATTCATTCTGCGAATACATAGGTACTTGGCATCAAAAATCGAAATCCTGCATAAAAGATTCAAATTTTGGGATAAAGAGTAAAATACACTGAAAGAAATTTCATTCAATAATTAATAATCTATCTTGGTCTGCCTTAAGGCTTACATATATATAAACAAACTTGAAAGTAGCCAAAAAGAAAAAGACAAAAAAAAAAATTCTATTAAATGATAATATAAAAGGAAAAGACTAAAAAAAAGATCCTATTGACTTGACTTAAAGAGAAACTCTTGTTTGACTAAAAAAGATCCTACTAACTTAAAAAGAAACTCTTATTAAAACCTATTCATAAAAAATATTAAATTCCCTATTAAATACTATTAAAGAATATTAAAAAAAGGAAAAATCTATAATATTTCTAAAATTACAAAAATTAAAAATTCGAATAACAATGCAAGCAAGAAGTAAGGCGCCTTTAAGGCTAACAGCTTATGTGTTAAAGCCGGCAGCATTGGTTGTAAAGGCCAACAATGGAAGCTCAAGGCCGGTGGCATAAGTGGCATGTGTAGGATTTTTCGCCTCTCCATCCTATACTGCATCATTTTTTGATCTTACCGTGTATTTTCTAATCCCAGTGATTCATCTTTAAGTTATTGTTTTATAACCAATCGATTCTAGAAATTAATCGTCTTGTATTGCACTTGCAATATAGGGCTATTTATGGTTATCTACTACGTTATTGACTCGGGTTACAAAATCTTGTCTTGTACTGCCTAAAATTATCTATTTTGATTTTTGTTGATAGTAAATGTTCTAGTGTTACTTTAGAGTTTTAAATACTAAAAATTTCGCAACAGTGATCTTATTATCATCTTAGCATGAGTAGAATTTATTTTCTATTTACTTAGGCTAAGTTGGGAAAACTTTGGGGTTTATAGTAACAATCTAGTTATTGTATATTAATCATCGATTGTTTAATGTTATCTAGTTACATTTTGTGTTTTTGAATTTTATTGGTACGGATTCCAATTTTCCTAACTATAATTAATTTATTCACACTTTAATATTCTTAAACTATGAAAAATCGAGAGTAATAATTGCAAAATTTTTCTCATGGTTCTTCAAAATTTTACATCATATTTTCAAAAATTATCATATTCATGTTGTGCAAAATTAAAGGGTTTACAAGATACCTTTGTGATACTTACCCTAAAATATATCAAATCTATAAATTTAACCTTTTAAATAAAATGACTATAGTACGAACTTCATCGTAACATGAAAGGATAAGGTTTTGAGTTTAAATATCTATGTGCTTCTTTCAAGCTATTTAATTAAGTCGTTTACTTAATAAGTTTCAGTTAATAAAAAAAGTATTATAGAATAATATAATAATTTATACCATCTTTACATGGTTAAACTTTTAAATCAGTTGGTTATAATGCTAAAATTTAATAAAGATACACATATAAATAAAGTATGAAAAGTTCCTTTCTTCTATCCTTTATCTAGTCTCGCACAAAAATCCATCAACACTCCCTTGAAAAATTTAGGCAATACATTGCTCAAAAGAATAATGTGCTGCCAATTATGAAGCCAAAAGTTCCTCTATAATGATCATGAAGAAAGAATATTTTGTTTAAATTTGATGAATTTAGCTAAGTTTAAGTTAATGTAAGCTCGAATTGACATAGATCTTAGACATATAATGAATTAGTAATTAATTTAAGTCCAACTTGGCTTAATGAACTTCACTAAGCTAAAAATGAATTAGACTGATATAGTTTAATCATCTTGGCTTAGTAAATGACTTAAATGAATAATTCTAATCAATTTGGTGAAGGTTAAGCTAAAATAGGTTAATAGCTATTAATTAGCTTAGATGAATGAATTAGGATGATCTTTGAATAATATGGGGAATATGTTGTTTCAAAGGTGTGTTTGCTTAAGAAATAGATGTTTTTGTGAATGAATGCCTTGATTAAGCTTTTGTTGATAAAAAACCATAAACAAAGTGAAAAGAAACACTTTGACGGACAAAGGATAACTGCTCATATTTTGGCGGGGCGATCTTCGCAGCCATAGTGGGGTTCCTATTTAGTGTCTGATCAAATAGGGTTTAATAAAATGGGTTTGAGATGAATGGATAAATAGCTTAAGTTCTTATATGATTTTGATGAAGTAGATGATTAGTTTAGTTTAGTTTCTTATACGATTTCTTTCCTTAACAGAAGTAGATATCTGATTTATCTTCTGAAATTCCTTCCAAGGCTATGTTTAGATTTCATATTCAAGGTATGCAGTAACTTGCGTGTTGGATGTTAGGATAGGCATCTAATATGGATTAAGACTTAAACTCAGCTTTGTAATTGATGAGTGTTGATTGTGTTATTTGTTGTTGAATCCAGTCCGAGGAGCGACAGCTTGTCATGATGCAATGACAATGTTAGAATAAGCGCTTAGGCCACTTGTCATGATGCAATGATTTGGCTCGGCAGGTGTAAACCCCGATATTCTTAGTAGTTCAGTAAACCCCGGGAGTTGAAAAGTGAAACCCTAATCCAGTCCAGTTTAAGTTTAATGAGAGAAGCTTAGAAGCCCTAAAGCTGGCTTTCCTTCGGTTTCATAATAAAAGAAGTTTTATAAAGTAAATGAATATGAATTATCGTTTTAAAGTGTATTTTAAACCTTAGAAAGTTTTAAATTCGGAAATTTTTCAATTCCGGGCCTTCCCGAGCTTAATTACGGAAAAACGTGCCCCAGGACCACAAACTCAGAAAAATATTTTGGAATATTCATTAGAACTGAAATTTACATTTTATTACACAAAATACAAATTTTATCAAATTTCAACTCTCCCTCTCCCTCCCACACCCCATGGCCGGCACCCCCCCTTCCCAATTCCCCCTCATTTTTGTTTTATTTTTACTTTCTTTATTCAATTAAAACCCTAATCCATTTAGTATATAAGCTTATGTTCTCTCTCTCTTCTCTTTTTTCACTCTCTCAAAATTTTGCAAAGAAGGAAACTCTCTCCTTTTCATCTTGTTGTGCCGTGACCTAGCCCCGGCCTCCCCCTGCCCCGCTCACGCTCACACACATAAACTCATTTTCTCTTCTTTTCATCTCCAAATCTCCATTTAGGTGATGATTCTAAACCTTATTCCTACATTATCTTGTAATGGCAAGACCATTCTTGTGTGATTTCCACTTTTAATCCCAATGAGCATATGTTAGGGACATGAAAACACTAATACAAGAATATCAAGCCATCACAAGAAGTGGATCTAGTGTTTAAAAGAGTTTTTGTTGAGATAATGTTATGTTCATGCATGTAAAGTAGGGATCTTGCATGGAAAGTTAGGTTCATGCCATGAAACTCATGATTCATGCACTATATATGGTAGATCTAGTGTTTAGACATTCATACCTTCATCTACATTTATGTTCATATAGTTATTTTGAGCTTTCATGCATTAATGTTCATAAAACCTTAGCCTTGCATGTGTATAGATGTGTTAGATGATAGATCTTCATGTATATGAGGCAAGAAACTTGAAAAAGAAAAGATTTTTGCTAGAAATGTCTTATGAAAATTCGGATGATTTTTTAACCCTATTTTAACAACCACTAAAACCACTTTGAAACTCATATTTTACATGAGAAATGAAGGGTATGTGTGATAGGTATATTTAGGGAAAAATTTTTATAAGTTAAAGTGAGTTTAGGCATGAGTAATGTGCAAAACAAGTAGTGGAGTTAGAATGGAAAATCTTGAGATATTGATTAGTTTGTTAAATTCGTAATTTGGAATAAAGCCTACATAAGCACATAGTATTCAAGCTTAAATTCAATGTTTTATGAGTTAAATGAAGTCCTTAGACAATAGACATAATGAAGCTTCAAAATTTGGTGCATTAAACAAGTTTTCTCATAGAAAAAATGCAAGAAAAGAAATTTTTCAAATTTCGGATTTTTTTGAAAAGCTTGTTTAAAAACATATTTGCCAAGTGAAAAATGTGGATTTTTATGCATAAATGAAGGTCATGGATAGTATAGATGTTAAGGACTCATTTTTATTTAGATAACAAGTAAATTCCAAGAATAGAATCCCAAAAACCCTAGGGAATGCAAAGTTGGAAAGAATAGATTTTTAGAAATGACCATCATGGGGTTTCATAATAACTAGGAGTTCATAAGAGTTCATCATCAAAAATCATCAAGAATATGCATATATTGAGCTCATTACATGACATTCATACTAGGAACTCATTCATATACCATCTATACATGGATCATCAACTAGAAACATTTTTACCAATTGCGAAACAATTTTTCGGAAAGAGGAAAGTTACAGAACAGATCTGATCCCACTTTTTCGTGATCTTAATGTTTTCAAAACTTGAAAATAATATTAGAAATAGATAGATATTTCGAAGTAGGTAGAAATCGATATAAAATTTGCGAAATTCCGAATTAAAATGACCACGTTAGGGCTGTTTTAAGTTGGAACTTCCGAAAATAGCGAGAATTCCGATTTTGTGTAGTTTAGATGCATAGATTGAATTAGTTTAGCGATGAGATTCTTATTAGGTTGTTCTTATTTGGTAGGTGATCCCGAGCAAGATGATACCCTACCACCCGACTACTTATTGCTTGTGATTATAATGATAGTGGCATTAGTTGTTTAGGCAAAGATAAAAACGATTATGCATGATGGGGTATATGGGAATTGTATACTTGTCTATTGTTGATATGTGAAGTTGAACTTAAGGAATATCAAAACCGGGTGTTAAGCTGCTGCTTGTTTAGCGAGAATTTATATTGATTGTCTGCGAATAATTGTTGGTCACCTAAAAGAATTGGATTAACCTATATTGGACCTTAATTATAATTGGACTCATTCATTTCACGATGGGGATGGAGCATTAGCATTTGTTGGTTTTTTGTGACCCATAAAACGAATATGTTGGTTAATCGTGATCCATAAAACGAAATTGTTGATTAATCGTGATCTATAAAACGAATTATTGTTCAGTTGACCGTGAGCTTAAACGGCGTCGTACCATAGGATTCGTTAATCTGCTAACCGGGATAGAGGGCGCAAGTCCATCCACATATGATTTTCGGTTGGTCATATGTTTATTGAACTCATTTGCTTGATGCATATCATTTGTTTGAGTAACCACTTGTTTGAATGATTTGTCTTAATTGTGATATGGAAGTTTTCACTCACTAAGCTAGTTAGCGTACGCCCCTATAGTTTTTACTTGTTGCAGCATGAATTCATTTGGCTTAGGCCAAGGCAGGCTATAGCTCAGGTACCGGAGCTAGGAGTTTCCCTTAGAAGTTTATTTCGATTTTGTTTAGACTTCCGTTGGAAACTAAAGGACTCTGGATGACTGATAAGATCATATTTTATACAACTTGTTGATATTCATAAGAGCTAGAATAGATATTTGTTTGAATTAAAATTCATGTTTCAGGACTAATTTGGACTAAGAAATCAAAACAAGAAACTTTGAAGTGAGAATTGGAAAAATTGAAGTATATGCCGGCATTTCAACATTCAAAGCCGCCGGCGTTCAAACGGCTTACCCTTAAGGCCGTTGCTTACACTGCCAGCTTTGCCAGCCTTTAACTCAACCAGCTTTATGGCGCCTCAAAGTGGCCGGCGTAGAAGTTGAACAGGCCAGCATACATGGAAGGCCGGCAGCTCAGAATGGAAAAGTCACCAGCGCAAAAGAAGTTACAACATATGCCGGCTTCTAAGCCGCCGGCATTGAGGCTGTGTACATCAAGAATCAAAAGCGACATGAAGACAAAAGTTACTTGAAGGAAATTGAAGAGACAAATCTGTTGGAGGTGTCTAGGCTAGTGTCAAAGCCGCTGGCTTTGGGGTAGTTTTCGTTATAAATTGGCTGAACCTTTCATTTCTCATCACATACACCGGCTAGATCTACATCTAAGTCGCCGGCGTGAAAGCGGCCTACCTGTGTAACCGAAGTTGAAAGCTGCCAATGCACTGCCTGCGTAAAGAAGAAATTGAAGATACGCCGTCTGTAAGCCACCGACGTAGGATCCATAACTACCGGCGTACGAAGTGAAACAGCATATTTCATTTAATGTCTTGCACGAAATTTTTCCTATAAATAGGGGTTCTACCCCCCTCCAACAATCATCCACAATCCACAAGCAGTAGTAAAGTAGTACACTTCATATAGAAATAGTCTAGCATTTTCATAGAGATTTGTGAGAGAAATTTGGGAGCTTTCAAGAATTGTAATTGAAGATTGTGATAATTGAATTGGTGATATATTCTCTTTCTTATGCAATTCATTTATCTGAATTATTTGTTTATAATGCTATCAATTACATATTCTTATATGATTTTTGAATCTACATCCATGAGTATCTAAACATATCTTTGTAGGAAGTGATGAAGTCCTAATTTTGCTAAAATGATTATTGAACTTATGTTATAGGATTGTTAGAATTATGGAATATTTGTATTGAATTGTAATTATCTATTTTGTTTCTAACTAAAATTGAATTGATAAGAATTTTGATGATTTGGAAAAAGAATTGAGATTCATAGGAATTCATGAATTGAAATTAAACAACATTTGTGGAAACAATCAAGTTTGATTTTGATTTAGAAATTGTTCATGTACTTCAGGCAATATTTTATTTTAATTTCTCACTAAGGAATTAGGAGAAGTTAATCTAGGATATTAGACAATTATAGAATTGGAAGATTTATAATTGTAATTTAGATTCCATTGATAATTTGTCTAGCGGAAGCTAATAAATTATTTTATGGTTCACTAAAACTTTGTTTTGGTCTTTACAATTTCTTACAAATATCCATAATTCTAATTGTTCATATAATTTAAATTCAGCATGATTAGTAAAGATTAGGATGGATTCTTTTCCTTCCCACATTCATCTTATATATCCTTCTCACATTCTCATTTGCATTCATATAGAATTAATTAGTTATAATTAACTAATACTTTGATTGCCTAAATATTAGTATAAGCTAATACCAATCTAGTAATTAATTTAGTCTCTGTGGGAATGATACTCTACTCATTCTATATTACTTGATCAAGACCTAGTACACTTGCTGGTAGTATCTGAAATTTTATATACACATCCCGTTCAGATCAAGTTTTGGCGCCGTTGCCAGAGACCAAAATTAATATTAGATTACTTTTAGTTTTGCTAGTAGTTTAGGTGTTTTCCAAGAAATTGATTCTTTCTTCTTTACATGTTATATGCAAAGAAGTAGAAGTGCTGATCTTCTACCAGTAGGTGAAGAAATTGAAAGAACTTTAAGTCAACAGAGGAGAGAAAATCGTAGAAGACAAGAAGAAATGGCAGAAAACGATCCAAGAAACAATGAGGGAAACAATGATCACAACAACAACCAAATTCAAGCTGTACCTGTTAGAGCACTTCGGGATTACACTGTACCAACTGCTCAAGGTCCTACTGTGAGAAGACCTGCAGTTCAAGCTAACAATTTGAGCTTAAACCAGCATTGATTCAGATGGTTGAATTACATCAATTTGGAGGATATCCAAATAAAACACCGGATTAGTACATTGCCAAATTCCTCCAATATTGCAACACCGTCAAACTCAATGGTGTTACTGATGAGGCCATTAGAATGCAGCTTTTTCCTTTCTCTTTAAGGGATAAAGCATTGGCATGGTTCAACTCTCAACCACCTGAGTCAATTACTTCATGGGCAGACTTGACAACAAAATTTTTGAAGAGATTTTTTTCCTCTTGCTAGAACTGCCAGATTGAGAAATGAAATCACCAACTTCACAAAGTTTCGTGGAGAATCATTATATGAAGCTTGGGAAAGATTCAAAGAAGCTGTAACGAAATGCCCACAACTCACCGCTCAAGTTTCAGCTTTAACTACACAAGTGAGTAAACTTGTAGCATCTAGTTCTTTAAATTCTAATCAAGTTGCTACATGTGAGTTATGCTGAGGACCACATCCAGTTTACGATTGTCCTCATGGCAATACACCGTCATCAAGTGGAGAGCAACTCAACTATGTTGGAAATTTCGGAAGGGTTAATTATGGGCCATATTCAAATACTTACAATCCAGAATGACGTAATCATCCAAATCTTTCCTACAAGAATGATGCAAATGTTTTCAAGCCCCCACTTGGATTTCAAAGACAAGGTCCCATAAGAAATACTCAGCCTCCACCTCTACCTCAGCAAAGTCAAATTTCAACTGATGAATTGTTGAAGACTTTCATTCAAACTATACTCAACAATCAGCATGCAATCATTCAAGATCTTCAAGGGAAAATCCATCAACTTGCTCAACAAGTTGGTAATAGACCATCTGGTTCTTTACCAAGCAACACTGAAGAAAATCCTAAAACCATGAATGTGATTGTTTTGAGAAGTGGCAAAGAAGTTGATACTATTGAGTCAAAAATTCAAGAAACCGAGGAGATTCCAGTCAAAGACAAAGGAAAACAAAAGATGGAGGAACCTGTGCAAAAATCACCTGAAGTAAAAGCTTATGTCCCACCGATTCCTTTTCCGGGAAGATTGAAGCAACAAAGATTGGATGAACAATTTTCAAAATTTCTAGATGTCTTCAAGAAGTTGCAAATCAACATTCCATTCTTAGAAGTAATTCAAGAAATGCCTTCATATGCAAAATTTATCAAGGAATTGCTTACTAAGAAGAGAAGGATAGATGGAAATGAACCAGTGATGCTCACAGGAGAATGCTCCATGATTTTGCAGAAAAGTCTACCACATTTGCCTACCAAACAAAGAGATTAGGGAGTTTTACTATTCCTTGCACTATAGGAAAATTTTATTTTGATAAAATACTTATTGATTCTGGTGCAAGTATTAATCTTATGCCTCTATCTATTTTTAGGAAATTAGGACTTGAAGAATGCAAGGAGACTCATGTCACCTTGCAACTTGCAGATAGAAGTGTCAAATACCCATGTGGTATTGTTGAAAACGTTCTGGTGAAGGTTGACAAATTCATATTTCCTATAGACTTCATAGTCTTGGAAATGGATGAAGATCGTGATGTCCCAATGATTCTTGGCAGACTATTCCTTGCAACCGGTAAAGCACTAATTGATGTAGAACAAGGTAAACCACTTTAAGGGTAGAAAATGATCAGGTAACCTTTAATGTTTATGATGCAATGAAAAGATTTGATAAAGGTTCCTGTTATACTATTGATGTTGTTGATGAGTTTATCTCTAAGTCTATTGAAGAGAATGTAGGTGTGGAGACTATGGAGTCTGTTTTGAGAAATCTTGATGATTTGAGTGATGATGAGAATGAGAATGAAGAAGAAAAAGAAGTTGAGAAAGTGCACCAAATCAAAGGAAGATATTATGAGGAGCTAGGCACTAGTGAAAACAAGCCCGTACCATCATTGATACAGCCACCGAATCTTGAGCTTAAACCCTTACCTTCACATTTGAAATATGCTTTTCTAGGAACTGAAGATACTTTTCCAATAATTGTTTCATCTTACTTGATAGGTGAACAAGAGTAGCAACTGCTTGAAGTTCTAAGGAAGCATAAAGAAGCAATTGGGTGGACTATTGCTGATATCAAGGGAATTGGCCCTATCATTTGTACTCATAAGATCTTGATGGAAGCTGAGAACAAACCGACCGTTCAACCATAGAGGAGACTCAACCCAACACTTAAGGAGGTAGTAAAAAAGGAAGTTTTGAAAGTACTGGATGCAGGTATTATCTATCCTATCTCTGATAGTAAGTGGGTTAGTCCAGTTCAAGTTGTGCCAAAGAAAGGTGGTATGACTGTTGTGAAAAATGAAGAAAATCACTTAATTCCTACTCGTACTGTAACTGGTTGGCGAGTTTGCATTGATTATAGAAAATTAAACGATGCCACCAGAAAAGACCACTTTCCCCTCCTTTCATTGATCAAATGTTAGAAAAACTTGCAGGGCATGATTATTATTGCTTTTTATATGGTTATTTTGGTTACAATCAAATTTCTATCTCCTTATGACCAAGAAAAAACCACTTTTACTTGTCCCTATGGCACTTTTGCTTTTAGGAGGATGCCCTTTGGTATTTGCAATGCACCTGCTACTTTTCAAAGGTATATGATGGCTATTTTTTATGACATGCTTGAGAATTTTATTAAAATTTTTATGGATGATTTTTCTGTTTTTGGAAAGTTTTTTGAAGCATGTTTAGAAAACTTAGCTTGTGTTCTTCAAAGATGCAAAGACACAAATTTGATTTTAAATTAGGAAAAATGTCATTTTATGGCAAGAGAAGGGATTGTTTTGGGTCACAAAGTTTCAGTTAAAGGAATTGAAGTTGATAAGGCAAAAATTGAGATCATTGAAAAATTACCACCACCAACCACTGTTAAGGGAATTAGAAGTTTTTTAGGACATGCAGGTTTGTATAGAAGATTCATTAAAGATTTCTCAAAAATTTCTAAACCCCTTTACAATCTTCTTGAGAAAGACACAGTGTTTGATTTTGATGATAATTGTTTGCAGGCATTTAACTTATTAAAGGAGAAGCTCACATCTACCTCAGTGATTGTTGCACCTGATTGGGAGCTGCCTTTTGAACTTATATGTGATGCCAGCGATTTTGCTGTGGGAGCAGTATTGGGTCAAAGAAGAGGTAAGTTGTTTCATGTTATATACTATGCTAGTCGGACTTTAAATGATGCTCAAAGAAACTATGCCACAACTGAGAAGGGGCTTCTTGCTGTTATATTTGCTTGTGACAAGTTTAGGCCTTATCTGATAGGATCTAAAGTCATAGTATATACTGATCATGCTGCTTTGAAATATTTGTTTGCTAAAGTTGATGCAAAGCCAAGGTTGATTAGATGGATATTGTTGCTACAAGAATTTGATCTTGAGATTAAGGATAAGAAGGGAACTGAGAATGTGATTGTTGATCATTTATCTAGACTAGAATCTGATAGTCTAGATATTCCTATCAATGAAAAGTTTCCTGATGAACAATTGCATGCAGTAGAGATCCTAAATTTGCCTTGGTATGCTGATTATGTCAATTATTTGGTTAGCAAAATCATTCCATATGGTTTGTTATATCAACAAAAGAAAAAGTTTTTGGATGACATGAAAAGCTATTTTTGGGATGAACCATATTTGTTCAAAAAATGTGCTGACCAAGTAATTAGACGTTATGTACCTAAATCTGAACAGCTTAGCATTATTAAGCATTGTCATTCAAAAGAAGCTGGAGGTCATTTTGGTTTTCAAAGGACTGTAGCTAAGGTCTTATCATCTGGATTTTATTGGCCTAATTTGTTTCGTGATTGCAGGAAATATTTATTGTCTTTTGCTCAATGTCAAAGAACTGGTAATATTTCCAAGAAACATGAATTACCACAAAACATTATCTTGGTAATTGAGCTTTTTGATGTGTGGGGAATTGACTTTATGGGTCGTTTTCCCTCATCTTTTTCCAACAAATATATACTTGTGGCAGTTGATTATGTTTCAAAATGGGTGGAAGCCGTTGCTTTACAAACAAATGATGCCCGAGTAGTTTTGAAAGTTTTGAAAAAGAATATTTTTACCAGATTTGGGATGCCTAGAGCTATTATTAGTGATGGGGGATCACATTTTTGTAACAAGCAAATTGAAAAACTTTTATCAAAATATGGTGTTACACACAAGATTGCTACCCCCTATCATCCACAAACAAGTGGACAAGTTGAGGTATCCAATAGGGAGATCAAAAGAATTTTGGAAAAAACTGTTAATGCATCTAGGAAAGATTGGTCTTTAAAATTAGATGATGCATTATGGGCTTATAGAAAACCCCTATTGGAATGTCCCCATTTATGATTGTTTATGGTAAATCATGTCATCTTCCTGTAGAACTTGAGCACAAGGCATATTGGACCATTAAATTCCTTAATTTTGATGAAAAAGCTGTAGGTAAGAAAAGATTGCTTCAATTGGATGAATGGAGGAATGACGCTTATGAAAATTCTCGTATCTACAAGAAACGAGTGAAGAGATGGCATGATAAAAACATAATCAAGCGGGAGTTTTTACCTGGACAAAAAGTTTTACTCTATAACTCCCGTTTGAAGTTGTTTCCAGGAAAGTTGAGATCAAGATGGTAAGGACCGTTTGAGATTGCCAAAGTTTTTCCCTATGGTGCTATAGAATTGAAAACTGATGATAATCGAACTTTTAAAGTGAATGGGCATTTTCTCAAACATTTTTATGAAAGGGAAACCCATGATAGTGCTTCTACTGTCATGCATCTAAAGGAACCATGAAAGGAATTGGAAAAGTCGGGCTAAGCGACTCTAAACTAAGCGCTTCTTGGGAGGTAACCCATATTTAATTCTAATTTTATTTGTTTTCTTTTTACTAACTTTGTTTTTAGTGTGGACAGGTTATCTATGCAAAAAAAAATATATATATATTTAAAGGCAAAAAGCCGGCTCAAGGCTGCCAGCCTTTACCCCGCTCTAGAAAATCAGGGAAGGCCGATTGTAAGCCGCCAGCTTTAAGCCAGCAAAGCAAAAATTCTCTTGCAATGCAAATTTTGATGATTGTGTGTCACGCCCCAATAGTACCCTAGTAGTAATATATATATTATGATATAGCCTGATAATCCAGACGATATCAAATACACATATTCATACTAGAACTACTTTGGAAAGTGACGTATATTTAACAAAACAGGATCTTTTTGGTTGCGTGATAAGAAATGATGAAAGTAAATAAAATCATAATACCATAATTAAGTGCTACAGTTTGAATGATAACTGTTACAAACCATAGAACTATCTAAATTCTCAGATAATAAAATTGATGCACTAACATCAATTAATACATATAAATAAAGAAACTATTTTCCCTATTTCCAAAACTCTTCAAGCTTTAGAATCATACCGGCTCTAAGCTCCTAGAAGCCACCAACCAAGGCTTAAGTGTCATCCTGTAAGGACTGTAGGAGTGTGAGCATAACTACGGGTTCAGTGAATAACTAGACTTATCACAACAAGCAAGTTATTATCAACCATATGCATGCATCAATCAAACACATGAACAATTACAAGCTTGGACAAACCGGAATCCAAACAGGATAGAGATTTACACCCTCTCATCGGGGTTGAAGGAATCGATACCTGAATCACCTACCCAAGAGAAACTAAGTACACAGGAATCCATAATCCTCACAATTATTATCTCTTTATGTTAATGATGTTTTAAGCACTCAGTTCCTGTCTTGTACCTTAGAAACTCCATTAAGTGTTAGCCATTTCACAGCGATACCATGGGCGGCGTCCTTCGTTACCAGTTAGTTCCCATGGAACTGACAGAACAAGGTAAACTTGTGTAGAACTAATAGCCCATTGCCTAGAAAAACAAAGTATTACTAAGAACCGAAATTCTAACACGTGATAGGTGTTCGTAAAAATATAATGCAGTTTATACAAATCATGCAATGCATGTCTGTTTCATTTATAGTATCGACAGTTGTTAATCAAGTTTAAGGCGATCATACAATTTACAGACAATCATCAACATATTTCATACAATATTTATCATACAATAGGATTATCGCTTATATTATGATAATTTGTCATGCAATCATACACTACGCATCACGCTGTATCCCAATCCCGCATGCATATCCATTGAATATATACATATTATTTCAAATGCAACTATACTACAAGCACAAACAATGTAACAAGTCTAAGTTACTCACCTGCTCATACTGATCAGTCGTAGTAATTGACCGGGAAATCCTCGACGGAGTCGAAATTACCTATTAAGATGAAATATTCATCAATAATATTTATAAATAGGAAATTAAATTCCTATGAGTGCCTAAGTGTCCTAGATCGGTATTTGGTATTATTCCTATGGTTTATAGCGATTCATTAAAGTAAATAAATTTTTATTGTTTAATTCTTCCAAGTTTCTTTTGAGTATATATATATATTATGGAGGATTTTATTTAACTTCCATTTACATCTTAAATTCTGTTATAATTTATAGAAGTCTTGGCATGTACAATTTCTATAAATTGTTCATAACACTTTTCTTGTACTAAAGGACTTCTAAGCATGCTTGTAAGTTTGTTTTATCAAGCTTTATGTTCATATAAGGTCTTAGAAGCTTTAAACATGCATTTAGACTAAATTGGATGAAGTTTGAGTCTTGTTTTGTTCACTTCATCCTCAAATCCGAATTTACTATTACCACAATTATAAGACTTCTAAGTTGTTGTTTTTCTCTTCCAACAATACTTAAGCATTCCTAACACATCAAACATCCATCCACTTGAATTCATCCATAGATTTGCAACTTATATCCACCACAAAACTTTCTTCAAATGCTCAAAATCCATCCTAAGGTCTATTCATAAATTTAATAAGGATAGGTTGTAGTTGGAGCTTACCTTGGAATGGAATGGAAAGAGGAGGTCCAACTTCCTCTTAAAGCAAGAATTTAACCTAAATCAAAGATTAGATGATGAGTTTCTAACTAAACACATTAACTATAATAAAAGTTTATTAAGGTAATCTAAGTTTCTCACCTTGACAAGCTAAACTCCTCCTCTTGAACCTTAAGATGACTTAGGATTTTTTATTCGGTTTTGGTGGTTATTGATGAGCTTAGTGTGTGTATATAAGGTATGGAATTAGGCTAGGGTTTATGGTGGTTCACACAATGTTCCTAAGCTTCTATGTTGATGGTGGAAATGGAAAAAAAGAAATGAAAAAGTGCTGGACGCACTTGGGTTTGCAGCTGGAATTTGAGAGTGTTTTTGTGGGGTTTATGAGCTCAAAGTGTGTCTAACTTAGGCTTATATACTTATACTAAGATTAGACTAAGTTTTAGAGGCTTTGAATTGGTTTTGGACTTGAAAAATGTCCACAAATGCAGCTGAGATTTTCTATTCGAATTTACAAAGTTGGATGCAAAATCTGACTTGTTTTTGACAAATTCTTGTGGCTATCTTTGAGGGTCTTAATTATCTTTGTTTGGTAGCTAATTAATGCTATTTATGTGTGTAAAAATAAGAGATCAACTAGTGTAAAAATCGGGTCAAAATTTGTTGAAGTTTGAAGTGTGAAAACTGAAATTTCTGGAACAATTTTCACCTTAATTTTTGGACGAATTTGGGATCTGATTTTCTTATTAATTTTTGGAGTATGAAGTGTCCATTTGAAGGCTCCTTATTGGTGTTTAATTGGTCAAAATGTCAGCTCATTTAATCTTAGGAATGTTGCAAAAATTGGAATTGGATTTGGAAATATGTGCTGCTGTATCTTATGGAATTTTCTCCTCTGCTGCAGCTGTAACATTTGATTTTTGGCCAACAATTTGGAACGGTTATGGTTGTTTTTCTAAGCTGAAATTCTCATCATTTAATGTCATTCACATGTGGAGTGTTTTGATTGGCTTTTGGGTCAATTTGGTTTGAATTTAGAAGCTCAAAATTGGATCAAAGTTGGACAAGAAATCTTAGAGCTCTGTTTCAGAGAGTCTTTTGCTACTGTAGGACGAATTTCTAGCTTAATTTGCAGCTGTTTTCTTCTTCCATTTGAGCTGTGATTCTGGAAAATTAATTGTAGGTTATAGGTGTAGCTTTTGGGTTGGTTGGGGTGTCATTTTCGAGTTGAAAATCGTTGTAAAAATCGGATCAAGTTTGGGTGAAAATCTGTTGCTGCAACCGAGATTCCAGATGCTCTGCCTCCAGATGCTCTGTTTCCACTGCTTGTGTGCGTGTGTGTGTGGATGGGCGTGTGAAGTGCGTGGATGCTGCTGCTCAGAGGTGCTGATGCTGCCGTGCGTGGAATGGAGCTCGACCATCCCTGCTGCTGCTGTCCGCGTTGAGGCTGCTGACGTTGATGCTGCTGCTTGCTTGGAGTGTTCTCTGCTGCGCGTGGAGAAAGAACTTGTCTTGCTCGGTGCTGGCATCCTGCTTGAGATGCTGGTCGGTCATATTGTGCGCGTCAAATTCTGGTTGCTCGGTTGGTTGAAGCTGCTGTGCACGTGAGCTCCTCAACGTCCAGACATCAATTTGTCAAGCGGTGCAGAGGATTGAGAGAAAGCCGATTCTCTTCTTATATATATATATATATATATATAATTAATAGTTATTATCTAAAATAATTTTACTAAAAATAAATATATATATATAAAATTATTCGCGTATATTTATACTCGTAGTATTTACGTTTTATCGAAATAAATTTTAACTAAGTTACTACAACACTTTAAATTATTTGTATTTTCAAATTTTTAGTTAAAACTTCACACGATTAATTATTTTTAATATTTTTAACTTATGTGATTAAATTTTCAAACTCGATGAATTAAATTAGGAACCAAATCCTAATAAATTTAGAATTTCCTAACAATTATAACAGCGGGTTCAAAATTTTCCTTTTTATTCTAAGTTGATAATTATTGTTCAGTATTAGTGTTTGTTTGTATTTATAATCTATTGTTTTATACCGATAAGCTCTATAAATAAACTGTATCTTATCGGTTTCGAAATTTTAAATCTATTTCTAGTTATATTTTGAATTATCAGTTAAAGACACGAAATCTCGTTTTTTGGTATCAATTAAGGTCAAAAATTTTTATTCGGGTTTTTCAAACTAGAAATGAGTTTATCACAACTCATAGGTCTATTCTAGAATTTCTATCGGTTTCTAAATTCACTATCTAAGTTATGTTTTCTATTTTACTATTGTGTACTATTGTGAAAATTCTCGGGGCTTACATCCTCCCTCCCTTAAGATAAGCTTTGTCCTCAAAGCTTGATACGTACTTGATGATTCCAATAGATTAGGATAATTCTTCCGAACTTCATCTTCCAACTCCCAAGTCATTTCTTCCGTTCGGGGATCCCATAAAACTTTAACATATCTGATCTCCTTGTTTCTAAGAGCCTGTACTTTACTGTCCATTATTCGAACAGGTTGTTTCTCATACGTCAAGTTCTCCTTCAACGGAATTGGTTCCAACTCAACCACTTTATCTGGATCAGAGACATATTTCCTCAGAACTGATACATGAAACACGTTATGTATACCAGACAGATTCGGAGGTAAAGCCAGTCGATAGGCTAAATCTCCTACCCTATCCAAAATTTCAAATGGTCCAATATATCGAGGACTTAGTTTTCCTTGATTCCGTCCACGATGAAGACACTTGATCGGGTTCACTCTAAGGTATACATGATCTCCTTCTTTGAATTCCAATTCCCGTCTCTTCATATCTGCCCATCTCTTCTGTCGGTCTTGAGCTTCTTTCATCTTTTGTTTTATTACTGCCACCTTATCTATCGTTTCTTGTACCATCTCAGGTCCAACCGCTATTCTCTCCAAATTGTCCCAAAATAATGGTGATCTACACTTGCGACCATACAGTGCTTCATATGGCGGCATTCCGATACTAGAATGGTAACTGTTATTATACGCGAATTCCACCAAAGGTAAGTGTTGATCCCAATTTCCTTTAAATTCCAATATATAAGACCTTAGCATGTCTTCCAAAGTCTGTATAGTCCTTTCCGTCTGTCCATCGGTTTGGGGATGATAAGCGGTACTAAACTTTAACTGCGTCCCTAACGCTTTCTGCAATCCATTCCAAAATCTTGAAACAAAGCGTGGATCTCTATCTGATACTATGCTAGCTAGTATTCCATGTAATCGAACAATCTCTTTAAGATATATCTGTGCTAGCTTTTCCAGTGGATACGTCATAGTGATGGGTATAAAATGTGCTGATTTAGTAAGTCTATCCACGATAACCCATACAGCATCATGTCCACTACTCGTCTTAGGTAATGAACATACAAAGTCCATAGAGATCTGATCCCATTTCCATTCAGGAATCGGTAATGGCTTCAGCAATCCTCCCGGCTTTTGGTGTTCCGCTTTAACCCATTGACATATCTCACATCTAGCCACAAATTCCGCTACATCCTTCTTCATCCCGTTCCACCAATATGCACTTTTCAATTCTTGATATGTTTTCGTTTCTTCAGGATGAACAGTATATCCGGAATTATGTGCTTCTTGCATCAACTTCTGCTTTAACTCTGATTTATGGGGAACACACAGTCTATTGCCCATTCTAAGGATTCCTTCATCATCAACTCGGAAATCCTTATATTTATCTTGTGATATCTCTTGGATAATCCTTTGAAATTCCACATCTTCCTTTTGAGCTTCTTTGATCTGTTAAAGTAAAGTAGGTTCCAAAATTAGATTTCCAAGTTCAGCTTCAAAACCTTGCATTGTGAATCCTAAATTCATTCTTTCAAATTCTTTGATAAGTTCTTTTTGCTCAGTCAGCATTAAGGCTACTTCACCATAGTTTTTCCGGCTCAAAGCATCAGCGACGGCATTCATTTTTCCTGGGTGATAATTGATACCCAAATCACAATCTTTTATTAACTCTAACCACCGTCGTTGCCTCATGTTCAATTCTTTTTGTGTGAATATATATTTTAAGCTTTTATGATCAGTATAAATTTCACACCTTTGACCATATAAATGGTGTCTCCAAATTTTGAGGGCAAAAACAATGGCAGCTAGTTCCAAGTCATGAGTAGGGTAATTCATCTCATGGGGTTTCAATTGCCTGGATGCATATGCTATTACTTTTCCATTTTGCATTAATACACATCCCAAACCATTTTTGGACGCATCACTATATATAACATATGGGTCATGATCATTGGGTAAGACCAATATTGGTGCTGACACTAATCTCTTCTTCAATTCTTGGAAACTTTGCTCCCGCTTTTCATTCCACTCAAATTTTTCATTTTTCTTTGTCAATTGTGTCAACGATTTTGCAATTGTTGAGAAATCCCGTACGAATTTCCGATAGCATCCAGCTAAACCCAAGAAACTTCTGATTTCAGTAACTGTCTCAGGTCTTTTCCATTCACGATGGCTTTGACAGGATCTACTGAAATTCCTTCTCCAGACACGATGTGTCCAAGAAAAGATATGCTCTCAAGCCAAAATTCACACTTTGACAATTTAGCATATAATTTATTATCCCTCAAAATCTGCAATACATTCCTCAAATGCTCCTCATGCTGCTCCTCTGATGGTGAATATACCAATATCATCATAAACACAATCACACAAATATCCAACATGGTCGAAAAATCCGATTCATCAAATCCATAAATACCGCAGGTGCATTAGTCAGTCCGAATGGCATAACCAAAAATTCGTAGTGGCCATACCGTGTTCGAAATGCAGTTTTAGGTATATCTTCTGTCTTGATTCGGTTGATGATATCCTGATTTGAGATCAATACGGGAAAATATTTTTGCTCCACGTAGTTGATCAAATAAATCATCGATTCTTAGTAATGGATACTTGTTTTTGATGGTTACCTTGTTCAATTCTCTATAATCAATACAGATTCTCAATGAACCATCTTTCTTTTTAACAAATAGCACCGGGGCTCCCCACGGAGATACACTGGGTCTGATGAATCATTTATCCATCAATTCCTGCAATTGCACTTTTAATTCCTTCAATTCCACAGGTGCCATTCGATACGGAGCTTTTGATACTGGTTCTGTTCCAGGCATCAAATCAATGGAGAATTCCACTTCTCTTTGTGGAGGTAAACCAGGTAATTCTCTGGAAATACATCTGGATATTCGCACACAGTTCTTATAGTATGAATATGGTTTCTCTGGTTCTCCATTAACAGCTCCTAAAATAATTTCACCCAACTTCTCGGTGCCATCATCATCAACTTCAATGGTTGTTAATTTGACTCCTTTGTCTCGAAGTGTTTTCTCCTTGGTACTCCTTTCTTTCTCCTTGACAATTATAAAGGATACCATCTTGAGACGACAATCGATCTTAGCTTTTGTGGCAGCTAACCAAGTCATTCCCAAAATAACTTCATATTTGTGCAGATCCACTACAATTAGATCAACAATTGATCCTTGATTCCCAATCTGTATTGGGCATTCTTTCACTATCTCCTGAGTCATAACCATTCTCCAGTAGGTGTACTGATCTAACCCTTTATTCATAGCTTCACATGTTAGACCTAATTGTCTGGCTAAGACAGTGTCTATAAATGAATGTGTCGCGCCGGTGTCAAATAGAGCGTACACCGAATGGTCTTTCACTTGTATTGTGCCTATTTATCAATTATACATTACATGTTATTTAAGACTTATAAAAGCATTAATTGTGCATCTAAAGTGTTTGTGTCTCATACTATTGCTTTAAACATAATAACATACCTGCAATGAGTCCGGTATCATCTAAATCAGCTTCCTCCCAAATGTTTTCAGTATCATCCTCCTCTATCTCCTCTTCATCAACTGGAGTTCCGTGCATAGCATAGATTCTGGCTGCTCCAGTATTTTTGTTAGTACTGGCATTGCCTTTTTCTGACTGGCTCCAACAACTCCTTTAGATTGTGATGATCCTGCCCTCCAGTATTCCTTTGAGGACAGTAAGTTGCTATATGACCTATCTTCTTACAGATAAAGCAGGTCGCACTTCCTGTTTTTGGACACTTGGCAGCATGATGTCCACTTTCACCACAATAAAAGCATTTATGTTGCAGATATGGGCAATCTCTTGGATAATGAGCGCCCTTACATTTCCAACAGGTAACATTACTTCTCCCGGTATTTCCACTTTTGAACTTCCAATTGGCTTAACAAATTTCCCTTTCTTAGGAACAGTACTCGTTCCCACATTATCATGAATTCTTTTTCCAAAGTTTGCCCCCGTTTCTTATATCTTTCACTTCATATTTCTAGCGCGTTCTATCACTCGCGCCTTTCTACCATAGCAGCGAAATCAATAATCTCAAATTCAGTAAGCCTCCTCTGAAAATGGGGCTCTAATCCAGCCATAAAAGTTGCCTTTTTAATTCATCACTGTCTTTGTATGCGTCAGGGGCAAATTGCAGTAGCCGATTGAATTCATGTTCATATTCATCAATTGTCTTACTCCCTTGAGTCAAATTCATTAGATCTGTACTATACTTCGCTTTCAAGCTGCCCGGGAAATATTCTTTCAGAAATTCCCGTTTGAAAACTTCCCACGTTATGGGATGTGGTAATCCTCTCTGCTTCGAATCCCACCATATTCTTGCCCTTAACCGCAGCAAGTAGGTTCCGTATGGTACCTTAAGTGCTTCAGGTATCTGAAACACGTCAAATGATCGCTCAATTTGCGACAACCAGTCTTCTGCTTCTTCCGGTTTTCCCGGCATTCCCTCAAAGTACCTGTTACACTTTATAAACTCAGGTAACAAATTCCTTTGTGGTCTCCAAGGTGGTGGAGGTGGTAATTCATGATCATGTCGAGGTGGTCCTTGCACTTCAGCTGCAGATTCAACACGTCTTTCTTGATTTCTCGGTTCTTCCACAGGTGGTTGAACCGATGCAACACGTTCCTCATTTCTCCTAGTAGAACTCGAGGCATAGGTGGTGCCTCAGGAGGTGGTGCTACAGGTGGTATTTGCCCAGCTTGCAAAGCTTGCAAAATTAGGTGTTTTGTTGTTGATTGCTTGCAAAATAGTCTCCAAGCGATTAGGTTGTAGTGCCGGTTCCTCATTAGGTGGATTTGTTGGTACTCTTGCAGTTCTTCTCCTTCCACCTCTCATTCTCGGCGCTCTACTATAAATTGCATATTAAATAAGGTAAGTATCGTTTATTGTAACCATTTCTCATTCAAGTTATTTTTGCTTCTTACTGCATTTTTCATGGAGTATCTCATGCATGTGTAAATCTTTCATAATTTAAAAATACACATGATACTTTCCTAACATGAGCATACTTTCTTTACTACTTCACTTACATTTCATACACACATGATAACATATATATGTACACCAAAACATAAACATACTTGTATTCCATATTAGTGCCATTATACAACATCAAAAATTGCACTAACTATCATCACTAATACTAAGTACATCACATCATAATAGAGTTCCTAGAGTTAGTGCTTTATATACAACATCAAAATTTGCACTAACTATCTATCTACTAGATCATCAAAAGAACATCACCATAAGTCATACATATTTAGTCTATTTAATACATAAAACAACATTCTTTCCACTAAAACTCTCTAGGGGGTGGGGTAAAGTGGTCTCTTGCCCTTATCTCGGGCATCCAACTGTGGGTACTCCTGATCACTGGAGTCGCTGCTGCTCAACTCGTGGATCTCAACATGCTGTCCAGGTGGAGCTAAACTAAGCTCAGATCCATCAAGCTGTACTCCCTGTGTCTTTGGAGCTTGTTTACCCTCATGCACTAACACTGCATCCTCACCACATATCCATCCTCCATGTGGCGTTCCCTTCCATGTATTATATTGACCAAAAGTACTATGTGTGAAATCCAAGAATTCTAATCCTTGTGGAATTGATGCAGTACTCCCTGTCCTGGTCTTCTTTGTCCTGTCAGTATTTTCTTCCAAGTCAATACTGGCTACTCCTCTTTTGGTTGATCTCCTTTCCTGTCCACTAACTGGTAATACAGTATCCTGAGGAATATTAGGAGAAAAAGTATCACAAAAACCACAATGACTCGGGGCATCAGGCTCAACTGTGGGTATAATAGCAGGTCGACTCTGTAATACTTCCTTAGGAAACCTGCAATTACTAAGATGATACATTATCCACTCATCAGTATATGGATCAGTACTACGTACACCCATATGATCATCCCTAAAATCATGAGCATATATCCAACCTTTGCCAATATACTCCCATATCCTGAAATCTGGAAGAGTCGGCCTCATGGAATTTATTGATACTACAAATGCTATATTATCTATCTCTACTGCTCCACCATTCCTACTAACAAACCTTTCAAACCTATAAATTAATTCAATAGCAGAACCTGGATTCGGGTGTGCCTTCTCCATCAAGAACAACCAATCTCTAAAGAGTGGCCTCAATCCATGTCTCCATTTGCTTAAAATCTGATCCAAGGTTTGAGGATTGCCTGCCAATGCTAGGTCTTCCACCAAGATCCTCAACCTTCGCCTGTTGTAAACCCCGAATACTTCCATCATAAGGTATGACCCTAAATTAGAAATTATGAAGTCGACTAGTAACCTTAAGAGTTAATGAGAAACCCTAGTTTAGATAGATACTCTAAATTTGATCGGTTTTGGAACTCATAGACTTTATGAAAGGACTTCTTTGACCCAATTGTTTCCAAAAACAAGATTTAGTATTCCGAGTTAATAATTCAGGTTATGATCAAAGGAAACTTCCAATCCTAAACCCGAATCTTTGTCAAACAGATAGAATATATAGGAAAACCTAAATATGAATATTAAGTGATTACCTTAGTATTCGATAGAGACCGGGAATTAAAACAAGATATAGTAATGAACCTATATTTAGATTGGAACCCTAAAACTTGAGAGTTTGAGTCAGTACTAAACTACTTTGATAAGATTTCATAGTGAGTATCTAAATCTAATATATATAACTAGTATAGCTTATATATTAGTAGTAATATTACGTAAATGACTTAATAGGATTTTAGTTAGGAAATTGCGATTCCAAGATAAACGGTTAGGATTATAAATACCCAATAAAAACATAAACTGATGTATAATTTGAGATCTAGACCTCAAATATAGAATTGAATCATACCAATAATCAAATTAGGGTTTTCTAAAGCCCTTGGAGCCTGAAACGAAAATTGACCCGAAAAGCTTTTCAAATTCAAATTGCGTGGGATAAATTTTTCTTAGACAATTAGATACGTAGTATTAAAGTTTAAAATTATACTTTTGTTAAACTAAACATCTTGTTGGATTCATTAAAAACGTTTGTATATATATATGTACATATATAAGTTAAAATATACCCTAATAGTGTATTAAACTACCCGAAAACTTAGCTAAACAAAATCTAACTAATATAATATATTATATATATATATATGTTTGCAACTTACAGTGGACGCTTTTAACTCTGTTGGATGGCTGTGATCTTCTTAGGATTGATGAACCGAAACTTCTTCAATAATTCGTCTAAAGGTCAATCCCCATCCTCCCCAAAGCCAGTAGAAACATGACAGATCACCCTAACATTTATGATAATCAAACAAGAAAGGAAATGAGCAACAAGCAGAGCAATGTGTATCGGATTTGAGGGAGCAACGCGAGCGGAAACTACACTACCTTATATATACATATATAAGCAAACGAACTCGGACGGCCAAGCAAATGAAATCCAAACTCCTCCAAAATTTCCAGAACCCATTTACATATCATTAGGAGTAGAACCAACTTAGGAACTGATTTTTAAACGCCCATAATTATCGAGTTCGAAAATTCGAACAAAATCTGGGAAAAACGCTCAAGAACAAACTCAAGGTGAGTCAATCTTATTCCGCGAGTATTCTTTCAATTTTAAGGATATATACTGACTCTTAGACATCTTAGGAAACTAACCAAGACCACTGGAAGCTTCATATTTCATCGAGAAGCCACAACAAAGGTATTTTTCCCAAACCCTAGCCGAGCTTGATGACTTGAGATCATGAATAGCATGTCGTTTTTAGGTTATGATTCTTATATATTTAGGATTATTAGGTCCTTAGGAGTCTTTTGAATAAAAAATGTCGACGTTTTGACGTCGGGATTCACCTGAAACGACCACATCTCATCGGGGAAGACGATGAACAGTGTTTCCCGATGAAGCACAGGCTTAATGTACGGGCGTACAACCCTCATCCAGCACGTTGTACGGGCGTACAACCCTCAGACAGAACTTTGTACGGCCGTACTAACCCGTATACCCCTCAACCAGATCTTTGCACGGGCGTACTTAACCCCGTGTAGCCCTCTGCCAGCAACTTTGTACGGGTGTACTCAACCCTGTGCACGCCTCAGCCAGAAGAAAAGAAAAACGAAATTAAGTATACATAATTATATAATAATTAATTATTTAAATAATTTTAGAATGTTTACTATTTTTTTTCCTGCACCTAATTATTTTCTGAAATAGTAATAGTAATATTATAATCTAACAACATTAAATCCAAAATTTTTTATTTAAATTTAAAAATAAAATTATTTTTATGACTCTATTAAATAGAGGGGTTTAAATATTATTTTCTTTAGAAAAAATAATTTCGAAAATAGTTATAATAAGTTAATAAATTCTTTTATTAATAGATATGTTTTCTTAGTAAAATAAATATATGAATAAACGATGAGCTAGTAAATACTAAGTATATACTAGCATATTTGTATAAAATAGATAACAATGGAAATTTAAATAATCCAAATTTATGAGTATAGGAATATATATACTCTATAAGAAAAATTTATTAAGTAATTTAAAAGAAAATTGAGAGTACAAGAATTTAGAATTTAGAATTTAGAGCTATTTCGAAAGAAACAGAGACCCAACCGACCAATAGGACACTTAAATAACTAATTTGTATAGTTTGGAATTTTAATAATATGATTTATTTCGATAGGTGACTCAAGCATTGGGGAGGACCTGCCTGAAGACTACTACGATTAAATAGGATGGGCAGGTGAGTGACTCAGTCTTATTACATTGGTTGTGCTTGTACTAGTAAACCATAAATAAAAGATAATAAAAATTGATGATCTGTTCTGTGAAAGTGTGTATTGTATTCCATTGATTGCCATGTCACTCTAAAATAAGTGATAACAAAATTGTGTATCTTGATAATGTATGTAGTATCTAGTTGAGTGTCTGTATTGCTTGATCACCCTAAATTGACTAAAAACTACTGGTACCATAATGTAAATAAATCATGCATTACATACTATGCATAAAAAGCATTGAGTAAGTGGTAGCCTACTACGTGTTAGTTCTCGGATCTCTGGTAAGGCTTGAATTATCTAGGCCAGAGGGCTAGTAGTTAATTGCAAGATTACTTTTGTTCTGTTATACCATAGAACTACATGGTAAACGAAGGACGCCGCTTATGGTATTACGTGAGAATAACTAACACTTAGTGGAGTTTCTAAAGCTAAACAGGAAATAAATAATGAAACATGATAAGTATAAAGAGATAACTAAATTTGAGATTGTTATTTCCTGAAAGCTTAAGTCTCTCCTGGGTAGGTGGACCATAGATTGATCCTTCAACCCCGATGGGAGGGCGTAAATCTTCATCCTGTTTGGATTCCGGGTTATCCAAGCTTGTAATGTTCATTTGTGTGATTGCTGCATTTCATATGATTGTTAAAACTTGTATGCTATGTGTAATAAGTTCTGGTTATTCACTGAGCTCGTGTTTTAGCTCACACTCCCACAGTCCTTTCAGGTTCACTCTGCGACCGTGGCTCATTACTAGCAGGAGCATGGTCCCGGTGGTAAGAGAATAGAAGCCAGAAGTTTAAAGTTTAGTATAGAATTAGAATATCTATATCTGTATATAGTTTATGTGCATTAATGTGCATTAGAATCATCAGTTAAGGTTGTAAGGAATTCTGAAGCATATGATCTGTAATATAGTAGTTTGTAATAGTTGTTTACTAATTTACATCTTATATATGTTTGTTTATTCCATCCAAGCAACTAAAAGATCCTGTTTTTGAAATCATGTCATTCCTAGAAGGTAATCTAATAATGTTAATGGTTCTTGATTATTATTATTAGAATACCCTCGGGGCGTGACAGATTTAAGTTGGTATCAGAGCATGGTTGCTGGTATAGGAAAAACAAATATATGTAAGAAGTTGAATTAGTAAATGTGCAGTTAAAAATACCAATTTAGATCCAATAGAACCATGTGAGTTAGGGATAGTTATTAGTAGAATTAGATGCACAATTAGGAATAAAATCTGTGTGATTGCTAATCATACAAATTTTATTGGTGCAGTCCAATCCCGCAGTTTGTCATATTAAATGGCAAATCTTTAGCATGATGGAGGAGGAAACCCTTACAGATTATAGGCGCCGACTCCGAGTCTTAGTAGAAGATTTGGCATTGTCTGGCATTACAAAGACCCTGGATGAAATTTTCAGCACTTGGAAGAAAGGTTTACAACCCATGTTGAAGACTTGGTTGTTTTTAGTAGAAAGAGCTTTTCCAGATAATGGCACAGCAGTAGAAACCCTCTACAGGTTTGAGAGATTGATCATCCAGAAGGGGGAGGCATAGAGATTGATAATATAGCCTTCATTGTGTCAGCCCGATCAGTGAGCCTGATCTTCCAGACTTTAGGATCTGGATTCCTATTGGAGGTGATTGGGTATATGCACATGATATCAGGTATGATCATGCCTTAGTCCGGGAGGATACTGCTCCTGATGATGAGAGGATGCTGACACATGTGATCAGAAGCATCTTTCTAGAAGTTTTGACAAACAGGCCCCCTATCATACCAGAAGAGAAGGTGAGACTCAGTCCATTAGGAGATCAGCTACAAAAGAAGACAAGCAGCTATGCAGACCACAGTGGTTATGCAAAGTGTGACTACAGCCATGATAGATGAAAAAGAGGTAAAAAGAGAAGGAAGGAAGCAGAAAAATTTGTCTCCAATTATAATTATGCTCATTGGACTGGGACTGCTCATGGGGGGTGGATTGAGGAAGATGTGACACCTTCTGATATGAGGAACCTGCTACTAAAGGTATCCGGATGATGGATACCAATCTGACTTTAGCACCACCAGGGAGTAAAGGGAGGATGAGAGTGATGATAGTAGTTCAGAGGAGGAGGATCACTATCCACAGTTGGGCCCTCGGGACAAGGGCAAGGGACCTCTGTACCCTAGCCCATAGAGTAGCCTTGATATATGCCTTGATAGACTATATACTAATGTACTGTTTTGAGGAACTTATTGTCATATAATATGTAGTATGAAGCATGATAACCTTGAAGTAGTTGTGAGGAAAAATAGAACTAGTGTTAGTGCAAATTTTGGATTGTACATAAAGCACTAACTATATAATATATGTGTGTTTTGATTATGAATATGGATGTGAAATATGTATGATTACTTGTAATCTTTCTCGAGTTTGAGTTTTGAAATTAATTCAAGTACTATGTTTTATGACACTAGAATGCCAAGAGGAAGAGGCAGGGGTAGAAATGCAAGGATATTTGAAAATTCCCAACAAATGCTCCTCCACCACCTCAAAATCAATTAGAGGATGTGTTGAAAAACCTGCAACAACAAAATGTGTTAATCTTACAAGCTCTACAAAATATGCGAGCTACACATGCGGTACCTCCAACTGGAGTACCAGAAGCTCCTCCTGTGAACACTGGGAGGAATGAAAGATATACTACACCTGCTCAATTTCAAGAAAATGGACCGGTAAACCCAAATGAATCGGCGGCTGAGGTACAAGGACCAATAAGATATGAACCAGAATTACCACCGCCACCACCATTGCGTCCTCAAAGAAATATATTGCCTGAATTTATCAAATGCAATCGGTACTTTGAAGGATTACCTGGGAAGCCGAAGAAGCTGAAGATTGGCTAGCTCAATTGAACGATCTCTTGATGTATTCCAGGTACCGGAAGCTTTAAGAGTACCGTATGGAACTTATTTACTTCGGCTGAGAGCGAGATTATGGTGGGACTCTAAACAAAGGATATTGCCTCAACCCATCAGTTAGGAAATGTTCAAACAGGAATTTCTAAAAGAATACTTTCCCAGTAGTTTAAAGGCAAAGTACAGTACTGACCTGACGAATCTAACACAAGGCAGTAAGACAATTGATGAGTATGAGCACGAATTCAACCGGTTACTTCAATTTGCACCAGATGCCTATAGAGACAGTGATGAATTAAAGAGGCAAACTTTCATGGCAGGATTAGAACCCAATTTTCAAAGGAGATTAGCCGAGTTTGAAATTTCAAATTTTACAGCCATGATTGAGAAAGCCAGAACCATTGAACGTGCCAAGAAGTATGAAGTTGAAAGATACAGAAAACGAGGATTGACATTTGGTAAAAGAGTGTTTGAGGAAGCAGGGACAAGTTTTGTTCCTAAGAAAAAGAGGTTCTTTAAACCTATGGGAAATGTGAAAAATAGGAATGTTGAAAATGTTTCGTGCTGGAAATGCAAGGGAGCTCATTACCCGAGGAATTGTCCACATTTACAACAAAAATGTTATTACTGTGGTGAAAGTGGACATATGGTCTTCGCATGCCCAAAGAAAAGTAGTGCAACTTGTTTCATTTGTAAGAAGATTGGACATATATCAACTCATTGTCCACAACGAGTGAATGCAGTTGCTGGATCTTCCAATCCTAAAGGCATTGCCAATACAACTGGACCTAAGAATGGAAATGCTAGTACTAGCAAAGCCATGACAGCAGCAAGGGTATATGCTATGCAAGGAACCCCAATTGAGGAAGGAGAAATAGAAGAGGAGGATGGAGAAAATGTGTGGGATGAAGCTGATCCAGACGATTACAGTCTCATTGCAGGTACTTAATCTGATAATTAATTTGTTTATTTAAGTAGTTTAGTCGGTATAACCCTACTTGGATAAACAAACATTCCTATAGGAAATAATAACCTATGTTTAATAATTAGGAACAATCCAATTGAATGGTCAACCTGCTTATGCTTTATTTGATACGGGAGCAACACATTCTTTTATCAATACTGGATTAGCAAGGAGATTGGATTATCCCATCGAGACCATGACTAAGGAACTAGGAGTTACTACACCCATGGGAGATTTAGTGATGGCTCGTGAAACTATGAAGGGATATCCATTAGAAATTGGGGGACAGAAAACCTTTGCTAACTTAATTTTGGTGGACATCCAAAAATATGATGTTATCTTAGGTATGACATGGCTGACTGCAGTAAAAGCAAAAGTCGATTGTCGTCTTAAGACAATATTTTTTATGAATGACCGAGGAGAAAGAAAAGAGTTTAAAGGGGAAGTCCTCAAGAAAGTCGAAGGGCGAATGATGACCATAGAGGGTGAAAATGAAATAAATATGGAATCAAGCGGGGATAATCATGGAACGATTGAGGATGAATCCAAGAAGATAGATGTTCATACTGTCAGAACAGTATGCGACTATCCAGAAGTATTTCCTGATGAATTACCAGGATTACCCCCACAGAGAGAAGTGGAGTTTTCAATTGAATTGATACCTGGAACAGAACCGGTATCAAAAGCTCCATATCGCATGGCACCAGTAGAATTGAAGGAACTAAAGGTGCAATTACAAGAATTGATGGATAAAGGATTTATCAGACCAAGTGTCACCATGGGGAGCACCAGTCTTGTTTGTCAAGAAGAAAGACGGTTCATGAGACTCTGTATTGATTACAGAGAATTAAACCGAGTAACTATTAAGAACAGATACCCTTTGCCCCGAATTGACGATCTTTTCGATCAATTAAAGGGAGCAAAGGTGTTTTCTCGAATTGATTTGAAATCTGGTTATCATCAAATCCGAATCAAGGCAGAAGATATACCAAAAACGGCATTCCGACTAGGTACGGTCATTATGAATTCCTAGTTATGCCATTTGGATTGACAATGCACCTGCTGTTTTCATGGACTTGATGAATCGCGTTTTCAAACCTTTATTGGATGTTTGTGTGATTGTCTTCATAGATGACATATAATATACTCGGTTACAGAGGAACAACATGATGAACATTTAAGAACCGTATTGCAGATACTACAAAGCAATCAGCTTTATGCCAAGTTGTCCAAATGTGAGTTTTGGCTCAAAAGTATATCCTTTTAGGACATATTGTGTCAGGAGATGGAATTTCGTTGATCCTGCTAAGATTAAGGCTATTGTGGAATGGAAAAGACCTGGAACTGTTACCGAGATAAGAAGCTTCTTAGGATTGGCAGGATATTATCGGAAATTCGTACAAGATTTCTCAAGAATTGCACGACCACTGACGCAATTGACCAAAAAGAATGAAAAGTTTGTATGGAATGAGAAACGTGAATGGAGTTTCCAGGAGTTGAAAAAGAGACTGGTTTCTGCACCAATACTAGTTCTGCCCAATGACCAGGATCCTTACACTATTTATAGTGATGCATCCAAGAATGGTTTGGGATGTGTATTAATGCAGAATGGAAAGTGATAGCCTATGCTTCTAGACAGTTAAAACCACATGAGATGAATTACCTACTCATGATCTAGAATTAGCGCTATCGTCTTTGCACTCAAAATTTGGCGTCATTATTTGTACGGGCAGAAGTGTGAAATATACACAGATCATCAGAGCTTGAAATATATTCACCCAGAAGGAATTGAACATGAGGCAACGTAGATGGTTGGAGTTAATCAAAGACTATGATTTAACCATCAATTACCATCCTGGCAAGGTAAATGCGGTAGCCGATGCTTTGAGCCGTAAAAATTATGGAGAAGTAGCCTCAATGTTGACAGAACAGAAAGAGCTCATTAGGGAATTTGAAAATTTAAAGTTGGAATTTTCAATACAAGGTCTGGACGCAGAATGAGCAGCTTAACCTTGGAACCCACTTTACTACAACGAATAAAAGAGGCTCAAGGAAAGGATGAAGAATTGCAGACATCATCAAAAGAACACAAGGGAAATAAGGATTTTCAAATAGATGAAAATGGAGTATTAAGGATGAATAAGAGATTGTGTGTACCACATGATGAAAGTTTGAGGAAAGAAATAATGAATGAAGCACACTATTCTGGATATACCATCCACCCAGGCGAAACTAAGACCTACCAAGAGCTGAGGAGTGCATACTGGTGGAATGGGATGAAAAATGATATTGTTCAATTCGTGGCCAGATGTGAAATATGTCAGAGGGTAAAAGCAGAACATCAGAAACCAGGAGGATTGTTGAAACCATTGTCTATTCCAGAATGGAAATGGGATCAAGTATCTATGGATTTTGTATGTTCGTTACCTAAGACGAGTGCAGGTTATGATGCTGTTTGGGTTATTGTGGATAGACTCACTAAATCAGCCCATTTCTTGCCAATCAATATGACCTATCCTTTGGAAAAGTTGGCCCGGTTATATTTAAAGGAAATTGTGAGATTACATGGGATACCAGCTAATATAGTGTCAGATCGAGATCCACGGTTTGTTTCAAGATTCTGGCAAGGATTACAAAAAGCATTGGGAACTCAGTTGAGGTTTAGTACGGCCTATCATCCCCAGACCGATGGACAAACAGAAAGAACAATTCAGACAATGGAAGATATGTTGAGATCATGTATCTTGGAATTTAAAGGAAATTGGGATCAACATTTGCCACTAGTGGAATTTGCATACAATAATAGCTACCATTCAAGTATAGGGATGCCACCTTATGAAGCTTTATATGGTAGAAAGTGTCGATCTCCATTATTCTGGGATAATCTGGAAAGAGTACTAGTTGGACCCGAACTGATTCAAGAAACAATCAACAAGGTTTCAGTGATAAAAAGAAGGATGAAAGAAGCCCAGATAGACAGAAAAGCTGGGCAGATTTGAAAGACGGGAACTAGAATTTAAGGAGGGAAATGTTTACCTGAAAGTAAGTCCAATAAAAAGTCTTCATACAGACAAGTAAAAGGAAAGCTAAGTCCTAGATATGTAGGACCATTTGAAATACTGGAACGAGTGGGAAATCTAGCGTATCGTCTTGCATTGCCACCCAAACTATCTGGTATACATAATGTTTTTCATGTGTCGGTACTAAGGAAGTATGTACCAAATCCAGATAAGATTGTTGAGCTGGAACCAATTGATCTGAAAGAGAACTTGACTTATGAAAAGCACCCTATCCGAATCCTAGACAAGAAGGTCAAGTTCTCAGAAATAAAGAAATCCACTACGTCAAAGTGCTATGGGATCCTTGGACTGAAGAAGTAACTTGGGAGTTGGAAGAGGAAATCAAGAAGAATTATCCACAGCTGTTCGAAAATCCAGGTACGCTCTCAAGCTTTGAGGACAAAGCTTATTTTAAGGGGGGGAAAATGTAAACCCCGAATACTTCCATCATAAGATATGACCCTAAATTAGAAATTATGAAGTCGACTAGTAACCTTAAGAGTTAATTAGAAACCCTAGTTTAGATAGATACTCTAAATTTGATCGGTTTGGAACTCATAGACTTTATAAAAGGACTTCTTGACCCAATGTTTCCAAAAACAAGATTTAGTATTCCGAGTTAATAATTCAGGTTATCAAAGGAAACTTCCAATCCTAAACCCGAATCTTTGTCAAACAGATAGAATATATAGGAAAACCTAAATATGAATATTAAGTGATTACCTTAGTATTCGATAGAGACCGGGAATTAAAACAAGGTATAGTAATGAACCTATATTTAGATTGGAACCCTAAAATTTGAGAGTTTTAGTCAGTAATAAACTACTTTGATAAGATTTCATAGTGAGTATCCAAATCTAATATATATAACTAGTATAGCCTATATATTAGTAGCAATATTACATAAATGACTTAATAGGGTTTTAGTTAGGAAATTGTGATTCAAGATAAACGGTTAGGATTATAAATACCCAATAAAAACATAAATGATGTATAACTTGAGATCTAGACCTCAAATATAGAATTGAATCATACCAATAACAAATTAGGGTTTTCTAAAGCCCTTGGAGCCTGAAACGAAAATTGACCCGAAAAGCTTTTCAAATTCAAATCGCGTGGGATAAATTTTTCTTAGACAATTAGATACGTATTATTAAAGTTTAAATTTACTTTTTGTTAAACTAAACATCTTTTGGATTCATTAAAAACTTTGTATATATATGTACATATAAATAATAAAATACCCTAATAGTGTATTAAACTACCCGAAAACTTAGCTAAACAAAATCTAACTAATATAATATATATATATATGTTTGCAACTTACAGTGGACGCTTTTAACTCTGTTGGATGGCTTGATCTTCTTAGGATTGATGAACGAAACTTCTTCAATAATTCGTCTAAAGGTCAATCCCCATCCTCCCCAAAGCCAGTAGAAACATGACAGATCACCCTAACATTTATGATAATCAAACAAGAAAGGAAATGAGCAACAAGCCAGAGCAATGTGTATCGGATTTGAGGGAGCAACGCGAGCGGAAACTACACTACCTTATATATACATATATAAGCAAACGAACTCGGACGGCCAAGCAAATGAAATCCAAACTCCTCCAAAATTTCCAGAACCCATTTACATATCATTAGGAGTAGAACCAACTTAGGAACTGATTTTTAAACGCCCATAATTATCGAGTTCGAAAATTCGAACAAAATCTGGGAAAAACGCTCAAGAACAAACTCAAGGTGAGTCAATCTTATTCCGCGAGTATTCTTTCAATTTAAGGATATATACTGACTCTTAGACATCTTAGGAAACTAACCAAGACCACTGGAAGATTCAGATTTCATCGGAGAAGCCACAACAAAGGTATTTTTCCCAAACCCTAGCCGAGCTTGATGACTTAAGATCATGAATAGCATGTCGTTTTTAGGTTATGATTCTTATATATTTAGGATTATTAGGTCCTTAGGAGTCTTTTGAATAAAAAATGTCGACGTTTTGACGTCGGGATTCACCGAAAATGGCCACATCTCATCGGGGAAGACGATGAACAGTGTTTCCCGATGAAGCACAGGCTTAATGTACGGGCGTACAACCCTCATCCAGCACGTTGTACGGGCGTACAACCCTCAGACAGAACTTTGTACGGCCGTACTAACCCGTACACCCCTCAACCAGATCTTTGCACGGGCGTACTTAACCCCGTGTAGCTCTCTGCCAGCAACTTTGTACGGGCGTACTCAACCCCGTGCACGTCTCGGCCAGAAGAAAAGAAAAACGAAATTAAGTATACATAATTATATAATAATTAATTATTTAAATAATTTTAGAATGTTTACTATTTTTTTTTTCCTGCACCTAATTATTTTCTGAAATAGTAATAGTAATATTATAATCTAACAACATTAAATCCAAAATTTATTTATTTAAATTTAAAAATAAAATTATTTTTATGACTCTAGTAAATAGAGGGTGTTTAAATATTATTTTCTTTAGAAAAATAATTTCGAAAATAGTTATAATAAAGTTAATAAATTCTTTTATTAACAGATATGTTTTCTTAGTAAAATAAATATATGAATAAACGATGAGCTAGTAAATATTAAGTATATACTAGCATATTTGTATACAAATAGATAACAATGGAAATTTAAATAATCCAAATTTATGAGTATAGGAATATATATACTCTATAAGAAAAATTTATTAAGTAATTTAAAAGAAAATTGAGAGTACAAGAATTTAGAATTTAGAGCTATTTCGAAAGAAACAGAGACCCAACCGACCAATAGGACACTTAAATAACTAATTTGTATAGTTTGGAATTTTAATAATATGATTTATTTCGATAGGTGACTCAAGCAATGGGGAGGACCTGCCTGAAGACTACTACGATTAAATAGGATGGGCAGGTGAGTGACTCAGTCTTATTACATTGGTTGTGCTTGTACTAATAGTGAACCATAAATAAAAGATAATAAAAATTGATGATCTGTTCTGTGAAAGTGTGTATTGTATTCCATTGACTGCCATGTCACTCTAAAATAAGTGATAACAAAATTGTATGTATCTTGATAATGTATGTAATATCTAGTTGAGTGTCTGTATTGCTTGATCACCCTAAATGGACTAAAAACTACTGGTACCATAATGTAAATAAATCATGCATTACATACTATGCATAAAAAGCATTGAGTAAGTGGTAGCCTACTACGTGTTAGTTCTTGGATCTCTGGTAAGGCTTGAATTATCTAGGCCAGAGGGCTAGTAGTTAATTGCAAGATTACTTTTGTTCTGTTAATACCATAGGAACTACATGGTAAACGAAGGACGCCGCTTATGGTATTACGTGAGAATAACTAACACTTAGTGGAGTTTCTAAAGCTAAACAGGAAATAAATAATGAAACATGATAAGTATAAAGAGATAACTAAATTTGAGATTGTTATTTCCTGAAAGCTTAAGTCTCTCCTGGGTAGGTGGACCATAGATTATGATCCTTCAACCCCGATGGGAGGGCGTAAATCTTCATCCTATTTGGATTCCGGGTTATCCAAGCTTGTAATGTTCATTTGTGTGATTGCTGCATTTCATATGATTGTTAAATATCTTGTATGCTATGTGTAATAAGTTCTAGTTATTCACTGAGCTCGTGTTTTAGCTCACACTCCCACAGTCCTTTCAGGTTCACTCTGCGACCGTGGCTCATTACTAGCAGGAGCATGATCCCGGTAAGAGAATAGAAGCCAGAAGCTTAAAGTTTAGTATAGAATTAGAATATCTATATCTGTAGTAGTTTTATGATGCATTTAATATGCATTAGAAGCATCAGTTAAGGTTGTAAGGAATTCTAAAACATGTGATCTGTAATATAGTAGTTTATAATAGTTGTTTACTAATTTACAACTTATATATGTTTGTTTATTCCATCCAAGCAACTAAAAGATCCTGTTTTTGAAAATCATGTCATACCTAGAAGGTAAACTAATAATGGTGATTGAATGGTTTTTGATTATCATTATTAGAATACCCTCGGGGCGTGACACCTGTAATCAATTAAAGTCTCTAAAGGTTGCATACTGAAAACCAACCACTTCACATAACAGGTTGCCGGATTAACCTGCACCACAAATAAAATTTGCATGACTAATAATAATCATACAGATTTTATTTTAGGTTCTTAATTCTACCCAAATCTACCCATACTAATTCTTAAATAAATTCTATCACTACTACTATGTATACTAATTATGATTTTGTTTAATTTCATCTTTTTCTTATACTTGCAACCACAGCTCTGATACCAACAAAATCTGTCACGCCCTAATAGTACCCTAGTAGTAATATATATATTATGATATAGCCTGAATAATCCAGACGATATCAAATACACATATTCATACTAGAACTACTTTGACGTATATTTAACAAAACAGGATCTTTTTGGTTGCGTGATAAGAAATGATGAAAGTAAATAAAATCATAATACCATAATTAAGTGCTACAGTCTGAATGATAACTGTTACAAACCATAGAACTATCTAAATTCTCAGATAATAAAATTGATGCACTAACATCAATTAATACATATAAATAAAGAAACTATTTTCCCTGTTTCCAAAACTCTTCAAGCTTTAAAATCATACCGGCTCTAAGCTCCTAGAAGCCACCAACCAAGGCTTAAGTGTCATCTTGTAAGGACTGTAGGAGTGTGAGCATAACTATGGGCTCAGTGAATAACTAGACTTATCACAACAAGCAAGTATTATCAACCATATGCAATGCATCAATCAAACACATGAACAATTACAAGCTTAGACAAACCGGAATCCAAACAGGATGGAGATTTACGCCCTCTCATCGGGGTTGAAGGAACCGATACTTGAATCACCTACCCAGGAGAAACTAAGTACACAGGAATCCATAATCCTCACAATTATTATCTCTTTATGTTAATGATGTTTTAAGCACTCAATTCCTGTCTTGTACCTTAGAAACTCCACTAAGTGTTAGCCATTTCACAGCGATACCATGGGCGGCGTCCTTCGTTACCAGCTAGTTCCCATGGAAACGACAGAACAAGGTAAACTTGCGTAGAACTAATAGCCCATTGCCTAGAAAAACCAAGTATTACCAAGAACCGAAATTCTAACACGTGATAGGTGTTCGTAAAAACATAATGCAGTTTATGCAAATCGTGCAATGTATGTCTGTTTCATTTATAGTACCGACAGTTGTTAATCAAGTTTAAGGCGATCATACAATTTACAGACAATCATCAACATATTTCATACAATATTTATCATACAATAGGATTATCGCTTATATTATGATAATTTGTCATGCAATCATACACTACGCATCACGCTGTATCCCAATCCCGCATGCATATCCATTGAATATATACATATTATTTCAAATGCAACTATACTATAAGCACAAACAATGTAACAAGTCTAAGTTACTCACCTGCTCATACTGATCAGTCGTAGTAATCGACCGGGAAATCCTCGACGGAGTCGAAATTACCTATTAAGATGAAATATTCATCAATAATATTTATAAATAGGAAATTAAATTCCTATGAGTGCCTAAGTGTCCTAGATCGGTATTTGGTATTATTCCTATGATTTATAGCGATTCATTAAAGTAAATAAATTTTTATTGTTTAATTCTTCCAAGTTTCTTTTGAGTATATATATATTATGGAGGATTTTATTTAACTTCCATTTACATCTTAAATTCCGTTATAATTTATAGAAGTCTTGGCATGTACAATTTCTATAAATTGTTCATAACACTTTTCTTGTACTAAAGGACTTCTAATCATGCTTGTAAAGTTTGTTTTATCAAGCTTTATGTTCATATAAGGTCTTAGAAGCTTTAAACATGCATTTAGACTAAATTGGATGAAGTTTGAGTCTTGTTTTGTTCACTTCATCCTCAAATCCGAATTTACTATTACCACAAATAGACTTCTAAGTTGTTGTTTTTCTCTTCCAACAATACTTAAGCATTCCTAACACATCAAACATCCATCCACTTGAATTCATCCATAGATTTGCAACTTATATCCACCACAAAACTTTCTTCAAATGCTCAAAATCCATCCTAAGGTCTATTCATAAATTTAATAAGGATAGGTTGTAGTTGGAGCTTACCTTGGAATGGAATGGAAGGAGGAGGTCCAACTTCCTCTTAAAGCAAGAATTTAACCTAAATCAAAGATTAGATGATGAGTTTCTAACTAAACACATTAACTATAATAAAAGTTTATTAAGGTAATCTAAGTTTCTCACCTTGACAAGCTAAACTCCTTCTCTTGAACCTTAAGATGACTTAGGATTTTTGATTCGGTTTTGGTGGTTATTGATGAGCTTAGTGTATGTATATAAGGTATGGAATTAGGCTTAGGCTAGGGTTTATGGTGGTTCACACAATGTTCCTAAGCTTCTATGTTGATGGTGGAAATGGAAAAAAAAGAAATGAAAAAGTGCTGGACGCACTTGGGTTTGCAGCTGGAATTTGAGAGTGTTTTTGTGGGGTTTATGAGCTCAAAGTATGTCTAACTTAGGCTTATATACTTATACTAAGATTAGACTAAGTTTTAGAGGCTTTGGAATTGGTTTTGGACTTGAAAAATGTCCACAAATGCAGCTGAGATTTTCTATACGAATTTACAAAGTTGGATGCAAAATCTGACTTGTTTTTGACAAATTCTTGTGGCTATCTTTGAGGGTCTTAATTATCTTTGTTTGGTATCTAATTAATGCTATTTATGTGTGTAAAAATAAGAGATCAACTAGTGTAAAAATCGGGTCAAAATTTGTTGAAGTTTGAAGTGTGAAAACTGAAATTTCTGGAACAATTTTCACCTTGATTTTTGGACGAATTTGGGATCTGATTTTCTTATTAATTTTTGGAGTATGAAGTGTCCATTTGAAGGCTCCTTATTGGTGTTTAATTGGTCAAAATGTCAGCTCATTTAATCCTAGGAATGTTGCAAAAATCGGAATTGGATTTGGAAATATGTGCTGCTGTATCTTGTGGAATTTTCTCCTCTGCTGCAGCTGTAACATTTGATTTTTGGCCAACAATTTGGAACGGTTATGGTTGTTTTTCTAAGCTGAAATTCTCCTCATTTAATGTCATTCACATGTGGAGTGTTTTGATTGGCTTTTGGGTCAATTTGGTTTGAATTTAGAAGCTCAAAATTGGATCAAAGTTGGACAAGAAATCTTAGAGCTCTGTTTCAGAGAGTCTTTTGCTACTGTAGGACGAATTTCTAGCTTAATTTGCAGCTGTTTTCTTCTTTCATTTAAGTTGTGATTCTGGAAAATTAATTATAGGTTATAGGTGTAGCTTTTGGGTTGGCTGGGGTGTCATTTTCGAGTTGAAAATCGTTGTAAAAATCGGATCAAGTTTGGGTGAAAATCTGTTGCTGCAACCGAGATTCCAGATGCTCTGCCTCTAGATGCTCTGTTTCCACTGCTTGTGTGCGTGTGTGTGTGGATGGGCGTGTGAAGTGCGTGGATGCTGCTGCTCAGAGGTGCTGATGCTGCCGTGCGTGGAATGGAGCTCGACCATCCCTGCTGCTGCTGCGCGTTGAGGCTGCTGACGTTGATGCTGCTGCTTGCTCGGAGTGTTCTCTGTGCGCGTGGAGAAAGAACTTGTCTTGCTCGGTGCTGGCATCCTGCTTGAGATGCTGGTCGGTCATATTGTGCGAGTCAAATTCTGGTTGCTCGGTTGGTTGAAGCTGCTGTGCGCGTGAGCTCCTCAACGTCCAGACATCAATTTGTCAAGCGGTGCAGAGGATTGAGAGAAATCCGATTCTCTTCTTATATATATATATATATATATATATATATATATTAATAGTTATCTAAAATAATTTTACTAAAAATAAAAAATATAAATATATAAATTATTCGCGTATATTTATACTCGTAACATTTACGTTTTATCGAAATAAATTTTAACTAAGTTACTACAACACTTTAAATTATTTGTATTTTCAAATTTTTAGTTAAAACTTTACACGATTAATTATTTTTAATGTTTTTAACTTATGTGATTAAATTTTCAAACTCGATGAATTAAATTAGGAACCAAGTCCTAATAAATTTAGAATTTCCTAACAATTATAACAGCGGGTTCAAAATTTTCCTTTTTATTCTAAGTTGATAATTATTGTTCAGTATTAGCGTTTGTTTGTATTTATAATCTATTGTTTTATACCGATAAGCTCTATAAATAAACTGTATCTTATCGGTTTCGAAATTTTAAATCTATTTCTAGTTATATTTTGAATTATCAGTTAAAGACACGAAATCTCGTTTTTTGGTATCAATTAAGGTCAAGAAAATTTTTATTCGGGTTTTTCAAACTAGAAATGAGTTTATCACAACTCATAGGTCTATTCTAGAATTTCTATCGGTTTCTAAATTCACTATCTAAGTTATGTTTTCTATTTTACTACTGTGTAGTATTGTGAAAATTCTCGGGGCTTACATTGTGAAACAAGAATTCAGGGAAGTATCAAATTCTTTTTCTTATTCCTTCCTATGATTTAATTGGTTGCAAAACAGTGCGGACACTGTTTAGTTGAAGTATGGGGGAAGGGATAAATTGAATGAAGTGTTGTAGTGCTAAAGTTGTTGTTTGAAGAATATGATTTGTTGTTTGAATTGCTGTTATTTGAAATTCTCCATCTTGTATTTTCGGTTTGAAAGCAAATTATGAGGAAATTCTGCCAAAATTTTTCACAAATCTCTTGAAATTGGAGATAGTACAAAGTTAAGACTGAAAGCAATGAAACTGACTTGTAAAAGTATCTTACTCATCTGCTGTTGTGATTGGTTTACTAAGTTAAAATTAAGTTGTAAAATCCTTAAGAAACAAGTTTACTTTATTTTTAACTTTGGAATTGGAAATTTAAGAGCTGGTCGAGTCCTTTTGTGAAAAATAAACAGGTCTACTTCTAGGAAATTTTAGTTTGTATATATTCTTTGAATTATAACACTTAGTGAAAGAGGTAGAAGAAACTTTTAAACTTAGTGATCCTTCATAAAAATAAGTTTTTGATATTATTATTGCATTCAAAAAGAAAGAAACAAGCATAGCCACTACTCTTCTGACTTGAAATTTTGAGTTATGAGTATCTGAACTTGAATGTTAAAGTGAGGAAGAGTTCTTAGGGGTATTTTGAAACCTGGTCACTTAGGTGATGAGCCTGGGATGTGCCGACTCAATGAACTCACTATAACAAGAAGGGACGAAAGGAAAAAGTTCAAGTCATGAGCTTTGAAAAGCAAAAAGATGGAGGCAAAAACCTCCCAAAAAGAAAATAAATGCTTGAAAAAAAAATTAATGCAAATATGCAGATAAAGGAGACTTATAATAAAGAAGGAGAAATTCTAAGGAAAAAGTAGATACCATATACTTTCATTTAGTGTTACTTAGAATATATATAAGCTAGAAATCCAATGAAGTTTAAATGAGTATTTTTCCTTAGTGGATTGAGTATTTACTTTTGAATAGAATGTTCTTTTGTTAAAAGTTGAGATTAAAACTTGTTTTGTTTAGATTAACTCCTAAATTTTGATTATAGTACACTAATTACGAGAAATTGGTATGGTTAGAGCAATAGATACAAGAAAAACAAGTTAAAGAAATTGTGATTAAATTGGGAAAATTGTACTATCTATAAGAGATTTCATATTATTCTTCATTTTGCTTAAAGACAAGCAAAAGTTCAAGTGTGGGGGAATTGATAAGATCATATTTTATATAACTTGTTGATATTCATAAGAGCTAGAATGGATATTTGTTTTGATTGAAATTCATGTTTCAGGACTATTTTGGACTAAGAAATCAAAACAAGAAACTTTGAAGTGGAAATTGGAAAAATTGAAGTATATGCCGGCATTTCAACATTCAAAGCCGCGCGGCGTTCAGACGGCTTACCCTCAAGGCCGCTGCTTACACTGCCAGCTTTGCTAGCCTTTAACTCAACCAGCTTTACACCGCCTCAAAGCGGTCGGTGTAGAAGTTGAACAGGCCAGCGTACATGGAAGATTGGCAGATCAAAATGGAAAAGTCACCAGCGCAAAAGAAGTTACAACATACGCCAGCTTCTAAGCCGCCAGCGTTGAGGCTGTGTACATCAAGAATCAGAAGTGACATGAAGACAAAACTTACTTGAAAGAAATTGAAGAGACAAATCTGTTGGAGTGTTTAGGCCGGTGTCAAAGCCGCCGGCTTTGGGGCAGCTTTCGTTATAAATTGGCTGAACCTTTTATTTCTCAAAACATACGCCGGCTAGATCTACATCTAAGCCGCCGGCGTAGAAGCGACCTACCTGTGTAACCGAAGTTGAAATCTGCCAGTGCACTACCTGCACAAAGAAGAAATTGAAGATACGTCGTCTGTAAGCCGCCGGCGTAGGATCCATAACTGCTGGAGTATGAAGTGAAATAGCAAATTTCATTTAATGTCTTGCATGAAATTTTTCCTATAAATAGGGGTTCTACCCCCCTCCAACAATCATCCACAATCCACAAGCAGTAGTAAAGTAGTACACTTCATATAGAAATAGTCTAGCATTTTCATAGAGATTTGTGAGAGAAATTTAGGAGCTTTCAAGTATTGTAATTGAAGATTGTGATACTTTAATTGGTGATATCTATTCTCTTTCTTGTGCAATTCATTTATCTGAATTATTTGTTTTTAATGCTATCAATTACATATTCTTATCTGGTTTTTGAATCTACATCCATGAGTAGCTAAACATATCTTTGTGGGAAGTGATGAAGTCCTAATTTTGCTAAAATGATTATTGAATTTATGTTATAGGATTGTTAGAATTATGGAATATTTGTATTGAATCCTAATTATCTATTTTCTTTCTAACTGAAATTGAATTGATAAGAATTTTGATGATTTGGAAAAAGAATTGAGATTCATAGGAATTCATGAATTGAAATTAAACAACATTTGTGGAAACAATCAAGTTTGATTTTGATTTAGAAATTGTTCATGTACTTCAGGCAATATTTTATTTCAATTTCTCACTAAGGAATTAGGAGAAGTTAATCTAGGATATTAGACAATTATAGAATTGAAGATTTATAATTGTAATTTAGATTCCATTGATAATTTGTCTAGCGGAAGCTAATAAATTATTTTATGGTTCACTAAAACTTTGTTTTGGTCTTTACAATTTCTTACAAATATCCATAATCCTAATTGTTCATATAATATAAATTCAGCATGATTAGTAAAGATTAGGATGGATTCTTTTCCTTCCCACATTCATCTTATATATCCTTCTCACATTTTCATTTGCATTCATATAGAATTAATTAGTTATAATTAACTGATACTTTGATTGCCTAAATATTAGTATAAGCTAATACCAATCTAGTAATTAATTTAGTCTCTATGGGAACGATACTCTACTCATTCTATATTACTTGATCAAGACCCAGTGCACTTGCTGGTAGTATTTGAAATTTTATATACACATCCCATTTAGATCAATGACTGTAATGGACTTAATATTATTTTGCGAGGGAATGCCCCTTAGGCTTTGTAAAGTATATATGTGTTTTGGTTTATTATCTATGGCTAATGAATGCCACATTAAACTTCTTAACTCCATTGATCGAGTATTCTATTGTCGTAAAGGGACACTTTACATCTATACAAGACTCCCGAAGGGCTCGGATAGAATTTCGAGAGTCTTATATAGTATGTGGCGGGCTGTTACGTTTAGGATACCCTATGGGGTGTGACAGCTGATTGTCATGATGCAATGACAATATTATAATATGCGCTTAGGCTACTTGTCATGATGCAATTGCATGGCTTGGCAGGTAATCGAAGGGAATATAGTAACAGTGTAACGTTTACTTAAACTTGGAAAGAAGTATCATAGTTTAGTTCAAAGTTTATGGGAGCTTGTGAACTAGATTCATGTCATGGACAGAGTCTAAGTAGAGTTGGGTAACGGCTATAAGCCCTGCATGAGATTACTGTTTCTTTTTCAGTGTAACGCTATCTAGGAGATATAAGTGTTCGGACTGCTTATATCAACCCCCTGAGCATTGTGAGCGTTACTCAGGATCCCCAGATTCCCATGGCTTGATTCGGAGTGTGAGTGCTCCTGTGATAGTTGTTTATTTACTTTAAAGAAAAGATAATAATTTATTGCTGTACATTGCATATAGTTTAAGTCGTGTGCCATTTCGTGTGTGATTTTGTTACTGTGTACTGGGCTCTGGCTTATTATTGTTGTTGCTATTCCTTTTTACAGGTATTGTTGTTGTTGATGATGATGATGAGATGATGACTTGATGATGATGTGGAGGTTGTTGATGTTGTTGTTCTTATTATTGTTGTTGATGTTGATGTTGATGTTCATGAGGATGGTGATGGTGATGATGATTGATGTGATGATGTTTATCCCGAGTTTTGGGCGATTCTGAAGATATGGGAGAATGAGTGAAGTGTGATAGGATCGAGATATTACTTGTATTTTGTTTCTTCTTTTGTTTTGTTTTATAAAAGGATTGGATATATTTATAAATTTTATTTTCTTTTAAGGGCTTGTTAATGCCCAATTGATTGGAAATGATTATCTACCCCTAAGAGTAGATCATAAAGTGTTTTTATAAAATTAAAATCTTAGAAAATTGGTTTGCTCTGTAGGGAGTAGAAGTTTATAAGTTGTTTTATAAAATTTGATTTTCCGCTGCTAAATCCAGTTGTTGCCAGAATCTAATTGAATGATTTCACAATCTAAAATCGAATAGCAATGTTCAAAATAAACACCTTTTTTAAGACAACCTTACGTATAATTCATAAGAGTTATACGTGGTTGGGGACTTGGTGTGCTTAATTTGAGAATTGAGCATGTCGGGTCTTTATAGTTTGGTTCTCTTACTGTGCCAATAGAATGTATTACGTGCCATATCATCAATTCAATCATAAGCTTCAGGAGCATTCTTTTTCATCAAACCTCCACCAGCCACGGTATCAATCATTTTCTTCAATTGATCACTAAGAGACGTATAAAATATCAGAATTAAATCATGCAGGGAAATCCCATGGTGAGGACAACGCCGAAGGAGTTCCTTGAATTGTTCCCAGACTTCATACAGTGATTCTCCCTCAAATTGGTGGAAAGAAAATATCTCATTCCTTAAATGGATTGTCTTGTTAAGTGGAAAGAATTGCTCCAGAAATTTCTATGCCACTTGAGCCCAATTGGTCAACGAATGAGGAGGTAAGGAATTCAACCAACTACTTGCCTTATCCCTAAGAGAAAAAGGGACTAATCTAAGGCGTATAGCATCCTTAGAAACTCCATTGCTTTTGGTAGTACTACAAATCTGCAGGAAACTTTTAAGTGAGCATGTGGATTTTCTATAGTTCCCCCACCAAATCGGTTTACTTGCACCATTTGGATTAAGACAGGTTTCAACTCAAAATTGTTTGCCTAAATTGTAGGCATTGCAATAGGTGGTGCAACTCCATCGATTGTGGGCATAAACAACTCACACATAGGTCGATGAAGGTTATTTGCAGCAACTTGAATTGGATTGTTCCCGTCACCATGAACCTGATTCAGAGCATCCTCATTCCTATCTCCATCCATGGTGCTTGGTCTTTTTAGGTTGTTTCTCCTAGCTCTCAGTCTTCTACGAAGTGTTCGTTCAATCTCAGGATCAAGGTCAATATATTCCGATGAGGAACTTCTTGGCATAAACTGTAAAAGATGAAAGCAGATTAAAGTTTATGAAATATCCAAGAAGAAAGATAATTAAATTGCAAAAGAAGATAAATGACTAAATTAGTAGTTATTCAAGCTGTCCTAATATTGCTAGATTCCCCGACAACGGTGCCAAAAACTTGATGCGCTCAAACCGATCGTATCAAACTTTAAAATTTATAAACCTAGAATTAATCCTACGATCGAGCAAAGACAAGTATACCTTTTCGAAATAGTATATGATTAAAATCAGGTATCTTCCTCAAGAATCTAAGAAATAATTACTAGTGTTACCCTTTCTCCACTATTTAGTCTAATTCTTAAATTGATATGTATTATCATCAACTACTAACTAACTGATCTAATTAACCCTAAGATCCTTATGAAAGCTTTTAAGAATATAATTAATCACAAGATATGCAACATACCCCTCATCTTGTTCCACCCTAAACCCTAATTTTTCATATAAAGATAGATTGATTAATGACTCATTCACACCTTGCACTGCATGAACTTCCTATTGAACTGATTACTCCCTCGAGTTAATCAATTTCTAATCTTGCATGAATTAATAGAAACCTCTTCCTAACTAATATCAATACAAGATCGCATTAAAGATCCTAATTCATAAGCAAAGATCAAATCTTTATTGCAGCAAATCAAAGTTTCTCTATCTCTAGATGAAACATGTGACTTTCCTATTCATGAAGATCTAACTTACTAGATAAAACCTCTTTCATCTAATAAGAATCATGCATGTAATTAACTTTGCGCTTAAATCAATCACAAAACAATTATAATACATGAATAGATGCAAAAGTATAAACTTTTCATTAATCAAGGAAATTCAATTCATATTGGGTTTAGGGTTTCACAAGATTTAGGGTTAGGAATCTACTCTCCATGGAGTTTACAAGAAAAACACAATATCTAGAGAAGTAGAATAGAAACATGATGTAGAAATACAACCCTTGAATGATCTTGTGATAATCTATGATGTTCAAGCAATCTTTCTCTTCCAAGTGCGTCTTTTCTCTCCTAGGGTTCCCAATGTACGGCTCAAGATCTCCAAATAAATCAATAAGGCGGCTGTTTATACTATAGGGAAAAGTCATGTGCGCATAGGAGGTCTGCACGGCCATGCTCGGGGCCGTACACAATGAGAAAATTGGATTTTTGACATCTTTAAGTTCTGCGCAACCATCTGCATGGCCGTGCACAGGGTTGTGCAGAACTCCAAATCTTCTTTTTCTTATCGGATTGAGTTATTTGCTTTTGCACTACCTTATGCACTCCTTGTGCAGCTGCTGGGGCATGAATCAAGATACTTGCTGGTCACCTTTTTTCCCTCTGCACAAGCATCTGAATGGCCATGCATGAACGTTGTGCACACTTGAAAATCATCACTTTGTAGCATTTGTTAAATCTTTCCTTGTTTTTGCTCGAATCATCTATAAATCTTCCAAATGACTATTTGAACCCTAAAAAACAAATATTCAACACTTAAGTATCTTTCTTTTAAGAATTTCACATAAAATTAATGTAAAATTATATCAATTAAGTATAGAAAATATGGGTCTTTTAACACTTATCAAATACTAGTAGTAATATAACTATAATAACACAATAATAATAATAATAATAGTAATAAAAATAATAATTATAATATTCATGATAATAATATTATTAATGATAATAATTTTAACAACACTATAATAGTAGTAGTAGTAGTAGTAATAGTGGTAGTAATAATAATAATAATAATCAGAATAATATAACAGATCTTATAACTAAATTTTATATGTATGTATATATATAGGGTTGAATGGTACACGGCTTGGTACACAGTCGTGTACTAGCCATGTTTTTCTGGGTTTCATGATACAATACAATTCAAAATCGAGAGAAACACAGCTTGTGCATTTTCCCATGTAGTGCCTATGCTCTTCTACGAAATGTACTATTCATCGTCTTCTTCGTTGGTTTGATCCGATTTTCTTCCATTTTACACGTCAAAATCATTTCTAAAGTCTTCCTAAGTGTTTCAACATATTATATATACACGTATATCAACTCATAACACATCAATATGTAGTTTAATCCTTATTTGATCCATACAAAGGTATAACTAGGGTTTTTGCGAGTTTTACCTTGCTTGGACGAATTTGTTGTTGTTAATCCTCCTCTCAAAGCTTGTTCCAACCCTAGATGTATGGAAACATAGTTCAAGACCATGTTTAACCATTTTAAACAAATCAAAACAAATCAACTTACCTTTCCTTCCCCTTTTAAGCTTTTGAAGTTTGTTAATGGAAGTTGTGTTGTCATGCCCTGAGGGGTACCTTAAACGTGGCAGTCCACCGTACACAATACTAAAGCCTAGGAATGACTATCTCAGTCACGTAAAGGCTTCCATATTATGTACAAGGCATACATCATATCCAAGAAAACGCATCGGAGTAGCACAATTTATATTGATAATAAATAAGTAGCAAGGCAAAGAGAATACTTATCATAAAACATAAACATAGTAAATTACAATTCTTGGGGGCATATCCCTCTATTGTCTTCAAATAAATATACATCACTAATCATATAAGTCATTACATATAAAGAACCTTACAAAATTACTTTATCTTATGATTCCATTTCCCTCATAGGAACTTAACATCCTTCCATGACTTCCTTAACATCATGATCCTCAATTTAAGCCATGGGTATACCTGTTTCAGCAAAATCTATAGGGGTATAAGCGACAACTAGCTTAGTGAGATATTCCTTTCCATTCACACTATATTTTCAAACAAGTTCATTTAGATTTTCACACATATGCTATGCATACAATGCAACAATCACGTGATTATGCAAATATATATATTTATCCGGAAACCATATATAGAACGGATTTACCCTAATCGGGGTTGAAGATCCTCGATCTTCCACTGCTAGTCCCCAGGTCTTTATCCACAGCATTCGGTTGGCTCGGTTCCGAACCTAGAGTCACTTTCCCTGAGCGATTTGGATTCTCTAGGAAGGAACATGGCCCGTGGCACCGCACGATCATAGCCAATCGAACTCTACGTGTAAGAGTAGCAGCCTTCCGAAAAAGATGTGACTCGATGGATACTATGCATGAGCATTTTATTTTTCTTAAGCCAAACCTTATTAAGATTTATTAGGGAGCGATCACTCAATTTGGCAATTAATAAGCAATCATACAAGTAAATAAACAAAATTATTTAAACAAGCAATTTGCAATTACGATATTCTTAATTATCATTTCACGCATAAGCATAGAATCACATATATACACATAATCCCGAATTCCCCAAATATATATCCATTTTTATCTTTTCTTAGTATACTAATGTTACTACTTTACAAGCACAAGCAAGGTAACGAAATTAAGAGGAATAACTCACTCGTCCATTTTGTGATCTTCTTAGTCGTAGTAATCCTCAGGAAGGTTAATCTCGTATCTTTCGTCACCTAGACAAAAGAAATACCCGGGATAAGTATTTTGTAGAAATTCTACTCAAACTTTCTAATTCTATCTCACTATGTTCATCAAAATCGTATAGAATGAAATTCCAATTTAAAATGGCCATAACTTACTCATTTTAACTCGGAATTTCACATATAATATACCGTTTTCTACCTATTCGAAAAGATCTATCTATTGCTAAGGTTATCTTTGTCATATAAGGTCATTTGGGTTCCAAAAAGGTTGGGTACAGATTTAAAACGAATATTACCAAACTTTTGCAAATCCATTTTCTAACTTAACTTTATTAAAAAAATTCTTTAGTAAAAATATAGATATATATATGTATATATATAATTGATAAATCCTTTGAGTATATAGATAAGCTTACTTTATATGCAAAATTTCTAATAGTAGTGTCTCAACAATTTATTTTATAAAACCATTCTTTTTAAAATGTGAAAACTTATCTTGATAATTTTCTTTTTCATGTATTTGGAAGAAACTTTATATTTTTATAGGTTATTATAAATGAGTATATTCTTATTTTATTTTGTGCATTCTTTTTCTAAAAACAAGTAAATTTTCCTTTAACCTTTAGTCTTGCATAAATTTTACTTCTAAAGATCAAATTTATCAAAAGTGTATTAAGTTGTTGAAAACCTTTTTATGAATTTGTATTTAGAATGGTTTTAGAAATTGAGTCTTGTCTTCTTTAAAATACTAGTTTTTGTTTTCTACAACTTGTTCTTTTAGTTCCTTCGAAAAGAATCCTCTTTATTGATAAAATCCTTTGTTTTTAATCTTGTCTTGTTTATATTATTTGAAAATAAGTTCTTTCTTTAGAAATTTGAAAATCGTTATTTTCCTAAGTGAGTTTATAATTTTATGGGTTGAATTTATCTTAACTTTGAAAACTTAGTTTGTTTCATGGTTTTGTCATGATGTTTAAAAGAGTTTAATCTTTAAGCTTTTTGTAAGAAAAAAATTATTTTACTAAAGCTTAGGTTCCCATAATAAACAAAAAAACATTTATTTCTTATGTTTCCTTGGTAAACTACCTTTGTTATTTAAGAAAACATTGAGAAAATTCTATTTCTATGTTGTTGATAATAACTCCATTATTGTGTGATAAGTTACATAATAGAAAATTTAGTTTTAAATTCTTTTAATAAAGTAAAATTCTACTTTGAAATTAGTTGAGACAATATCATTATGTAGATGCAAGTATTATGAGCATGTAATATATTAGGAACATAAGAAAATACTAGAAACAAGTAATAATAAGTAAATACTAAAAATATCAAGTATTAAGAACCTTAGCTTCATCAAGGCATCTCGGGACTAAGAATGGACTAGTCCCAAAAGATTAAAGAAAATAAATAAAACGTTGTTTTGACTTGATATGGATAAGTCTAAGATTATAAAGATTAGTCTTAAGGAAATAGCATGAAATAAATAAATAACAAGTGAGTTTATATGCTTAAAGATTATATATATAAATATATAAATATATTTAATTAGATATGAATAATAAAATCAACATAACAACATAATAAAATAGGAGTTCATGTGCAAGAACAAAACATGAACATGTTGTTGCTTTTACTACTCATATGAGTTTCAAAACAACACCATAGTCATGTTAAGTTACATGACATGAGTAAATAAATGGTTGGAAGAAGTTTACCTAAGGTGTTTATGTGATATGAAGATGGTAGATGAAAGGGGTATTATGTGAGTAGTGATATGTGATAGATAGTTTATGTATAAGGAATGATTTTTGTGAGGAATTGGTTTAAGAGAGTTTTGGTAGAGAGAATTCTCGAAGAGAAGATTTGTAGAGAGATTTTGAGAGAGTTTTGGTAGTGAAATGAATTGTGTGAAAGAATGAAGGATGAATGGGGTATTTATAGAATTTTTGGAGTGAATTTTAGATGTAATAAAATAATTGAAAAAAAAATAAATGAAAGGGAAGAGGAGGGAGTGGCGCCGGTTTTGATTCTTGTGAGAGGGGGAAATTGATTTATTTTAGTTTGTTTTGTATTAAAAGAAGTAATGTGTAAGGTTTGATGTGAATAAAGTTGTATTGGAAATATAAAAAGTAAGAAATAGGTGTAAGAAAAAGTAGAGATAGTGAAATAGTAATGAATAGTAGAAAAGTGCTATGAATAGTAGACTAGATAATTAAAGTACCGATAGTAATAAAAATACGCATAATAACACGATATATATAATTTTTAGCTATCGAAAAATTCTAAAACTGATATTTTTGAAAACCTTATATTTTTATGAGTCTATTGGTATTAACGAAATATTTTTAATATTCCGAGCTGCAGGACACGTTTTTCAAGAGTTGATCCCGTTTGATTCCGAAGGACACTCGAAATTCGCGAATATGATATTTTTATATTACCCTATATTATTACGAACTATTTTAAGCTATTAACTTAATTTCGTTTTCTAGGGTTTGAGAATGCGGGATTACCGGATCTTAAACATTATGGTTTGTTATAGGCTTTGTTGACTTTTAGGGTTTCGGTTTGACTTCCGGTTTCGTCGAGTTATTCGTAAGGTCATATAATTTTCGAGTTTTGATCGTTTTATATTTTTAGCTTGACATCTAAGGTTTATCTTATTTTATTTGTGATTATTTAATAGTTTTTAGTTCTTGGGATTCTTTAACCGAGTTTAGGGTTATGAGTCGACTCAGTTTGACTTTTGGTGAAATTTGAAATTTCTGATTCTGAAATTTACCAAAGGATTTAAAATCTTATCATTTCATTGTTGAGCATTATTTAGGTATGTCATTTTAATTTGCGTTTTAGGAAAAGGGTATATGTTTTGATTAGCGTACAGATATTGATTCAACCGATAGTTGGATTTTATATTTTGTTTCAAGAGTTTTTGTTTTCTTAAGACTAAGAATTTTTGTTTTTGACTTGATTTAGAATTTGGTTTTAACTTGAGTCGATCTTTGGGATTTAAATTTTAATATTAGACTTCTAGGATTATTTTCTATGAATTATGAAAATTTTCGGGGGTTTACATGTGTTCTTGTTCTTTTTGGGCTAGGATTTTTAGATTGTTTGAAGGGGTTTAGTTGGCTCTTATTTGGTCTGATTTTGAGCTGTTTTGGGAGAGATTTTCTAAGGTATGTTAGAGCTTTATTTGGTGCCAAAACTCCTTGTATATGAGTGCTATAAATAAAGAAGGGAAGAAGATAGTTGAAACCTTAAGATTTTCATTCGAACTAGATTAGTCAAATTTTGTGACTTTTGTTGATTGTCTCCTTCGTTAATGTGTAAGATAACACTAACTGTAGTAGTGTGCTTAGACACATGTGAAGATTCAATGTTTCAAGTTGTTATTTGGTTCATGTATATCAAGTGTTCAGTGAAATATCAAGTAAAAAGTGTTGGAAATTGTATAAAGGTGCAATAATGCATGGTAAAAAACTAAGAAAGCCCTAGAGAAAGTCTAAGGAAAAACATAATAGTGTACTGCATTCAATCCACATTTCCTAATTCTTACTGTAATTTAATTGCAAGCATTGACTCCTTAGGTTTGCAATCACGGATTTTATTTGCTTTATGGTGCATGCACATTGAAACATTATGAATGGTTCACATGGGCTGGAGTACTACAGGCCTCCATTAAGGAAAGATCATATGAGGATTGATGTCTATCAAGCCCTGAGGGTACCCTAGTAGTAGTAAACAAGTTACACTTGATTACTATCACTAGTTTACCTTCAGAGAATGACATGTTTTCAAACTAGAAGATCTTTTAGTTACTTTGATAAGAAATAACAAATACATATAAGTCATAAATTAGTAAATAACAATCATCCCAGTGCTTGAATATAGCCTTACAAACCACAATATCTTTCTAAAAGTGTCTAAACACATAACTAATAATTTAAGTACAAAGTAGCTTAAACTAAAATAAAAACAAAGAACTTATCCTGTAATCTACCATGAACTTTTAGTCTTGAAGTTCTTACTGGAGCTAAACTCCTGAAAGTGACCAGCCATGGCCTAAGTGTAAAACTGAAAAGACTATAAGAGTATGAGCGAAACCACGTGACCAGTGAATAACTAGGACTTACCATATATCAAACAAGTTTATTAACAATCATATGAAATGCATTAATCAAGCATATATACAAATATAAGCTTGGATAACCTGGAATCCAAAGCAGGAAGAAGATTTACGCCCTCTCATCGGGGTTGAAGGATTACAATACTATGGCCTACTTACCTAGGAGAAACTAACCATACAGAAAAACAACAATAAACACTTTAATTACCACTTTGAATTTATCATATCTTTAACACTCATTTCCTGTTTTAGCTTTAGAAACTCCACTAACAGTTAGTCATTTCAAGAAATACTATAAGCGGCGTCCTTCATTTACCATTTAGTTCCTATGGTATCAATAGAACAAAGGTAATATTGTGATTAACTAATAGCTTCCTTGCCTAAATAAACCAATCATTGCCAGAGATCTAAAACACTAATATGTAGTAGGTTACCACTTAATCAAATGCTATGCAAATTATGCAATGCATGTTCATTTCCTTTATGGTACCAGTAGTTTGTAATCAAGTTTAAGGCGATCAATCATTACACAGACAAGCAACATGTTACACAAGCAATATAGTCATACAGAATTCTGTTATTATTATCATTAGAGTGACTTGACAATCAATATTCCATACAGCAAACAATTACCATAAACCCATGCAGCAAATTTAGGTTATTATCTTTCATTAAAGATTAGTTAAGCTATAGGCACATACAATGTAATAAGATTGAGTTACTCACCTGCTCATACTAGCTAGTTGTAGTAATCAACGAGAAAATCCTCATAAGTATCAAGATCAATTATTGAGATGAATAATATAGTCATCAATATCATACAAACTATATAATCAAATTCCTATGAGTGTCTAAGTGTTCTATATTGATATTGGGTTTTCTTTCTCTTACTATATTGGTCCTTTAATGATCCTATAATAATCAATTATTATTTAATATTTATTTTCATTTTGCTTGTCTTGATCTTATTGGATATTTATATATATATATCTATCGGGTATTCGAAAAATTGGTATTTAGTAGGCTTATATTTTTATAGTTATTATTACTGCTATTTTTATATTGTTCCTTATATGACCCATTATAGTAACTCGTATTTATTTACTATTGTTTAGTGTTGTCGAGTTTCTTTTCATATACTTCATATAATTTCCTTGTTATGTATAGGTATCATATTATTCAAAAATTTAGCTTATTTAAATTTTTATTCTTATGTATAAAATAAGTATTTTACAATTATTATACTTTATTTTCATTTATAAAGTACACTAATAATAACAATAATGATAATAGCATTAGTAATAATAATAATGATAATTATAAAGTAATACTAATATTATTTTTCATGATAACTATATTAAAATAGTAGTAATCTTATTGATAACAATGATAATAACAACACATATCATAATAAAAATAACAATCTTAGTAATAATCATAATAGTGGTAATATCATTAATAGTAATATTCATAATAATATTATTGATTATAATGATAATGATATTCATTAGTGATAATAATAATAAATATTATGATAATAATAATATCAATATTACTAATACTAACATTGGTAATGATAATAATAATATTAATAATAAGGATAATAATAATAATAATTATTATTATTATAATAACATTAACAATAATAATATCACTAATAAAAATAAATAATAATATCATTAATAATAATAATAATAATAATAATAATAATAATGTCATTATTGATAATAATAATTGTAAACCCCTAATTTTTAGGGTAATATCAAGTTCAAACCCTAAACCGGAAAGTTAACCGGAAAACCTAAGTCAACAAATTTCCAGGAAACCCTAGTAGTTTGGATCAACAATCCCGTATTCCTAAACCAAGGAGTTGGAATATGAGTAAAGGGTGTAGTTTGGTTCGTAATAATACTAGGATGTTTTAAAAGATAAGATTAGCGAAATTTCGATCTATTTCGAACCCGGTCGAGTACAGACATCGAAAAGCGTGCCCTGAGGCTTGAAATGTTAAATATATGATATTAGTACCGTTAGACTCGTAATTTCATAAGGTTTCCAAATATATGGATTATATAATTTTTGGGTTATACAAGTTACAGTTTTAACCTTTTTACCATATTTTCATTACTACCAGTACTTTAAATGTTTAATCTACTTTTTGAATTCTTCTATACTATTCACAAGTACAAGTACCCATAACCTATTTCTTACATCCTTACATCCTACTCTTACAATTACATCATTTTTCTTACAATTTACTTTTCTAATATAACTTTTATCATTTAAATTACTTTAATTAATTCCAAAACTTACACAACACACTATTGTCTCTCTCGCTTTCACCAAGGTCGGCGTTACCCTCCCCATTTTTCCCTCTCTCCAATTTGTTTTATTTTATTTTGTTAAATTAAGGCAAACCCTAATCTATTTGTCTATATATATCTCCTTATACCCACTTCATTTCATTTTCTCTCTTTCTTCCCTTTGACTTTAGAAAAATTGTTTCAAAACTCTCTCTCCCTCTCCTCTTTCAAACCGTGAACTCCCCCTCCCTCTATACACACACACTTTGTCTTTCTTTCAAAGTTTATTACTCCATACAACCAATAGGTAATAGATCTATACCTTAGTATCTTAAAAACATGTAATGGTAAGTTTATTCATGTGTGATTTCACACAAAAATACCCCTGAGCTTCAAGCTAGGGATGTGGAAATACTTGAACATGAGACCATTGCCATCACAATGTTATAGATCTTGTTATTTGAGTTATTTTTGCTATTATCTTGTTTCATTTTCAAGTTATATTGTTATTGTTAATGATTTGTGCATATATTCATCATTCGCATAACCATCATAGTGTTTATGCATTAATGACTAGTATAGTAAACTAGATCTAGTTGTTTAAGTTTATAAATGCATTAGACTTTTGTTTTATGTTCTTAAATAACTTGTAATGGCTTGATGATAGTAGAAAAGTATTAGAAAGCTCAAGATTTATTTTAGTTTCAACAAAAATCATTTTTTCAAAATTCGGATAAAAAAGGAATCATATGTAGAAAACCTATTTTTCAACTTCAAAATGTGTATTTTACATTAAAAATAAAGGGCTTAGGGAATATACTTCATAAATAAGTGATCTTGATGAGTAAAGTTTAGATCTACTAAGGAATATTTTCAAAACAAAGGTAAGTTTATGAAAGTATATTTTAATTTCAAAAATAAGTTTTAAATTCGTAATAAAAGAAGCTTGAAATGTAAACACTAATTTTTCAACTTCAAAATAAGATTTTTATTAAAGAAATGAAAGCCTTAAGGGATAGGTTTTATTAGGAAATGGTTTTTGAAATACTAAATGAGTTTTACAAAGAAAACTAACTCAAAATTTTTTGAAAATAATCATTATTTAAACACCTATTTCCAAAAGCCAAAATGATAATTTTATAGAAAAAATAGAAGTCCTAGGAGATATATGTAATAAAGACCCAATTTTGACAAGAATAAGAGAGGTTTATCAAAATATAATCTTAGAACAATAAATGGTTTCCAAGAATAGGTGAAACAATGTTTTCATTCTTTGAAATTTCGTAAAATTCGTACTTAGGCAAACCACCTATTTAAACATCTATTTTCTAACCCCAAAATGAAGTTTTTTACTAAAATAATAAAGGTGATGGCTATATAGGTCATCAAGGTTAAGTTTTGATGAAAGCAAATGTGATTTTCAAGAAAGAAAACCACCTTTCTTAAGTCTAGTAAATTTCAAAAGTTTTGCAAAGTAAAGGATTTTCAAAAAGAATTCTTGATACTATAGCATTATGGATTTACATATAGATAGTTCATTCCATGACCTTCACGATAATAGCTTGTAGGTATTGCATATATACATGATGCACTTGTAGAAACAAAGTTAGAAAAGTAAGGTCACATACTTCTTAATTGATAGTATCTAAGTGCATGAGAAATTAGAAATTCCCAACATTTATGAATCATGCATGGTATTGAGTTATGTATGTATATAATAGAGTCTTACAAGATATAATGATAGCTAAGTATCTATCAAAGCTTTAATATGATGTTTGTTTTGAGGTTAGAAGTTGAATTGTGGAATGGGAAATTCATGTAGTATTCTATACCTTACTATTCATGGACCAACCGACCTCATCTTTTGAAAATAACTCTAGAAATACATAGCTCTCATCAAATAGGTAGAAATTGGTATATAATATGCTAAATTCCGAGTTAAAATGACCAAGTTATGGCCATTTTAAGTTGGAATTTCCTCTTAGACGAATTTTGACGAACTTGAAAGAATAAAATTTATAAGTTCATTCAGATTTCATAGAAATACTCATTAGGGTTATTTCTTTTGATTAGGAGACTTGGGAGAAAAACTGAACCTTCCTAAGGACTATTATGATTAAGTGGATATCCGTGCCATGGCAAAGTGAGTTCATTTCTTAAATAATTATGCTCATATATGTGCTTGTAATTGTAGTGGCATTAAAATTAAGAAAAGATAAAATTATGAGGAGTTGTGATCTAATCTTGGTTGAATGAATAATAAGTATATCGAGACGAGTCTTGTTGTAAAATCATTGTATGAGCTAGTATAGACTTGGATTGTTTGAAATTCTCTATGATCGCACTTAACCTACATAATTAATATGCCACGATTATATGAATAAACTGTACATGCATATCACGTAGTGAGTTACATTGCATTGGCTAATATACCTTTAGTGGGACAAAAGTATATTAGCAGAGGCGAGGGAGCCTGTGTTAACATTAAGGATCCAAGATCGCTTAAGTTAACGGAAGTGGGGCAGGCACTTAAAACTACCACAATAAAACAACAGAGGTTGTATAAATAAGAGAAAGAGATTGAAATTATGGTTGCATGACTTAGACCACCCCACTCAAGATTGGAATTATGGTTGCATGACTTATGGGCCACCCCAACCCCGAATGAAGGGAGTAAATCCATTCACATATGCTCTAGGAAAGTCATATGCTTATATGCTCATTTGCTTGTGCATTTCATATGGATGTTAATAACTTGTCTGTGATATACTGTTGTTGAGTATTAAATATTTGGGAATGAATCTCAATAAGCTCGTAAGCTTATACCCCAATAGTATCCTGTTGCAGTATGAATATTTATGGCTATCTTCGAGAAGCCACGTTCCTCCGGTATAGCTTTTGGACTTTAATGAGCTTTTTGATGAAGTTGGGACCTAGACGTAGGCATAGACTTCCAGTTGAATCTCCTAAATTGATATATGATGGTTGTTGTAAGAGACTTTTGAGAACTTAAGAACTTTTAATATTTTTGATAGGGGTATGCCCCTTAGATCATGTAATAGATTAAATCCAGATATAACTGTTATGATTCATATTCTTGTTGCTATGTATGTCTCCTTAAACTATTTCAAAACAAAGTATGGTTCCCTATATGTTGAACGTGAGCCTTATACCCGATGTTCAAACTCATTGAGAGACTAAGGTTGTCTTACTTGAGTTTAAATATCGAGTGTGACGGACGGTAGTGTTTATGGTACACTTTAGGGCGTGACAATAATATTAATAATAATGGTAATACTATTAATGATAATAACATTAACAACAATATAATCATAATATTAATAAATATATCTGGGTTAAAGAAATTTAAATTTAAAATATTTTTTTAAGGAATCCGTGAGGTACACGACCGTGTACCATCTGGAAAATGCACTATTCATCGCCTTCCATGTTGGTTTGGATCCAATTTTCATATTTTTCCACATCCAAATTGTTTCTAAAGCATTCCTAAGTGTTTATACATGTTATATATATACATGTTATATATATACATATATCATCTCATACCATTCTAACATGTCCATGATCCTTGTTTTTCAAATTTGAAGGGTGTAACTAAGGTTTCCAAGAACTTACCTTGTTTGGATGAATTTGTTGGTGTTAATCCTTCTCCCTAAGCTTGTTTCAACCCTAGGTGTAAGAAGTATAGTTTAAGATCATGTTTTAATAATTTAAACTATTTAAAACGAATTAACTTACCTTGTTCTTCTTTTCCAAGCATGAAGTTAAGCTTTAATGGAAGTTGTTCTTAGATTTGAGTTTGTTGCTTATGTGATGGCTTGCTTGGGATGAATTTTGGAGTTTGTTGTTGATGTTGTTCTAGAATGGGTTTGTTTGGTTTGGTTTTAATGGCTTTTTTTTTCTAGTTTATTAAGAGGTATATATGTATGTATGTATGTATATATATATAGGAAGAAGTAGTAGCTCTAGTAACGAGCTTAGCCTTTGCTTTTCCACCGAAATTTATAGAATTTGTGTGTGTGTGTGTATGTGTATGTTGCATTTATTAAGGAGATTGAGGTGGCTTGGTTTTGATTGGTTGAAGGTGTTGATTTGTTGACTTTGTGGTGATTTGTTTAGACAAGTTGGTGAAGTTTTTCAGCTGGAGAAGTCCAAGACTATATTAGCCATGTATTTGATGCATATGTATACCATATAAGAGTAGTATAAGTATATATATATATTAATGTAATATTAGTTAGTTAATAATTATCTAGATTTTAGGGTAGTTTATTAAGTTAAACGGGTACAAATAGAACAATTATTCAAGAGTTTTATTTCCAAAAATTTATATAGAGTTTTAAGAAATTTCCTAGATTGTTATTGAGTTTAACTTTAGGTTTAAAGTTGACGCGATTAATTATTTTTAGGTTTTATCTCACCCGATTAGGGTTTTCTAAGCTTAATAAGTCAATTTTCGTTTTAGGCTCCAATAGCTTAAGAATACTCTAATTAAAACAATGGTATGATCCAAATATTTATTTGGAGTCTAGATTATTAGTTATACTTTTGTTTATGTTTTTCGTATATATTTATAACCCTAACGGTTTATCTTTAGGTTATCGTTTCCTAACTACAAGCGTAATTAGTTGTTTACTCTCTATCACACTTAATATCTTAGCTAAGTTATTCTTATATCTTGAGTTTTTGGTACCCTCTATGAAATCTTATTAGTAGTATTTAATACTATCTAGGAATCTTTGTTTTAGGGTTTAAAACTATACATAGGCTCATTACTACTCATAGTTTTATTCTAAAGTCTTTGTTGAGTTCAAAAGTAAGACTTCAAAAGTAACCCTCTATTTTCTATATTTATATATTTCTATCTATTTTTACTGATATGACAAGTTTCAGGGTTTGAAATTTTTGGTTACCTTTAAATATATCTTGTGTTATTAGCTTTGTCACGCTCCAATAGTACCCTAGTAGTAATATATATATATATATATATATTATGATACAGCCTAATAACCCAGACGATATCAAATACACAGATCAATACTAGAACTCCTTTGGAAAATGACATGAGTTCAATAAAACAGGATCTTTTTGGTTGCGTGATAAGAAATGATGAAAGTAAATAAAATCACAATACCATAATTAAGTTCTACTGTCTAAATAATAACTATTACAAACCATAAAACTTTTTAAGTTCTCAGATAATAAAATTGATGCACTAACACCAATTAATACATATAGATAATGAAACTATTTTTCCTTGTTTCCAAGACTCTTCCAGCTTTAGAAACATATCGGCTCTAAGCTCCTAAAAGCTACTAACCAAGGCTTAAGTGTCATCTTGTAAGGACTATAGGAGTGTGGGCATAACCATGGGCTCAGTAAATAACCAGAACTTATCACAACAAGCAAGTTATTATCAATCATATGTAATGCATCAATCAAACACATGAACAATTACAAGCTTGGACAAACTAGAATCCAAATAGGATGGAGATTTATGCCCTCTCATCGGGGTTGAAGGAAAACCGATCTATGAATCACCTACCCAGGAGAAACTAAGTACACAGGAAATCCACAATCCTCACAATAATTATCTCTTTATGTTAATGATGTTTTAAAAACTCATTTCCTATTTTAAGCCTTAGAAACTTTACTAAGTGTTAGGCATTTCATAGCGATACCATGGGCGACGTCCTTCCTTACCAATTAGTTCCCATGGAACCGACAGAACAAAGGTAAACTTGAGTAGAACTAGCCTCTTGCCTAGAAAAACTAAGTATTACCAGAGAACCGAAATTCTAACACGTAGTAGGCTATCATACAAACATAATGCAGTATGTGCAAATCATGCTATGCATGTATCATTTCACTTATGATTTCGATAATATTTAGTCAGGTTATAAGTGTTCAAACTTCATTCAAACACTTAACATGCTTCACATACAGTAATTTCACAAGCCATTCATTATCATGTTTGATTAGTAGTATTTGTCAAACAAATAATTTCAAACAACAAGCAAATCTCGTAATCCCATATACACAAGCGTTCATCATTATTATCTTTGTATTTTAGTGTCACTAAACTACAATCACAAACAATTTAATAAGTCTAAGTTACCCACCTGCTCATACTGATCAGTCGTAGTAATCGACTGGGAAATCCTCGATAGTATCGAAATTACCTATTAAGATGAAATATTTATCAATAATATTTATAAATAGGAAATTAAATTCCTATGAGTGTCTAAGTGTCCTATGTCGGTATTTGATATCATTCCTATGGTTTATAGCGATTTCTTAAAGTATTGATTCTTATGGAAAAGGAATTTCTATTGTTTGATTCTTTTAGGTTTCTTTTGATTATATATTATTTTAGAGGATCCCATTTAAACCTTCATTTATATCTTAAGTTCCATCATAACTTGTAGAAGTCTCGGTATATATAATTTCTATGAATTTGTTCATAACACTTTTCTTTTAATGTAGGACTTCTAATCATGCTTGTAAAGCTTGTTTTATCAAGTTTTATGTTCATATAAGGTCTTAGAAGCATTAGACATGAATTTAGACTAGATTAGATGAAATTTGAGTCTTATTTTGTACACTTTATTCCTAGATCCGAATTTATCATTACCATAATTATAATACTTCTAAGTTGTTGTGTTTTCTTTTCCAACAATATCTAAGCATTTCTGACACATCAACCATCTATCCACTTGAGTTCATCAATGGATTAACAACTTCTTTCAACTACAAAACTTTCTTCCAATGCTCAATAATCCATCCTAAAGTCTATTCACAAATTTAACAAGGATAGGTTGTAGTTTAGAACTTACCTTGGATTGGAATGAAGGAAGGATGTTCAACTTCCTTTCTAAGCAAAAATCAAACCTATATCAAAGGTTAGATGATGAGTTTCTTGTTGGGTTTTATTATCAATTTTGCAGCGGAATTTTTTTTTTTTAAATTAAAACCCTAATTCCAGTATCCATGTGTTTTTTATTAGATACAAAAACGAAAAATAAAAGTTCAAGTTTTATTACCTTTTAGATTTCAAAAAGGTATTTGATGATACAGATCTATAGACGTTGCCACGTTGTGAACGCCCTCTACGGTATCCACACGAGAATGACCTTGATTTGGATTTTCCTCTTGCGTGCTAGCGCAATCTAGAATGCTTTTAGATTTGGTTTCGAAGGGGCTCCTAGAGATACGAATTTCTCACACTCTCTAAGGTTTCGAAAATTTCTTTTAGGTTTGCAGAATTTCTTTGCCGTCTAATGTAACGTCAAAAAGTCTAACCTAAAAGGCTGTCTATAGATCTATATATATAGACATATAGGAAACCCTAGAAGATAAATCTGATGAGATATTTATTTAACATTTAACAAAATACATTATTTCATTAAATATTAATTATATGTCATAATCATTTATTATTCTTAAACTATTTAAGAATAATAAATATAATAATTCTTATAGGTTTAATTATAAACCCATAAAATGAAAATATCAAATATTTAGCCTTGGGCAAAAACACTAACAATCTCCCACTTGCACTGGGCCAAATAATTATTTATCAATCCTAACAAATTAAGATTAATAAATGACTTTATCATTCCCATCAGACTCATTTATATCAAGTCCTTGATCCTTTTAGTTCATTCTTTTGTGTGTGACCCTGTAGGTTCATTTAATGTTAGCAATAGATCAAAAACCCTTTTGACCTACGAGACATAAGTGGCCTCTAGCAAGACATTATGCCTACCCAAATTAAGTGAAGATCGGTGATCCGATTTTACCTTATAGACAGTTAATTATTTAGTCCCTTTGTCACATGATATCTTATGATTAAACATAAGGTGTGGATCAATAAACACTTATATTGTTTAATCACCTATTTCTTGAATCAGAGTTTGACTGACTTAAACAAATAACATTGATAACTCCTTATCAATTCATTTGAGCACAGCCATGCATATCTCAGTCTTACTCAACAAGGGGCCCAAAAGATATCTCTCTCAATTTAATGAGAGGGACAAATTCCTTCATGAACACTCACATTCCTCCACATAACTTATTCTATATCCAATATCAGTCTTATAATCATCTGATTAAAAATGATAAAGAACTGAATTAAAATATGGAGTTTGTTATGTAGGAATCTATGGTGTCATCAGTTCAAAGGACTTAAATAATTACTGTAATGAGAAATACTTATCATATTGATCCATATAGTATTCTCATAATTGGTCATTCCAATACAATGTACTCTTACATGTATCTATGTGCTGAAATGATATCTTATATCCATGATCAGTAAAACATGACCATCATCCAGCTTACATACTAATATTAATTCATTATTATTCCATGTAATGAACGATTAGGGATAATTTAGAATAAAGTTATTTATTTCTTTATGGTTTTACTATTAAAGTCACATACTTTAATGACATAAGGAATAACAAAATTACTCATGGAATTATTTTATCAAGGTAAAAAGGCTAATAATAAACCTTGAAAAATAGAATGGCTTATAAAGATAATAAATATCCAAATCCATATATGCTATGGCACATCATCAGCAATCTCTCACTTGCGTTAGCTCTACTCAATCATAAGTCTAATGCCCAGTGCTCTAGTATGACTATCATGTTTAGACTGGTGAAGAGGCTTAGTCAATGGATTGCAACATTGTCATTTGTGGGTACTCTGCATATCTTAACATCTCCTCTATCAATGATCTCTCGAATGAGATGGTAACATCTGAGTATGTGTTTGGATCGCTGATGTGATCTTAGTTCCTTAGCCTGTGCAATGGCCCCATTATTGTCACAATAAAGGTTCACTGGATTTGCAATGCTAGGAATAACTCCCAATGCACTAATGAACTTCTTGATTCAAACTGCTTCCTTAGCTGCATCCGATGCTGCTATGTACTCAGCCTCCGTAGTAGAATCTGCAACTGTGTCCTGTTTGGAACTCTTCCAGCTTACAGCACCTCCATTCAAACAAAACACATAACCAAATTGCGATCGAAAATCATCTGAATCAGATTGGAAGCTGGCATCTGTGTAACCATTTACTACAAGATCACCTTCCTGTCCTCCATATGTCAAAAACACATCCTTAGTCCTTCTTAAGTACTTTAGAATGTTTTTTACTGCTATCCAGTGACTTTCACCTGGATCTGATTGGTATCTACTTGTGATGCTTAAAGCATAAGCGACATCTGGTCGAGTGCATGACATGGCATACATGATGGAACCAATAGCTGAGGCGTATGGAATCCTACTCATGCGTTCCCGTTTTTCTTTTGAAGTAGGACATTGAGTCTTACTCAATTTAACTCCATGTGATACTGGCAGAAAACCTCTTTTGGAATTCTCTATACTAAACCTTTTTAGTACCTTATCAATGTATGCACTCTAACTTAGGCTAATTATCCTTCTAGATCTATCTCTATAGATCTTGATGCCTAAAATATAGGCAGCCTCACCTAAGTCCTTCATTGAGAAACAATTTCTTAACCATGTTTTGACCTTTTTAATGTAGAAATATCATTTCCAATGAGCAATATGTCGTCTACGTAAAGCACCAAGAAAACTACTACGCTCCCACTAACTCTCTTATAAACGCAAGGTTCATCTTCATTCTTGATGAAATCAAACTCTTTGATTGCTTCATCAAAACGAAGATTCCAACTTCGAGATGCTTGCTTCAATCCATAAATGGACCTTTGAAGCTTACATACCTTATGTGAATTCGTCGGGTTAACAAATCCCTCAGGCTGTGTCATGTACACATCCTCAATGAGGTTTCCATTCAAGAAGGCTGTCTTGACATCCATTTGCCATATCTCATAGTCATAATATGCAGCTATGGCAAGAAGAATTCTCACAGACTTAAGCATGACTACAGGCAAAAAGGTTTCATCATAGTCTATACCATGAGTCTATTTAAAACCTTTTGCAACTAGTCGTGCTTTGTAGGTATGCACATTGCCATCCATATCAGTTTTCTCCTTGAAAACCCATTTACATCCAATAGTTTTTATACCATCAGGTGGATCAATCAAAGTCCATACTTGATTTTCATACATGGATTGCATTTCGGTTCTCATGGCTAATAACCATTTCTCAGAGTCGAGGCCCATCATTGCTTCCTGGTATGATGTGGGCTCATCTTGGTCTATGAGCATGACATCACGATTGTCAGTAATGAGAAATCCATATCTCTCAGGCTCGTGACGAATCCTACCAGTCCTACGTGGGCCTTCAGTTAGTGGTTCAGGCTGCAATTATGCACATTGCCATCCATGTCAGTTTTCTTCTTGAAAACCCATTTACATCCAATAGTTTTTATACCATCGGGTGGATCAATCAAAGTCCATACTTGATTTTCATACATGGATTGCATTTCGGTTCTCATGGCTAATAACCATTTCTCAGAGTCGGGGCCCATCATTGCTTCCTGGTATGATGTGGGCTCATCTTGGTCTATGAGCATGACATCGCGATTGTCAGTAACGAGAAATCCATATCTCTCAGGCTCGTGACGAATCCTACCAGTCCTACGTGGGCCTTCAGTTAGTGGTTCAGGCTCAGCAACTAATTGCGAGTCTGATTGAACATCTATCATGGGTTCTATGCTAGTTTGTGGTTCTCGAACTTCTTCGAGTTGAATCGTACTCCCACTGATTCCTTTAGAGACAAATTCTCTTTCTAGAAAATGACCATTACGAGCAACAAACACTTTGTTCTCAGATTGGTTGTAGAAGTAGTATCCTTTTGTCTCTTTAGGATATCCCACAAAGAAGCATTTGTCAGATTTAGCTGCTAGCTTATCAGACACCTGTCTTTTAACATAAGCATCACAACCCCATATCTTTAGAAAAGACAAACTGGGACATTTCCCATTCCATAACTCGTATGGTGTCTTTTCAACCGATTTTGATGGAACCCTGTTCAATATAAACGCAGCAGTTTCTAAGGCATATCCCCAAAAGGATATTGGAAGATCTGTCTGACTCATCATTGATCGAACCATATCTAATAAAGTTCGATTTCTCCTTTCAGAAACACCATTCCATTGTGGTGTTCCTGGAGGAGTCAACTGTGAGATTATCCCACAATCCTTAAGATAATCAGAGAAATCTTGGTTTAAATATTCACCACCTCGATCTGATCGAAGCGTTTTTATATTTTTGCCAAGTTGATTTTGTACTTCATTTTTGAACATTTTGAACTTTTCAAATGATTCGGATTTATGCCTCATTAGGTATACATATCCATACCTACTAAAGTCATCTGTAAAAGTAATGAAGTATAAGTAACCTCCTCTAGCAGGTGAACTTAATGGTCCACATACATCGGTATGTATTAGGCTCAGTAAGTCATTAGCTCTCTCACTTTGTCCTGTGAAAGGAACCTTTGTCATCTTTCCCATCAAACAAGATTCGCATGATTCATATGATTCAAAATCAAATGAATCTAAAAGCCCATCTTGATGAAGCTTTGATATGCGTTTCTCATTAATGTGGCCTAAACGACAATGCCAGAAGTAAGTTGGATTCAAACTGTTAGATTTGAACCTTTTGGTATTAATGTTATAAATGGACTTATGATCAGATTCATCAAAGTTTAGAATATAGAGACCATTCATCAAATGAGCAATACCATAATAGATGTCTCCACGATAGATGGAGATTGTATTATTCTCAATAATAAATCTAAAACCATCCTTGTCCAAACATGAAACTGAAATAATGTTACTGCTCATAGCAGGCACATAATAACAATTATTTAAAATCAGAATAAGTCCAGAAGGCAAAGTTAATTCAAAATTTCCCACAGCTAATGCAGCAACCCTTGCTCCATTTGCCACGCGTAGGTCCACTTCACCTTTAGCCAACTTTCTACTTTGCTTTATCCCTGCACATTTACACAAATGTGAGACCCACATCCAGTATCTAATACCCATGATGTAGAAGTAGATAGATTGACTTGTATGACATAAATACCTGAAGCAGTAGTCTCACTACTTCTTCTTTTTCTCAGATCCTCCAAATAAAGTTTGCAGTTCCTCTTCCAATGACCTGGTTCATTGCAGAAGAAGCAAACCCCTTCCTTGGGTGGTTTGGCCTTAGGTTGAGGCTTGGGCTTTTTAGCTTTGGGCTGACCTTTTGCTTTGCCCTTGCCTCTACCATTGGCATTTCTCTTTTTGCCTTGTCCCTTTTGAACCATCAGAACATTGTTATTTGTTTTAACATTTTGTTCTGCATTCTTAAGCATCCCATGCAGCTCCATGATAGACACATCCATTTTGTGCATGTTGTAGTTCATCACAAACTGGTCATAGCTAGGAGGCAAAGAGCCTAGGATCAAATCCGTAGCCATCTCCCTAGAAACTGGAGAGCCTAGCTTCTCAAGTCTATCAATATAGCTCTTCATCTTGAGTACATGTGTACTCACGGAGCTACCTGGAGCCATTTTACAAGAATTCAGCTCCTTGGTGACTGCAAATCTCTCATGTCTTGCCTGTTCTTGGAACATTTCCTTTAGGTGTACGATCATATCGTACGCCTCCATGTCTTCCATTTGCTTTTGAAGCTCAGGTTCCATGGTGGTAAGCATAATGCAGGTCACATCCAATGAGTCTTCCTTATGCTTACTAAAAGCATTTCTTTCAGCTCTTGGAGCATCAAGAGCAGGTTCATCAAGGATTGCCTCATCAATCACATACAACTTCCTCTCGTGCTTAAGAACAATTCTTAATTTACGATACCAATCAAGGAAGTTTTTACTATTCAGCTTATCCTTTTCAAGAATTGATTGCAAGGTTGTGTTGTTGGTTGCCATGATCTACATATAGAGCTATATTTAAGCCATTTTCATAGTTCCACTATTTTTATCAAATTAATAACCCTCTAGTATTAATTTGGAAAGCATTAAATAAAGTTTCTTAGTAGGTCAAGATCCATATTTCACTAAACCTTGAGTCAGCTATGGCATGACACCCAAAATTTAGTTATTTAGGTAGGAAACCCTTTCCAATTACATCAAATGTAACTCTCGTTATGGGATTGACATCACATGTCCCGGCCTACTAATCCCATCTAATGCCATAGGCCCAAAACCGTTTTGATAGCCTATTTAAGTCTAACCATTACGACATGTGGATAGCACCATTATTCACCTTGTGTGACTAGGATAGTCTATTGCACCCTGCTTTGGCAGAACCTACAATTAGACGATCTAAGTCTTGACAAGTGTCGAACCATGGAAGGCATTTTTCATGACTTAATATTATTTGAGGGATTTTAAAAGGTGATATTTTATCTTATTATCACATGTAAAGGATATTAAGTATATGGTTGTAAACATAGTATCACATACATGTCAGCATATTATCATGTTATGCATAATATAAAAACGTGTCATAGCATGGCCCTTAATCTATATTGATCTTCATAAGCCAATATGAAGACCAATAGCACGATATTAAGGTAAAGATCCATCAACATGGATCTGAGTTGAAAAACTCCTTGTATCTTCATCAAGGCTCTCACTTCTCCATCATCATGGATTGGGAAAGGTCTTCATTACATCTTCATGTCTTCCATTACAATGATGAAAAAGATACAAAAATCCTACTACAACTAGTAAAACTAAATTACAATAAAACAAACGACGCGCAGGTCGTATTTATAAAATTACATCCCATGAAATAAATAAATAAATAAAACCTGCCATTCACATAAGACCTAGGGGCCATGCTATGCACCATGCATATAACTTAAGCACTCACAAGAATATGTAACATAAAACACTTCAAAAGCGCATTAATGTTAAGTGTAATTAAGTCGAATACTTTAAGGGGTTCAAGGGGCAACGCCCCCTTGTGGGGGTCTGGGGGCAGCGCCCCCTGCGGGGTGCCCCAGAAGCTAAACGATTTTTACAATTTATATATCGACAATTCTTTTAAAAAATCAATTTTTGGTTCGTGTCATACACGAAACTCAACCATCAAACAACCCCTACGCTTAATCATATTAAACATAGTATTTGCATAATAAATCGAAAATTTGAGTTGCGGGTTCCATTCAAAAATTGAATTTTTTAATAAAAATCTGTCCATAAGAATATGTAAATATTAAGTTCAAAATTATTAAGACAACCTTAACAATTTGTTCAAATATAGCAGAAAGAAAACGTTGATAATCAAACCGTTTTGAAAATTGCAGATCACGATTTTTTTTTATTTATTTCAGATATGTTCAACAAGATTGAACCTTATCTGTTCAACAAGATTGAATCTTATCTATTCAACAAAATAATTCGTGACGCACTTTGTAATCCAATTACAACAGATTTCTTTAACTTTTCACAAACAATCAATTTCGTCCATCTGTAAAATCCATAACATAACCCCATCGAACAAGTATATCATCATATACATCCGTTGTAACCATTTTACATCGGATTTGTTCAACCCCTCGAATCAAGGCATTATCTTTTAAAATCTCAGATCTGAAGATTTTGTTTTTAACATGATTAAAATGATTCCGAAAATCGTTTTCACAACGCCAAATTTCATAAATTCATAATTCATGGCATTAACATATTCGAATTGAATTTATGCAGAAATATTACTATATCATATATAGATATTTACATGCATCAGCATTAAATGTCATAATCCAAATTAATTCGAATCAAATCTCAATCCAAAAACGTATAACAGATATATAACATCACTACGTCGATTCATTAAACAGACGTTCGTTCATATCATCTATATGCATTATACAAGATTCGAATATCAAATAAAACAATTTCATATCATCATATGAATAGAATACGAATTCAATCATAAAGAGGAAGGCAATTTATATTCGCATCACATGCAAATCATAACATAATTTCGATCAAATCAAAAACACAAGCGGCTCTGATACCATTGTTGGGTTTTATTATCAATTTTGCAGCGGAATTTTTTTTTAAATTAAAACCCTAATTCCAGTATCAATGTGTTTTTGATTAGATACAAAAACGAAAAATAAAAGTTCAAGTTTTATTACCTTTTAGATTTCAAAAAGGTATTTGATGATACAGATCTATAGACGTTGCCACGTTGCGAACGCCCTCTACGGTATCCGCACGAGAATGACCTTGATTTGGATTTTCCTCTTGCGTGCTAGCACAATCTAGAACGCTTCTAGATTTGGTTTCGAAGGGGCTCCTAGAGATACGAATTTCTCACACTCTCTAAGGTTTCGAAAATTTCTTTTAGGTTTGCAGAATTTCTCTGCCGTCTAATGTGACGCCAAAGAGTCTGACCTAAAAGGCTGTCTATAGATCTATATATATAGACATATAGGAAACCCTAGAAGTAAATATGATGAGATATTTATTTAATATTTAACAAAATACATTATTTCATTAAATATTAATTATATGTCATAATCATTTATTATTCTTAAACTATTTAAGAATAATAAATATAATAATTCTTATAGGTTTAATTATAAACCCATAAAATGAAAATATCAAATATTTGGCCTTGGACAAAAACACTAACATTTCTAACTAAACAACATTAACTATAATGGAAGCTTACTAATGCAATCCAATATTCTTACCTTGTCAAGCTAGTTTTCCCCTCTTGGATCTTACGATAACTAAGACTTTTGATTTGGTATTGGATGTTTTTGGAGAGAGGAATTGATGTTCTTGATGTACTTAGTGTGTAGATAGGATATGAGAAGCAAGCTAGGGGTTTATGGTTGATCTTACAAGGGTTTCTAAGCTTTCTAAGTGAAAGTTGCAATGGAAAAGAGAAAGGAAGAGGCTGGACGCACTTATTTTTGTAGCTGTGTTTTTGGGGTGATTTTGTGGGAGTTATGAGCTCAATTTGTAACTAACTTAAGCTTATATACATGTACTAAGACTAGGCTAAGTTTTGGAGGCTAAGGAAAGGGTTTTGGGTTTGAAAAAGACTCACATTTGCAGCTGGAATTTTCCATACGATTTTGGTATTTTTGGCTTGCAATTTTGAACTTTGTTTAGACAGATTTGTGGCTATCTTTGAGGGCATTTGTCACGCTCCGAAGAGTACCCTAAACGTAGCAGTCCGCCGTACATAATATTAAAGCCTAAGAATGACCACCTCAGTCACGCGAAGGCTTCCATACTATGTACAAGGCGTCTAACACATGGAGGAGACTCATCCGAGTAACGCATTTTAGGTTGATACCACTTGAGAACAATGTAAAGGAAATTCAATTCACTATTCTTCAAAATACAACTCATTAACTTCAATTACAATTCATCAAAAAATTCTACTAAAGAAAACTATTACAAGGCAAATCGTAAAGCTTAGCCAAACTCCAAGCATTCTTATATCTTGCCGGAATCCCGAAGTCATTCTCGGCTTCAACCATCTCGGTCCCTACTTAGCATTCTTGAGATAGCCTATTCATTTAAACAACTATTGGGGTATAAGCTACACTAGCTTAGTGAGAATTCCCTTAGTTCCGTACCATAACAAGCAAGTTACAATCAATCATATGCTATGCATAAACAAACAAGTGAGCAAGCAATTATGCATGGGTATTCGGAACCCACACACAGAACGGATTTATGCCCTCCATATCTTGGGTTACGGATGGTATTGAAGTCTACATGATTGCTGCTAGTCCCCAAGCCCTCGGCTCATAGCACTCGCCTCGGCTAGGCTCACACATGGAATGCATCCCCGATGCACCTTAGTTCCCTATGAATGAGCTCTGATCCCGGGTCTCATTATCCAAACGAGTCCTTGGATCATACAAATCAACCTGCGTAGGAGTAGCATGCCACCAAATGCAATATGTCCGATGCGATGCATGACCAATTTAATTTTTGCTTAGGTCAAAATATTCATACATTTTTTAGGGTGACCAGCCAATATCATACACATAACAGAAATAATATGAACAGTGCAGTTATCCAATCAAATCGTGGTTTCGATATGCTTTAGTATCCTTTGGCATACATTCATCATAGCCTCATCGTATATCCCATTCCCATTCATATCGATTTTTATCTTGTTCCTATAATCTAATGCAACTAACTACAAGCACAATCAAAGTAACAAAACAAGGAGAAAACTCACTCGGCCATTAAATCACCGATCTCTTAGTAATAGTAATCCGGTGGTAGGGAATCGTCGAATTCGGGATCATCTAAAATGGAAGAAATACTCTAATAAGTATTTCAACTCAAACTAATCTCAACGATTTTATAAGAACTATCAAATTCGTAATTCTCATCCTAAGCGGCAATTCCAACATAAAACGGACATAACTTGGTCATTTTAACTCGGAATCTCGCAAATTATATATCAATTTCCATCTACTTCGAAAGATCTATCTAATTCTAATATTATTTTCAAGTTTTGAAAACATTTAGGTCTCAGAAAAGAGGGATCAGATCTGATCAGTAAAGGTTTCCGATTCCAAAAAATAGTTTTGTAAATATTTGTAATGTTCCTACTATATAAATTGGCTATACATGCAATATGAATGATTTCCTAACATGAATGACATGAGATGAGCTCAATGTATGCATGATCTTGATGATTTTTGCTAAAAAGAAATTTTATAACTTTTTATTTTGCAAGACCACAATAACAACCTACTTATGAAAAATCTAGTTTTCTAACCTTTATCATTTCCATTTGTTTTGGATTTGTTACTTAAGAAAATATAATTATTTTTGTCAAAATTGAGTCTTCATTATATATATTACTTATGACCTTCATTTCTTCATAAAAATTTCCATTTTACACTTTGTAAACATGTTTTCAAGTAGGGTTGATTCCAAAATCCGAATTTTACAAAAATTAGTTTTTAAGTGATTCCTTTAAGTAAAAATCATTTGATACTTAGAATATTAAGGCTAAATCATAAATAACCACTAAGGACTTCATTCTTACACAAAATTTGCATTTTGCACTTTGCAAATATGTTTTTAAACAAGCTTTTCACAAAAATCTGAATTTTGAAAATTTTCATTTCTTGCATATTTCTTATAGAAAACTTGTTTAATGCATCAAAATTTGAAGCTTTACTGTATCTATTGTCTAAGGACTTCATTTAACACGTAAAACTTGCAATTTGAGCTCAAATACTAAGTGATTACATATGCATCATCTTAAATTACGAATTCGACAATTTGATCACTAACTCAAAATTTTCCATTTTAATTCCATTACTTGTTTTACACATTACTCATGCCTAAACTCATTTTAACTTGTAAAAATCATTCCTTAAAGATACCTATTACCTATACCCTTCATTTTTCACATAAAACATGAGTTTTGCAGTTGATAAATGAGTTTTAAAAATTGGTCTTGGTTGGGATCCGAATTTAGAAAATTTATTTTTGGTCATATCTTTTGATAAAATCTATCTAAACTTATGAAAATCCATTCCTTACATATCCTAACCTAAGAGCCTAAATAAAAACTTCATTTTTGAGTTGGAAAACATGTTTTTAAAATGTGCCTTGGCCAAAATCCGAAAATAAGATTTTTATTTTGAAAATAACTTTTGAAAATCACATTAAATTCTTGTAAAAAGAAGTCTTGATGATATACATATATTAAGTCTTTATTTTCTTAAGTAAAAATTACATTTTGACACTTGAAAAGTGGTTTTTAAATATGGGTCTTGCCAAAATACGAATTTCACTACTTTTGTTCAAGTTCAAATCTAAGATCTACACATAATATGAACATAGATCTAAATGAAACTCATGAAAATAAACTTTAAACTCATAGATCTAAACTTTACTTATCAAAATCATTCATTTATGTTGTCTATACCCTAAGCCCTTCATTTTAAATGAAAAATGCACATTTTGAAGTTGAAAAATCACTTTTCTAAATATGGTTCTATTTTCATCCGAATTTTCAAAAATTATTTTGTTTGAAAATAAAATAAATCTTGAGTTTCCTACAACTTTCCTACCATCATCATGCTATAGCAAGTTGCTCTTAAACATAAAACAAAGGTCTAATGCATTTATGAACTCAAAACACTAGATCTAGTCTTCTAAACTAGTTTTAAATGCATGAATCATTAAGATAGACATGTGGATGCTAGATCTATGCATAAATCATAAGAAATAACAACTCAAATAACTAGATCTATGGCATAAATGAAAATCAAGGCTACAAAAATTTAGATATACAAAATATATCAACTTTAAACAAGAAAATTATTGAAATATAAGATAATAAAAGTGGAGAAAAGGAGTGTTTCATTTTTGGCATCATCATCCTAAGCTTTTAAGCTTATGGAAGGTCATTTGATGCATGAAACCTTCATTACACTTTACCTATATCACCTATGGAGCTTTGGGAAGAAGATTTGCTTAGAAATCTTTAAGAATGAAGTGTGGAAGCCATGGAAGAAGAAGGGGGCAGCTTGTGTTCTTGAGGAAACAAGAATAAGAAGAAGAAGAAAAGAGAGGAAAAAGAGAGAGAAAAGGTTAACGAATGAAAGAGGGAAAGTGAGTAAATGAAGGAGAGAGAGAAAATAAGTGTTTTAATTGTAAGAAAAGAAGAAAAAAAATAAAACAAGGCAGCCAATGTGTGTGTGCTGCACGTGAATTGTGTAGGAGGGAAAGAGAGGAATTTGATAAGATTTGACTTGAAATTAATTTGTGTAATAAATGTGTAATGTAGCTTTCTTAAGAAGGAGTAGAAAATAATTATTTTAGTCAAAATGAAGTAAATGAAAGGACAATGGCAGCCATAAAGAGGGTCAAAATCTGCCATGAAGTGTGGGTTAATGTGTAGAAAGATTGAAGTGAAAAGGAAGTGATATGTGTAAAGTGTACTTGAAGGTATGGGTTGTAAAGGTACTTTTTTTTAAATAAAAAAATAAAATAAAATTAGAAAATTTATTCCAAATATTTATAGCAGATTTTTCATAATTAAAATTAAATAATTATTTAAATTATTTTAGTATTTTAACAATTATATTACCAGTATGATCCAAATACGCGAATATAGGCTATAAATAATTTTTTATAACCCGAAAAATTATAAAAAATTATTTTATGAAAATATAAATATTTTTCAATTATTAAATTAATTTATTTTACTTTTAGTATCGGGTCTTAAACAAAATCTGATCCCGTAAAGACCCGAAACGAACTAAATTTTAGAAAAACAAAATTTTCTATAACATATAAAACATTTATCTAAAAACATAAGGCTTTATAAGAATAATAAAATTTTTAATGAAATAAAAATGAATAGTGCAAAAGACTAATCAATTACCGGTAATAATGGAAATACGATAAAAAGGTTATAACTGTTTTATTATTATAACCCAAAAAATTTCATAACTGATATATTTGGAAATCTTATGAAATTATGAGTCTAATGGTACTATTGGTATATTTTATATATCTCGAACCCCGGGACACGCTTTTCAAAGTCAGTATCCGAACAGATTCGAAATAGGTCAAAAATTTATCAATCTGATACTTTTAAACAAAGTTATATTACTATGAGTTATTCTATATATTTAAACTACATCTCGGCCTCTAGGGTTAGGGGCGCTAGATTGCCGAACTTAGGCTATTGCATTCTGGTTAGGGTTTCCAGATGATTTTTCCGGTTTAAATCCTTACCAATTTGGAAACTGATATTTTATGATCATACAACATATTTGATTTGAGAGATTTATTTTACATTTCATTTTTGTAAGTATTTAATGTCTCTTAATGTTTTCAGAATTCTTGAATTGATTTTTATTTTTGAAGGTCAATCATTATTTACTTTTTAATAATTTGTTTTTGGGCTTTATATTACCTGATTTTATAAATCGGAGTTAAATATGGAATTTTTCGTACATCGTGGTTTTGAATTTGAAAACCACTGAGTTCCTATTTTATTTTTAACGATTTTCATTTTCTCATGATTAAAAAATTTTTGGATTCGTTCGTGATTTAGGACTTGTCGAAATTTGGTTTTAATTTGGAGTGATTTTTAAGGTTTATTTTCAAAGTTCATCTTAGAATTATTTGCTGAAATTTTCCGGGGCTTACAACATTAATTGTGTTTGTTTGGTAGCTAATTAATGCCATTTATGTGTGTAAAATTAGGAGCTTAACTTGTGTAAAAGTCGAGTTAAGATCTGTTGAAGTTTGAAGTCTGAAAAATTAGAATTTCTGGAACATTTTCTCTTGATTTTTGGACAGATTTTAGATCCGATTTTCTAATTAATTATTGGTGTGTGAAGTGTCCATTTAAAGGCTCTCTATTGCTGTTTAATTAGTAAAAAATATTAGCTCATTTAAGCCTAGGAATCTTGCAAAAATCGGAGCTAAATTTGGGTATGTGTGCTGCTGTATTTTGTTGAATTTTTCCTCTGTTGCAGCTGTTATGACCCGACTTTTGCAAGGATATTTGGAGTGGTTATGGTTGTTTATTTGAGCTGAAATTCTCCTCATTTATTGTTTATTACATGTGAAGTGTTGTGGTTGGATTGTAGGTTAATTTCATTTGAAGTTTAGGGCTTAAATTCATATCAAAGTTGGGCAAGAAAATTCAGATCTCTGCAGCAGGGGAGTCTTTTGCTGCTGCATCACGAATTTCCATCTTAATTTGGAGCTGTTTTCCTTTTCCATTTGGTCTGTAATTCTTGAAAATTAAATGTGGGCTATAGGTGTAGCTTTTGGGTTGGTTGGGGTATCCTTTTCGGGTTGAATTTGAGGGTAAAAATCGGAGCAAAGTTGGACAATATCTTAAACTTGCTATAACTGAGAATGTCCAGCAGCTGCTACTTTGTTTTTCCCCAAGGCTCTGTTTCAGTTGCTCTGCTGTGCGTGCGTGTGGAAGGTGTGTGTGTAGAATGCAGCTTGCTGGGCGTGTGGGTTGCTACTGCTCGGTCGACTCCTGCTGCCGTGTGTGAGGTGAAGGCTACTTGTGCATGGAGTGCAGATTTGTCTTGCTTGGGGATTCCTGCAACGCGCGCGAGAAGAATTCTCCTCTGCTGTTCTGCGTTCAATTCTTTAAGTCGTGCAGCGGTTGAAATGTCCAATTTTATATATATATATATTTAATAGTTATTAACCAAAATATTTTTGCTAATAATAAATTGTTTGCGTATAACTATACTCTTTATATTTACGTTTTATCGAGATAAAATTACCTAAGTTACTACAAAACTTTAAATTATTTGTATTTTCAAATTTTTAGTTAAAACTTCACACGATTAATTATTTTTAGTATTTTTAACTTACGTAATTAAATTTTCAAGTTCGATGAATTAAGTTAGGAACCAAGTCCTAATAAATTTAGAATTTCCTAACAATTATAACAGCGGGTTTGAAATTTAGATCTAAATTGATAATTATTGTTCAGTATTAGTGTCTATTTGTATTTATAATCTTAGTATTTCCTTTTTAAATTATTATTTTATACCGATAAGCTCTATTAATAAACTGTATCTTATCGGTTTTGAAATTTTAAAGCTATTTCTAGTTATATCTTGAATTATTAGTTCAAGATACAAAATCTCGTTTTTGGTATCTATTAAGGTCGAGAAAATTTTTATTCGGGTTTTTCAAACTAGGAATAAGTTTATTACAACTCATAGGTCTATTCTAGGATTTTTATCGGATTCTAAATTCACTATCTACTTTACGTTTTCTATTTTACTACTGTATACTATTGTGAAAAATTTTGGGGTTTACAAGCTCAAGATACGAAATCTTGTCTTTGGTATCAATTAAGGTCAGGAAGTTTTTATTAGGTCTTTTAAATCATAAACGAGCTAAGTTCAACTCATAGATCAATTCTAGAGTTTTTGTTGAGTTCTAGGTTTACTAGGTAATTCACATTTTCTATTACAATGTCGTGTACTAGTGTGAAAATTTTCGGGGTTTACACACACTCTCTCTCTCTCTCTCTCTTCCCCCCTCCCCCCAACAAAATAAGCTTTGTCTTCAAAGCTTGCATGCGTATCTGAATTTTCAAATAGATGCGGACAGCTTTTCTTGATCTCATCCTCCAGTTTCCATGTCATTTCTTCAGTTTGGGAATCCCACAGTACTTTGACATAATGGTTCTCTTTATTTTTGAGAGTTTGCACATTTCTGTCTAATATTCGAAAAGGATGCTTTTCATATGTTAAGTTCTCTTTTAGATCAATTGATTCCAATTCAACCACTATATTTGGATCTAGTACATACTTCCTTAGTACTGATACATGGAAGACATTATGTATAGCAGATAAGTTTGGTGGCAATACAAGGCGATATGCTAAATTTCCAACTCGTTCCAATATCTCGAATGCTCTAATATATTTGGTACTCAACTTTCCTTTTTTTTTTTTTTCCACTATGAAGACTTTTGATCGGACTTATCTTCAAATAGACATGATCTCCTTCGTTAAACACTAATTCCCTTCTTTTCAAATATACCTAACTCTTTTGCATGTCTTTAGCTTCTTTCATTCTTCGTTTTATCACCATGACCTTATCAATTGTCTCTTGAACCAACCAATCAATGCTTTCTCCAAGTTATCCTAGAATAATGGTGAACGACACTTTCTCCCATATAACTCTTCAGATGGTGGCATCTTAATACTTGAATGGTAACTGTTATTGTATGCGAATTCTATCAATGGTAAATGTTGATCCCAATTTTCTTTGAATTCTAGTATACATGATCTTAGCATATCCTCTAATGTTTGTATGGTCCTTTATGTCTATCCATTGGTTTGAGGATGATAAGTGGTACTAAACTTCAATTGTGTTCCCAAATCTTTTTACGATCCTTGCCAAAATCTAGAAACAAACCGTAAATCTCAATCTGACACTATACCAGTAGGTACACCATGTAATCTCGCAATCTCCTTTAAGTATATTCAAGCCAACTTTTCCAATGGATATGTTATATTGATTGGCAAGAAATGAGCTTATTTAGTGAGTCTATCCACAGTGACCCAGACAATGTTATGTCCTACATTTGTCTTAGGCAATGAACAAACAAAATCCATAAAACTTTGATCCCATTTTCATTCTAGAATTGGCAATGGTTTCAACAATCCACTAGGTCTTTGGTGGTCCGCTTTTATCCTTTAGCATACAACACATTTGGCAACAAATTAGGTAACATCATTTTTCATTCCATTCCACCAATATGCACTTTTTAACTCTTGGTATATTTTTGTTTCTCCTAGATGTATGGAATATCCAAATAACGTGCTTCATGCATTAATTCCTTTCTCAAGCTTTCATCATGTGACACACACAATCTCTTATTCATTATCAATACACCTTCTTCATCCACATGGAAATCCTTATATCTCCCTTGTGATATCCCTTGCTTAATCTCTTGGAATTTTACATTCTCTTTCTGAGCTTCCTTAATTCGTTGAAGTAAAGTAAGCTCAAAGATCAAGTTTCCAAGTTCCACTTCTAAACCTTGTATTGAAAACTCCAAATTTAACCTCTCAAATTCCTTAAGGAGTTCTTTCTTCTCGGTCATCACTGAAGCTACTTCTCCATAATTCTTATGAATTAATGCATCAGCTACAGCATTTACCTAACAAGGATGATAATTGATGATTAAGTCATAATCAATAATCAATTCCAACCATCTAGGTTGCCTCATGTTTAATTCTTTCTATGTAAATATTTATTTTTGACTCTTGTGATCTATATATATTTCACATTTTTGTCCATATAGACAATGATGCCAAATCTTGAGTGCAAAAATAATAACAACTAATTCAAGGTCATGAGTGGGATAATTCATCTCATGTGGTTTCAACTGTCTAGAAGCATATGCTATTACTTTCCCGTTTTACATTAGCACACATCCTAAACCATTTCCAAATGCATCATTGTAGACAACATATGGATCTTTGTCGTTAGGAAAAATCAGTATTGGTGTTGATACTAACCTCTTTTTCAATTCTTGGAAACTTCATTCACGTTGATCATTCCATTCGAATTTCTCATTCTTCTTTGTCAACTACGTCAGTGGTCGTGCAACCTTTGAGAAATCCTGTACAAATTTTTGGTAATATCCTACTAATCCCAAGAAACTCCTAACTTCTGTAACAGTTTCAAATCTTTTCCACTTCACAATAGCTTTAACTTTCACAGGATCTATAGATATTCCTTCACCAGAAACAATATGTCCAAGAAATGATATACTCTTAAGCCAAAATTCACATTTAGACAATTTGGTATACAGCTTGTTATCTCTCAAGATTTGTAACACACTCCTCAAGTGTTCATCATGCTGCTCTTTAGTAGATGAATACACTAATATATCATCTATGAAAATAATCACACAGATTTCCAACAAAGGTCTGAAGGTACGGTTCATCAAGTCCAAGAAAACTACAAGTGCATTTGTTAGTCCAAATGGCATGACCAAAAATTCATAATGACCATACCTAGTTTGAATTGCAGTCTTTAATACATCCTTCGCCTTAATTCAGATTTGATGATAACCTGACTTTAAATCAATCCAAGAAAATATTTTTGCTCCTCTCAATTGATCAAAGAGATCATCAATCCTTGGTAAAGGATATTTGTTCTTAATAGTTACTTTGTTTAATTCTCTATAATCAATACAATCTCATTGAACCGTCTTTCTTCTTAACAAACAATACCAATGCTCCCCATGATGAAACACTAGGTTTGATAAATCCTTTATCCAACAATTCTTGCAATTGCACCTTTAATTCTTTCAATTCCACAAGTGCCATGCCATATGAAGCTTTTGATACTGGTTCAGCTTCAGGTATCAAATCAATAGAAAACTCCACTTCTCTGTGTGGGGGTAATCTAGAAATATATCCGGATATTCACATACCGTTCTAATAGTATGAATTTCCAATTCTTTGGATTTACCCTCGGTTGCTCCAAGAATACATCCATTTAACTTCATATCTTCTTCATTTTCAACTTCAATTGCCATTATCCTACTTCCGACTTCTTTGAGTATCTTGTCCCTATACTCCTTTCTTTCTCCTTGGTTGTTAACAAAAGATATTATTTTGAGACGACAGTCAACTTTTTCTTTTACAGCAGTTAACCATGTCATACCCAAAATAATATCATATTTCTACATATCTACGAAGATTAAATTAGCAGACGATTCCTGACCTCCAATCTTTAGTAGCTATCCCCTCATCCTCTCTTGAGTTATCACCAAATCTCCTGTTGGTGTAGTAACTCCTAATTCCTTTTTCATGGTCTCAATTGGAAATCCTATACATTTTGCTAATCCAACATTTATGATAGAATGTGTTTCTATTTATCATTTATTAAGTATATGTTATTTTTAATTCATAAAGATATTTATTGTGCATCTATCATGTTTGTATTTGATACTATAACTTAAGAGAAGCAAATATGTAACTTCATACCTACAATGAGACCGGTATTAGTTTAAACTAATATTTTAGGCTATTGACTTTGAGATTTTATAATTATCTAATCTACTTCTAAGGATAGATACTAAATAAGTATAGATGTGAGAATGAGATAGATATATTCAAACAAAATGTGGGAAGAAGCAGAATCCATTCTAATATTTGCTAGTCATATTGAAATTATATCATATGAATAGTTAGAATTATAGATATTTATATGAAATTGAAAAAACCTAAAACTACAAGTTTTAGGAAGCCACAAAATAATCTAATAGCTTCCGCTAAATAAATTATTAATGGAATCGAATCTACAATTATAAATCTCCCGATTTTACAATTGTCTAATATCTTAAATCAATTTCTCCTAATTCCTTAGTAAGAAATTAAATTAAAATATTGCATGAATCATATGAGTCAATTTCTAAACTAGATTAAATTACGCCGCTTCCGCAATTATTGTTTAATCTTATTTTATGAATTCTTATGAACCCTAATTCTTCTTCCGAATTATCAAGATTCTTATCAATCTAATTCCATACAAAAACAAGATAAATAATTAGAATTCAATACAAATATTTTAAAATTCTAACAACCCTATAATATAATTTCAAAGATCATTTTAGCACAATTAGAACTTCATCTCTTCCCACAAATAAGATTTAGTTGTTCATGAATAATTCAACAATCAGATAAGAAAATGCAAATGATATCATATTAAACAGATAAATCAAACAAAAGAATTTCATAAGAATTAGGATTAGAAATCACCAATTCAATCGTTCAGATCTTTACTTGCAAAATCTTGTCAATACAAAGCTTTAATCTCTCAAACTCTTACAAAGGAATTGTAAACTGTCTATTTCGTGTGTGTTCTCCAATGAAGAAAACCTATCCTTATATAGAAGAAATTCAGACTCTTTAATTGCAAAATCTTGCAGTTACAACATTGTACGTCGGCAGTTACACATCTTACGTCATTGGCGTACATATAAAAGGGCAGTGAACGCTGGTAGTGTTAACTTTGGCCTTAAATTTTAGCCTTCTATGGATGAGCTACGCCGTTTGAAAGCCGGCGGCATATCGCTTGATTTTCTCGGCGTATGTTGAAGGTCTTGTTGTTGATAATCAAGGCTGGTAGCTTTGACAATAGCCTTAATTATTTCAATTATGTGCATAATGAAAGTCGTCTCAACGCCGGCAGCTTTGAATCCCAGAAAGCCGTTGTTGGATAAATTTGCAGATGCTTGCTTTAATCCCTTTACACTGGTAGCGTTAAGCTAGCCTTTGTTGTTGTTTGCTCTTCCACATCTTACACCGCCTCAAGGCCGGCGGTGTATAGGTGACCTTTAAGTTGTTGAGTTCTAAGCTGGCACTACGCTGGCGGCTTTGACTCAGGAGAAGCCGGCGTATCCTCTGAATTTTCCTTTTCTCAATTCAATTATGCTTGTTTTGCATTCCTTTACTTCATTTAAACCTGAAACATGAATTTAATCAAAACAAGCATCTATTCAAACAATTTTTATAGAATTTAAGATAGGTTTATTCAAATTGCACATTGAAAAAGTTGTATAAAATATGATCTTATCAACTCCCCCACACTTGAACTTTTGCTTGTCCTCAAGCAAAATAATTAAGAACAAAATTATTGAAATCGCTCATAGATAGTACAATTTTGCTAATTTAAGCACAATTTCCTTAACTTTCTTTTCTTGTATCTATTGCTCTAAATACACTAGTTTCTTGTAATTGGGGTACTATAATCAAAATTGAAGAGTTAATCCAAACAAAACAAGTTTTAATCTCAATCTTTAACAAAACAACATTCTATTCAAAAAGCAAATACACAGTCCACTAAGGAAAAATACTCATTTAAACTTCATTTGACTTTTAGCTTATATATACTCTCAGTAACATCAATTGAAAGCATGTGGTATCTACTTTTTTCTTAGATTTTCTCCTTCTTTATTATAAGTCTCCTTTTATTTGCATATTTGCATTCATTTTTCTTTTCTTTTTCAAGCACTTATTTTCTTTTTGGGAGATTTTTGCCTCCATTCTTTTGCTTTTCAAAGTTCATAATTTGAACTTTTGCCTTTCTTCCCTTCTCGTTACAGTGAATTCATTGAGTTGGCACATCCTAGGCTCATCACCTAAGTGACCAGGTTTCAAAATATCCCTAAGAACTCTTCCTCTCTTTAACATTCAAGTTCAGATACTCATAACTCAAATGTTTAAGTCAGAAGAGTAGTAGCTATGCTTGTTTCTTTCTTTTTGAATGCAATAACAAATCAAAGACTTATTTTTATAAAGGATCACTAAGTTTAAACGTTTCTTCTACCTCTTTCATTAAGTGTTATTATTCAAAAAGTATATACCAACTAAAATTTCCTAGAAGTAAACTTGTTTATTTTTCACAAAAGGATTTGACCAGCTCTTAAATTTCCAATTCTAAAGTTAAAAATAAAGTAAACTTGTTCATTAAGAATTTTACAACTCAATTTCAACTTAGTAAACCAATCACAACAGTAGGTGAGTAAGATACTTTTTCAAATTAATTTCATTGCTTTCAGTCTTTACTTTGTACTATCTCCAATTTTTAAGAGATTTGTGAAAAAATTTTGGTAAAATTTCCTCATAATTTGCTTTCAAACCAAAAATACAAGGTGGGTATTGGTCAATCCTGCAAATTTTAAATATAAATAACAGCAATTTAGAGAATAGATCATATTCATAACTTCAATTCAACTCTTCATTCAATTTATCCCTTCCCCCACACTTCAACTAAACATTGTCCTCACTGTTTTGCAGCAAATTAGATTATAGGAAAGGAATAGGAGAAAGAAATTGATACTTCATTGATTTCATTTGTTTCAAAGTCACCAAAATTGTATTGCAAGAGAGAATTTTTGCTTTGCTTGCTTTCCTGTAGTCATTACAAAAGAAAAACAAAAACAAAAACAAAACTAAAAGCAGAAATAAAGGAGTCTACTCACAGGAACTTGGGTGCTCAAAATAAGTACAAGCCGATCAAATAAGACATAAATAAGATCCAATTAGAGCTAGCAGGGTCTTTAGCTTTTTGGCCCTGGACTAGATCTACTGGTGTGCTCAGGACTATGTCTCTAAGTATCTCCTAGGCTGGCTGTATGTGTATGCTCTGAACAAAGTCTAGCTGTGTGCTCTGAACTATGCCTAGACTCAACAGATGTCTCATAGGTCATCTCAGCCCCTGTTTCTACATTCCAACAGCAGATTGTAGTCTTTACTGCCTCGAAAATAGTCTTCCGGAACTTCTTGTTTTTCTTCCTCTCCTTTTCCTGTTTATCTCTAAGCTCCTGATTTTTCTTCTTCAACTCTTGAACACCCAGCCTAAGCTGGTCCATATCATATGCAGAAGAAGTACCTGCAGGAGGAGGAGGAGCAGATGAAGATGGTATATCAGTCAGAATATCACCAGGAAAGATATCCTGGAATTCAAACTCCTCCAAAGCTGGTGGCTGAAATCCCCTGGGATTTTTAAGTAATCCCCAGCCTCTGAAAGGTGTTGATGAGATTTTCTTGCTTTCCACAATCTCATCTCCTTCGGCTCCTCAAAAATCCCTATGCCCTTTAATAATCTAGTAATATATCCCCCACAAAACAGGAGATTTGTCCTGGTATCTTTAGCCTGTCTGTAAATAAAGTTAGCCACCTCCACACCCAGATCTATCCTGTCGCCTCTGATAAGGCTGTATAGATAGAACATATCAAAAGTAGTCACCTTGCTGTGACTAGTCTTCTTGCAACTTAATGTATGCGCAAGGATGTGGTGCAGAACTTTGTGCTCTACTCTTTGAAATTTAGTGGCTAAAGACTTAGATGGAATGTAGGGGTCTGTCAGGGGATGAATCAGGTGAAGCCAATAACTTTCTGCAGTCTCCCTATTTCCTTCTTCTTTAGGCCATTTGTTAGAGCATAAAATTTTCTTCATCTTCATCATACAAACCCAAAATTTTTCCCATTCTTTTTAATACCACCTCTCTGGTTATTCCATAAGCCTGAAAAATAAAGGTGGTTTCTTCTCTATTTAGATGATAATGAAGAGTAGACAGGACTTCCAATGTAAGATTCTTGTAAGCTGGCTCTCTTAGTTTAACTAGTCTAACCCAAGCCTGATCTTGAATCAACTCCTGGATTCTTTCTCTCAAACCATAATCCTCCAATAAGCTCCAATCCATATGCTGACTGTTTAAGAAAACCATCTTCATGAGTCTCTTTTTTCTGTCCTTGGCAAATTGTTGACTAGACAGCAAATTTCTAGTCAGTGTGCCTGATGTGGAAGTGTCAGCAGTCCTTTGCTTTTTCCTTGATGCCATTCTTGACTGGAAACCAACTAGCCTACGAGTGATTGAGAGAATGTGTAATGAGAGTGAGGAAGTAAGAGAGAAAGGAATGAAGGAAAAAATGAAGATCCGAAACCTGTTTATAGCAGATCTGCAGACATACGCCGGCAATTCTGTCAACTACCCCGGCGGCGTAGATGCCGACTTATTGCAATTAAAATTCATGCCGATAGCAAATAGCCAGTGGCTTTCCAAGGTATACTACCGGTGTACAGGGCTACGCCGGCTTCAAAGCTGTCGGCATTGAAAACTCCAACGCGGCGTTCACCTACTTCTAAAAGTCTTCTGTTGACTTTTATGCCGGCTTAACACTGGCGGCGTATTATGCCAGCTTTTGCTTGATTTCCAACACTGGCTTAAGGTTGGCAGCCTAGTGCCGGAGTATACCTACTTTCCAATTTTTTTTGTTCATAGCTCTAATTAAAATAGTACTCTAAATTTAGAATACTTACCTTAAATTCTTTTAGAGCTTTTGACAATTTGACCAATTTCTTCTCATTTTTCTGTTTGAAAGATATAATCTTCTAGATTGGCCTGTATAAACTAAAAACAAAGTTAGCAAAAACAAAAGACAAAAATTATACTACGAAGTTAGACATGGGTTGCCTCTCAAGAAGCGCTTAGTTTAGAGTCACTTAGCCTGACTTTTCCAATTCATTTCATGGTTCCATCAGATTCATGACAATGGAAGCACTATCATGGTTTTTCCCATCATAAAAATGTTTAAGTAGTTTCCCATTCACTTTAAAAGTCCTATTAGTATCAGTTTTCACTTCTATAGCACCAAAAGGGGAAACACTTACAATCTCAAACGGTCTTGACCATCATGACCTCAATTTTCTTGGAAACAATTTCAAGCGAGAGTTATAAAGTAAAACCTTTTGTCCGGGCAAAAACTCTCTCTTGATAATGTTTCTATCATCCCAATTCTTTGCTCGTTCTTTGTCGATACGAGAATTCTCATAAGCTTCATTCCTCCATTCATCCAATTGATTCAATTGAAGCAATCTTTTCTCACCTACTGCTTTTTCATCAAAATTAAGGAATTTAATGGCCCAATAGGCTTGTGCTCAAGTTCCACAGGAAGATGACATGATTTACCAAAAACAATCATATAAGGAGACATACCAATAGGGGTTTTAAAAGCAGTTCTATAAGCCCATAATGCATCATCTAGTTTTAAAGACCAATCTTTTTTAGATGCATTGACAGTTTTTTCCAAAATTCTTTTTATCTCCCTATTGGATACCTCAACTTGTCCACTTGTTTGTGGATGATAGGGGGTAACAATTTTATGTGTAACACCATATTTTGACAAAAGTTTTTCAAATTGCTTGTTGCAAAAATGTGACCCTCCATCACTAATTATAGCTCTAGGCACCCCAAATCTGGTAAAAATATTCTTTTTCAAAAATTTCAAAACTACTCGGGCATCATTTGTTTGTAAAGCAACAGCTTCCACCCATTTAGAAACATAATCAACTGCCACAAGTATATATTTATTTGAAAAAGATGAGGGGAAAGGACCCATGAAGTCAATTCCCCACACATCAAAAAGCACAATTACCAGTATGTTGTTTTGTGGTAATTCATGTTTCTTTGATATGTTACCTGTTCTTTGACATTGAGCACATGACACTATGTATTTCTTGCAATCACGAAATAAATTAGGCCAATAAAATCCAGATGATAAAACCTTAGCTGCAGTCCTTTGAAGACCAAAATGACCTCCTGCTTCTTTTGAATGACAATGCTCAATAATATCAAGCTGTTCAGATTCAGGCACACAACGTCTAATTACTTGATCAACACATTTTTTGAATAAATACGGTTCATTCCAAAAGTAACTTTTCACATCATGCAAAAACTTTTTCTTTTGTTGAAAAGACAAACCATATGGAATAATTTTGCTAACCAAGTAATGGACATAATCAGCATACCAAGGCAAATTTAGGATTTCTACTGCATGCAATTGTTCATCAGGAAACTTTTCATTGATAGGAATATCTAAACTATTAGATTCTAGTCTAGATAAATGATTAGCAATCACATTCTCAGTTCCTTTCTTATCCTTAATCTCAAGATCAAATTCTTGCAGCAACAATATCCATCTAATTAACCTAGGTTTTGCATCAGCTTTGGCAAACAAATATTTCAAAGCAACATTATCAGTATATTCTATGACTTTAGATCCTATTAGATAAGGTCTAAACTTGTCACAAGCAATTATAACAGCAAGAAGTTCCTTCTCATTTGTGGTATAGTTTCTTTAAGCCTCATTCAAAGTCCGACTAGCATAGTATATAACATGAAACAACTTACCTCTTCTTTGACCCAACACTGCCCCTATAGCAAAGTTGTTGGCATCACACATAAGTTCAAAAGGTAGCTCCCAATCATGTGCAATAATCAATGGTGTAGATGTGAGCTTTTCCTTTAATAAGTTATATGCGTACAAACACTTGTCATCAAAATTAAACATTGTATCATTTTCAAGAAGATTGCAAAAGGGTTTAGAAATTTTAGAGAAATCTTTAATAAATCTCCTATAAAAACTAGCATGTCCTAGAAAACTTCTAACTCCCTTAATAGTGGTGGGTGGTTGCAATTTTTCGATGATTTCAATTTTCGCCTTATCAACTTCAATTCCTCTCACTGAAACTTTATGACCTAAAACAATCCCTTCTCTTGCCATGAAATGACATTTTTCCCAGTTTAAAATCAAATTTGTTTCTTTGCATCTTTGAAGAACACAAGCTAAGTTTTCCAAACATGCTTCAAAAGAATTTCCAAAAACAGAAAAATCATTCATAAAGATTTCAATAAAATTTTCAAGCATATCAGAAAATATAGCCATCATACACCTTTCAAAAGTAGCAGGTGCATTGCAAAGACCAAAGGGCATCCTCCTAAAGGCAAAAGTGCCATAGGGACAAGTGAAAGTGGTTTTTTCTTGGTCATCAGGAGCTATAGAAATTTGATTATAACCAGAATAACCATCTAAAAAGCTATAATAATCATGCCCTATAAGTTTTTACAACATCTGATCAATGAAAAGAAGGGGAAAATGATCTTTTCTAGTGGCATCATTTAACTTTCTATAATCAATACAAACTCTCCACTCAGTCACAGTACGAGTAGGAATCAAGTCATTTTCTTCATTTTTCACTACAATCATACCACCTTTCTTTGGTACAACCTGAACTAGACTGACCCACTTACTATTAGAGATAGGATAAATAATACCTATATCAAGTAGTTTCAGAACTTCCTTTTTTACTACCTCCTTAAGTGTTGGGTTAAGTCTCCACTATGGTTGACTTGTAGGTTTATACTCAGCTTCCATCAAAATTTTGTGAGTGCAAATCATAGGGCTAATTCCCTTAATATCAGCAATTATCCAACCAATTGCTTCTTTATGCTTCCTTAGAACTCCAAGCAGCTGCTGCTCTTGTTCACCTGTCAAATAAGATGAAACAATTATTGGCAAGGTATCTCCAGTTCCTAGAAAAGCATATTTTAAATGAGTAGGAAGGGGTTTAAGCTCAAGATTTGGTGGCTGTATCAATGATGGTCTGGCTTGCTTTCACTAGTGCCTAGCTCTCCATAGTATCTTCCTTTGATTTGGTGCACATGTTCACTTTCTTGCTCTTCATCACTCCATTCATCAAGATCTTTAAGAACAAACTCCATAGTTTCTACACCTACTTTTTCTTCTATAGACTCAGAAATAAGCTCATCAAGAATATTGATAGTGTAACAGGCCTTTCTATCATCAAATTGTTTCATTGCATTATACACATTGAAAGTTACCTGATCATTTTCGACCCTTAAAGTGAGCTTACCTTGTTCCACATCAATTAATGCTTTACCTGTTGCAAGGAACGGCCTGCCAAGAATCATTGGAACTTCTCTATCCTCATCCGTTTCCAAGACTATGAAGTCTACTGGAAATATGAATTTATCAACCTTAACAAGGACATTTTCGACAATACCCCTTGGGTATTTAACACTTCTATCTGCAAGTTGCAAGGTGACATGAGTCTCCTTGCATTCTTCAAGTCCTAATTTCCTGAAAATGGATAGAGGCATAAGATTAATACTTGCACTAGAATCAATAAGTACTTTCTCAAAATGAAATTTTCCTATAGTGCAAGGAACAGTAAAACTCCTCTGATCTCTTTGTTTGGTAGGCAAGTTAGGTATACTTTTCTGTAAAATCATGGAACATTCTCCTGTAAGCATCACTACTTCATTTCCATCAATCCTTCTCTTCTTAGTAAGCAATTCCTTGATAAATTTTGCATATGAAGGCATTTCTTGAATCACTTCTAAGAATGGAATATTGATTTGCAACTTCTTGAAAACATCAGAAACTTGAAAACTGCTCATCCAATCTTTGTTGCTTTTTATCTGGAAAAGGAATAGGTGGAACATAAGATCTTACTTAGGTGATTTTTGCATAGGTTCCTCCATCTTTTGTTTTCCTTTATCTTTGACTGGAATCTCCTCAGTTTCCTTGAACTTTTGCCTTAGCGGGCTTCAACTTCTTTGCCACTTCTCAAAACTATAGCATTCACGATTTTAGGATTTTTCTCAGTATTGCTCAGTAGAGAACCAAATGGTCTATTACCAATTTGCTGAGCAAATTGATGGAATTTCCCTTGAAGGTCTTGAATAATCGCATGCTGATTGTTGAGTGTGGTCTGTGTAGTTTGAATAAAAGTCTTCAATAACTCATCAGTTGAAATTTGATTTTGCTGAGATGGAGGTTGGGTATTTCTTGCAGAACCTTATCTTTGAAATCCAGGTGGGGGCTTGAGAACATTCGCATCATTTCTATAGGAAAGATTTAGATGATTTCCTCAAGCTGGATTATATGTATTGGAATAGGGTCCAAGATTACCCCTTTGAAAGTTTCCAATGTAATTAAGCTGCTCTTCACTTATTGATGGAATGGTTCCATGTGGACAATCATATGCCACATGTGGTCTTGAGCATAACTCACAACAAACAGATTGATTAGTATTTAAAGAACTTGATGTGAGTTTACTTATCTTTGTGATCAAAGATGAAATTTGAGCAGTGAGTTGTGATATTGCTTCATTATCATGAATTACAACTACTTTTGACTTTGTTCTTTCACAACTCCAATTGTGTGCACTTGAAGCCAATTCTTCAATCAAAGCACTTGCTTCTTCATAAGTTTTTCCCATAAGTGATCCTCTGGATGTCGCATCAACTAATGACCTCAAAGTCTCATCTAGACTGAGGTAAAAATTTTCAGTAAGTAAGTTATCCGGTTGTCCATGATGTGGGCACTTTTTAACTTCTTCCTTGAATCTTTCCCAAGCTTCATACAATGATTCTCCACGAAATTTAGTGAAGTTGGTAATTTCATTTCTTAATCTAGTAGTTCTGGCTGGAGGAAAAAACCTTTTTAAGAACTTGGTCGTCAAATCTGCCCATGTTGTGATAGACTCAGGTGGTTGAGAATTATACCAAGCTAAAGCTTTATCCCTAAAAGAGAAAGGGAAAAGCTGCAATCTGATAGCCTCATCAGTAACACCATTGAGTTTAACGGTGTTACAGTATTGGAGGAATTTGGCAATGTGTTTGTCCGATGTCTCATTAGGGAATCCTCCAAATTGGTATGACTCAAACCATTTGTATCAGGGTTGGTTTAAGCTCAAAATTGTTGGCCTCCACAGCTAGCCTTCGAACAGCAGGACCCTGAATAGTGGGTGCCGTGTAATCTCTAAGTGCTCTACCAATGGGAACTGCAGGTTGCAACAAATTGTTGTCATTTTGATTCCCATTATTTTCTGCCATTTGTCTTCTTTGGTTTTCTCTCCTCTATTGATGTAAGGTTCTTTCAATTTCAGGATCTATTGGTAGAAGATTAGCACTTCTACTTCTTTGCATATAACCTACAAAAAAGGAAAGAAAAGAATCAATTCTAGGAAAAATACCTAAACTACTAGCAAAACCAAAATAGTCTAAAATTATTTGAATTCCCCGGCGACGGCACTAAAAACTTGATCCGTTTGAAATGTATAGAAAAATAAAGCACGGATTACTACCAGCAAGTATACTGGATCGAATCAAATAATATAGAAAAATGAGTCAAGTATCGTTCCTACAAGGAATTCTTATAATTACTATACCGGTATCAGTTTAAACTAATATTTAGGCCATTGACTTTGAGATTTTAAAATTATCCAATCTACTTCTAAAGATAGATACTAAATAAATATAAGATGTGAGAATGAGATAGATATATCAAACAAAATGTATGAAGAAGCAGAATCCATTCTAATATTTGCTAATCATATTGAAATTATATCATATGAATAGTTAGAATTATAGATATTTATATGAAATTGACAAAACCTAATACGACAAGTTTTAGGAAACCACAGAATAATCTAATAGCTTCCACTAAATAAATTATTAATGGAATCGAATTTACAATTATAAATCTCCCGATTTTACAATTGTCTAATATCCTAAATCAATTTCTTCTAATTCCTTAGTAAGAAATTAAATTAAAATATTGCATGAATCATATGAGTCAATTTCTAAACTAGACTAAACTACGCTGCTTCCGCAATTATTGTTTAATCTTATTTTATGAATTCTTATGAACCCTAATTCTTCTTCCGAATTATCAAGATTCTTATCAATCTAATTCCATACAAAAACAAGATAAATAATTAGAATTCAATACAAATATTTTAAAATTCTAACAACCCTATAATATAATTTCAAAGATCATTTTAGCACAATTAGAACTTCATCTCTTCCCACAAATAAGATTTAGTTGTTCATGAATAATTCAACAATCAGATAAAAAAATGCAAATGATATCATATTAAACAAATAAATCAAACAAAAGAATTGCATAAGAATTAGGATTAGAAATCACCAATTCAATTGTTTAGATCTTTACTTGCAAAATCTTGTCAATACAAAGCTTCAATCTCTCAAACTATCTCAAATTCTTACAAAGGAATTGTAAAATGTCTATTTTCATGTGTGTTCTCCAATGAAGAAAACCTATCCTTATATAAAAGAAAATTCAGACTCTTTAATTGCAAAATCTTGCAGTTACAATATTGTACGCCGGCAGTTACACATCTTACGCTGGCGGCGTACATATGAAAGGTCAGTGAACTCTGGCATGTTAACTTCAGCCTGAAATTTTAGCCTTTTGTGGATGAGCTACGCCGTTTGAAAGCCAACGGTGTATCGCTTGATTTTTCCGGCGTATGTTGAAGGGCATGTTGTTGATAATCAAGGCTGGCAGCTTTGACAACAGCCTTAATTATTTTAATTCTGTGCACAATGAAAGCCGTCTCAACGCCGGCTGCTTTGATTCCCAGAAAGTCGGCGTTGGATAAATTTGCAGACGCTTGCTTTAATCCCTTTACACTGGCAACATTAGGCCAGCCTTTGTGGTTGTTTGCTCTTCCACATCCTACACCGCCTCAAGGCCGGCGGCGTAGAGACGGCCTTTAAGTTGTTAAGTTCTAAGCTGGCACTACGTCAGTGGCTTTGACTCAAGAGAAGCTGGCATATCCTCTGAATTTTCCTTTTCTCAATTCAATTATGCTTGTTTTGCATTCCTTTACTCCATTTAAACTTGAAACATGAATTTAATCAAAACAAGCATCCATTCAAACAATTTTTATAGCATTTAAGATAGGTTTATTCAAATTGCACATTGAAAAAGTTGTATAAAATATGATCTTATCATTAGGGTCGGCTTCTTCCCATATATTTCCTTCATCTTCCTCCTCTAATTCCACATCCTCAATTGGAGTTCCATGCATAGCATAGATCCTAGCTACTGTGGTGGCTTGGCTAGCATTGGTATTCCCATTTTTGGATCCGATCACACAGACTACTCCTTTAGATTGTGAAGGACTAGCAACTATATTCATCCATTGTGGGTAATGAGTTGATATGTGTCTGACCTTTCTATAGATGAAACAAAGTCACACCATTCTTCTTTGGGCAAGTAGAAACCATGTGTCCACTTTCACCATAATAATAACATTTTGCTGAAGGTGTAGGCAATTTCTTAGGTACTTAGCACCCTTATACTTCCAACATGAAATATTACTTCTTTCAACATTTCCACCTTTTACTTTTCAAACAGTTTTAAAGAACTTTTATTTAGGAACAAAACTCGTTCCTACATCATCATGAGTTCTTTTACCGAATGTCTGTCTATGTTTCCTATATCTTTCAACCTCATACTTCTTTGCATGCTCAATGAGTCGAGCTTTTTCTACCATAGCTACAAAATTGCGATTTCAAATCCAGCCAATCTCCTTTGAAAATTTGGCTCTAACCCATCCATAAAAGTCTGTCTCTTTAGCTCATCACTATCTCGATAAGCATCTAGAGCAAATTGCAACAAACGATTAAACTCATGTTCATATTCATCAATTATCTTACTGCCTTGTGTCAAATTCATCAAGTCAGTATTGTACTTCGCCTTTAGGCTGCTCAGGAAATACTCCTTTAGAAACTCTTATCTAAATACTTCCTAAGTAATGGGTTATGGCAATGTCCTTTGCTTGGAATTCCACTATATTTTTGCTCTTAACCTTAGCAAATATGTTCCATATGGTACTCTCAGAGCTTCCAATACCTGAAAAACATCAAGGGATCGTTAACTTGAGCTAGCCAGTCCTTAGCTTCTTTTAGCTTTCTGGGTAGTCCTTCAAAGTACCTGTTGCATTTGATAAATTCTGGCAACAAGTTCCTCTGAGGACATAATGGTGGCAGTGGTGGTAACTTGTTCATAACAGGGTAGTCATTGCACCTCGGTAGCAGATTCATTAGGATTTATTGGTTCATTTTCCTGAATTTGAACCAGTATAGTATGCCTTTCATTTCCTTGGGGGGTGTGGGAGGCATTGCTGGCACCTCAGCTGGTGGTGTTACATGTGTTGCTTGCATATTTTGCAAAGCTTGCAAAATCAATAAATTTTATTGTTGGAGATTTTGCAAAACATCTTCTAATCGGTTCTGGGTTGTAGGGGCATTTGCTAGTGGATTTTTAGATATTCTTGTGTTTCCACTCCTATCTCTTCCTCTTGGCATTTTATTAACATTAAACATGTTATCTATATTAAATCATGATTCACATTTACTAAAGACATCAAATACAGTCATATATATATATATATCGCACATGTATATACATAACCAAAACATACATAATATTATATGGTTAGTGCTTTATGTATATTCCAAAAATTGCACTAACTGTACTCCTAATTTCTTCTAATGGTAACATCAAAAGATAGATATCCATCATCCTACATATCCTATATTACATATACATACGTACCAGCAAAAGTCCATCAAAATATTACATCTCTCATATCATCTAACAAAACATACATATCATGACCTAAAGCTAGATCTGACTCTATGGGCTATGGTACAAACATCCCTTGCCCTTCTCTTAGGGGCTTAATGAAGGTAATGGTCTTCCTCCTCGGAGCTACTATCACTAATATCGATCCTCCCCTCTCGATCCCTTGGTGGTGCCAAGGCCAGATCTGTATCCATCATTCAGATACCTCTAGGAGCAGGCCTCTGCTCATCCATGGAACTAGGTGGTGGCACATCTCTCTCAATCCACCCACTATAAGTAGTCCCGATCCATCGTATATAATTGTAATTAGAAACACATTTCTCTACTTCCATCCTTCTTTTCTTTCCTTCTTTCTCATCTAGCAAAGTGGTAATCACACTTTGCATATATATTGTGGTCTGAACTATTACTTGTTTTCTCTTGCCAAGTGATTTAGGAAGACATTTGGCCTCGCTTTCCTCCTCTAGAATAATGGGGGGTCTATCTGATAAAACATCTGTGGGAAAGCTGCATTTGACCATATGAGTCAGCATCTAATCATCATCATAAGCAGTGTCCTCTCGAACCAGAGAATGATCATGTCTAATGTCATGTGCATATATCCAATCTCCTCTAATGGGTATCTAAACTCTAAAATCTAGTGGATCTAGCCTCACTGATCTGGTTGATACAATGAAAGCTATATTGTCTATCTCTAAGCCTCCACCTCTCTAGATAATCAATCTCTCAAATCTGTAAAGAGTTTCTATTAATGTTCCATTGTTGGAGAAAGCTCTTTCCATCAGAAATAGCTAATTTTTCAGGAAAGGATGTAGACCTCTTTTCCACATGCTAAGAATCTCATCCAAGGTCTTTATAACTCTGCATAAAGCTAAGTCCTCTACCAGGACTCTCAATCGACGCCTCTAATCTGTAAGTGTTTCTTCCTCCATCTTACTAAAAATTTACCATTTAATATGGCAAACAGTTGGGTTAGTCTACACATAAAAAAATTTGTATGATTAGTTATCACATAAATTCTATCCCTAGTTGTGCATCTAACACTACCCATGACTACCCAAATAAACTAAAGGGTTCTAATTGGATCTAAAATTATACTATTAATATTACATTTACCAATTTATTTTCTTACACACATTTGTCTTTCTTATACTAGCAACCATGCTCTGATACCAACTTAAAACTGTTATGCCCCGAGGGTACCCTAATGGTAGTAAACAAGCTACATTTGATTACTATCACTAGTTTACCTTCAGAGAATGACATGTTTTCAAACAACAGGATCTTTCAGTTTCTTTGATAAGAAATGAAAAATACATGTAAGTCATAAATTAGTAAATAACAATCATCCAAGTGCTTGAATATAGCCTTACAAACCACAATATCTTTCTGAAAGTCTCTAAACACATAACTAATAATTTAAGTACTAACTAGCTTAGACTAAAATAAAAACAAAGAACTTATCCCATAATCTTCAATGAACTTTCAGTCTTGAAGTTCTTACCACAGCTAAACACCTGAAAAGTCACTAGCCATGGCCTAAGTGTAAACTTGAAAGGACTATTGAAGTATGAGTGAAACCACGGGACCAGTTGATAAGTGTTATAAGACCCATATTTTCTATACTCAATTGATATAATTTTGCATTAATTTTATGTGAAATTCTTAAGATAAATATACTTAATTGTTGAATATTTGTTTTTCAGGGCTCAAATACTCATTTGGAAGATTTATGGATGATTTGAGCAAAAACAAGGAAAATTTTAACAAAGGCTACAAAGTGATGATTTTCAAGTGTGCACAACGTTCATCCATGTCCATTCAAATGCTTGTGCAGAGGGAAAAAAGGTGACTAGCAAGTATCTTGATTCATGCCCCAGCAGCTGCACAAGGAGTGCACAAGGTAGTGCAAAACCAAAAAACTCAATCCGAGAAGAAAAAGAAGATTTGGAGTTCTGCACAACCCCGTGCACGGTCGTGCAGAAGGATACATAGAACTTAAAGATGTCAAAAATCCAATTTTCTTATTGTGCACAACCTTGAGCACGGCTATAGAGACCCCCTATGCACACATGACTTTTCCCTATACTATAAATAGCCACCTTGTTGATTTATTTGGGGATCTTGGACCGTACTTTGGAAACCCTAGGAGAGAAAAGACGTACTTGCAAGAGAAAGATTGTTTGGATATCATAGACTATCACAAGATCATTCAAGGGTTGTATTTCTACATCATGTTTCTATTCTACTTCTCTAGATATTGTGTTTTTCTTGTAAACTCCATGAAGGAGTAGATTCCTAACCCTAAATATTGTGAAACCCTAAACCTAATATGAATTGAATTGTCTTGATTAATGAGAAGTTTATACTTTTGCATCTATTCATGTATTATAATTGTTTTGTGATTGATTTATGCACAAAGTTAATAACATGCATGATTCTTATTAGATAAAAGAGGTTTTATCTAGTAAGTTAGATCTTTCATGAATAGGAAAGTCACATGTTTCCTCTATAGATAGAGAAACTTTGATTTGCTGCAATAAAGATTAGATCTTTGTTTATGAACTAGAATCTTTAATGCAATCTTGTATTGATATTAGTTAGGAAGAGGTTTCTATTAATTCATGCAAGATTAGGAATTGATTAACTCGAGGGAGTAATTAGTTCAATAGGAAGTTCATGCAGTGCAAGGTATGAATGAATCATTAATCAATATATCTTTATATGAAAAGTTAGGGTTTAGGGTGGAACAAGATGAGGTGCATGTTGCATAACTTGTGATTGATTATAATTCTTAAAAGCTTTCACAAGGATCTTAGGGTTAATTAATTTAGTTAATTCATAGTTGATGATAATACATATTAAATTAAGAACTAGACTAAATAGTGGAGAAATGATAACACTAGTAATTGTTTCTTAGATTCCTAAGGACGACACCTGATTTTAATCATATACTATTTTGAATAGGTATACTTGCCTTTGCTTGATCGTAGGATTAATTCTAGGTTTATAAATTTTACAGTTTGATACGATCAGTTTGAGCGCATCACTAGTGAATAACCAAAACATACCATATATCAAACAAGTTTATTAACAATCATATGAAATGCATCAATCAAGCATATGTACAAATACAAGCCTAGATAACCTGGAATCCAAAGCAGGATGAAGATTTACGCCCTCTCATCGAGGTTAAAGGAACACAATATTATGGCCTACCTATCCAAGAGAGACTAAGCATATAGGAAAACAACAATACTCACTTTAATTATCACTTTGAATTTATCATGTCTTTAACACTCATTTCCTATTTTCGCTTTAGAAACTCCACTAAGTGTTAGTTATTTAAAGTAATACCATAAGCGGGGTCCTTCATTTACCATTTAGTTCCTATGGTATCAACAAAACAAAGGTAATCTTGTGATTAACTAATAGCTTCCTCACCTAAATAAACCAAGCATTACTAGAGATTTGAAACACTAACACATAGTAGGCTACCACTTACTCAAATGCTGCTTATGCAAATTATGCAATGCATGTTCATTTCCTTTATGATACCAGTAGTTTTTAATCAGGTTTAAGACGATTAATCATTACACAGACAAGCAACATGTTATACAAGCAATATATTCATATAGAATTCTATTATTATTATCATTAGAGTGACTTGGAAATCAATATTCCATATAGCAAATAATTCCCATATAGCCAATTTAGGTTATTATCTATCATTAAAGGTTAACTAATGTTACGCCCCAATGGGTACCCTAAACGTAACAGCCCGCCGTACGCAATATAAAAACTTAAGAGTGACTACCTCAATCACTCAAAAGCTTCCATATTGGTACAAGGCATACGTTCACATCAAAGGGAGATCGGTGAAGTAATGCATTTTAAGATATTGGCAGCGAAACATACAAAATAACACTTAATATATTTCATAGAAACATTGTAAGCCCCGGAAAATTTCAATAAATAATTTTAAGATGAACTTCGAGAATAAACCCTAAAAGTCACTCCAAATTAAAACCAAATTTCAACTAGTCCAAAAACACGAACGAATTCATAAACTTCTTAATCTTGAGAAAATGAAAATCTTTAAAATAAAATAAGAACACAGTGGTCTTCAAATTCAAAACCACGACGTACGAAAAAATTCCATATTTAACTCCGACTTATAAAATCGGGTAATATAAAGCCCAAAAACAAACTATTAAAAAGTAAATAATGATTGACCTTCGAAAATAAAACTGAATTCAAGAATTCCGAAAATATTAAGAGATATTAAGTACTTATAAAAATAAAATTTAAAAATAAATTTCTCAAATTAAATATGTTGTATAAACATAAATATCAGTTTCCAAATTGGCAAAGGTCTAAACCGAAAAAATCACCCGGAAACCCTAATCGGAATGCAATAGCGTAAGTCCGGCAACCTAGTGCTCCTAACCCTAGAGGCCGAGGCGTAGCTAAATATGTAGAATAGCTCATAGTAATATGGGTTTGTTTAAAAATATCAGATTGGTAAATTTTTGACCTATTTCGAACCCGTTCGGACACAGACTTCGAAAAGCGTGTCCCGGGGCCCGAGATATAAAAAATATACCAATAGTACCGTTAGACTCGTAATTTCATAAGATTTCTAAAAATATCAGTTATATAATTTTTCGGGTTATAAAAGTTACAGTTATAACCTTTTATCGTATTTCCATTATTACCGGTAATTGAGTCGTCTTTTGCACTATTCATTTTTAGTTCATTAAAAAATTTTATTATTTTTATAAAGCCTTATATTTTTAGATAAATATTTTATATGTTATAAAAAATTTTGTTTTTCTAAAATTTAATTCTTTTCGGGTCTTTACGGGATCAGATTCTGTTTAAGATCCGATACTAAAAATAAAATAAATTAATTTAATAATTGGAAAATATTTTAAAAATATTTTTATTTTCATAAAATAATTTTTTAGAATTTTTCGGGTTATAAAAATATCATTAATAGCCCATATTCGCGTATTTTGATCATACCGGTAACATATTCGTTAAATTACTAAAATAATTCAAATAATTATTTAATTTTAATTATGAAAAATCTGCTACAATTATTTGGAATAATTTTTCTAATTTTATTTTATTTTGTTTTATTTTATTAAAAAAGTACTCTTACAACCCATACTTTCAAGTACACCTTTCACACATCACTTCCTTTTCACTTCAAACTTTTTACACTTTATTAAATCACTTCATGGCAGATTTTTGAATCCTTTATGGCTTCCATTGTCCTTCATTTACTCCATTTTGACCAAATTAATTATTTTTCCACCCCTTCTTAAGAAAGTTACATTACACATTTATTATACAATTCAATTTTAAGTCAAAATTCAACAAAATCTCTCTCTCTCCTCCCTCTTTTCACGTGGACAGCATCTCCCCCCCCAAAATCTGCCTTGTTTTATTTTTTTTCTTCATTCATTCATTTAATACACTCATTTTCTCTCTCTCTGTCATTTACTCATTTTCCTTTTTCATTCCTTCACCTTTTCTCTCTCTTTTTCCTCTCTTTTTCTCTTCTTCTTGTTCTTGTTTCTTCCATGAACAAGCTGCCCCCATTCTTCCATGAGCCTCCATGCATATTTCTTAAAGATTTTTAAGCCAATCTTCATCTCAAAGCTTCCATAAGTGATATAGGTAAAGTGTAATGAAGGTTTCATGCATCAAATGACCTTCCATAAGCTTAAAAGCTTAGGATGATGATGCCAAAAATGAAACACTCTCTTCTCCACTTTTATTATCTTGTATTATAATTATTTTCTTGTTTAAAGTTGATATATTTTGTAGATCTAAATTTTTATAGCCTTGATTTTTGTTTATGCCATAGATCTTGTTATTTAGTTGTTATTTTTGTTATTCTTATGATTCATGCATAGATCTATCATCTACATAGTGATTCATGCATTTAAAACTAGTTTAGAAGACTAGATCTAAAGTTTTGAGTTCATAGATGCATTAGATCTTTGTTTATGTTCATGAACAACTTGCTATAATATGATGATGGTAGGAAAGTTATAGGAAACTCAAGATCTATTTTATTTTCAAGCAAAATGATTTTTGAAAATTCGGATGAAAATGGGACTATATTTAGAAAAGTGATTCTTCAACTTCAAAATGTATATTTTTCATTTAAAATGAAGGGCTTAGGGTATAGATACCATAAATGAAAGATTTTGATAAGTAAAGTTTAGATCCATGATGTTTATAGCTTATTACCATGCATTTGTTTTATGTTTATGTTCATATTAAGTATAGATCTTAGTTATGAACTCAAACAAAATTGTGAAATTCGTATTTTGGCAAGACCCCCATTTAAAAACCACCTTCCAAGTATCAAAATGTAATTTTTACTTGAGAAAATGAAGGCTTAGTATGTATATCATCAAGACTTCTTTTTACAAGAATCTAATGTGATTTTCAAACACAAATGTCATTTTCGGATTTTGGCCAAGGCATATTTTAAAAACATGTTTTCCAACTCAAAAATAAAGTTTTTGTTTAAGAAATGAAAGGCTCTTAGGATAGGATATGTAAGGAATGGATTTTCATAAGTTTAGATAGATTTTATCAAAAGGAATATCCAAAAATGAATTTTGTAAATTCGGATCCCAACCAAGACCAATTTTTAGAACCCATATATCAACTCCAAAACTCATGTTTTATGTGAAAAATGAAGTATATAGGTAATATCATTAAGCAATGATTTTTACAAGTTAAAATAAGTTTAGGCATGAGTAATGTGTAAACCAAGTAATGGAATTAAAATGGAAAATTTTGAGTTAGTGATCAAATTGTCAAATTCGTAATTTGAGATGAGGCATATGTAATCACTAAGTAATTGAGCTCAAATTGCAAGTTTTATGTGTTAAATGAAGTCCTTAGACAATAGATGTAGTAAAGTCTTAAAATTTAATGCATTAAACAAGTTTTTCCCAAATGAATCATTCAAAAAGTAGATTTTCTAAAATTCGGATTTTTGAGTAAACCATATTGGAAAACATATTTGCAAAGTGTAAAATGCAAATTTTTGTGTAAGAATGAAGTCCATAATGGTTATGTATGATTGAGCCCTAATTTTCTAAATATCAAATGACTTTTACTTAAAGGAATCACTCAAAAACTAATTTTTGTAAAATTCAGATTTTGGAATCAACCCCACATGAAAACATGTTTAACAAGTGTAAAATGGAAATTTTTATGAAGAAATAAAGGTCATAAGTAATATATATAATAAAGGCTTAATTTTAAAAAAATAATTATATTTTCTTAAGTAATAAATCCAAAACAAATGGAAATGACCAAAGTTAGAAAACTAGATTTTTCAAAAAGTAGTTATAATTGAAGTCTTGCAAAATAAAGAGTTCCAAAATTTTCTTTTACCAAAAAATTATCAAGACCATGCATACATGAAACTCATTTCATGCCATTCATGTTAGGAAATCACTCATATTGCATGTATGGCTAATTTATATAATAAAAACATTACAAACATTTACAAAACTATTTTTCGGAATTGGAAACCGTTACTGATCAGATCTGATCCCTCTGTTCCGAGACCTAAATGTTTTCAAATCTTAAATATAATATTAGAATTAGATAGATCTTTCGAAGTAGATAGAAATCGATATATAATTTGCGAGATTCCGAGTTAAAATGACCAAGTTATGACCGTTTTAAGTTGGAATTCCCGCTTAGGACGAGATTTGATAGTTCGTATGAAATTGTTTGGATTAGTTTGAGTTGAAATACTTATTAAAGTATTTCTTCCTTTTTAGGAGATCTCGAAATCGACGATTCCCTACCACCGGATTACTATTACTAGAAGACCGGTGATCCAATGGCCGAGTGAGTTTTCTCCTTGTTTTGTTACCTTGATTGTGATTGTAGTTAGTTGCATTAGGATTATAGGAACAAGATAAAAATCGATATGAATGGGGATGGGATATATGATGAGACTGTGATGAATGTGTGCCAAAGAATACTAAAGCATATCGAAATCCCGATTTGATTGGATAACTGCACCGTTCATATTATTTCTGTTATATGTGTGATATTGATTGGTCACTCTAAAGAATGTATAAATATTTTTGACCTAAGCAAAAATTAAATTGGTCATGCATCGCATTGGATATTGCATTTGGTAGCATGCTACTCCTACGCAGGTCGATCGGTATGGTCCGTGGATGACTCGTTTGGATAACGAACCCAGTGCCAGAGCTCATTCAGGGGTACTAAGGCGCATGTGGATGCATTCTTGGATGAGCCTAGCCGAGTCGAGTGCTAAGAGCCGAGGGCTTGGGGACTAGATGCGGTCGTGTAGACTCAATACCATTCCTAACCCAAGATACGGAGGGCGTTAATCCGTTCTGTGTGTGGGTTCCGGATACCTACGCATAATTGCTTGCTCACGTGTTTGTTCATGCATACCATATGATTGACTAATACTTGTTTGTTATGGTACGAAATTAAGGGAATTCTCACTAAGCTAGTGTAGCTTATAGCCCAATAGTTGTTTAAATGAGCAGGTTATTTCAAGAATGCAAAGTGGGGACCGAATTGGTTGGAGCCGGGAATAACTCCGGGATTTCGGCGAAGAACACAAATGTTTGAAGTCACCAGCTAGTTTTATTATTTGCTTTGTAATAGTTTTACGTAGTAGAATCTTTTGATGAAGTGTAATTGAAGTTTAATGATTTGTATTATGAAGTATAATGAATTCGTATCTGAAGTATAGTAAAATTGTATTTCCTTTACATTGTTACTCAAGCTATATCAACGTAAAATGTATTACTCCGATAAGTCTCCTCCATGTGTTAGACGCCTTGTACATAGTATGGAAGCCTTCGCGTGACTGAGGTGGTCATTCTTAGGCTTTAATATTGTGTACGGCAGACTGCCACGTTTAGGGTACCCTTCGAGGCGTGACAAACATAAAGTCTTACAGCTTCTAAGGGGTATTCTCCTGATAAAAATATAACAACATGGTTCTACTAAAGATACAATAACTAAAGCTAGAAGATTTTAGAAGAAATCTACTCTGTAACTACAAAATAGAATTCCTCCAAAAGCTTCTCAAAATAAGGATTCTACCCGGGGAATCAAGGTGGTCTCATGTGGAAAAGATAATCCTGCAATATCAAAAGTCTATAGGAGTATAAGCATAACTTGCTTAGTGAGATATTCCTTATGCAAAAGTACTCATAAAAAGCATTCAACCAAGTTTATTAAACAAGCATATGAATGCAACAACCATATGGTCAAACATTACATACGACTATCCGGTTTCGTATGTTTGATGGATTTACCCCTCCATTGGTGGTTAGGGAACGCTTTGAATTGGGCCCCGAATGACTTCCTTAAAATTTGCACGTGTCTTGGCGCTCCAACAAACCGTACTACTAGTCCCCGGGCTTTCCATACCCAAAGCGATTGATCCGGCTCGGCTACACCTTGAGGCCGTATTCCTCGAATGTCCTAACCCTCAAGATGTAGCTAAGCAGCTTACCTTTCCGATCCTACGCTGAGGAGTAGTAGCAAAACTTCGAAATGATATTTTAAGCGATATGCATGAGCAATTTATTATATGGGGATTTCAATATAACATTAAATTATTTTAAAGCAATCAAACAATATTTGCACACATAACAATTCATACATAGAAGCATTTATATCAATCACAAATCGGATTCCGATATACTTATTGTTCGTTGATCGCACATAACAATTCACATACATAATTCCCATAATCTCCCACATGCATATCAATTTTATCTTTTCCTAACATCTAGTGCTCTATTCTACAAGCACATGCGCGAATACATAAGCGTAAAGGAAACTCACTCGTCCATAGCAATCTAGGAGTCGAAGTAATCCTCGAGAAAGACAAGATCGTGATCTTCGACACCTGAACAAAAGAAATACCCAACATGAGTATTTCATCTAAGATCTATTTAAATTCTATAATTCTATCTTAGAGAATTCGTAAAAAAAAAAAAATCGTATGAAATGGAGATTCCAACTTAAAATGGCCATAACTTGCTCATTTGAACTCAGAATTTTGCATATTATATACCAATTTCTACCTACTCGAAAAGATCTATCTATTTCTAAGGTTATTTTTCTCAAAAGAGGTTATTTGGGTCTCGGAATAGTAGCGTACAAATTTGATACGAATTTTCCAAATTTCAAAACTAGAGTTTTCAAACTTTTCTTCACTCAAGGGCTTTTGTACAAAAATATAGATATATTGTATGGTTGAAAAATCCCTTGAATATATATATACTCAACCATATGCATGAATTTAGTGATGTTGTCTCAACAATGATCCTGTAAAACAATTATGTCTTAAAAAGTGAGATAAGCTTAAGACTTGTAAAGAAATAAATTTTGTTTTTGGAAAATTTCCTAAATCATCGTAAGTGAGTATTCTTCTTTAACTCCATTTCTTAGTTAAATTTTCAAAAAGAAATCTTAATCTTCTAGGATTCCCATAACTTTATTTCTAGTGTTTTGGAAAACATAGCCTTTCTAACTACTTTATGGTTATATGTTCTAAAGTTGGATCCACTTTTAAAAGAAATGATCTTATAAGTTAATTTTGAAAAAATTATCTAAGCTTTAGTGTTGGTGGAAAACTTCGACAATTGAATTTAAGAAATCCTTTGTTTAGGTTTAAAGAAACTTTCTTATTTGTTTGAAAAGAGAATTTATGATAACTTTACTTTATGTATTCCTTGGTAAAACCACATATTATTACTAAAACTTGAGCTAACTTATCTAACTTTAGAAAAACATTTGTTTAAGATAAAATTTCAAGTCTTTAAGGAAAATAATTTCTTATATGACAAAATTTATATTTAAAGAGTTCTTATTCTTATTTTATTGCTTAAGAAAACTCATTTCTATTATGATGAGACAATAACAACATAATGCATGAATGAGAATATAACTATGAAATAAAACAACATAAATAAAATAAGAGCATAAAAAAAATAAAGTCAAGTATTGGGAACCTTAGCTTCATCAAGGTATCCCGGGACTAAGAATAGACTAGTCCTCAAAAGAAAACAAAACAAAGAAAAAAATTGTTTTGACTTGATATGGAAGTCTAAGACTAGAAAGACTAGTCTTAATATTGCATAAAACAAGTAAATAAATAAATTGCAAGACTTGAAAATAAATAAAAATAACAAGTGAGCTTATATGCTCTAAATAAATATATATACTAATATACATAATACTTAAGTTAGGTTAGAAATAATAATAACAATATCAACATAATAGTAACATAAAGAAAATAAGAACATGAACAAAAACAAAACATGAATAAATTGTTGCTTTTTAACTCAATGAGCTAAGAAACATACACTAAACTCATGTTAAGTTATATGAACATGATGAGTATATGGAAGAAACTTTTACCTAAAGTTTATGTGTTGGTTGAAGAAGAAAAGAATGGGTTATATTATGTGGGTCTTGGTTTTCTAAAAAAGAGAGACTTGAGAGAGATTTTGGGAGAGATTTTGTGGAGTGATTTTGGAGAGTTTTAGTAGAATTTTGTTGAAAGAATGAAAGAGGAAGGGGGTATTTATAGATTTTTGGAGTGGAAATTTGTGCGATTAAAATTAAATGAAATTGAAATAAAATTAGATGGAAGAGGACAAGGGGGCGCCGGTTTTGAGTATTAGGGGGAGAAAATTGATTTTTGTTTGTTTTGTATTAAAAGAAGTAATGTGTAAGGTATGATGTGATTAAAGTTGTATGGGAAGGTAAATTGTAAGGTATAGGTATGGTAGAGTGTAAGAATAGAGTGTAAGAAAAAGTAGAGATAGGTGAATAGTAATGAATAGTAGAAAAGTACTATGAATAGTAGACTAGACAATTAAAATACCGGTAGTAACGAAAATACGCGTAAAAGCCTATATCTGATATTTTTAGTTACCGAAAAATTAAAACTGATATTTTTGAAAACCTTATATTTTTACGAATCTATTGGTGTTGTCGGAATATTTTTGCTATCCGGTGCTCCGGGGCACGGTTTTTGAAAACTGATCCCGATCGGATCCGAAGGACACTAGAAAAATTAAACTGATATTTTTAGGCTTCCCTATATTACGAACCATATTCCACAATTATTTCAATTTCGTTTTCTAGGGTTTAAGAACACGGGATTGCCGGATCTAGATTCACTAGACTAAATAGAACTAGGTTAATTTTGGGTTTCGTTTCAACTTCCGGTTCTTAGGGTTTGCTAATATTATCGAAAAATCTAGGGCTTACAACCTACCCTCCTTAAAGAAAGTTTTGTCCTCAAAACTTGACTATCGTACCTGATTCCTCAAAAGATTCGGATATTTGCGTCGGATCTCATCCTCGGCTTCCCAAGTTGCCTCCTCATGGTTGATTCTCCAAGGACTTTGACATATTTGATCTCTTATTCCGAAGCTTTTGGACTTTTCGATCCAAAATCTGTACTGGATGTTCCTCATAAGTGAGGTTCTCCTTTAGCAACACTGGCGCCAACTCTACTACGCGTTCTGGATCCGCTATATGCTTGCGTAAGACCGATACATGAAACATGTTGTGCACATCTGACAGGTTTGGCGGCAAGGCTAGGCGATAGGCTAGATCTCCCACTCGTTCAAGCACTTCAAAAGGTCCAATGTACCGTGGGTTCAACTTTTCCTTGTGAGCGTACCCGATGTATACTCTTGATTGGATTTATCTTTAAGTACACATGGTTTTCCACTTGAAATTCGAGAACTCGCCTTTTCAGATCTGCCCAGCTTTTCTGTCTATCTTGGGCCTCTTTCATTCGCTGTCGGATTGTTTTCACTTTGTTTGCTGCATCTTGTACCAAATCTGGTCCAATAGCGAGCTTTTCCACGTCATCCCAAAACAGAGGCGACCTACAGCGTTGTCCGTACAAAGCTTCATATGGCGGCATTTGTATAGTCGAGTGATAGCTGTTATCGTAGGCAAACTCTATGAGCGGCAAATGAGCATCCCAACTCCCTTTGAACTCCATAACACAAGCATGCAACATGTCTTCCAAGGTTTGGATCGTCTGTTCCAATTGTCCATCGGTTTAGGGGTGATAAGCCGTGCTAAAATGCAACCTTGTCCCCATATACCTTTGTAAACTTATCCAAAACTTGGATACGAATCTGGGATCCCTATCCGAGACAATCCCAGCAGACACTCCATGTAAACGTACTATTTCCTTTATGTAAAGCTTGGCTAGCTTATCCATTGAGTACGTCATGTTGATTGGTATGAAATGAGCCGATTTGGTCAAATGATCTACCATGACCCAAATGGCATCATATCCTGCCGATGTCCTTGGTAATCCACACACGAAATCTATACGAGATCTGATCCTACTTCCACTCGGATATCGGTAAAGGTTTTAGCAATCCTCCTAGTCTTTGATGTTCCACCTTTACTTGTTGACAAGTCGGGCACTTCATCACATAATTGGCTACATCTCGTTTCATTCCATTCCACCAAAAGTGGCTCTTAAGATCTTGATACATCTTAGTTCCTCCCGGATGTACTGTGTATCCTGAGTTATGAGCTTCACTCATGATTTCTTTTCTTATATCCTCATCATTCGGCACACATAACCTTCCCTTCATCCTCACTACCTCCTCTTCATCTATGGTATAATCGGTATACTTCTCTGCTTGCACTTCCCCTTTGATCCTTAGTATGACTTCGTCATATCGTTGGGCTTCTTTAATCCGTTCCACAAGGGTTGGTTCCATCACCAAGCTAGATATTTCCACCTCCACATCTTTTCTAATGAATTCGATACTCATCTTTTCGAATTCTCTCACCAACTCCTTTTGGTCGGTCAACAAAGCGGCAACTTCCTCATGATTCTTCCGACTTAAGCATCCGCGACGGCATTAACTTTTCCTGGACAATAATTGATTCCAAGATCATAGTCCTTTATAAGCTCTAACCATCTCCATTGTCTCATATTCAACTCCTTCTGAGTGAATAGGTATTTGAGGCTCTTGTGATCCGTATATATTTCACATCTTTGTCCATACAAGTGATGCCTCCATATCTTGAGTGCGAAAACAACGGCAGCTAGCTCCAAGTCATGTGTCAGATAATTTTGCTCGTGCAGTTTCAACTGTCGCAAAGCATAAGTAATCACTTTTCCTCCTTGCATTAGCACACATCCAAGACCATTTCTTGATGCGTCGCTATGTACCATGTAAGGCTTCTCAGGGTCTGGCAAAATGAGTATCGGTGTGGATACAAGCTTCTCTTTGAGCTCTTGGAAACTCTTTTCTCTTTTATCTGTCCAGATGAACTTCTCATTCTTTTGAGTAAGTTGTGTTAATGGCTTGGCTATAGTCGAGAAATGCTTTACAAACTTTCGATAATAGCCAGCTAGACCAAGAAAACTTCTTACTTCCGTTACCGTCCTTGGTTGTTTTCACTCTATCACTGCTTTAATCTTTTCAGGGTCAACCGATATGCCACTTCCCAAAACGACATGTCCTAGAAAGGAAATCTTATCTAACCAAAAGTCACACTTTGACAATTTGGCATACAACTTGTGTTCTTTCAATGTCCGAAGCACCATACGGAGGTGTTCTTCATGCTCCTCTTGTGTAGTCGAGTAGACCAAAATATCATCGATGAAAACTATAACGCACTTATCCAACAAGGACTTGTAAATCCGATTCATCAAGTCCATAAAAGCGGCAGGTGCATTTGTCAATCCAAAAGACATCACTAAGAACTCATAATGTCCATATCAAGTTCAAAAAGCGGTCTTTGGTACATCTTTCGGCCTTACTCTTAACTGATGGTATCCGAACCTCAAGTTGATGCATGAAAACACACTTACTCCTTGCAACTGATCAAAGAGATCATCAATCTGGCGTAATGGATACTTATTCTTGATGGTAACCTTATTCAACTCCCGGTAATCAATGCATAACCTCATAGACCCATCTTTTTTCTTGACAAACAAGACTGGTGCTCCCCATGGTGATATACTTGGGTGAATAAATCCTTGATCCAAAAGCTCTTGTAATTGCTTCTTGAGTTCCTTCAACTCTACCGGTGCCATGCGGTATGGAGCTTTTGATATTGGCTCAGAAAAACATCTGGAAAGTCATTGACTATAGGTATATCCTCCACCTTCGGTCCTTCTTCTACAACATTGATTTGTCGGTTGATCTCTTTCTCATTTGTTACTATCTTGAGCGAACTTAATCCTTACCTCCTTACGACCCCAAATTCTCCTTTGAACTCAATATCCTTCCCATTTACATCCTTAAAGTTCACCTTCTTCTCTCGACAATCTACTGTGGCTTTAACATGGGTCAACCAACTCATTCCAAGAATTACTTCATACTTCTTCATTTCCAACACAATCAAGTCACTTGTAGTATGGCATCCTTGAATCTCTAAAGGGAATTCCTTCAACATCTCTTGGGTAGTTACGATGCTACCTATGGGTGTCTTTATCTTGAAGCTGGTAGCGGTGGTAACTATAGGTAAACCAGTCTTTTTAGCAAGGTTGGGGGTGATAAACGAATGGGTGGCTCCGGTATCAAACAAGGCATAAGCGATCTCGCTAGCTACTCGTATACTTCTTGCGTTCAACACGCACTAGTTACTAACCATACTATACCTATCTAACTTTTCTAAAGCTTTAGCTAAAGAGGTATAGGGATTCTATTGTGACAGATTGATAGCGTAAAAAGATACTATAAACAAACAAAACGAAAGCTTAAGGTTAAGGCTAACCTGCAACGAGCCCATGATCATAGCCTTCGTCTTCCTCCAAGGAAGCAAACTCACATCCTTCTTCCTCATCATCTGCTTCCTCGCACATCCACTGGCCCTCCAGATTGTAAACTCTCATTTCGTGCATCGAGGTGCCAGAGCGGTTCCCATTTCTATTGCCATTGTTGGTTTCAACAAGGGCAGATCCTCCCAAGGTATTGGATGACTTCATCAAAGCATTTTTTTCTCTTTGGGCATTCATTTGCAAAGTGCCCTGGCTGCTTACATACATAGCAGACACTAGTGTTCTTTTCAGGACACTACAAGATTTTATGGTCCGGGCTGCCACAAAAGAAACACTTGTTTTGCAATTGTGGGCAAGACTTTGGATAATGCTTCCCTCAGCATTTCCAGCATGTGACATCTACCTTGGTCACTTCCCTCTGATTGCTTCCACTTTCTTTGAAACTTCCAAAGGTCTTAAACCTCTTATTTTTAAATCTAGAACTTGGTCCTTCATAGGGCTTCCTTCCGAACACAAACACTTCCTTCTTCGGAGCTTTTGTTTTCATCTTTTTGGCTTCTTCAATAATCTTAGCCTTTTCCACTAGCCCCATAAAACTTCTAACATCAAACTCCACCAAACGAATCTTTAGGTCCACATCTAACCCATTCAAGAAAACTTGTCTCTTCGACTCCTCGCTGTGCTTATAGGATTCAAGAGCATATTTTAACAAGCGACTGAACTCGGTTTCGTACTATTCGATGGTTCTCCCTTTTTGAGTAATATTCAAGAACTCAGCACTATACCGAACTCTGAGACTCCCTGGAAAGTAGTTCTCCAAGAACTCTTCTCGAAACATATCCCAAGTAACTGGAGCAGGCAATTCTCGCTTCTTCGATTCCCACCATATTCGAGCATTGAACTTCAACATGAATGTCCCAAAATTGACTCTTAAGTGGTGGGTGTAAACCCCGGTATTCTCAGTAGTTAGGAAGCTCTGGGAATTGGGAGCGAAACCCTAATTCGGTCCAGTTTGAGTCTAGTGAGAGAAGCTTAGGAACCCTAAATCCGGCTTTCCTTCGGTTTCATAATAAAAGAAGTTTTATAAAGTAAATGAAGTTGAATTATTGTTTGAAAGGACATTTTAAACCTTTGAAAGTTTTAAATTCGAGAATTTTTCAATTCTGGGCTTTCCCAAGCTCAATTACGGAAAAGCATGCCCCGGGCCACGGATTCAGAAAAATGTTTTGGAATATTCATTAGAACCGTAAATTTTTAAGGATTCCAAAAATATCAATTTCATAATTTTCCGAGCTATAAAAATTACAGTTATAGCTTTTCCTCGTGTTTTCGTTACAACCAGTAAAGTAGATGTCTTATCTACTATTCACAAGTACAACCTACACTACACACTACCCATACCCTATTCTTACATCATTACAACTACTCATTTCAATTTTCTTTTCCAATGAATTTTGTCTCTTAATCAATCATCACATTTATTACATTTTAATTAACTAAATTACAAATATCAAAATTTCAAAACTCACCACACACACACATGGATGGCGCCCCCCCGCCCCCCCCCCCCCCCCCCCCCCCCCCCCCCCCCCCTCTTTTTTTCCCTCATTTGATTTCTTTTTGCAATTTTTATTCATTAACAAACCCTAATTTACACATATATAAACACATTTTTCTATCTCTCTCTTCATTTCACGTGTTTCAAATTTTTTGTAAAAGAAGAAAACTCTCTCCTTCCTCCTCCTTTGTGCCGTGAGCTTGCCCCCTCCCCCTCTCACAAGTTCAACTCATTTCTTCTCTTTTCTACTCCAAAACTCCTTTGGTATGTTGATTTTAGACTTGTTCTTCCTAGATCTTGTAATGGCAAGGCTATATCTTGTGTGTTTTCTCATTTAATCCCAATGAGCCATGCTAGGGACATGAAAACACATGAACAAGAATATCAAGCCATCACAAGACATGGATCTAGTGTTTAGATGAGTTTATGTTAAGATATCATCTTGTTCATGCATGTAAAGTAGAGATCTTGATATATATTAAGTTCATGCCATGAGATATATGATTCATACATTATAGTTAGTAGATCTAAAGTTTAGACACCCACATTTTCATTTACATGTATGATCATAGAGTTATTTTGATTTTCATGCATTGATGATCATAAAAATGTAGTCTGTTCATGTAAAGGTGTGTTAGATAGTGGATCTTCATATATAAAGCAAGAACATTGAAAAATGAAAGGTTTTGTCAAATATGAAATGTTGGAAATTCGGATGAAATTGAAACCCTACTTAAAAAACTTCCAAAGTCACTTTTAAAACTCATATTTCACATGAAAAATGAAGGGTATGTGCAATAGGTATATTAAAGGAATGATTTCCATAAGTTTAGATGGGTTTAGGCATAATACAATGTAAAACAAGTAGTAAAGTTAGAATGAAAAATATTGATTATGAATGTATAGTCAAATCGTATTTTGGATGTGCCCACATAAACACTTGGTATCTAAGCTTAGATGGCATGTTTTATGAGCTAAATGAAGTCGTGATATAATAGATATATTGGAGCCTCAATTTTTGATGCATTAAACAAGTTTTCTTATAGGAAATTGCAAGAAAATAAAAATCTCAAAATTCGGATTTTTCTAGTAGCCTATTCAAACACATATTTACTTAATGAAAAATGTGGATTTTTATGCACGAATGAAGGTCATGATTAATATGGATGTTGGCAACTCATTTTTAATTAAGTGGCAAGTAAAATTCTAGGATAAAATCATAAAAGCATTAGGGATGTAAGATTGGTAATAATGACTTGTTATAAGGAATCATTAAGGAAATTCATAATAATTAGGAATTCATAAGAGTCCATAATCAAAAATCATCAAAACCATGCATATATGGAGTTCATTACATGATACCATGTTAGGAATTCATTCATATGCCATTCATGCATGAATCATCAACTAGGAACATTTCTTATCAAAACAAAACAAATTTGGAATTGGAGGATTTACGGAACAGATCTGATCCTACTGTTCCGTGACCTAATGTTTTCAAAACTTGAAATTAATATTAGAAATAGATAGATCTTTCGAAGTAGATAGAGATCGATATAAAATTTGCGAAATTCCGAGTTAAAATGACCAAGTTATGGCCGTTTTAAGTCGGAACTTCCGCAAATAGCGAGAATTCCGAATTCATCTAGTCTAGATGCATAGTTTGGATTAGTTACATGATGAGAATCTCATTAGGATTATTCTTCTTGGTAGGTGATCCCGAGCAGGACGACACCTTACCCGCCCGATTATTACTACTAGAAAGACGGCGTCCAATGGCCGAGTGAGTTTTACTTCCACTCTCAATTAATGATTGTGATTGTATGTAGTGGCACTAGTGGTGTAGGCAAAGATAAAAATGAATGCAGATGGGGTATATGGGAATTATATATGTATTTGCTGCTGTTGATGCGTGAATGGAACTTAAGAAATATGAAACCGGGTGTTAAACTATTGACTGATTAGCTAGTATCTATATTGAATGTTTGTGAACACTTGTTGGACACCTAAAAGAATTGAACTAATGTATATTCGACTGCAATGTAATTGGATTCATTCATATCACGATGGGGATGGAGCATTGGCATTGGTTGGTTTTTCGTGATCCATAAAACGAATATATGGTTAATCGTGATCCATAAAACGAAATATTGTTAGTTGACCGTGAGCTTAAACGGCGTCGTACCGCAGGATTCGTTAATCTGCTAACCCGGGATGGAGGGCGCAAGTCCATCCACATATGATTTCCGGTTGGTCATATGTTTGTTGAACTCATTTGTTTGATGCATACACTTGCTTGAATAATCACTTGTTTGAATGAATTGTACTTAATTGTGTTATGGAAGTTATTACTCACTAAGCTAGTTAGCTTACGCCCCCATAGTTTTTACTTATTGCAGCACGAGTTTATCTGGCTTAGACCGAGGCAAGCCACAGCACAGGTACCGAGATAGGAGTTTCCCATAGAAGTTTACTTCATTCTTTTTGTATAGACTTCCGTTGGAAACTAAAGGACTCTGGATGACTGTAATGGACTTGATATTATTTTGCGGGGAATGCCCCTTAGATTTTGTAAAATAATTATGCGTTTTGGTTTATTATCTATGGCTAATGAATGTTTAACTCCATTTGTTGAAGTATTCTATTGTCGTAAAGGAACGCTTTACATCTTTATAAGACTCCCGAAGGGCTCGGATAGGAATTCGAGAGTCTTATTAGTATGTGCGGCTGTTACGTTTAGGATACGCTATGGGGCGTGACAGTTTAAGTTGGTATCAGAGCACTAGGTTGTAAAACAAGACAATATACTTAAAAGAAACCGGACTTAGAAATCTAACTAATAGGTTAAATGGAGTTAAAAGCGTTTTCGTGTTAAGTCTGATTAGGAATATTATATTGTTGTAGGTCTCCTTGGGTGAGACCAGGGAGCGGGCCAGGAACTTCACAAAGAGAAACGATGAGACGATGGTGAAGTATAGGTTGAGGTTAAGAGAGTTGTGTGAAGACTTTGCCCTAGCCAGACATCCCCGGACTATAAGGGAAATGTACAAATTGTGGAAAGATGGATTGAGATACACAGATGGGCTGCTGTAGTTGATCGATTGAGGTATGATCCCATGGGGAGGAAGTTGGACAAAATTGGAGACGATTTATACTTGGAGAGATCATGGTTGAGTATGGGCGCGAGCCCATGACTAGAGGCTACATTTATTTTGAAGTGAGGAAACCGAACCCCTCCAGATTTTAGAGTATGGATCCCTATAGGACCCTTATATGTGTATGCTCACGACAACCTGTACGACCACCATGATTGGAACATGGCAGACGCATGGAACCATATCACTTGGCATGCGGTACACTTAGATATTCTCCCACCCCGAGTGATAGCTCCACCTCCAGCCTTGATATTGGAAAGGGAGGAGAGAGATGAAGAAGAAGAAGAAGAAGAAGAGGACCCTGAGGAGGATCCTAACTGGGAAGAAAATGTAGTTCCTAGAACCCCTACCCCACCTATCGAGCCGGAAGTTCAAGTGAATCCGGAACCCAACCCAATTGTATGGGATTTTAATCGGGAGCTGGAGATACCGGATAGTGGTAGGGTGGAACCCGAGTTTGACCCCTTGATGTGGAGAGATGTTATGTGGAAGGAGAAAATCCCCCTGTACTTGATATAGTAGTAGCTGAACCTAGCCCCCGAGCCTATGGAGGTAGAAGGCATGGGTGGAGAGCCGGTAAGAGAATGAGGTAGTAGAGACTCAGTGAGTGAGCCTGAAGTTAGAGGTGAGGAGAATGATGTGAGCCCGAGGGAAGGGCAAGGTACTGAGGAAGAGGAGGAAAGTGAAGACCAGGAACCTTTAGTCCGACCTACTAGGAAGCGGAGGATGACTACGAGGGAATACCTTAGTTTGTTTATCCGACGGGACGACGGTGGTTCTTCCAGCAGGAGACGACCTCCTAGCTCGACCTCCGATGACTCTAGTGATGAGTAGAGACCGAGATGATAGCTAACCCATGAAGTCCAAGAGGAGTCCTGATTTTCTTATTTTGTAGTAGGCAATGCGGGATGCCAATTTGCCTTAGGATTTCAGGATAGTTAGTATTTTATTTGTTTCTTTTTCCCTGTATTTTGTCATGTTTTCGGGAATAGGGAAATTGTTTAGAATCGGAATTGGAATTTAGCTAGCCAAATTTTGGGGACAAAAATCTTGATGTAATATTTGTATGGCTCGCTAAAGTAATGAAAAGATCGTGTTTATTTCAAAGGAAAGGAGTTGAGAAAAGCATGCATGCTAGTCATGAGGCATAAAGAACATTAACCGCATATAGATTGCATGAGCATTCATTCATTCACATTATTGTTATGAAATTTCAACTTGTTACTCTATGTGTGAATTCTTGTATTCTCCCTATGATTATATGGAATTGTGAAATTTCATTTCTTTCTAAGTTTGATTTCCAGATTTTCGCAACTTTTAAACTTTGTTAACAAATCTAGTCCTTTCGAAATCTAAAATCTACTAAAGATACTAAAAATTCATTAAATAATGTATAAACAGACGAAACCGACGGATTCGGAACCGGGAACAAGAGTCTCTTCCGAATGAAGCCGATCAACCGGCTGCACCTCCACTTAACCCTCAGGGGGTTGCACCTCAGAATCAACAGGGCGATGTGTTAAATGCGATTGGGCAATTGGCCAATCTTCTGAACACCTTCATTCAAAATCAGAATCCGGTTCAGAACCCGCACCCAGGGCGAAGTGCCCGGGATTCGGCCCCACATCCACCACCCGCAGATCATCGGGAAATGACTGCAGAGGCACCGGCTCCACAAGAGGAGCATTCCTATAATGTGCCATTGCCACCACCCCCGCCATACAGGAGACCCCACCGAAGCTCCTTACCGGACTTTATTAAGAGCAACCGGTATTTTGATGGAGCATTCGGTAAACCAGATGAAGCCGAGGACTGGTTGGCTCAAGTTGAGCGTTCTTTTGCTGCATACGAGATTCCACCTTATCTGCAGTTGGAATATGGAACATATATGCTGAGGTACAATGCGCGGGTCTGGTGGGACTCCAAGAGAAGGAACTTGACTTCCCCGGCCACTTGGGAAACCTTTCGCCGGGAATTTCTGAACAATTATTTTCCCTCCAGCTTGAGAGTGAAATATAGTGCTGATTTCCTCCATGTTAAGCAAAAGGGGAGGACAGTAGAACAGTATGAAACCGAGTTCGTTCACTTGCTGCAGTATGCACCTGAGTCTTTCAGGGATAGTGAAGAATTGAAGAAGCAGGTATTTCTGGGAGGCTTAGATGAGGAATTGCGGATCAAGTTGGAAGAGTTTGGAGTTAGGACATATCCTGAAATGGTAGAGAAGGCCCGGGTAATTGAAGGGGCCAGAAAAAGAAACCAGAGCCTGAAAAGAGGGTATTTGGAAAGAGGCCATTCGATGCCTCGAGTTTAGGATTCAAAGGAAAGAGGTACAGACCGTACCAAGGATTCAAGGATGAGTCTAGTAGCAAGCCGACCCAGTTCAAGGCCAATGTCACATGTTGGAAATGTAAGGGAGCACACGCTCCTAGGCAATGCCAGTTGTTGAAAAACAAATGCTATTTCTGTGGCGACGCTGGCCATATGGTTTCTACGTGCCTAAAGAAGATGGCTGTGACTTGCTTTATTTGCAAGGAGAAGGGGCACCTAGCCTCTGAATGTTCCCAGCGGAAAAGCGTGGCCGCTCGACCCTATGGAACTCCAAGTAATACCAACCCTATGAGGTCGGGTAACAAAAGTGGGAGCCGAGCAGCTCTCAGCAATGCATGGGATGAGGTTATATAACTTCGAAGGCCAGTGGATGGTAGGAAGATGAGGAGGAAGATGTGAATTGGCAGCTTTGGATCAAAGCGAAGGCGCTGATAGCGGCCTGGTGACAGGTTAGTAACAAAACCCTCTTAGCTAAAATTTAAGTTATAATTTAAATTGTTGCCTGAATGAAATTGAATATGTTATGGGAAAGCTGGAAGTAGGAACCCTATGTAGATAGCCTTAAGAGTGTTGTAGGGTTCATATGTGATGGATATTTGTTGACCTCAGGACACATACGGGTGAATAGCGTGGAGGCCTATGTTTTATTTGACACGGGAGCGACTCATTCATTCATCACCAATAGTTTGGCTAACCAACTGGGATTACCTATAGCCACAACTACGGTTAGTTTGAGGATTAAGACCCCCACAGGAAGTGTTGTGTCAACCCGAGAATTGTGAAGGATTGTCCGTTGGAAGTTCATGGACACAGCTCCAAAAGCGATTTAATAATATTGGAGATGAATAAATACGAAGTTATCCTCGGAATGAGTTGGCTAAGCAAGGTAAAAGCGATAGTGGATTGTCAAAAGAAAACAGTGAGTTTCTATGATCAAATGGGAGAAAAAGTAGAATTTGTGGGAGAAACCCTAGTTCCGAGAAGGTTTGGTGTAAACTCGTTTGAGCTAATGATGGAGGATGAAGAGATAATACCGATTGAAGGTGTCTTGGATGAAGAGGAAACCCGTGAGGAAAAGGATATACCGGTAGTAAATGAGTATTTGGATGTGTTTCCAGAGATCTTACCGGGATTACCACCAAAAAGAGAAATTGATTTTGAGATTGTTTTGGCTCCAAACACCGAACCGATATCCAAAGCACCATACCGGATGGCACCGGCTGAGTTGAAGGAGCTAAAGACACAGTTGCAAGAACTTTTGGATCAAAAATTTATAAGACCGAGTGTATCGCCATGGGGCACCCGTTTTGTTTGTAAAGAAGAAAGACTGATCGATGAGATTGTGTATCGACTATCGGGAGTTGAATAAAGTGACCATCAAGAATCGGTATCCCTTGCCTAGAATTGATGATTTGTTTGATCAACTGCAAGGGGCTTGTGTGTTTTCACGCATCGATTTGCGTTCGGGATATCATCAGCTGAGGATTAAACCTGAGGATATACCGAAGACGGCTTTTCGTACTCGTTATGGACACTACGAGTTTCTGGTGATGTCGTTCGGGCTGACTAATGCACCAGCTGCATTTATGGACCTTATGAATAGAGTCTATAAGCCACTTTTGGATAAGTGTGTGATAGTCTTCATAGACGACATCCTCATATATTCGAAGACCAAAGAGCAACACGAGGAGCATCTTCGTTTGGTATTGCAAACCTTACGGGATAATAAGCTGTACGCCAAGCTGTCCAAATGTGATTTGTGGTTGGACATAATATCATTTCTTGGACATGTAGTAACTGGTGATGGGATATCAGTTGACCCCGAAAAGATCAAGGCTGTAGTGGATTGGAAGCCACCGCAAACGGTTACCGAAGTAAGAAGTTTCTTGGGATTAGCTGGATACTATCGCAAGTTTGTGAAGGACTTCTCTAAAATAGCCAAGCCACTGACTCAATTAACTCAAAAGAATGAGAAATTCATTTGGACGGATAAGAAAGAACAGAGCTTTTAGGAATTAGGTAACGGCACTGATTTTGGTTCTACCGGACCCAGAAAAGTCCTATACGGTACATAGTGACGCCTTAAGGAATAGCCTTGGATGTGTATTAATGCAGCAAGGAAAGGTCATTGTGTATGCTTCCCGACAATTAAGACCCCATAAGCAGAACTACCCCACTCACGATCTGGAACGGGCTGCGATTGTCTTTGCCTTGAAGCTATGGAGACACTACTTATGTGGACAACGATGTGAGATATACACGGATCATAAAAGTCTTAAATATCTGTTCACACAGAAGGAGCTAAACATGAGACAAAGGAGATGGCTAGAACTAATAAAAGATTATGATCTGGGAATAAATTACTGTCCAGGGAAAGTTAATGCGTCGCGGATGCCCTAAGTCGGAAGAATCACGGGGAAGTAGCCGCTTTGATCACAAGTCAAAGAAATTTGATTAAGGAGTTTGAGAAGCTAAGGATTAAGTTCATAAATCAAAGCGCTGAGCTTGAGATATCCAACCTGGCACTAGAACCGACCCTCATAGAGAGAATCAAGGAAGCCCAAAGGTATGACGAGGTGATACAAAAGATAAAAAAGGAAACCCAAGCAGGAAAGTACCTTGACTTTGCCATAGATGATGAAGATGTGATATGAATGAAAGGAACACTGTGTGTACCAGAGGATGAGGAGTTGAGGAAGGAAATAATGAGTGAAGCACATAACTCCGGATATACCATGCATCCAGGAGGCACCAAAATGTATCAAGATTTGAAAAGCCGCTATTGGTGGAATGGCATGAAGCGAGATGTGGCAGAGTATGTAATGAAGTGTCCAGTATGCCAACAGGTGAAAGTAGAGCACCAGAGACGGGGCGGATTGCTAAGGCCCTTACCCATTCCTGAATGGAAGTGGGATTAGATATCCATGGATTTTGTGTGTGGTTTTCCCAAGACTCCATCTGGTTGTGATGCAATATGGGTGATAGTGGACTGATTGACCAAGTCGGCGCATTTCTTACCCATAAATATGACCTACTCAATGGAAAGATTTGCTAAGATTTATATCAGAGAGATCGTAAGGTTACATGGCATACCTGCAGGGATTATTTCCGATAGAGACCCGAGATTTGTGTCCAAAGTTTGGACAAGCCTGCAAAAGAGCCTGGCCACTAAATTGCACTTTAGTACGGCTTATCACCCTCAGACGGATGGACAGTCTGAGCGGACGATTCAAACCCTAGAAGACATGCTAAGAGCGTGTGCCTTGGAATTCAAAGGGAATTGGGATAGTCATGTGCGTCTAATTGAATTTGCCTACAATAACAGCTATCACTCCACCATTCAAATGCCATCGTATGAAGCTTTGTATGGACGGCGCTGTAGATCCCCTTTGTTTTGGGATGAAGTGGAAAAGGTAGCTATTGGGCCGAAATTAGTACAAGAAGCCGCGGATAAAGTGAGCTTGATTCAGCGGAAAATGAAAGAAGCTCAAGACCGGCAAAAGAGTTGGGCAGACTTAAAAAGGAGAGAACTTGAATTCAAGGCGGGTGATCATGTGTACCTAAAGGTAAACCTGATTAAAAGTATTAAGAGGATACGTACACAAGGGAAGTTAAGCCCGAGATACATTGGACCTTTTGAAGTATTGGAAAGGGTCGGAGATCTGGCATATCGGCTAGCCCTACCACCAAATTTGTCCGGGATCCACAATGTATTCCACGTATCAGTATTGAGGAGGTACGTTACCGACCCGGAAAGGAATCTAGAGTTGGAACCAATTCAGTTGAAGGAGAACCTAACATATGAGGAATACCCAGTAAAGATATTGGATAAGAAAACTCAAAGGCTACGAAACAAAGACATTCACTACGTTAAAGTGTTATGGAGGAATCATGCCTTTGAGGAAGCAACCTGGGAAGCTGAAGATGAAATCCGGAGGAAGTACCCCGAGATATTTGAAGGACAAGGTACGTCAATTCCGTTTTGAGGATAAAACTTTATGTTAAGGTGGGGAGGTTGCAAACCCTAGTATTCTCAGTAGTTAGGAAGCTCCAGGAATTGGGAGCGAAACCCTAATTCGGTCCAGTTTGAGTCTAGTGAGAGGAGCTTAGGAACCCTAAATCCGGCTTTCCTTCGGTTTCATAATAAAAGAAATTTTATAAAGTAAATGAAGTTGAATTATTGTTTAAAGGACATTTTAACCTTTGAAAGTTTTAAATTCGGGAATTTTTCAATTCTGGGCCTTCCCGAGCTCAATTACGAAAAGCATGCCCCGGGCCACGGATTCAGAAAAATGTTTCTGGAATATTCATTAGAACCGTAATTTTTAAGGATTCCAAAAATATCAATTTCATAATTTTTCGAGCTATAAAATTACAGTTATAGCTTTTCCCGTGTTTTCATTACAACCGGTAAAGTAGATGTCTTATTACTATTCACAAGTACAACCTACACTACACACTACCCAAACCCTATTCTTACATCATTATAACTACTCATTTCAATTTTCTTTTCCAATGAATTTTGTCTCTTAATCAATTATCACATTTATCACATTTTAATTAACTAAATTACAAATATCAAAATTTCAAAACTCACACACACACACACACACATGGAGTGCGCCCCCCACCCCCACCCCCCCCCCCCCCCCCCCCCCCCACCCATTTTTCCCTCATTTGATTTATTTTTGCAATTTTTATTCATTAACAAACCCTAATTTAGACATAAAAAAACACATTTTTCTCTCTCTCTCTCTCATTTCACTTGTTTCAAATTTTTGTAAAAGAGAAAAACTCTCTCCTTCCTCCTCCTTTGTGCCGTGAGCTTTGCCCCTCCCCCTCTCACAAGTTCAACTCATTTTCTTCTCTTTTCTACTCCAAAACTCCTTTGGTATGTTGATTTTAGACCTTGTTCTTCCTAGATCTTGTAATGGCAAGGCTATATCTTGTGTGTTTTCTCATTTAATCCCAATGAGCTCATGCTAGGGACATGAAAACACATGAACAAGAATATCAAGCCATCACAAGACATGGATCTAGTGTTTACATGAGTTTATGTTAAGATATCATCTTTTTCATGCATGTAAAGTAGAGATCTTGTATATATATTAATATTCATGCCATGAGATATATGATTCATGCATTATAGTTAGTAGATCTAAAGTTTAGACACCCACATTTTCATTTACATGTATGATCATAGAGTTATTTTGATTTTCATGCATTGATGATCATAAAAATGTAGTCTTTTTCATGTAAAGGTGTGTTAGATAGTGGATCTTCATATATAGAAGGCAAGAACATTGAAAAAGGAAAGGTTTTGTCAAATATGAAATGTTGGAAATTCGGATGAAATTGAAACCCTACTTAAAAAACTTCCAAAGTCACTTTTAAACACATATTTCACATGAAAAATGAAGGGTATGTGCAATAGGTATATTAAAGGAATGATTTCCATAAGTTTAGATGGTTTAGGCATAATATAAATGTGAAACAATAGTAAAGTTAGAATGAAAAATATTGATTTATGAATGTGTCAAATTCGTATTTTTGGGTTATGCCCACATAAACACTTGGTATCTAAGCTTAGATGGCATGTTTTATGAGCTAAATGAACTCTTGATATAATAGATATATTGGAGCCTCATTTTTTATGCATTAAACAAGTTTTCTTATAGGGAAATTGCAAGAAAATAAAAATCTCAAAATTCGGATTTTTCTGAGTAGCCTATTCAAACACATATTTACTTAATGAAAAATGTGGATTTTTATGCACGAATGAAGGTCATGATTAATATGGATGTTGGCAACTCATTTTTAATTAAGTGGCAAGTAAATTCTAAGGATAAAATCATAAAAGCATTAGGGGATGTAAGATTGGTAATAATGACTTGTTATAAGGAATCATTAAGGAAATTCATAATAATTAGGAATTCATAAGAGTCCATAATCAAAAATCATCAAAACCATGCATATATGGAGTTCATTACATGATACCCATGTTAGGAATTCATTCATATGCCATTCATGCATGAATCATCAACTAGGAACATTTCTTATCAGAAACAAAACAAATTTTGGGAATTGGAGGATTTACGGAACAGATCTGATCCTACTGTTCCGTGACCCTAATGTTTTCAAAACTTGAAATTAATATTAGAAATAGATAGATCTTTCGAAGTAGATAGAGATCGATATAAAATTTGCGAAATTCCGAGTTAAAAGGACCAAGTTATGGACCGTTTTAAGTCGAAACTTCCGCAAATAGCGAGAATTCCGAATTCATCTAGTCTAGATGCATAGTTTGGATTAGTTACATGATGAGAATCTCATTAGGATTATTCTTCTTGGTAGGTGATCCCGAGCAGGACGACACCTTACCGCCCGATTATTACTACTAGAAAGATCGGCGTCCAATGGCCGAGTGAGTTTTATTTCCACTCTCAATTAATGATTGTGATTGTAATGTAGTGGCACTAGTGGTGTAGGCAAAGATAAAAATGAATATGCAGGATGGGGTATATGGGAATTATATATGTATTTGCCTGCTGTTGATGCATGGAATGGAACTTAAGAAATATTGAAACCGGGTGTTAAACTATTGACTGATTAGCTAGCATCTTATATTGAATGTTTGTGAACACTTGTTGGACACCTAAAAGAATTGAACTAATGTATATTCGACTGCAATGGTAATTGGATTCATTCATATCACGATGGGGATGGAGCATTGGCATTGGTTGGTTTTTCGTGATCCATAAAACGAATATGTTGGTTAATCGTGATCCATAAAATGAATTTGTTGGTTAATCGTGATCCATAAAACGAAATATTGTTAGTTGACCGTGAGCTTAAACAGCGTCGTACCGCAGGATTCGTTAATCTGCTAACCCGGGATGGAGGGCGCAAGTCCATCCACATATGATTTCCAGTTGGTCATATGTTTGTTGAACTCATTTGTTTGGTGCATACACTTGTTTGAATGAATTATACTTAATTGTGTTATGGAAGTTATTACTCACTAAGCTAGTTAGCTTACGCCCCCATAGTTTTTACTTATTGCAGCACGAGTTTATCTGGCTTAGGCCAAGGCAAGCCACAGCACAGGTACCGGAGATAGGAGTTTTCCATAGAAGTTTACTTCATTCTTTTTGTATAGACTTCCGTTGGGAACTAAAGGACTCTGGATGACTGCAATGGACTTGATATTATTTTGCGGGGGAATGCCCCTTAGATTTTGTAAAATATAAATTATGCATTTTGGTTTATTATCTATGGCTAATGAATGCCACGTTAAACTGTTTAACTCCATTTGTTGAAGTATTCTATTATCGTAAAGGAACGCTTTACATCTTTATAAGACTCCCGAAGGGCTTAGATAAGGAATTCGAGAGTCTTATCTAGTATGTGGCGGGTTTTACGTTTTGGATACCCTGTGGGGCGTGACAGTGGGGTACCTCATAACCATCAAATGATCTCTCGATCTGGGCTAGCCCGTCTTCAGCTTCAGCTGGCTTTCCTAAGGTTCCATCAAAGTAGGTGTTACCTTGATGAAATCGGCGAGCAAGTTTTGGTGTGATCTCGGCGATGGCGGTGGTGGAAATGGCGCGACATGCGACTGTTCGCCGGGTGCTTCTACCGTAGCTTTAGGAGCATTCTGTGGTGGAGCAGGAGATAGAATATTTTGATTTTGTTGTTGAATCAAAATAGTCAACAACTGGTTCATCTATCCAATGGCAGCAGCAAAGTCATTTTGTTGATTCGGGGCAGGAGTAGGGTTATTCTCGGGTTGGTTACGCGGGGGTATTCCTCGTTCAGCTGGTACGTTGTTGGAATCTCTTTATTCTCTATTCCTACGTCTTCTTGGATGGCTGTTTAATCATTTAGATTTTAGTCTCTATTTTACGCTCTATACGAACGTTTACGGAAATCTCAAATATAAAGACCAAAATTTAAATCAAGGTACAAAACTTAAGGAAATTTGCAAAATAGGAATTAATAAGAAATTAAGAAATTCAAATATAATTCAAAGACATCACAAGGTTAGAAATCAAAATCATGCATCTTAATCACAAAAGAATTAATATAAATGCCATCAAAATAAAACAAGGGAATCTCATTGTCAAGAAATCATTAAGTCACTTTTATTTATTAAACACTTAACTATATCTTTTAATTAGTTGCGATTTAATACTAAGTCGTTGTGTCTTGGGTGAATGCGACACTTTTTCCTCATCGTGGCTCCTTACTTCTCTTTTTGATCCTTCCGTCGAAATTTAAGGGAATCCAGGGATGGTTCTACCTTCTTCTCGCCTTCGATCCGTTGATAACGTTTACGAGACTCGTTTCCATCGTTACCTAAGGTTGGTTGTATAGTCTTTTACGTGAGCATATTTTTCTTTTAATTTCAAAAGCACATCTTGCTAACTACAACTAACAAGGGTTATTTTTCTTAAGGCTTAAAACAGTTTGGTAATCTACGTATTCTTCTTTAAGGGTATAAACTAATTCTAGGGCCATCTACATATCTTAGGTATGGTCATAGAACATGTGGTTTCCCATAAATCCACACTTTCTCTAATTCTAAGATTTTTCCTAAAACTCTTATGCCATAATCTTAAACTTTATTCTATCTCTAGGACTTCTACTTCTAACTTACTGTTTCTTTCCCTAATCTTGATGCTCTGATACCAACTTAAACTGTCACGCACCAACGAGTACCTTAAACATGACAGCCCACCGTACGCAATATTAAAACTTAAAAGTGACTACCTCAATCACTCAAAAACTTCCATATTGGTACAAGGCGTACGTTCACATCAAAGGGAGACCGGTGAAGTAATGCATTTTAAGATATTGTCAGCGGAACATACAAAATAACACTTAATATATTTTATAGAAACATAAAGTCTTACAACTTCTATGGGGCATTCCCCCGATAAAAATATAACAACATGGTTCCACTAAAGATGAAATAACTAAAGCTATAAGATTTTACAAGAAATCTACTCTATAACTTCAAAATAGAATTCCTCCAAAAGCTTCTCAAAATAAGGATTCTACCCGGGGAATCAAGGTGGTCCGGGTGCAAAAGATAATCCTGCAATATCAAAAGTCTATAGGAGTATAAGCATAACTTGCCTAGTAAGATATTCCTTATGCAAAAGTACTCATAACAAGCATTCAACCAAGTTTATTAAACAAGCATATGAATGCAACAACCATATGGTCAAACATTACATACGACTATCCAGTTTCGTATGTTTGATGGATTTATCCCTCCATCGGTGGTTAGGGAATGCTTTGAACTGGGCTCCGAACGACCTCCTTAAAATTTGTGCGCGTCTTGGGGTTCCAACGAACCATACTACTAGTCCCCGGGCTTTCCATACCCAAAGCGATCGATCCCACTCAGCTACACCTTGAGGTCGTATTCCCTAAATGTCATAACCCTCAAGATGTAGCTAGGCAGCTTACCTTTTGCAGTCCCACACTGAGGAGTAGTAGCAAAACTTCGAAATGATATTCTAAGTGATATGCATGAGCAATTTATTATATGGGGATTTCAATATAACATTAAATCATTTTAAAGCGATCAAACAATATTTGCACACATAACGATTCATACATAGAAGCATTTATATCAATCACAAATCGGATTTCGATATACTTATTGTTCGTTGATCGCACATAACAATTCACATACATAATTCCCATAATCTCCCACATGCATATCAATTTTATCTTTTCCTAATATCTAGTGCTTTATTCTATAAGCACATGTGCGAATACATAAGCGTAAAGGAAACTCACTCGTCTATAGCGATCTAGGAGTCGAAGTAATCCTCGGGAAAGACAAGAGCGTAATCCTCGATACCTAAACAAAAAGAAATACCCAACATGAGTATTTCATCCAAAATCTATTTAAATTGTATAATTCTATCTTAGAGAATTCGTAAAAAAAATCGTATGAAATGGAGATTCCAACATAAAATGGCCATAACTTGCTCATTTTAACTCGGAATTTCGCATATTATATACCGATTTCTACCTATTAGAAAATATCTATCTATTTCTAAGGTTATTTTTCTCAAAAAAAGTTATTTGGGTCTCGGAATAGTAGCATACAGATTTGATACGAATTTTCCAAATTTCAAAGCTAGAGTTTTCAAACTTTTCTTCACTCAAGGGCTTTTGTACAAAAATATAGATATATTGTATGGTTGAAAAATCCCTTGAATATATATATACTCAACCATATGCATGAATTTAGTGATGTTGTCTCAACAATGATCTTGTAAAACGATTATGTCTTAAAAAGTGAGATAAGATTAAAACTTGTAAAGAAATAAATTTTGTTTTTGGAAAATTTCCTAAATTATCGTAAGTGAGTATTTCCTTCTTTAACTCCATTTCTTAGTTAAATTTTCAAAAATAAATCTTAATCATCTAGGATTCCCATAACTTTATTTCTAGTGTTTTGGAAAACATAGCCTTTCTAACTACCTTATGGTTATATGTTGTAAAGTTGGATCCACTTTTAAAAGAAATGATCTTATAAGTTAATTTTGAAAAACTTATCTAGACTTTAGTGTTGGTGGAAAACATCGACAATTGAATTTAAGAAATCCTTTGTTTAGGTTTAAAGAAACTTTCTTATTTGTTTGAAAAGAGAATTTATGATAACTTTACTTTATGTATTCCTTGGTAAAACCACATATTATTACTAAAACTTGAGCTAACTTATCTAACTTTAGAAAAACATTGGTTTAAGATAAAATTTCAAGTCTTTAAGGAAAAATAATTTCTTATATGTGACAAAATTTATTTTTAAAGAAAGTTCTTATTCTTATTTTTATTAGTTAAGAAAACTCATTTCTATTATAACTGAGACAATAACAACATATCCATGCATGAATGAGAATACATAGCTATGAGAAATGTAAAACAACATAAATAAAATAAGAGCATAAAAAAAATAAAGTCAAGTATTAGGAACCTTAGCTTCATCAAGGTATCCTGAGACTAAGAATAGACTAGTCCTCAAAAGAAAACAAAAACAAAGGAAAAAATTTGTTTTGACTTGATATGGAGAAGTCTAAAACTAGAAAAACTAGTCTTAATATTTACATAAAACAAGTAAATAAATAAATTGCAAGACTTGAAAATAAATAACTAAATAACAAATGAGCTTATATGCTTGTAAACCCCCAAAAATTTTCATAAATTATAGAAAATAATTCTAAAAGCTTAAAATTGAAATCCCAAAAAAAAAATCGACTCAAATTAAAACCAAATTCTAAATCAAGACAAACACCAAAAACGAAACCCTAACACGCAAACCAAGTTAAAACCTAAATAAAGATAAAAAATGAGATTTCTTAATTTTAGAAATAGGGAACCCTCAAAAACAAAATAGAAAAATCTAACTATCGGTTGAAACAACATTCGTACATCAATCAAATCACCTAACGGTTTCCTAACACACAAATCAAGACAATATATCCAAGTAACGATCAACAACAAAATCGTAAAACCCTCGATAATTTCAGAATCAGAATTTTCAATTTTCAACAAAGAGTCAAACTGAGTCAACTCATAACCTTAGACTCAGTTAAATGATCCCGAGAACTAAAAACTATTAAATAATCACAAATAAAATAAAATAAACCATAGACGTCGAGCTTAAAATATAAAACGATCAAAACTCAAAAATTATACGATCTTACGAATAACTCAGTAAAATCGAAAGTCAAAACGGAACCCTAAAGGTCAACAAGCCTATAACGAACCTTAGTGTTTAAGATCCGGTAATCTCGTGTTTTCAAACCCTAGAAAACGAAATTAATCCAATAGCTTAAAATAGTTCGTAATAATATAGGGTAACATAAAAATATCATATTCGCGAATTTCGAGTGTCCTTCGGACTCAAACGAGGACAGTTCTCGAAAAGCGTGTCCCGAAGCTCGGAATATTAAAAATATTCTGTTTATACCAATAGACTCGTAAAAATATGAGGATTCCAAAAATATCAGTTTTAGAATTTTTCGGTAGCCAAAAATTACAGATATCGCCTTAATACGCGTATTTTTATTACTACTAGTACTTTAATTGTCTAGTCTACTATACATAGTACTTTTCTACTATTCATTACTATTTCACTATCTCTACTTTTTCTTACACCTATTTCTTACTACCTACATACCTATTTTCTTACTTTTTATATTTCCAATACACCTTTTTATCAAATCATACCTTACATATTAATTATTTTCTTACAAATTTCACTCAAAAATCAACTCACTCCCCCTTACATACATCATGGCCGGCGCTACCCCCCTCTCTCTTCACTCAATTATTTTTCTTTTTCAATTTATTTTATTACATCTAAAATTCACTCCAAAAAATTCTATAAATACCCTTCCTCTTTCATTATTTCACACAATTCTTTACACTACCAAAACTCTCTCAAATTCACTACACAAACTCTCTCTACAATATTTCCCTCTACCAAAACTCTCTTTCACCAAATACCCACAAGAATTTCTCTTTATGCAATACAACTACCATCTCTCCATAGCCACATAACCATACATTCACTACATCTTCATACCACACAAATAGCTTAGGTAAAAATTTCTTTCAACCATTTATCTATTCATGTCATGTAACTTAGCATAACTATGGTGTTGTTTTGAAACTCACATGAATAGTAAAAGCAACAACATGTTCATGTTTTGTTCTTGTACATAAGCTTTCTATTTTATTATGTTGTTATTATTATTATTATTATTTGCTTCTAATCTAACTTATATTATGTATATTATGAGCATATAAACTCATTTGTTATTTATTTACTTTCAAGTTATGCAATTTATTTATTTTATGCAATTATTAAGACTAGTCTTTTTAATCTTAGATTTGTCCATATCAAGTCAAAACAATCTTTTGTTTATTTTTTTTAATCTTTCGGGACTAGTCCATTCTTAGTCCCAGGATGTCTTGATGAAGCTAAGGCTCCAATACTTGATCAGGATTCCTTGATGAAGCTAAGGTTCCCAATGCTTGATATTTTATTTTCTTGCTCATTATTTATTTCTAGTATTTTCTTATGTTCCTATTATTTATATGCTCATAATACTTGCAATTACATAATGTTAATGTCTCAACTAATCTAAAAATAAAATTTTACTTTACTAAATAAACTCAAAGCTAGAAATTCGATTCAGTGATTTATCACATAATCATGAAGTTACTATAAAAAACCTAGGAATAGAATAATACAAGTTTTCTCAAGTTTTCTTAAAGTAACAAAGATAGTTTTACCAAGAAAACATAAGCAATAAATATTTTCTTTGTATTTTATGGTAATCTAAGTTTTAAGAAAAATAAATCGTTAATATTAAAAGTTTAAGACTTAAACTCTTTTCTAAACTAAGAAACAAATTAGTTTTCAAAGTTGATATAAAAATCAACTCATAAAGTTATGAACCCACTTAGGAAAAGTAATGATTTTTAAATTTCTAAAAGAAAGAACTTATTTTCAAAAGAATATAAATAAAGTAAGATTAACAATAATGGATTTTATCAATAAAGATGATTCTTTTCAAAAGAAATGAAAGAACAAGTTTTAGAAAACAAAAGCTTATATTTTAGAAATGAATATAAGAAGACAAGACTCATTTTCTTAAACCATCCTAAATACAAAATTATGAAAAGGTTTTCATCAACTTAATATAATTGTGATAGATTTGATTTTTAAAGTAAAACTTATGGAAAACTAAGGTTACAAGAAAATTTATTCCTTGGAAAAAGAATGAAGAAAATAAAATAAAAATATACTCATTTATAACAACCTAGGAAAATATAAAGTTTCTTTAAAATACTTGAAAAGAAATTTTCAAAGTTAAAGTTTAAATGAATTTATGAAATAAATTGTTGAGACACTATCATTAGGATTTTTGCATATAAAGTGAGCTTATCTATATATTTAAAGTGTTTATCAACTATATATTTATATACATATATTGTTACAAAAGGATTTTCTTTAAAAATGAAGTTCAGTTATAAAACGGATTTGTAAAAGTTTGGCAATTTTCGTTCTAAATCTGTACCCAACGACTTCGAAACCCAAATGACCTTATATGACAAAGATAACCTTAGAAATGGATAGATCTTTTCGAATAGGTAGAAAATGGTATATTATATGCGGAATTCCGAGTTAAAATGAGCAAGTTATGGCCATTTTAGTTGGAATTTCCTCTTATGCGATTTTACCGTGATTTTAAGAAAAGTTTAGAAAATCCAAGAATAGGATTTCATGAAAGACTTATCCCGGGTATTTCTTTTGTTTATGTAATGAAGGATACGAGAATACCCTACCCGAGGATTACTACGACTAAGAAGATAGCACAATAGACGAGTGAGTTATTCCTCCTAATTTCGTTACCTTGCTTGTGCTTGTAAAGTAGTAGCATTAGTATACTAAGAAAAGATAAAAATGGATGTGTTTGGGGGAATTCGGGATTAAGTATATATATGTGATTCTATGTTTATGCGTGAAATGGAAATTAAGAATATCGCAGCTTCAAACTGCTTGTTTAAATTATTTTGTTTACTTACTTGTATGATTGTTTATTGTTTGCTAAATTGATGGATCACCCTAATAAACCTTAATAAGGTTTGGCTTAAGAAAACTAAAACGCTCACACATAGCATCCATCGAGTCACATCTATTTCGGAAGGCTGCTACTCCAACGCGTAGAGTTGGATTGGCTGTGATCGTGCGCTGCCACTGGCCATGTTCCTTCCTAGAGAATCCAAATCGCTTGAGGAAAGCGACTCTAGGTTCGGAGCCGAGCCAACGAACGCTGTGGGTGAGGACCTAGGGACTAGCAGTAGAAGGTCGAGGACCTAACCCGATTCCCTAACCTTTGATACGGAGGGGTAAATCCGTTCTATATGGTTTCCGGATAACTGTATATATTTGCGTAATCACGTGGTTGTTGCATTGTATGCATAGCATATGTGATGATTAAAAAATAAACTTGTTTGAAAATATGGTGCGAATGAAAAGGAATATCTCACTAAGCTAGTTGTAGCTTATACCCTATAGATTTTGTTGAAACAGGTATATCGTGGCTTAAATTGAGGATCATGACATTGAGGAAATCATGGAAGGATGGTTAAGCTTCTGTGAAGGAAGTAGAATCATAAGATAAGTAATTTTGTAATGTTCTTTATATATAATGACTTATATGAATAGTGATGTATGCTTATTTAAAGATAATAGATGGACATGCTGTAGACACCCAATTTTTGCCCAATTAATTAAGGCTTAAAATTTAATTAAATTCATTTTCCAAAAGCCTTAAGTATTGATGGAATTGGCTAAGTGATCAAAGGCACACGCAAATGGCCTGTTGGTTAAACATATGGACCCAAACAAACACACTCAAGCTCAAGGACACAGGTTCAAACCCTAGCAAAGGCAAATTTTTGCCTTTTTTATCATTTTTGTCTTTTCATTATTCCTTAAATGTGACTCTTGCCTTACTTTGCATCAGTTTTTAACTAACAAAAATCATTGATTGTCAAAATTGATGATGGGATTGCGAAGTGGTTACAAAGTGGTTACAAAATAGTGCAAAAAAACAACCAAAAGTTACAAAATTCAATGTAAAAAGTATTCAATTGCACATGAATGAGGAGTTACAAAAATTGAGTGGATGAATCAGGCATGGAATATGAAAACAATCATCAATTCATCAGTTTTCAAACAATTTAATCATGGATTTTCTAATTAAATTCGTGGAAAAATCAAAAGGCAAAAATCAATTCATTTTTTGAAACGGTTTGAAACGTAAAATTGAGCTTGCAACCTATAAATAGGAGGTCCTAGGAGCAAAAGGCACAAGTCAATTTCAACAAAACACAATCAGAAGAGTGAATTCAAGGATTTCGAAAATTAGGGTTCTTAAAGAGAAAATTCGAAATTTGAGAATTTCGAATTGTTTTTTATTCAATTGGAGTGTTTTAAGGAGCTTTAGGAACAAGTTTTAAAAGTGATCGAGTGTGCTTTAATTTGATCAATTGTTCAAAATCACCTCTGTAATTTTTTTTATTTATTTTCGGATTTGCGCCGGCCGCACACCACCGCGAACCGCCGCTTCTGGTGGTTCTGAGTGAACGCCACCACCACCAACGGACGCGCCACCAGCATAGAAGTCGGGCCGACAAGCTTAGGGAGGTCAACAACCACCAGGGACGGCCGACGAATGCTCGAAAGATCGCGTCATCGTCTTCCTCGCCCGCGAAGATCCGAATCCAGCCCGGTCGGTCATCGGTCAACGGTCGTCGGTCGTCGGTCAACGGTCAACCCTGATCAGACGGTCCAGATTTAATCAAGCGATCAGACGGCCCAGATTCAATCAAGCGATCAGACGGTCCAGATTTCATCAAGCGATCAGACGGCCCAGATTTCATCAAGCGATCAGACGGCCCAGATTTCATCAAGCGATCAGACGGCCCAGATTTCAATCAAGCGATCAGACGGCCCAGATTTCATCAAGCGATCAGACGGCCCAGATTTCATCAAGCGATCAGACGGCTCAGATCGGTCAGCGAGATCGACACTCCAGATCTCGTCCGCTTCATCCGACGGTCCAGGTTAATCCGCATTATTTTATTAATAGTTTATTATATAATTAATTTCAGAAAATAATAAAAAATAGTAAAAAATAGTAAAAAATTTATAAAAATTCATAAAAATTCAGAAAAATTCAGAAAAATCCAGAAAAATTAAAATATTTATTTTTTTGATATTTTTAATATTTTTAAATATTTTTAATGTGTATTTATACATAAATTGCTTTAGAAAATGCATATTTAATGCATGAAAAATGATTTTAATATTTTTAAATATATTCTAGATATATTGTGAACTTATGTGATGATTTTTTTTAAAAAAAATAAAAAATATAAAAATATAAAAATATATAAAAATGACAAAATTGGATTTTCCAAAAACAAAATTTTTTCAAAAAAAATAAAATAAAATAATAAAAAATGATTTTCGGACTTAGAAAAATTATATTTTCATAAAATAAAAAAAATCAATTGATTAGATCATAGGAGCATCAAAAAATGATTTTTTATAAAAACTTGAAAATTTAATGAACTTAAATGAAATAGTTCAAAAATTAAAATTGATCAACAAATTAAGTTTTTTTAAAAGAACTACGTTTTGTCTGATCTCGATTAGCGAGTACGTAGGCACCTGCGGGGCGACATAAAAAATAAAAAAATGTTTTTTTTAATATTGTGAATAAATATTTTGTAAATATAAGATATTATTGATATTGATATTCTAAAAAAAATAATAAAAAAAATAAAAAATATAAAATGAATAATTTGATTGTAAATATTTGTGCTATAATGTTTTATTTGAATTTTTGAGCATGAAAAGGATAGATATAAATTTAAAATTCCAAAAGTGGTAACCATTTGGTTTTAATAGGTTAGCCCCCGAATCCATGATATCTGGTTTTAAAAGTTTTTTTTTAAATCAAATTTTCGCAGACTAGTAGCTAAGTTAGGATCAACCGACCCATTGATCCTAGCTTTTTATTTTTTCCCGATTTATATCGGGTGGCGACTCTAAAATTTTTTTAAAATTTCTTTTAACCCCTAGTCGAGGATTCATGTTAAATGGGTTCGGGTTTAATGTGAATCGGGTTAGGAGAAATGAACCAGATAAGATGAGTGGAAAAATCCAGGCTCGACAGCTTGGCGACTCCACTGGGGACTATAATTTTTTTTTAAAAAAAAAGAGGGCTAGCCACTTAGGAATTTTAAATTTTAAATTTCCTTGCTCAATTTTTGTGAATATATGATTCTTTGTATATTATCTTGAATATTTTTTTGTAAATATATACTAACCTTGCAAATATGAAAAAAAAAAAAAAAGAGATTTCTTTGTTTGCATTTGCATTTGCATTAGCATAAATGTGTGCTAGATACGGTCGTACCAGGGCCGTCTTAAGAGCCTAAGCGAGGAGGACGAAGTAAGGTCCGGGGGCTGTGGCTTTCCACCCTCTAGATCAAGAAATGTCCTCCCACTCCGGTTTAGTATCACTAAATCGGGGAACCTATAGAACCCTACCAAATCATGCATTCATTAGCATGGGATTTGACCAACTTTTTCTAAAAATGAAGTTGAAAAATAAATGTACATATGTAATACTAAAAAAAAATACTTAAAGAAAATTCTAAAAAAAATAAAAGCTGTCAAAAAATTAAAAAATTTTAAATATTAGCTTATACCTTTTAAAAATTTTCAGAAAATGATGTCTTCAACCGACAGTAGCGATAGCTTATGGGCTCGCCTTATTAGAGAAAATCGAGTGGAACCTTCAAGGATCCAATGCTCCTACTGGACCGATGGTTTGTCAGTTTTACTCCAGTCCAAAAGTCATTCATTGAGATAGATTAGGCCCAATCCTCAGCCTACCAAAGATCCATGTTCCATTCACCATGTTCCGGGCCCTCACTCATCTATGGGAACCTGAAGAAGCTGTCTTCCGTTTGGTCAGCATGTACTTAGCCCAACCATTGAGGAATATACTAGACTACTCCAAGCACCTCCTACCTCTGAAGGAATCTATATTCCAAATTTCAAGCATAGCCCGGTCCGTGTTATATCAGAGTTTTTGGGGATCAAGAGGGGACCAATTATTGAAGCTATCAATGATTGTAATGAATATTGCATCCGCTAACACACTGATGGACTGGTTTGGAACTCCTGAATACTTTAAAAGCAACCGATCCACTTTCAGTATACCACTTGAAGTTTGGGAAGAAAACCGGGTTAATGCCTTCATAGTAGCTGCTTTTGCAACTATTCTCTTCCCTAATGGCAATTTGTTCATCCACTTCCGGGTCATAGAGCTGGTTTCTCAATATTTAGCTGGCAAATCCTATGTTCCCGCTGCTCTTCTAGCCGAACAAGTCCGTAGTCTGAATCACATCAAGTCTAAAGGACAAGGCAAGTTCAAAGCAAGCATGCACTTACTAATGGTTTGGTTTGCTAGCCACATTAAGCACTACGGAAAAGACTTGGCTAATGGATCCCTCATCAGCCTGAAATATGATCTCATCCAATCCTTTGCTGAAAGGGTCCACATGGAAGATGATCATCCTATGGGATATAATTGCCATTCTTGAAGACATGCCACCTGAAGACATGATGTGGCAAGCTCGCTGGTTCAAAAGCCCTGCAGCCATCCTAAGTTGCAAGGAATACATGGCAGTACCCCTAATTGGACTCACCGGCTGTACTGGTTATTACCCCTCAAGTGTTATCAGACAGTATGGTATGCTGCAAGATATTACTGTCAAGCCTAATTTGGAGCAAGTCACTCTGGATTATTTGGATCCAACCAAGATACTACCAGCTAAAGAATCAAGCTAAATCAAATCCGAGCTATATGGGAAAATAGAGAGGTGAAGCCGGTTTTTGAAGTCGAGCCAGAAAATAAGGAAACAAGAAGTATAGAGCAACCAGGTGGTATGTGGCTAGCCAAATGAAGAAGAATAAGGATATTCGATATGAAGCTCCCGATGTCCTTCAACCAGCACCATCGGAACCTGACCCTGAAACAATTGCTTACATGGAAGCTGTTTCGGCTCGCCTGGAAGTATGTCACCGAGATTTCCAAGAAAGAGAGAGGGAAATGGTGGATCGCCTGCAAAGTGCTGGAAGCAGAATTTCATTTTAGAGGCTGAGTTGAAGGCAGCTCAAAAGAAAATTCTAGCCCTGGAAGACAAGATTGTTTGCCCCACTAAGACAAGAAGACTGGTTTAGTTGATTTAGGTTTAGTCCTTAGGAATCAAGGTTCTTTGAAACCATTAGAAAGTAGTTTTAATTCAGTTTCTAAACCATTAGAAGTTTTTGTTATGTTAAACATTATCTTTTAATACAAATTTTTTTAAAAAAAAATCATTGGTCAATATCCCCATTTGCATCTGTGTGATAGCATATCTGCATTCTTGCATATGTATATTAATTCATTTATTCTAAAAAAAATATATATTAATAAATGATAAATGTCCAGGTCTAGCAAATTCGAGTTTAAAACTTGAAAGATAGCGTCCAAGCCGGTTAGGAGCCCTATTGTTACCAGATCCCGAGCTAAGATGTCTAACACCGGGAGTAACCCCACAGACCAGACCAATGAACAAAGACTCAACACCGTGGAACAAACCCTCCTTGGAATTGCTGAACAGATGCAGGCTTTAACACAGAGTCTTGCCCAACTCAAGACCCCTACAACTCCTGAAGAATCCTCAAGGGCACAGAAAGGAAAAGAAATTGAGGGCAGCTTATTCAGCAAGAGGAGTCATCAAATGAGTTTAATGCGGCTGAGTTGAAGAAAGAACTGGAAGCTCAGGCTAAAGAAATGGAGAAAAACTGTTTGAGAAAATGAAGACGTTCGATGGTTTTGATCAAACCGCGATCTGAATTTGCCTCAATATGAGGAAGGTGCCTTCCCTGAGAAATTTAAGGCACCGGAATTTGAAAAATATGACGGGACAGGTTGCCCTAATATGCATACCAGATTGTATGTACGAATGGGGCAATACGCAAAGTTTGACAAGCTGATGGTGCAAACCTTCCAGGACAGTCTTACTGGTGCTGCTTTGGCCTGGTACGCCCAATTAGACCATCAAGAAGTTGATACTTGGGACAAGTTGGCTAGGGCGTTTTTAATCAGTATAAGTTTAACATTGAGATGGCGCCCTCGGTATGGGATTTAAGCAATCTGAAGAAGAAGAAAGAAGAGACTTTCAAGGAGTATGCTCAGCGCTGGAGAGCATTGGCTGCAAGGATCACCACCCCGATGCCTGAAAGAGACCTCACTTTCACTTTTATCAACACGCTAGAGGAACCTTTCTTTTCCCATCTGATTGGGCATGCATCAGCAAGTTTCTCAGAAGTGGTGATAGCTGGGTGCAGGATTGAGAATGCAATTTCGGCAGGAAAATTGCACACAAAAAAGAAATATACTGCACCGAGAAATGTCCCATAAAGGGAAAGATTCAACCGTCAGCATGGTCAATACTTCAGATGCAACTGGCCCTACTAAGTCTTTCGTGTTGTCAACAAATCAGAATCAAAATCAGAATAAGGATCAGACTCAACAAAGTGCAGTCCCAAATCAACAATCAAGGTTCAGCAGGCGGAACTTCACTCGAATTCCGGTTCCCCTTAGCCAAGTATTAGCTAAATTAAGGGCCGATAATCTGATCAATCTTGAAGTTCCTAGGGAAGACTTAAAGCCTAGATATTACAATCCTGAGCTGAAGTGTGAATATCACATGGGGCAAATCGGGCATTCAACAGACAGATGCTGGAGGCTTAGGCATAAAATCCAAGATCTTATTGATGCAAAAGTCATCCAGTTGGATTTCGTTGAGACTCCAAACGTCTCTACTAACCCACTGCCAAACCATGGACCAGTCATCAATATGATCACCGCTGAAGTGCCGGATCAAGAAATCAATCTGGATGAGTTGCCAATCACCATAGAACAAGTAGCATGGAACCTTCGCCAGAAGGGTCATTTGCTCAATATGAATTTAAGAGACACCAAAACCAGGCCTGCTATTTACAAGCTACTACAAGAGGAACTATTAAAAAAGAAGAGATTCTGGAAATGTTGATCCCGAAACCAAGGAGATCGAGCACACAGGCTGAGTTATGGGAAAGGTATCAGGCTGGAGATCCAACCATTGGAACCCTGGGAAATGATGGAAAATACCAGTATTTAATGGATTACTGGTTTGAGCCCCGTGTCTATGCTGACGCTCCTCCAACTGGATGGGGTCCAGAATTTGAAGAGGAAGATAAGAAAGCAAAAGAAGACTTGTGTGTATGATCGAAGGTGGACCTAGATCCATCAAAATCGAAATAGGCAAAGGTAGTGAAGATGGATCAACTTCATCAAAGCCTAGAACTATACCTTTCACATACCCCTTGCTGTGAATGATTATAAAGCCGCTCCATTTGATTATAAGGTAAATCATGCTTCAATGGCCATGGTTGGTGGCCTTACTCGCTCAGGAAGAGTTTATGAGTCGACCGGAAAGAATGCAACTGTGAATATGCCACAGCAGCAAAATGAAGAAGGAAGAAAGATGAAGAGAAGTCAGCATTGGCAAAACTGATGAAAGCAAGTGAATACAAGGTTGTCGAGCAGTTGGCCAAAATACCTGCCCAAATATCGCTCATGAGTCTGCTGATTAGCTCTAATGTACACCGTGAGGCTCTTTTCAAAGCCTTAGAAGAAGTTCCAGAAGGTGTATCAGAAGAAGCCTTGGGGCATATCATCAACTCAATCTTTGCAAATGAGCAAATCATTTTCTCATCTGAAGAACTGGGAGAGGAAGGGATCAACATAACAAGCCCTATTCATCGTAGTCAAAAGCTGTGGAAAGATCGTCTCTCGAGTATTAGTACAATGGATCCTCTTTGAATGTGTGCCCCTTAGCCACTTTGAGCTTATTGGAAATTGAACCGTCAGACATCAAACCAAGCTCTATTGTGGTTCGTGCTTTTGATGGGTCAAAAAGAGATATAATAGGTGAAGTGGAGTTAGAAGTCACCATCGGGCCTCAAACTTTCATTATTCCTTTTCAAGTGATTGACATCCCCAGAACATTCAATCTGCTGTTGGGAAGACCATGGATCCATGCTGCCAGAGCAATACCATCAAGCCTGCACCAGAAAGTTAAGTTCATAACCAATGGTCAACTCATCACTGTTATGGGAGAACAGGATTATGCCATTTACAAGGAGACAGCTGTCCCTACATTGGAAAAGAAGGAGAAGAAGACTTCGGGCTCAAATGTTTGATGAAGTCTGTATGATGAGTGATGAGAAAGAAACTCAGGTGGGAACCTTTGGACTGGGTTATTCCCCCACTTGTGCTGAAGTGGTGGAAATGAAAAACCAAATGAGAAGAAGGAAGCTCGACAAGGAATATGATCCAATCATCAAAATTCCTCACATCAGCCATTCCTTTCCAAAGCCACATCATATCCAGCAGCCAGATGATATCAAAGAAGATGCTTCATCCAAAGAATGATCTTGAGAAATTGGTTCTCTATGCCTTGCGCTAGTATTAAGTCTTTTAAGTAAGAACTTATCTAAGACTAGATTTTTTTTGTGTTTTTCAGTATTATGTGATGCTCAAATAAGTGTACTTAAACACCGTCCCAGTTTAATAAAATTTATTTCCATTTGTGTTTTCACATATTCTCATACATTCCTCATTCATATTCAACCAGATTCGACAATTGTGATGAAGTTCAGGGATATCTCGCGCGTATAATTAATGAAAATATCAATATCACCTCTAACTCTACTGGGTTAGATGTTGAAGATGATATTGATTATCAATTTAGAACACAAGAAATTTGGCAAATTTTGAACAAGGAAGATTGAAATTCCCGAAACCATTGAAGTGATTAATTTGGGAACAAGTGAAAACCCTAGGAATCTGAGGATAGGGGGAAAATTGCCTGAGAGCACGGCACAAGATTTAACCAAGTTATTAGCCGAATACTTGGATGTTTTTGCATGGTCGTATAGCGATATGCCTGGTTTAGACCCATCCATTGTGGTTCACAAATTGCCAACAAAGGAGGATTTTAAACCTATAAAGCAAAAATTAAGGCGATTTAGGCCGGATTTGCTCCTCCAAATCAAGGATGAAGTAAAAAAGCTGCTTGAAGTAGGATTCATCGAGGTTTCTGATTATTCGGATTGGGTATCAAATATAGTACCAGTACTTAAGAAAAACGGGAAAGTAAGAATCTGTGTGGATTTCAGAGATCTAAACAAAGCAACCCCGAAAGATAATTTCCCGTTGCCTCACATCGATGTTTTAGTGACAATACCGCTGGAAATCATCTATTTTCATTCATGGATGGATTTTCAGGGTATAATCAGATATTAATGGCCGAAGAAGATAAGGTCAAAACCACATTTGTTACAGCCTGGGGAACTTTTTGTTACAAGGTCATGCCTTTCGGTCTCAAGAATGCCGGGGCAACTTATCAACGAGCAATGCTTGCTATACTTCATGATATGATGCACAAAGAGGTGGAAGTATATGTAGATGATATGATCGCCAAGACAAAGGAAGGAGATGATCATGTAGTGGTGTTAAGGAAGCTTTTTGAAAGATTAAGGAAGTTCCAGTTGAAATTGAATCCAGAAAAATGCACTTTCGGAGTGACATCTGGAAAATTATTAGGATTCATGGTTAGCCAAAAGGGGATAGAAATCGATCCTGATAAAGTCAAGGCGATTCAGGATTTGCCTCCACCAAAAACATTAAAGGAAATCAGAGGCCTCTTGGGAAGGTTGAATTACATTGCTCGATTCATATCACAGCTGACTGATAAGTGCCAACCGCTGTTTAAACTGCTAAAGAAGAATGCCCTAATTGAATGGAATGACGAATGTGAAAAAGCCTTTAATCGGATAAAGCAGTATCTGACAAATCCACCAGTACTGGTTACTCCAAAACCGGGAAGCCATTGTTCTTGTACTTGACAATTCTTCCTGAATCTATGGGTTGTGTGCTGGGCAAAAAGATGAGGAAGGAAAAGAAAGAGCTGTTTACTACTTAAGCAAGAAATTCTCAATGGAGAACAAAAGTATTCAGAGATAGAAAAACCTGCTGTGCATTAGTATGGGTTATGCACAGGCTTAGGCAGTATACGCTCTTCTACTCGATCGAGTTGATTACGAAGCATGATCCATTGCGATACTTGGCACGCAAACCGGCTTTAGTAGGTCGAATCTCGAAATGGCAGATGCTACTTTCTGAATTTGATATCATTTATGTGAATCAAAGTTCAGTCAAAGGACAAGTTTTAGCTGATCAACTCGCAGAAAGCCCGTTGATGACGAAGAATTAAAGGAACAAGATCAGTTTCCAGATGAAGGCATCAGAATAACAGAAACAGAAGCCGAAAACAACAATTGGAAGTTGTATTTCGATGGAGCAGCCAACGTATACGGGTGTGGAATAGGGGCAGTCCTTATCTCACCAAAAGAAGAACAGTTCCCGGCATCAGCCAGATTAATGTTTCCTTACACAAATAATGTAGCGGAATACGAGGCATGCATCATGGGATTAGAAATGGCAATTCAAATGAATATTGAGGAGCTCGAAGTGTTTGGAGATTCATCACTTATCATTTTCCAAACTCGAGGCGAGTTCAAAACTAAGGATCCCAAGTTGATTCCTTATCATAATCACTTGGCTGAGTTAACAGGAAATTCAAAGAAATTTCCTTCACTTATGTGCCGAGAACTCAGAATCAATTTGCTGATGCATTGGCTACTCTGGCCTCTTTGATCCAATTCACTGAAGGAGTAAGAATACAACCTTTGCAAGTCCGAATAAGAAGTGAACCCGCGTTCTGTGCTGTGATTGAATCAGAACCATGGTTTCAAGATATCAAAATTTCTTGCAAACAGGTATTATCCTGAGTGTGCTACAAAAAAGGATCAGAAATCATTGAGACGTCTGGCAAGTCATTTCTTGTTAAGTGGAGATACCTTATACAGAAGGTCATTTGATACACCCTTGAGATGTGTAGATGAAAAGAAGCTCAAAAATTAATGGAAGAAGTTCATGAGGGAGTATGTGGACCTCATATGAACGGATATATGCTAGCTAAAAAGATTATGAGGCTAGGATATTTCTGGTTAACCATGGAATCAGACTGTATCAAACATGTGAGATCTTGTCATCTATGTCAAATCTACGCAAACAAGATAAATGCTCCTCCGAAGGAATTACAGTCAATGTCAACACCATGGCCGTTCTCAATGTGGGGAATAGACGTAATCGGGCCAATATCGCCAAAAGCTTCAAATGGTCATCGATTCATACTAGTTGCAATCGATTACTTCACCAAGTGGGTTGAAGCTGCTTCATACGCCAGTGTGACAAAAGCCGTTGTGGTGCGATTCATCAAAAGAGATATCATTGCTCGATATGGAACTCCAGAAAGTATCATTACTGATAATGGTACAAATTTGAACAACAATGCAATGACTGATTTATGTCAGCAATTCAAGATTAAACACCGGAATTCCACTCCATATCGCCCACAGATGAATGGAGCAGTAGAAGCCGCCAACAAAAACATCAAGAGAATCATTGAGAAGATGACAATCGCATACAAGGATTGGCATGAAATGCTCCCATTAGCATTAATGGCATATCGAACCTCTGTAAGAGTGTCAACTGGCAACGCCCTATTCCCTGGTATATGGAACTGAAGCTGTTTTACCAGTAGAAGTTGAGATTCCTTCGCTCCGAGTATTGGCTGAAACAGAGCTCGAAGAAGCTGAATGGGTTAGACAAAGAGTTGAACAGTTAAATCTTTTAGATGAAAAAAGATTAACCGCCATGTGTCATGGACAATTATATCAACAAAGGATGGCTAGAGCATTTAACAAGAGGTTAAGCCAAGAAATTTCCAAGAAGGTGATTTGGTTTTGAGAAAAATGCTGCCAAATGTGCAAGATTCCAGAGGAAAGTTCACACCAAATTATGAAGGACCATATATAGTGAAGAAGGTCTTATCGGGAGGAGCATTAATCCTTTCCCAAATGGATGGACCCAATTTAAAGGATCCTGTGAACTCAGATGCTGTAAAGTTATATTATCCTTGATCAATAAAGTTTGTCATTTCAAGTGATCAATTGATTTTATTTTAATTAATTATAAGCAAAGTTGATATTCCTGAAATTCTCTGAAGTCGAATCAAAGCCTGAAATTCTTTGAAGCCTAACCCACAAAATTCTTCTGAATAAATTTCCCAAACACCATTTGAATCATCAGAAAAGAAATTTGAGCATCTTATAATACTGAATGAATGCATTTATACAGTTTGGTCTATTGATTGTTCTTATTTTAAAAGAAAATATTATGCAAGAATAACTAATTTTGATAGAAAATTGAAGCATGTTGGATTGAAAAAAAAAAAAAGAAAAAAAAAAGAGAAAAAAAGAGAAAAAAAAAGAAAAAAGAAGAAAAAAAAGAGAAAAAAAAAAGAAAGGAAGAAAAAGAAAAAGAGAAAGAGAAAGAAACCCCCAGTGATTGAAAAATCACAAATACCCATCAGTCTAGACAGATAGTCTAGTACTACCCAGACTCAAAATCCATCCTTTCGAGATGGTGACCCAAAATCCATCCTTTCAAGATGGTGACAAAATTCAGAAACCCATCAATTGAAGATGGTGATCAAGACAAAATTCAGAAATTCATCCGCTCAAGATGGTGATCAAGACAGAGTTCAGAAATTCATTCACTAGAAGAATATGTTCAAGACAGAAGTTAGAAATCCATCCATTCCAGATGGAAACCAAAGCCCATTGGTCCGGCAAATGACCAAACCCAAAGCCCATTGGTCCGGCAAATGACCAAAGCCCATTGGTCCGGCAAATGACCAAACCCAAAGCCCATTGGTCCGGCAAATGACCAAAGCCCATTGGTCCGGCAAATGACCAAACCCAAAGCCCATTGGTCCGGCAAATGACCAAAGCCCATTGGTCCGGCAAATGACCAAACCCAAAGCCCATTGGTCCGGCAAATGACCAAACCCAAAGCCCATTGGTCCGGCAAATGACCAAAGCCCATTGGTCCGGCAAATGACCAAACCAAAGCCCATAGGCCGGCAAATGACCTAACCAAATCTCAAAACTAAAGGAGAAGCTAAGCAAAAATTGGTTGTCTTTTGTCTTTGTGGCAAAAGTTTTGTTCAAACTTTACCACAAAGAGGGCAGCTGTAGACACCCAATTTTTGCCCAATTAATTAAGGCTTAAAATTTAATTAAATTCATTTTCCAAAAGCCTTAAGTATTGATGAATTGGCTAAGTGATCAAGACACAGGCCAAATGGCCTGTTGGTTAAACATATGGACCCAAACACACTCAAGCTCAAGGACACAGGTTCAAACCCTAGCAAAGGTAAATTTTTGCCTTTTTATCATTTTTTCCTTTTCATTTTCCTCAATGTGACTCTTGCCTTACTTTGCATCAGTTTTTTAACAACAAAAATCATTGATTGTCAAAATTGATGATGGGATTGCGAAGTGGTTACAAAATTAGTGCAAAAAACAACCAAAAGTTACAAAATTCAATGTAAAAGTATTCAATTGCACATGAATGAGGATTACAAAATTGATGATGAATCTGGCATGAAATATGAAAACAATCATCAATTCATCAGTTTCAAACAATTTAATCATGGATTTTCTAATTAAATTCGTGAAAAATCAAAGGGCAAAAATCAATTCATTTTTGAAACGTTTGAAACGTAAAATTGAGCTTGCAACCTATAAATAGGAGGTCCTAGGAGCAAAAGGCACAACTCAATTTCAACAAAACAACAATCAGAATGAGTGAATTCAAGATTTCGAAATTAGGGTTCTTAAAGAGAAATTCGAAATTTGAGAATTTCGAATTGTTTTTGATTCATTGGAGTGTTTAAGGAGCTTTAGGAACAAGTTTAAAGTGATCGAGTGTGCTTTAATTTGATCAATTTGTTCAAAATCACCTCTGTAATTTTTTTTATTATTTTAGGATTTGCGCCGCCGCTACCCACCACCGCGAACCGCCGCTTCTGGTGGTTCTGAGTGAACGCCACCACCACCAACGGACGCGCCACCAGCATAGAAGTCGGGCCGACAAGCTTAGGGAGGTCAACAACCACCAGGACGGCCGACGAATGCTCGAAAGATCGCGTCATCGTCTTCCTCGCCCGACGAAGATCCGAATCCGACCCGAAAATCCGAATCCCAGCCCGGTCGGTCATCGGTCAACGGTCGTCGGTCATCGGTCAACGGTCAACCCTGATCAGACGGTCCAGATTTAATCAAGCGATCAGACGGCCCAGATTCAATCAAGCGATCAGACGGTCCAGATTTCATCAGATATCAGACGGCCCAGATTTCATCAAGCGATCAGACGGTCCAGATTTCATCAAGCGATCAGACGGCCCAGATTTCAATCAAGCGATCAGACGGCCCAGATTTCATCAAGCGATCAGACGGCTCAGATCGGTCAGCGAGATCGACGCTCCAGATCTCGTCCGCTTCATCCGACGGTCTAGGTTAATCCGCATTATTTTATTAATATTATTATATAATTAATTTCAGAAAATAATAAAAAATAGTAAAAAATAGTAAAAAAATTATAAAAATTCATAAAAAATTCAGAAAAATTCAGAAAAATACAGAAAAATCCAGAAAAATTAAAATATTTATTTTTTATATAAATTTATTTTTTTGATATTTTTAATATTTTTAAATATTTTTAATGTGTATTTATACATAAATTGCTTTAGAAAATGCATATTTAATGCATGAAAAATGATTTTAATATTTTTAAATATATTCTAGATATATTGTGAACTTATGTGATGATTTTTTTTAAAAAAAAAAATATATAAAAATATAAAAAATATATAAAAATGACAAAATTGGATTTTCCAAAAACAAAATTTTTTCAAAAAAAAAATAAAATAAATAATAAAAAATGATTTCGGACTTAGAAAATTATATTTTCATAAAATAAAAAAAATCAATTGATTAGATCATAGGAGCATCAAAAAAATGATTTTTTATAAAAACTTGAAAATTTAATGAACTTAAATTGAGAATAGTTCAAAAATTAAAATTGATCAACAAATTAAGTTCTTTTTAAAAGGGCTACGTTTTGTCTGATCTCGATTAGCCAGTACGTAGGCACCTGCGGGGCGACATAAAAAATAAATAAAAATGTTTTTTTTAATATTGTGAATAAATATTTTGTAAAATTAAGATATTTATTGATATTGATATTCTAAAAAAAATGAATAAAATAAATAAATAAATAATTAAAATGAATAATTTGATTTGTAAATATTTGTGCTATAATGTTTTATTTGAGTTTTTGAGCATGAAAAGGACAAATCATAAGTTTAAAATTCCAAAAGTGGTAACCAATTTGGTTTTAATAGGTTAGCCCCCGAATCCATGATATCTGGTTTTAAAATTTTTTTTTAAAAATCAAATTTTCGCAGACTAGTAGCTAAGTTAGGATCAACCGACCCATTGATCCTAGCTTTTTATTTTTTTCCCGATTTATATCGGGTGGCGACTCTAAAATTTTTTTAAAATTTCTTTTAACCCCTAGTCGAGGATTCATGTTAAATGGGTTCGGGTTTAATGTGAATCGGGTTAGGAGAAATGAACCAGATTAAGATGAGTGGGAAAAATCCAGGCTCGACACATGCCCCTAAGAATTGTAATGCAATATGTTTATGTTTTATGATAAGTATTCTCTTTGCCTTGTTACTTATTTATTATCAATATAAATTGCGCTACTCCGATGCGTTCCCTTTGGTTGTGATGTACTCCTTGTACATGATATGGAAGCCTTTGCGTGACTAAGGTAGTCATTCCTAGGCTTTAGTATTGTGTACGGCAAACTGCCACATTTAGGGTACCCCTCGGGGCGTGACAATGCTCTAAATAAATATATATACATAATATACATAATACTTATATAAGTTAGGTTAGAAACAATAATAACAATATCAACATAAAAAAATAAGAACATGAACAAAAACAAAACATGAATAAATTGTTGCTTCTTTAACTCAATGAGCCTAAGAAACATACATTAAACTCATGTTAAGTTATATGAACATGATGAGTATATGGAAGAAACTTTTAACTAAGGTTTATGTGTTGGTTGAAGAAGAAAAGAATGGGTTATAGTATTATGTGGATCTTGGTTTTCTAATGAAAAGAGAGAGCTTAGAGAGATTTTGGGAGAGTGATTTTGTGGAGTGATTTTGAAAGAGTTTTAGTAGGAATAAGTTGTGTGAAAGAGTGAAAGAGGAAGGGGGTATTTATAGATTTTTGGAGTGGAAATTTGTGTGATTAAAATTAAATGAAATTGAAATGAAATTAGATGGAAGAGGACAAGGGGGGTGTCGGTTTTGAGTATATAGGGGGAGAAAATTGATTTGTTTTGTTTGTTTTGTATTAAAAGAAGTAATGTGTAAGGTATGATGTGATTAAAGTTGTATGGGGAAGGTAAATTGTAAGGTATAAGTATGGTAGAGTGTAAGAATAGAGTGTAAGGAAAAGTAGAGATAGTTGAATAGTAATGAATAGTAGAAAAGTACTATAAATAGTAGACTAGACAATTAAAATACCGATAGTAACGAAAATACTCGTAATTAAGCTATATCTGATATTTTTAGTTACCGAAAAATTCTAGAACTGATTTTTTTGAAAACCTTATATTTTTATGAATCTATTAGTGTTGTCGGAATATTTTTGCTATCTGGTGCTCCAAGGCATGGTTTTCGAAAACTGATCCTGATCGGATCCGAAGGACACCAGAAAATTATGAAACTAATATTTTTAGGCTTCCCTATATAATTACAAATCATATTCCACAATTATTTCAATTTCATTTTTTAGGGTTTAAGAACACGAGATTGCCGGATTTAGATTCACTAGGCTAAACATAGAACTAGGTTAATTTTAGGGTTTCGTTTCAACTTCCGGTTCTTAGGGTTTGCTAATATTATCGAAAAATATAGGGGCTTACAACTAAGCTACAAGCATATACAATATAATAAGACTGAGTTACTCACCTATTCGTATTGGCTAGTCGTAGTAATCAATGGGAAAATCCTCACAAGTATCAAGATCACCTATTGAGATGAATAATATATTCATCAATATCATACAAACTATATAATCAAATTCCTATGAGTGTCTAAGTGTTCTGTATTGATATTGGGTTTTCTTTCTATTACTATATTTATCCTTTAATGATCCTATGATAATCAATTATTATTTAATATTTATTTTCATTTTGCTTGTCTTGATCTTGTTGGATATATATATATAAATATAATATATATATATCGGGTATTCAAAAAATTAGTATTTAGTAGGCTTATATTTTTATAGTTATTATTATTGTTATTTTTATATTGTTCCTTATCTGACCCATTATAGTAACTCGTATTTATTTACTATTGTTTAGTGTCGTCATGTTTCTTTTCATATACTTCATATAATTTCCTTGTTATGTATAGGTATCATATTATTAAAAAATTTAGCTTATTTAAATTTCCATCTTATGTATAAAATAAGTATAAGGATAATAATAAGTATAATTATCACAATAATAATATCATTAACAATATTACTAACGCTAACATTGGTAATGATATTAATAATACTAATAATAAGGATAATAATAACATTAATAATAATATGATTAATAATAATAATATCACTAATAATGAATAGATAATAATAATATCATTATTAATTATAATAATGTCATTATTAATAATAGTAATAGTAATACTATTAATAATACTAACATTAACAACAATATTATCATAATATTAATAAATATATTTGGGTTAAGCAAATTTAATTTTAAAATATTTTTTTAAGGAATCCGCGAGGTACATGGCCAAGTATACAGCCGTGTACCAGACCATGCTATTCTGAATTTCAAACCTAGAATTGAAGCCGAAAGGTACACGGGGAGATCCACGCCCATGTTCTACCCATGCTCATCTGGAAAACATACTATTCATCATCTTCTGTGTTGGTTTTGATTCAATTTCATATATGTCCATGATCCTTGTTTTTTGAATTTGAAGGGTGTAACTAGGGTTTCTAAGAACTTACCTTGTTTGGATGAATTTGTTGTTATTAATCCTTCTCCCTGAGCTTGTTTCAACCCTAGGTGTATAGAAGTATAGTTAAAGATCATGTTTTAACAATTTAAACTATTTAAAACGAATTAACTTACCTTGTTCTTTTTTTCCAAGCTTAAAGTTAAGCTTTAATAGAAGTTGTTCTTGGATTTGAGTTTGTTGCTTATGTGATGGTTTGTTTGGGATGAATTTTGGAGTTTGTTGTTGCTATTGTTCTAGGTGTTTTAATGGGTTTGTTTGTTTGATTTTAATTGCTTTGTTTTCTAGTTTATTAAGAGGTATGTATATAATATAAAGGAAGAAGTAGTAGCTCTTGTAATGAGCTTGGCCTTTGCTTTTTCCATCGAAATTTGTAGTATTTGTGTATATATGTGTGCTACATTTATTAAGGAGATTGAGGTGGCTTGGTTTTGACTGGTTGAAGGTGTTGATTTGTTGACTTTGTGGTGATTTGTTTGGATAAGTTGGTGAAGTTTTTCGGCCAGAGAAATCCAAGACAATATTAGCCATATATTTGATGCATATATATACCGTATAAAAGTAGTATAAGTATATATTATTGATATAATATTAGTTAATTAATGTTTATCTAGATTTCAGGGTAGTTTATTAAGTTAAACAGGTACGATTAGGACACTTATTGAAGAGTTTTATTTCAAAAAATGTATATAGAGTTTTAAAAAATTTCCTAGATTGTTATGGAGTTCAACTTTAGGTTTAAAGTTGACACAACGTACAACGTAGATCCAACCTAAGGTTTATCTCAAGACGTTGATTCATATAAGAATATCATCCTGTGTTCTTCAAATACCTATTAATTCAATGAATAACTAGGTAATTTGGTATCAAATACACAATCCACACAAGGAATATGATATTTGGAAAGAAAGGAGTTAAGTATTCTCAAATATTCATTTCAACAAAAGATAATAATGTTTCTCATGCACTAGGGTTTCTTATAAAGAAGACAAAGGAAACTCAAAAGTTTAAACAAATAAAATAATTCGAATAAATAAAAGCTAGATAGTAGGCCGACAGCCTATGTAAGTACGCTTGTGGCTTGGACTGGAAAGCCGGCAGCCTAAAGGCCGGCATAAGCACCAAATGAGGTGAACGTGCATAATCTTCTAAGCTACCCACAATGTATGAAAGCCAGCGGTGTTTGGATAAAGGCCGGCGGCTTAAGAGCCAGTCTAGGTTGAATTTCGCCACTTCCTTTGATTCTTCTTCACATAGCTATTGGCTATCACTTCTGCTGCATCATCCTCCCCAGGTTGAACAAAATTCGGCTTGGAATTGTCATCGTTTGAATCATCACGATGATATGGCATGAGATGCTTCTCATTAAACACGTCAGTCGTGCTAATTTAGCTAAGGAGTCGAAGTTTATGGGCATTTAGATTAATCTTCTCTATAATCTCAAATGGACCAACCTTTCTAGCAGAAAGCTTATTATATTCAACCATAGGAAATCTATCCTTGGTGAGAATAGCCCAGACAAAATCACCTACATCAAATTCCAAGTGACTTCGTTTTCTATCAGCCAACTCTTTATATTTACCTATAGCCTTTTCTAAGTTGTTGCAGACAGTATGATGAACCTCCTATAGGCTGTGGACAAAATCTGCTTCCTTGCCATGGTGTCTAATGTGATTAGGAACTATCAGAAGATCAAGAGGTCCTCTTGGGATGATGGAATATACAACCTAGAATAGGCTAAAACCAGTGCTTCGATTAACTGCATGATTGTGAGCAAACTCGGCTTAGCTTAATTTCAGATCCCAACTCTTGATGTTCTCCCCTACAAGACTTCGTAGAAGGTTACCCAAGGATTTGTTGACCACCTATGTTTGACCATCAGTTTGAGGGTGGTAAGCACTGTTAAAGTTTAGCTGGGTGTTAACCATCTTCCATAGACTCCTCCAAAAGTGGCTCAAAAACCTAAATTCCCTGTTAGAGACAATAGAAGAAGGTAAACCATGCAATCTATATACCTCGTGAAAATATAATTGCACCACACGCACAGCGTCAGCTGTCTTCTTGCAAAGGATGAAGTGCACCATCTTAGAAAACCGATCCACTACCACATATATCGAATCATTACCCCTTTGTGTCCTTGGTAAGCCCAGGATAAAATTGTAAACCCCAGTATTCCCAGTAGTTAAGAAACCTCGGAAATTGGAAGCGAAACCCTAATCCGGTCCAGTTTGAGTCTAGTGAGAGGAGCTTAGGAACCCTAAATCCGGCTTTCCTTTGGTTTCATAATAAAAGAAGTTTTATAAAGTAAATGAAGTTGAATTATTGTTCTAAAGTATATTTTAGACCTTCGAAAGTTTTAAATTCGGGAATTTTTTAATTCCGGGCCTTCCCGAGCTCAATTACGGAAAAGCGTGCCCTGGACCATGGATTCAGAAAAATGTTCCAAAATATTCATTAGAACCGTAATTTTATAAGGATTCCAAAAATATCAATTTTAAAATTTTCCGGGTTATAAAAATTACAGTTATAGCTTTTCCCATGTTTTCGCTATAACCGGTAAAGTAGATGTCTTGTCTACTATTCACAAGTACAACCTACACTACACACTACCCATACCCTATTCTTACATCCTTACAACTACTCATTTCAATTTTCTTTTCCAATGAATTTTGTCTCTTAATCAATTATCACATTTATTACATTTTAATTATCTAAATTACAAAATATCCAAATTTCGAAACACACACAAGTAATCCCCTTCCCCCCCCCCTTCCCTTGTTTCCCTCTCAATTTAATTTATTTTACTCAATTTTATTTAACTAAATGCTAATCCACTTATTATATAAACTAAATGTTCTCTCTCTCTCTTCATTTTTACTTGTTTAAATTTCTTCCAAAAGAGAAAAGCTCTCTCCTCCTCCTCCTTAAGTGCCGTGAGCCCCCCTGCCTCTTCCTCTCACAATTTCAACTTAAGACTTCTTCATTTCTGTCACGACTTTAAATGGGGGCCTAACAGGATTTATTTAAAGCCATCATATCACGTGTGCACCCATAACATGAGAGCCGCCTTGTATGTCAGAGTATACAAGACTTTATTATTTATAAACATTTATCATATAAATAATATATAATATATTACAGTATTTCAACTATGGAATCCGATTTTCCAATTTCCACCAAGATCGCAGAGAATCGGTATCCCCCACCAAATAGTGAAATTGAGTTTCCAAACTACAACATACAAAATTCAAAATTCATCTAATTTACATTCTAAGTTTCCATATCCTATATCTCTATCTTCAATAAAGTTTGTTGGAGAAGCTCTCTTCACACATTCCTAGCCCAATCCCAGCTAGTAATAATCCTACACAAAAACTGTAGGGGGGTGAGCGAACCACGGGCTCAGTGAGTTCATTCCTCACTACTACCGGTCACGCAAGTTATCAAACATTAATTATACACTTATGCAAATCTATCTACACACAATATGAATGCATACGTGATGAATGCAAGCAACACATCTATGGGGGTCCGGAACCATAGACGATGTAGATTTACCTGTCTACACTTCAGTTGTCTCCCATACTTACCCACATGGGACACCTCGCCTTAACCATACGAGGCTGCCTGGTGATAGCGTCCATCCAGACTCGCCCAATGCTTAACCGCCATTGGTAACAACAAATATTCCCCAACGTGTTCACGTGATTTACGCTTGTTAATATTTAAATATATATAATGCCAATTTAATGACCATTCTTACAATCCATCACCAATCTATGGTGAATCGCACAAGTAGACCCCGACCCGGGTAACATCTACTTCCAATACGAACCATCACCTATTAAAGGTGAATCCGGCGGATAGACCCCAACTCAGGTAACACCTATCGCCATGTGACTAGTGGACCCAAATTCAGGCAACATCCACTATCACAATAATAATCAGAAATGTCCCGTGTTTATCTCATAAACTCTTTTAGCACAAATTCTTCCTTTTTAAAAGATATAAAAACAACCTGGAATATTCCAAGTCGGATTTCTTTAAAATACATTTCAAAATACTTTTGATTTCAAAATTGGGACATTTCCTACAAAGGGGATCAAGCACATGCGACGAGTATATCCAATTAGTTTAGTCGAATAATTATCTTTATCCATTTATGCAGGTGATCATGCGGATGATAACACTCACATCAATCAGTCATTCCACATACAAGCAATACAATCAACATAACAGCAAACAGTAGTAATCACAAGCAAATAGTAGATCATCAGAATTCCCTCACCTGTGGTCCTTGCTAATTTGTTGTATAAGCTACTGGAAGTCCGAGAATGGATCTATTTTCCTATGAAAGGAAATAACAGAGATATATTATCGGATTATTTCTGTAAGAGAAGTCTTCCTATAATTTAAAGGTGGTGATCTCTATCGTCGGATATTATACTAAGACTGTCATATTAATTACTGTATCATTAAATAATTTAGTTGACTCCTCATAGGTGTCTAATTATTCCATATCGGTTTTTGATACAGTTTTTATTAAGGTTTTAATTCCTATAGTAGAGAATATTTATCCGTATTTTGTTTCTCTAGATATCTATGTTTTTAATTAAGGAGTTTGTCTTTTCTTTAAGTCCTACTGCTTTTAGTAGAAGATTTTTATTTATTATTTTTTTTTGCCCGTCAACCTTATCTGTCTCTTACGTTAGTATTTTTATTTATTTAAGGGTATATTCTAGTATTTATATCTTTCAAGAATTATAAAAATCGTATTTAGATATATCAAATTTCTATTATATTTCAGTTTCGTTCTTATTGCAAAACAAACTAAGTTTAATACTACAATATTATTAGTAATATTAGTTTTGAAATGTTAATATCAATATTAGTAGTAATACAAGTATAATAATAATAATAATAATAACAATCATCTTCATACCATTAGTAACGTAACTAATAATATTATTTGGCAAAATAATAATCGTATTGTTGATACTATAACTATAGTAACATTAACGTAAATAATAACGGTACTAATAATTTTAACGATCCTTGATGAAAATATCAATAATACAGAACAGTAGTAATAATAATGGTAATAATCAAACTATATTAATAGAAACAGCAATAACCTTAGTATTGGTTTATTAAGGTTGAAAATTGGGTGAATTTCTATTTGCGATTTCTTATTCGTTTTAAATCCGATTTCGTTGTATGAATATATGCTTTGGTAGTACCCGAAGAGTACTCTATAGTAGTGTAATTACTTTCAAGAAAAGACATGTGTACAATTTTTAAATTTATGAAATATACACATAGATTTCTAGTGGATCTTAATAACTATAGTCAAAACTTGTTTTGATCTCATTTCTAGTCCGTTTTCGATGAATAACTAGTTGATTTTATAGGATTTTTTTTTGTTCTTCCATTGGTGGAGTCTTTTCTGGCTTAAATTAAATACATCAATACAATTTATTCATTCTTTCCTACGGTCTACATGAGTTATTCCAAGTTCAATTTTGCTTGTTATAGTTTAGGTATGGTTTTGGTTTTTCCTTTCTAAAAATTGAATTTCTACACTTATAAATCTTCAAGTTGATGTATTTATATACTAAATAGTCTAAATGACATCAATATACTTATCATATCAATTTTGATAAATTTATAAGTCAATTCCTAAAGATCAAACATAATGAATATTTGAACTTGATATAGTCCTTACCTTGATTGGACAATAGATGGGGTTTAGCTCCTCCTTCTTGATGAAAATAATTATCTAAGGAGGGTAGTAAGAAGATGAGTCATTAAGAAAAATTAATCTAACTAAACTAACTTATATATGTACATATTTTTACCTTATTGAGCTTAGATTCAACTTGAATTGATGATATACCAAAGGCTATTTATCTTGATTTTGGATGTTGTTTGGAATAGCTAAAGTGGGGTTTCAATTGTGTTGATGAGTATTGATGTTCGGGTAGGGTTATAGGATATAAACAAGGGTTATACTTTACTTTTGGAGTGTTGAAACAAGTTTTGAACTAGTGAGCATGAAGGGAAATATATGAAATTCGTGGTGGCTTTTTGAGGCAGATTTTTGAGTGGTGTTTAGGGAGAATTTGAGTTGGTTTTATAGCCAACTTAAGCTTATATATGTATACAAAGGTTAGGCTAAGATTTAAGTACATAGGAGGGTGTTTTGGACTTGGAAAAATTCAAATTCCAACTGTTATTCTCGGGTAGAAATTTCATGCGAATTTGGGGATGAATTTGTGATAAATTTGCATGAAATTTGTGGCTGATTTCAAGGGGAATTAAATGTGTTTGTTTGGTAGTTAATTAAGGTTGTTTATGTGTGTAAATTGGGGCTCAATTTTCAAGAAAAATCGGGTCAAAATCGTGTGAAACAGAGGCCAAATTTCAAGTTTGCTGCTGTAGATTTTGTTTGAATTTCCCTCTTGCTGCAGCTGTTGTTTGATGACTTTTCTAGATCAATTGGAGCTGTTTTGGTTGTATTTTTGAGTTGAAATCCTAAGCATTAAATGTTGATTACATGTGGATTTTTTTGGTTGGTTATCATGTTATTTTCAAGTTGAATTTTGAGGCTCAAAAATGGATCAAATGTTGAAAATCTTGCAACCGAAGATCCACTGCTGCTGCTGCTCTGTTTTCAACCGATGTCTACTCTGTTCCAACGTGGATGTTGCTGCTTGCTTATGTGAAGATGAAGTGGACTGCTGCTGAGGACTCTAACCTGTTGCCTTCGTGACTTTTCTGTGCTTGGAGAAGGAGCTGCTGTTTGCTCGTGGAGGATTCTCCTGCTGCCTACGTGTGGGATTCCTTTGCTCGCTCAACAGCTGTTTGTGCGTTCCTGGCTGCCGTGCGTGAACTTGGATGCTTGATTATCCCTGCTGCGAGTGAAAGAGGATATCAGCTGCTGCTTGTGTAAGGTAGGAGCCTGCTTGTACGTGTGGAGTCCCAGCCAGCAGCTCTTCGGGTGCTTTGTGTGTGAAGGCTCTGCTGCTGCTGCTTGTGGACGACACCTTGCGAGTGGGAGATCCTGCTCTGCGCGTGTCCTCTGCTTCATACGTGGAGGAAGAAGTTACACCGTTCCTCTGCTGCTGCTGTTTCCTATTCAACGTGGAGGCTCTATTCTCTTTTTTAATTCCAGCCGTAGTGAATTTAGGTTGTTTGGTTTTCATTTCATTTCTTCTTTTTTTTTTCCTAATTTACTAAAATATTTCAGCAAATATTTGTTTAAAAATAGTTTAACAAATATTAATTTGTAACGTATGTTTATTTGGTTAAATAAAAGTTTTATCGAAATAGAGTTTTCCTAAGTCACTACGAAACTTTAAGTTGTTTATATATATAAATTTCTAGTTTCGAGTTTACACAATTAATTATTTTTAGTATTCTAACTTACGTGATTAAATTTTACAAGTTGAGTAAATTAATTTGGGAATCAAGTCTTAATGAATTTAGAATTTCCTAACAAGTATGACAACCAGTTTGAAATTTTAATTTTAGATCTAGATTAGTATTATTTATCAGTATTAGTATCTATTATATATTAATAATCTTAGTAAATCCTTTTTGAATTATTGTTTTATACCAATAAGCTCTATTATTAAATTGTATCTTATCAGTTTGAAATTTGGAGTTACTTCTAATTACATCGTGAATTATCAGTTCAAGATACGAAATCTCATTTTTGGTATCTATTCGAGTCAAGGAATTTTTATTCGGGTTTTTCAATCTACGAATGAGTTTGTTAAAATTTGTAGATCTATTATGAGGTTTTCTGTTGAATCATATATTTGATATTAGTTTCACATTTGCCAATTTGTTCATTTGCTAGCTATGAAAATTATTAATCGTTACGTTGACAATTCAGAATTTTAATTTCCAAAATCTCTAAATCTTTTGAATAGAACATTAGTAAAATTTAATTATTTATTTAAGATCTAGATTCTTAGATATTGATTTATTTTACCAAACATTATATTTTACTGTATAGGAGTTATTCCTACCAATTCGTTATCAACATATTCTATCTAGGCTACTTAATAGTGTTAAAATAGTTTAAACACTATTACTTCATTATTTAACTAGCGTAGCATTTATTTTCTAAGTATAGAACTTAAGGAAAAAAAATGATTCAGTAATTTAGATTAACGAATAGTTTATCGTTGTTTTATAAATTATATGAGATCATAAAAGTTACAGTTTTGTATTTCGAAATATTTTATTGGTAGAGATTTTAATCTTTCTAACTATAATCAAATTCATTCTTTGACATTTGTAAATCGAGAAAAAAAAATGGAGTGATTTGTACTACTTGTTCCAAATATTTTATATAATCAAATATTACATTTTTAGTATTTGTTATAATTAGATTACGTAAAATTTGGGGGATTACAATTTCCACCTTTGATCTTCATTGGTATGTTAATTTTAGGCTTTGTTCTTCCTAGATCTTGTAATGGCAAAGCTATATCTTGTGTGTTTTCTCATTTAATCCCAATGAGCTCATGCTAGGGACATGAAAACACATGAACAAGAATATCAAGCCATCACAAACACATGGATCTAGTGTTTAGATGAGTTTATGTTAAGATATCCTCTTGTTCATGCATGTAAAGTAGAGATCTTGTATATATATTGATATTCATGCCATGAAGTTTATGATTCATGCATCATCTTTAGTAGATCTAAGGTTTAGACATGTATATATTCATCTACCTTTATGTCCATATGTTTATTTTGATTTCCATGCATTGATGATCATAAAAATGTAGTCTTGTGTATGTATAGATATGTTAGATAGTAGATCTTCATATATAGGAGGCAAGAACATTGAAAAACGAAAGGTTTTATCAAATTTGAATGGTTGGAAATTCGGATGAAATTGGAACCCTACTTTGAAAACCACCAAAACCATCTTTAAACTCATATTTCACATGAAAAATGAAAGGTATGTGTAATAGGTATATTGAAGGAATGATTTCCATAAGTTTAGATGAGTTTAGGCATAATATAAATGTAAAACAAGTAGTAAAGTTAGAATGAAAAATATTGATTTATGGATGTATAGTCAAATTCGTATTTTTGGGTGATGCCCACATAAACACTTGGTCTCTAAGCTTAGATGGCATGTTTTATGAGCTAAATGAAGTCTTTAGATAATAGATATATTGGAGCCCCAATTTTTTATACATTAAACAAGTTTTCTCATAAGGAAAATGCAAGAAAAGAAAAATTACAAAAAATTCGGATTTTTATGAATAGCTTATTCAAAAACATATTTACTCAATGAAAAATGTGGGTTTTTATGCATGAATGAAGGTCATGATTAATGTGGATGTTGGGAACTCATTTTTAATTAGGTGATAAGTAAGTTCTAAGGATAAAATCATAAAAACATTAGGGGATGTAAGGTTGGTGATAATAACTTCTTATAAGGGGTCATTAAGAAATTCTTGATAACTAGGAATTCATAAGAGTCCATCATCAAAACCATGCATTTATGGAGTTCATTACATGATATGCATGTTAGGAATTCATTCATATACCATTTATGCATGAATCATTAACTAGGAACATTTCTCATCAAAAGCAAAACAAATTTTCGGAATTGGAGGATTTACGGAACAGATCTGATCCTACTGTTTCGTGACCTTAATGTTTTCAAAACTTGAAATTAATATTAAAAATAGATAGATCTTTCGAAGTAGATAGAGATCGATATAAAATTTGCTAAATTCCGAGTTGAAATGACCAAGTTATGGCTGTTTTAAGTCGGAGCTTCCGCAAATAGCGAGAATTCCGAATTCATCTAGTCTAGATGCATAGTTTGGATTAGTTACATGATGAGAATCTCATTAGGATTATTCTTACTTGGTAGGTGTTCCGGAGCAAGACGACACCCTACCTCCCGACTATTACTACTAAAAAGACCGGCGTCCAATGGCCGAGTGAGTTTTACTTCCACTCTCAATTAATGATTGTGATTGTAATATAGTGGCACTAGTGGTGTAGGCAAAGATAAAAATGAATATGTATGATGGGGTATATGGGAATTATATATTGTCTACTGTTGATGTGCGAATGGAACTTAAGAAATATCGAAACCGGGTGTTAAGCCATTGACTGATTAGCTAGTATTCTATGTTGGTCACCTAAAAGAATTGACTAATGAATATTCGACTTTAATTGCAATTGGATTCATTCATATCACGATGGGGATGGAGCATTAGCATTGGTTGGTTTTTCGTGATCCATAAAACGAATATGTTGGTTAATCGTGATCCATAAAACGAATATGTTGGTTAATCGTGATCCATAAAACGAAATTGTTAGTTAATCGTGATCCATAAAACGAATTATTGTTTAGTTGACCGTGAGCTTAAATGGCATCGTACCGTAGGATTCGTTAATCTGCTAACCCGGGATGGAGGGCGCAAGTCCATCCACATATGATTTCCGGTTAGTCATATGTTTGTTGAACTCATTTGTTTGATGCATACACACTCTTGGATAATCACTTGTTTGAATGAATTGTACTTAATTGTGATATAGAAGTTCTTACTCACTAAGCTAGTTAGCTTACGCCCCCATAGTTTTTACTTATTGCAGCACGAGTTTATCTGGCTTAGACCGAGGCAAGCTACAGTTCAGGTACGGGAGATAGGAGTTTCCCATAGAAGTTTACTTCATTCTTTTTGTACAGACTTCTGTTGGAAACTAAAGGACTCTGGATGACTGTAATGGACTTGATATTATTTTGCGGGGGAATGCCCCTTAGATTTTGTAAATTATAATTATACGTTTTGGTTTATTATCTATGGCTAACGAATGCCACCTTAAACTATTTGACTCCATTGGTTGAGTATTCTATTGTCGTAAAGTAACGCTTTACATCTATATAAGGCTCCCGAAGGGCTCGGATAGGGAATTCGAGAGTCTTATTTAGTATGTGGCGGGCTATTACGTTTAGGATACCCTATGGGGCGTGACAGTTTAAGTTGGTATCAGAGCACTAGGTTATAAAACAAGACAATAGAATTAAAAGATACCGGACTTAGAAATCTAACTAATAGGTTGAATGAAGTTTAAAAACGTTTTCTTGCTAAGTCTGATTAGAAGTATTGTATTGTTGTAGGTCTCCCTGGGTGAGACCAGGGAACGGGCCAGAAACTTCACTAAGAGGAACGATGAGACTATGGTAGAGTTTAGGTTAAGGTTAAGAGAGTTGTGCGAAGACTTTGCCCTAGCCAGACATCCCCGACTATAGGGGAAATGTACAAACTGTGGAAAGATGGATTGAGATATACAAGATGGGCTACTGTAGTTGATCGGTTGAGGTATGATCCCATGGGGAGAAGGAGTTGGACAAAATTGGAGACGATTTATACTCTGGAGAGAATCATGGTTGAGTATGGGCGAGCCCATGACTAGGAAGGCTACATTTATTTTGAAGAATGGGGGAAACCGAACCCCTCCAGATTTTAGGATATGGATCCCTATATGACCTTTATATGTGTATGCCCATGACAACTTGTATGACCTCCATGATTGGAACATAGCGTATGCATGGAACCATATCACTTGGCATGCGGTTTATTTAGACATTCTCCCACCCCGAGTGATAGCTCCACCTCCAGCTACTGACATAGGCATGCAATTGAATGGGGCACCCGTAATTGGAGAGGATGAGGAAGAAGAAGAAGAAGAAGAAGAGGACCCCGAGGAGGATCCTAACTGGGAAGAAAATGTAGTCCCTAGAACCCCTACCCCACCTATCGAGCCGGAAGCTGAAGTGAATCCGGAACCCAACCCAATTGTATGGGATTTTAATCGGGAGCTGGAGATACCGGATAGTGGTAGGGTGGAACCTGAGTTTGACCCCTTGATGTGGAGAGATGTGTATATGGAGGGAAAAAATCCCCCTGTACTTGATATAGTAGTAGCAGAACCTGTGGCCCCCGAGCCTATGGAGGTAGAAGGCATGGGTGGAGAGCCGGTGAGAGAAAACGAGGTAGTGGAAACTCAAGTGAGTGAGCCTGAAGTTAGAGGAGAGGAGAATGAAGTGAGCCCGAGGGAAAGGTAAGGCATGGAGGAAGAGGAGGAAAGTGAAGACCAAGAACCTTTAGTCCGACCTACTAGGAAGCGGAGGATGACTACGAGGGAATACCTTAGTTTGTTTATCCGACGGGACGACGGTGGTTCTTCTAGCAGGAGACGACCTCCTAGCTCGACCTCCGATGACTCTAGTGATGAGTAGAGACCGAGATGATAGCTAACCCATGAAGTCCAAGTGGAGTCCTGATTTTCTTATTTTGTAATAGGCAATGCGGGATGCCAATTTGCCTTAGGATTTCAGGATAGTTAGTATTTTATTGCTTCTTTTTCCCTGTATTTTGTCATGTTTTTGGGAATAGGGAAAATGTTTAGAATCAGAATTGGAGTATAGCAAGCCAAATTTTGGGGAAAAAAAATCTTGATGTAATATTTGTATGGCTAGCTAAAGTAATGAAAGATCGCGTTTATTTTAATGAAAAGGAGTTATGAAAAGCATGCATGTTAAACATAAGGCATAAAGAACATTAACCGCATATAGATTGCATGAGCATTCATTCATTCACATTATTTTTATGAAATTTCAACTTGTTACTCTATGTGTGAATTCTTTTATTCTCCTTATGATTATATGAATCTATGAAATTCCATTTCTTCCTAAGTTTGATTTCCAAATTTTCGCAACTTTTGAACTTTGTTAACAAATCTAGTCCTTTCGAAATCTAAAACCTCCTAAGAATACTAAAAATTCATTAAACAATGTATAAACAAATGAAACCGACGGATTCGGAATCGAGAACAAGGGTCTCTTCCGAATGAAGCTGATCAACCGGCTGCACCTCCACCTAACCCTCAGGGAGTTGCGCCTCAGAATCAACAGGGTGATGTGTTAAATGCGATTGGACAATTGGCCAATCTTCTTAACACCTTCATCCAAAATCAGAACCTGGTTCAGAACCCGCACCCAGGGCAAAGTGCCCCGGATTCGGCCCCACATCCACGACTCGCAGATCATCGCGAAATGACCGCAAAGGCACCAGCTCCCCAAGAGGAGCATTCCTATAATGTGCCATTGCTGCCACCCCCACCATATAGAAGACCTCACTGGAGCTCCTTACCGGACTTTATCAAGAGCAACCGGTATTTTGATGGGGCATTCGGTAAACCAGATGAAGCGGAAGACTGGTTAGGTCAGGTTGAGCGATCCTTTGCTGCATATGAAATTCCACCTTATCTGCAGTTGGAATATGGAACATATATGCTGAGGTATAACACAAGGGTTTGGTGGGACTCCAAGAGAAGGAACTTGACTTCCCCGGTCACTTGGGAAACCTTTCGTCGGGAATTTCTGAACAATTATTTTCCCTCCAGCTTGAGAGTGAAATATAGTGCTGATTTCCTCCATGTTAAGCAAAAGGGGAGGACAGTAGAGCAGTATGAAACCGAGTTCGTTCACTTGCTGCAGTATGCACCTGAGTTTTTCAGGGATAGTGAAGAATTGAAGAAGCAAGTATTTATGGGAGGCTTAGATGAGGAATTGCGGATCAAGTTAGAAGAATTTGGAGTTAGGACTTATCCTAAAATGGTAGAGAAGGCCCGGGTAATTGGAGGGGCCAAAAAAAGGAAGTACCAGGAGCCAGAAAAGAGGGTATTTGGAAAGAGGCCGTTTGACGCCTCGGGTTCAGGATTCAAAGGAAAGAGGTACAGACCATACTAGGGGTTTAAGGATGAGTCTAGTAGTAAGCCGACCCAGATTAAGACCAATGTCATGTGCTGGAAATGTAAGGGGACGCATGCTCCAGGCAATGTCCGCTGTTGAGGAACAAATGTTACTTTTGTGGTGATGCTGGCTACATGGTTTATACATGCCCGAAGAAGCTGGCCGTGACTTGCTTTGTTTGTAAGGAAAAGGGCACCTAGCCTCTGAATGTCCCCAGTGGAAAAGCGTGGCCGCTCGACCCTTTGGAACTTCAAGTAATACCAACCCCATGAGGTCGGGTAACAAAAGTGGGAGCCGAGCAGCTTCAGCAATGCATGGGATGAGGTTATATAACTTCGAAGGCCAGTGGATGGTAGAGGAATATGAGGAGGAGGATGTGGAATTGGCAGCTCTGGATCAAAGCGAAGGTGGTGATAGCCGCCTGGTGACAGGTTAGTAACAGAAACCCTCCTTAGTTAAAATTTAAGTTATTAAATTGAATTGTTGCCTGAATGAAATTGAATATGTTATGGGAAAGCTGGAAGTAGGAACCCTATGTAGATAGCCTTAAGAGTATTGTAGGGTTCATATGTGATGGATATTTGTTGACCTCAGGGAACATACGGGTGAATAGCGTGGAGGCCTATGTTTTATTTGACACGGGAGCAACTCACTCATTCATCACCAATAGTTTGGCTAACCAACTTGGATTACCTATAGCTACGACTACTGCTAGTTTGAGGATTAAAACACCTACCAGGAGTGTTGTGTCAACCTGAAAAATTATAAAGGATTGTCCGTTGGAAGTTCATGAACACAGCTCCAAAAGCGATTTAATAATATTGGAGATGAATAAATACGAAGTTATCCTTGGAATGAGTTGGCTAAGCAAGGTAAAAGCAATAGTGGATTGTCAAAAGAAAACAGTGAGTTTCTACGATCAAATGGGGAAAAAAGTAGAATTTGTGGGAGAAACCCTAGTCCCGAGAAGGTTTGGTGTAAACTCGTTTGAGTTGATGATGGAGGATGAAGAGATAATACCAATTGAAGGTGTCTTGGATGAAGAGGAAACCCATGAGGAAAGGGATATACCAGTGGTAAATAAATACTTGGATGTGTTTCCAGAGATTTTGCCAGGATTACCACCAAAAAGAGAAATTGATTTTGAGATTGTTTTGGCCCCAAACACCGAACCGATATCCAAAGCACCATACCGAATGGCACCGGTCGAGTTAAAAGAGCTAAAGACACAGTTGCAAGAACTTTGGATCAAAAATTCTTAAGACCAAGTGTATCGCCATGAGGCACACCCGTTTTGTTTGTAAAGAAGAAAGACGGATCGATGAGATTGTGTATCGACTATCGGGAGTTGAATAAAGTGACCGTTAAGAATCGGTATCCCTTGCCTAGAATTGATGATTTTTTTTATCAACTGTAAGGGGCTTGTGTGTTTTCATGAATCGATTTACGTTCGGGATATCATCAGCTGAGGATTAAGCCTGAGGATGTACCAAAGACGGCTTTTCGCACTCGTTATGGACACTACGAGTTTCTGATGATGTCGTTCGGGCTGACTAATGCACCAGCTGCATTTATGGACCTTATGAATAGAGTCTATAAGCCACTTTTGGATAAGTGTGTGATAGTCTTCATATACGACATCCTCATATATTCGAAGACCAAAGAGCAACACGAGGAACATCTCCGTTTGGCATTGCAAACCTTGAGGGACAACAAGTTGTGCGCCAAATTGTCCAAATGTGATTTTTGGCTGGATAAAATATCATTTCTTGGACACGTAGTAACCGGTGAGGGGATATCAGTTGACCCCGAAAAGATGAAGGCCGTAGTGGATTGGAAACCACCGCAAACGGTTACCGAAGTAAGAAGTTTCTTGGGATTAGCTGGCTACTATCGCAAGTTTGTGAAGGACTTCTCTAAGATAGCCAAGCCACTGACTCAATTAACTCAAAAGAATGAGAAATTCATTTGGACGGACAAGAGGGAACAGAGCTTTCAAGAATTGAAACGACGCTTGGTATCGGCACCGATCTTAGTTTTACCAGACACAGAAAAGTCCTATACAGTGCACAGTGACGCCTCAAGGAATGGCCTTGGATGTGTCTTCATGCAGGAAGGGAAAGTTATTGCATATGCTTCTCGGCAATTGAGACCACACGAGCAGAACTACCCTACACATGATTTGGAATTAGCTGCCGTTGTCTTCGCTTTGAAGCTATGGAGACATTATCTATACGGACAAAGGTGTGAGATATACACGGATCATAAATGTCTTAAATACCTGTTCACACAGAAAGAGCTAAACATGAGACAAAGGAGATGGCTGGAATTAATAAAAGATTATGATCTGGGAATAAATTACTATCCAGGGAAAGTTAATGCGGTTGCGGATGCCCTAAGTCGGAACAATCACGGGGAAGTGGCCGCTTTGATCACAAGTCAGAAAGATTTGATTAAGGAGTTTGAGAAGCTAAGGATTGAATTCATAGACCAAAGCGCTGAGCTTGAGATATCCAACCTGGCACTGGAACCAACCCTCATAGAGAGAATCAAGGAAGCCCAAAGGTATGACGAGGTGATACAAATGATAAAAAAGGAAACCCAAGCAGGAAAGTACCTTGACTTTGTCATAGATGATGAGGACGTGATCAGAATTAAAGGAAGACTGTACGTGCCAGAAGATGAGTAGTTGAGGAAAGAAATAATGAGTGAAGCTCATAACTCCGATATACCATGCATCCGGGAGGTACCAAAATGTATCAAGATTTGAAAAGCCGCTATTGGTGGAATGGCATGAAGCGGGACGTGGCAGATTATGTAATGAAATGTCTGGTATGTCAACAGGTGAAGGTAGAGCACCAGAGACCGCGTGGATTGCTAAAGCCTTTACCTATTCCTGAATGGAAGTGGGATCAGATATCCATGGATTTTGTGTGTGGTTTTCCCAAGACTCAATCTGGTTGTGATGCAATATGGGTGATAGTGGATCGATTGACCAAGTCGGTGCATTTCTTACCCATAAATATGACCTACTCAATGGAAAGATTAGCCAAGATCTATGTCAGAGAGATCGTACGGTTAGATGGCATACCTGCAGGGATTATCTCAGATAGAGACCCGAGATTTGTGTCCAAGTTTTGGACAAGCTTGCAAAAGAGCTTGGGTACCAAAGTGCATTTTAGTACGGCTTATCACCCCCAGACCCATGGACAGTCTGAACGGACGATCCAAACCCTGGAAGACATGCTGAGAGCGTGTGCCTTGGAATTCAAAGGGAGTTGGGATAGTCATGTACATCTAATTAAGTTTGCCTACAATAACAACTATCACTCCACCATTCAAATGCCACTATATGAAGCTTTGTATGGACGGCGCTGTAGATCCCTTTTGTTCTGGGATGAAGTGGAAAAGGTAGCTATTGGGCCGGAATTAGTACAAGAAGCCGTAGATAAAGCGAGGTTGATTCAGCGAAAAATGAAAGAAGCTTAGGACCGGCAAAAGAGTTGGGCAGACTTGAAAAGAAGAGGACTTGAATTCAAGGTGGGTGATCATGTGTATCTAAAGATAAACCCGATTAAAAGTATTAAGAGGATGCATACACAAGGGAAGTTAAGCCCGAGATACATTGGACCTTTTGAAATCTTGGAAAGGGTCGGAGATCTGGCATATCGGCTAGCCCTGCCACCAAATTTGTCCGAGATCCACAATGTATTCCATGTGTCAGTATTGAGGAGGCACGTTGCCGACCTGGAAAGGATTCTGGAGTTGGAACCAATTCAACTGAAGGAAAACCTGACGTATGAGGAACACCCAGTGAAAATATTAGATAAGAAAACTCAAAGGCTACGAAACAAAGACATTCACTACGTTAAAGTGTTATGGAGGAATCATGCCTTTGAGGAAGCAACCTTAGAAGCTGAAGACAAAATCCGGAGAAAGTACCCCAAGTTGTTTGAAGGACAAGGTACGTCAGTTCCGTTTTGAGGACAAAACTTTATTTAAGGTGGGGAGGTTATAAACCCCGGTATTCCCAATAGTTAAGAAACCCCAAAAATTGGAAGCGAAACCCTAATCCGGTCAAATTTGAGTCTAGTGAGAGGAGCTTAGGAACCCTAAATCCAGCTTTCCTTCGGTTTCATAATAAAAGAAGTTTTATAAAGTAAATGAAGTTGAATTATTGTTCTAAAGCATATTTTAGACCTTTGAAAGTTTTAAATTCGGGAATTTTTCAATTCCGAGCCTTCCCGAGCTCAATTACGGAAAAGTGTGCCCCGGACCACGGATTCAGAAAAATGTTTCGGAATATTCATTAGAACCGTAATTTTATAAGGATTCCAAAAATATCAATTTTAAATTTTTCGGATTATAAAAATTACAGTTATAGCTTTTCCCATGTTTTCACTACAACCGGTAAAGTAGATGTCTTGTCTACTATTCACAAGTACAACCTACACTACACACTACCCATACCCTATTCTTACATCCTTACAACTACTCATTTCAATTTTCTTTTCCAATGAATTTTATCTCTTAATCAATTATCACATTTATTACATTTTAATTATCTAAATTACAAAATATCAAAATTTCAAACACACACACACACACACACACAAGTAATGGCCGGCGCCCCCCCTTGTTTCCCTCTCAATTTAATTTATTTTACTCAATTTTATTTAACTAAACGCTAATCCACTTATTATGTAAACTAAATGTTCTCTCTCTCTCTTCATTTTTGCTTGTTTAAATTTCTTCCAAAAGAGAAAAGCTCTCTCCTCCTCCTCCTTAAGTGTCGTGAGCCCCCCTCCCTCTTCCTCTCACAATTTCAACTCAAGACTTCTTCATTTCCACCTTTGATCTTCATTGGTATGTTGATTTTAGGCTTTGTTCTTCCTAGATCTTGTAATGGCAAAGCTATATCTTGTGTGTTTTCTCATTTAATCCCAATGAGCTCATGCTAGGGACATGAAAACACATGAACAAGAATATCAAGCCATCACAAGACATGGATCTAGTGTTTAGATGAGTTTATGTTAAGATATCCTCTTGTTCATGCATGTAAAGTAGAGATCTTGCATATATATTGATGTTCATGCCATGAAGTTTATGATTCATGCATCATCTTTAGTAGATCTAAGGTTTAGACATGTATATCTTCATCTACCTTTATGTCCATTTGTTTATTTTAATTTCCTTGCATTGATGATCATAAAAATGTAGTCTTGTGTATGTATAGATATGTTAGATAGTAGATCTTCATATATAGGAGGCAAGAACATTGAAAAATGAAAGGTTTTATCAAATTTGAATGGTTGGAAATTCGGATGAAATTGGAACCCTACTTTGAAAACCACCAAAACTATCTTTAAACTCATATTTCACATGAAAAATGAAGGGTATGTATAATAGGTATATTGAAGGAATGATTTCCATAAGTTTAGATGAGTTTAGGCATAATATAAATGTAAAACAAGTAGTAAAGTTAGAATGAAAAATATTGATTTATGGATGTATAGTCAAATTCGTATTTTTGGGTGATGCCCACATAAACACTTGGTCTCTAAGCTTAGATGGCATGTTTTATGAGCTAAATGAAGTCTTTAGATAATAGATATATTGGAGCCCCAATTTTTTATACATTAAACAAGTTTTCTCATAAGGAAAATGCAAGAAAAGAAAAATTACAAAAAATTCGGATTTTTATGAATAGCTTATTCAAAAACATATTTACTCAATGAAAAATGTGGGTTTTTATGCATGAATGAAGGTCATGATTAATGTGGATGTTGGGAACTCATTTTTAATTAGGTGATAAGTAAGTTCTAAGGATAAAATCATAAAAACATTAGGGGATGTAAGGTTGGTGATAATAACTTCTTATAAGGGGTCATTAAGAAATTCTTGATAACTAGGAATTCATAAGAGTCCATCATCAAAGATCATCAAAACCATGCATTTATGGAGTTCATTACATGATATGCATGTTAGGAATTCATTCATATACCATTTATGCATGAATCATTAACTAGGAACATTTCCCATCAAAAGCAAAACAAATTTTCGGAATTGGAGGATTTACGGAACAGATCTGATCCTACTGTTCCGTGACCTTAATGTTTTCAAAACTTGAAATTAATATTAGAAATAGATAGATCTTTCGAAGTAGATAGAGATCGATATAAAATTTGCTAAATTCCGAGTTAAAATGACCAAGTTATGACCGTTTTAAGTCGGAGCTTACGCAAATAGCGAGAATTCCGAATTCATCTAGTCTAGATGCATAGTTTGGATTAGTTACATGATGAGAATCTCATTAGGATTATTATTACTTGGTAGGTGTTCCCGAGCAAGATGACACCCTACCTCCCGACTATTACTACTAAAAAGACCGGCGTCCAATGGCCGAGTGAGTTTTACTTCCACTCTCAATTAATGATTGTGATTGTAATGTAGTGGCACTAGTGGTGTAGGCAAAGATAAAAATGGATATGTATGATGGGGTCTATGGGAATTATATATTGTCTGCTATTGATGTGCGAATGGAACTTAAGAAATATCGAAATTGGGTGTTAAGCCATTGACTGATTAGCTAGTATTCTATATTGAATTTCTGTGTATACTTGTTGGTCACCTAAAAGAATTGACTAATGAATATTCGACTTTAATTGCAATTGGATTCATTCATATCACGATGGGAATGGAGCATTAGCATTGGTTGGTTTTTCGTGATCCATAAAACGAATATGTTGGTTAATCGTGATCCATAAAATGAAATTGTTGGTTAATCATGATCCATAAAACGAATATGTTGGTTAATCGTGATCCATAAAACGAAATTGTTGGTTAATCGTGATCCATAAATCGAATTATTATTTAGTTGACCGTGAGCTTAAACGGCTTCATACGTAGGATTCGTTAATCTACTAACCCGGGATGAGGGCACAAGTCCATCCACATATGATATCCGGTTGGTTATATGTTTGTTGAACTCATTTATTTGATGCATACACTTGCTTGGATAATCACTTGTTTAAATGAAATGTACTTAATTGTGATATGGAAGTTCTTACTCACTAAGTTAGTTAGCTTATGCCCCCATAGAAGTTTACTTCATTCTTTTTGTATAGACTTCTGTTGGAAACTAAAGGACTCTGGATGACTGTAATGGACTTGATATTATTTTGCGGGGGAATGCCCCTTAGATTTTGTAAATTATAATTATACGTTTTGGTTTATTATCTATGGCTAACGAATGCACCTTAAACTATTTGACTCCATTGGTTGAGTATTCTATTGTCGTAAAGTAACGCTTTACATCCATATAAGGCTCCCGAAGGGCTCGGATAGGGAATTCAAGAGTCTTATTTAATATGTGGCAGGCTGTTACGTTTAGGATATCCTATGGGGCGTGACAAAAATACATACTGACATCCACCCATGGTTGAGAGGGCACGGGTAAAGGCTAATATAATCCAGTATCGATAACTGAACCTTTAGAGACTTGGCATACGGTACACCTCTTCACAAACATGTCTACCTCCTTACAAATAGAAGGCCAAAAATAAGATGCCTGGAATAAGTGTAGTGTTCTATCTCTTCCCACATGTCCCTCATAGTGCAACTCTTAGATAATTTTAGCCCGTAGGCTACAATCAAGAATACAAAGCTGGTTTCCCTTAAATAGAAACCTATCTTGCACCAGAAAATTAATGTTATGCACATCTTGAATACGGGCCAATACTCGAGAAAAGAATAGATCATATTCATATAAAGTAGAGAATGAGTCAAAACTTGGTACCTCAATCTGCGTCTTGCTCAATAAAGTCCTCTGCTTGCTTAAAGCATCTACAACCCTGTTCGAAGCCCCACTCTTGTGTTTCACAACAAAGGTGAAATGCTCCAAATATGCAACCAAGGAGGCCTGTCTAGCTAACACCTTGTCTTGACTATGAAGGTGTTTTAAAGCCTCATGATTAATATACAAGATGAACTCTCTGTGGAATAAATAATGCCTCCAATGCTTCACCACATGTATCACAGCATAAAACTCAACATCATAAGTTCTATACCTCAATTTCGCCCCTATCAACTTCTCACTATAATATGCAATAGGCTTGCTATTTTGGCTCGAGACAGCACCAATCCCCACTTTTGATGCATCTGAGTGAAGCTCAAAAGGCTGATTAAAGTCTAGAAGCACCAATATTGGGGCTGAAGTTAAATGCCTCTTAATGAGCTCAAAGGATTGTTCTGCACCCTCTGACCACTCGAACTTCCCACCTTTCATGCAATCGTCAATGGAGCCATAATACTGCTGAAGTAAGGAATAAACCTTTTATAAAAAGATGCTAAACCATGGAAGCTCCTCACCTCTATAATGGAAGTAAGTTTAGGCCATTGTCAAATGGCATCCACTTTTGGTTGATAAACTTGTAAACCTACATCAGAAATCACATAACCCAAGAAAAGTAGCCTAGTAGTCATAAAGGTACATTTCTTAGCAGCTGCATAAAATTTTTCTCTATGCATAATAGCCAAAACCTCTCGTAGGTGCTGCTAATGCTAATCATGATTAGCACTATAAACCAATATGTCATTAAAATACACGACAACACACTTACCAATAAGCGGCCTCAAAATCTAGTTCATCACTCTTATGAAGGTGTTAGGGGCATTAGATAGCCCAAATGACATGACTAGCCATTCGTACAATCCTTCCCTAGTCTTGAAAGTGGTTTTCCACTCATCACCGACTCGAGTACATATTTGATGATAACCACTCTTTAGATCTAACTTTGAAAACACCTTGGCCCACTCAATTGATCCAATAAATCATCCAGTCTCGGGATAGGAAATCTATACCCGACTCTGATTTTGTTAATGGTGCAGCTGTCCACACACATGCACCGGGACCCATCTTTCTTAGGTGTCAATAAGGCAGGAATAGCACAAGGACTCAAGCTCTCCCAAATGAACCCCCTCTCTAGCAAACCTTCTACCTGTCTCCTCAACTCTTCATGCTCAGAAGGACTCATTTTGTAATGTAGCCTGTTAGGAAGAGAAGCACAGGCTTAAGGTCTATCTGATGTTGAATATATCTGAGAGGTGGTAATCTCTCAAGTAACTCCTTAGGAAATACATCCCGAAATTCTCTTAGAAGGCCTGCTGCTACTTCAGGAACTACAGTATCCTCAACCATTTCTTTACCCACCAAAGCAAACACTACTTTTGATTCTTGTAGCTCCTCTTCAAACTTAGCTAATGACAGCATAATAGAACCACTAACTTGCTTCATAGGCTTGAGTTCACCAACAACCTTGTTTGGCATAAGCATAGTCCTGACCCCTTTAAATGTAAAGCTATAGGTATTAGTCCTACCACCATGGTTCACACTTCTATCAAATTGTCAGGGCCTACCTAATAGCTAGTGACAGGAATCCATGGTCACTACGTCACACCAAACAGAGTCTTTGTACTTAGTTCCAATAGAAAATGTGATGAAGGCATGTTTCGGGACACTTACCTCTCCACCTTTCTTCAACCATGCCAGCTTATAGGGCTTAGGGTGTTGCTCAGTCTAAACCCCCAGTTTCTACACAGCCTCTGTGGAGATGATATTCTCACAACTACTAAAGCCAATGATGGGAATTAGGTCAATCAAGTTACAGGTTCGATGATTAGAGGCCGAGCTCGAGGGTTACAAAATCTTGCCATGAGAGTTTTATCAAACAATTTAGAGTCAGAGAAAGCTCATTTGGTTTATATTTCATTTATGTATCATGAATTCAATAAACTACATGTGTCGGTGCTTCAAAAGGATGAGCAGTTGAAGACTAGAGCATCATGACATGTAAGCTGCCACTTAGGCCGCCATCCTTTAATTATAGGTCGTCATCCTTTAATTATAGGCCACCTTTTTACTTTCTAGGCCGACAACTTATGTATTTGGTCGAAATATCCTTTATTATTTTCACTAGTTTTAATTGGATTTTGCCTTTGTTTTAGGGTTTACTATAAATATCCTTTATCATGTAATAAACTAGTCAGTTATTGAGTGTTTTATGAATGAACTTGAGGTTTTCCTCTGAAACTTCTTTTACTCTTATCAATCAATCAATTGTTTGATTGTGGCAAGTGACTGTATTAATTCTTACTGTGAGTCATATCAGTGAGATCATACTAGGGCTATTCCTTTTCTGATGAGTCATATCTAGTGAGGGTTTAGACAATTATCCTTTTACTATTTTGTTGTTTGGTATGATTGTGAGGTAGAATTTGCGTTGCTTGGTTTATGTGATTGATCGCTTGATTTGTTAGTAAATTGATTGTCCAGTAGTTTCTTCCCTAGGCACATCATAATTTTTTGTATCAGAGCATGGCTTGCAACAAAGGGGCAGTTGGTAAGTGGAAAGTTTTGATCTTTGCTTTTAGATTGTGTTATCTTGTTATTTGTGAATTGTTGGCAGGTTATTGCTAGTTGTTGTGGAGGTTTTTGAAATTAGGGTTTGTTATTGAAGTTGATTTTATGTTTAAGGAGTGGTGAAATTAGGGTTTGCAGTTATGTCGAATGACAGTGTGAATGGGAATTATGTGAACAATCAGATTATTGGAGGTCAAAATCAACATACTACAAGAGATGGGAGATCTATGGAAGACCAAATACAAGAATTGCGGACCATTGTGGCTACTCTTACCACATAGGTGGGACAGATAGCAGTAGGTTAACAACTAAGGGTTAATCAACAGGCACCACCACCAGTTATTAACCAACAGTTATTCCTCCAATTGACGTTGAAGGAGTTGGGTTGGAAGAAGTAGGAGAAGAAGTGATCCTCTTAAAATGTGTATAAAAAAATGTGAGTTCGGATACTACCAGCAAGTATACTGGGTCTGATCAAGTAATACAGAAAAGTGAGTCGAGTATCGTTTCCATGAGGATCAATTTAATTACTAGATCGATATTAGCTTTTACTAATATTTAGGCAATCAAATTGTATCATTTTAAACTATTTAACTAATTCTATTTTAACTTAATAGCTATCGATGAATGCAATGAGATTGTGAGAGAGATATATCAGATAAATGTGGGAAGGAGCAAAATTCACCCTAATCTTTGCTAATCACACTGAAGTTATATTATATGAATAGTTAGAATTGTAGATATTTGTATGAAATTGTCAAGACCTAAAACTATCAATTTAGTAAACCATAAAATAATCTATTAGCTTCTGCTAAATAAATTATCAATGGAATCTAATTTATAATTATAAACCTCCCGATTCTACAATTGTCTAATGCCCTAAATCAACTTCTCCTAATTTCTTAGTGAGAAATTAACATAAAACATTGCATGAATTACATGGGACAATTTCTAAATCAGATTAAACTCCGCCACTTCCGCAATTATTATTTAATCTTAATTCATGAATTCCTATGAACCCTGATTCTTCTTCCAAATTATCAAAATTCTTATCTATCCAATTTCTTACAAAATAGATAATCAGGATTCAATACAAATATTCCATAATTCTAACAGTCCTATAATACAAATTCAAAAATCATTTTAGCAAGATTAGGGTTTCATCACTTCCCATAAGAAAAAGTTTAGCTACTCATAGATGATGATTCAATAATCAGATAAGAATATGCAATTGATCTCATTATGAACAAAGAAATCAAATAGATGAATTGCTTAAGAAAAGAGAGAACAGATATCACCGATTCAAATATCAAAATCTTCAATTACAAATTCTTTAAAGCTCTAAATCTCTCACAATTCTCTATGAAATGCTAAAAACTATTTATCTATCTACCGAATGTACGTTGAATTATTTCTCTGATTTTCTTGATTGATGAAGCTAGAGGAGGAAAATCCCCTTTATATAGGAAAAATTTTGTGAGAAGCATTAATGAAAAATTGCAGTTTCAACTTGTACGCCGACGGCTTACAAGCTGCGTAAAGTCCTTCTTTTGATTACACCGGCAGTGTACTGGCAGCTTTTGTCTTCAATTACAAGTTTAGGCCGCTCGTACGTCGACGGCTTAGAAATGGATCTAGCCGGCGTATATACTCAGAAATGAAAGGTTGGTCATTTTATAGGAAAAGCCATCTCCAAGGCAATGGCTTTCATGCTAGCTTAAACAATGCATGCAATTTTGACCGTTCATTTTGTAACCATGCATTCATGTTTGATTATGCCTCCTGATCTTCAACCTACACTGCCTTAACGCCAGCAGCTTAGAATCTGGCGTACATTGTAACTCCTTCTGCACTGGCAACTCTTAAGCTCTAAGCTGCCCGCTTTCACTCTACACTGCCCTATTCACCTTCAACGCAGGTAGTTTTTAGGCGGCTTTAATTCAAATGAAATAAGGCTTGGAAGGCCAATAGTGTATGCAACGGCTTTGAAGAGTGCAAACCTGTTCATCTTGTAAGTTGTCTCAACGCCGGCAGCTTTGAATCCTAGAAAGTCGGCGTTGAAGAAAATTACAGAAGCTGCTTCTTCTTCCCTTTATACCGGCAGAATAGAGCCAATTTGTTTAACTTTCGACAGTCTACACCACCTCAAGGCCAGCGGTGTAGAGGCAGCCTTAAGGATTTTCATTTTGTTCATCATGAAGGCTGGCTGTACACTGGCGGCTTAGGCTTTAGAAAAGTCGGCGTACCCCTGAGTTTTTTCTATTTTTATTTCAAAGTTTCTTGTTTTACTTCCCTTTGTCCAAATTAGACCTGAAACATGAATTTTAATCAAAACAAGTACCCATTCTAGCAATTTATGATAAGTTTATTACAAATTAAAAATCAAAAAGTTGTCTGAAATATGATCTTATCAACTCCCCCACACTAGAACTTTTGATTGTCCTTAAGAAAAACAATTAAGAACAAAATTCTTGAAATCTATCATAGATAGTACTGTCACGCCCCGAAGGGTACCCTAAACGTGGCAGTCCGCCTTACACAATATTAAAGCCTAAGAATGACCACCTCAGTCACGCGAAGGCTTCCATACTATGTACAAGGCGTCTAACACATAAAGGAGACATATCGGAATGATACATTTTATGTTGATACAAAGGAGTAACAATGTAAAGGAAATACAAATTTACTATACTCCAAATACAAAACCATATACTTCAAAATACAATTCATCAAACTTCAACTACATTCATTCCAAGACTTCACTACATAAAGCTACTACAAAGCAAATCGTAAAGCTTAGCCAAAAACTTCAAGCATTCTTATATCTTGCCGGAATCTCGAAATCATTCTCGGCTTCAACCATCTCGGTCCTCACTTAGCATTTTTGGAATAACCTGCTCATTTAAACAACTATTGGGATATAAGCTACACTAACTTAGTGAGATTCATTTCCGCAATAATATACCCAATTGTAAAATATACAAACAAGTTTATTTAAACAATCATATGAATGCACAAGCACGTGAGCATACAAGCATATGACTTTCCGGTAGCCATATGTGAATGGATTTACGCCCTCCATTCGGGGTTTGGGGTGGTCCATGAACATGCAACCACAATTCCAATATTTTCTCTTGTGGTTTATAGTGTCTACTCCACTGCCCATTAACATAAGTGACCTCATAGGCCCTTGATGTTAACGAAGGTGGTCCTCCACCTATTTATATGTATTGGTTTATAATGTCTACTCCACTGCCCGTTAACTTAAGTGACCCTGCAGATCCTTAACGTTAACGAAGGCCTGCTGCCTCCCGATCATACTTTTGTTCCCACCAAAAGCATTCTCGTAATGCAATGTGACTCACTGATGATATGCATGTACAGTTTATTTATAGAATCGTAGCAAGTTCATTATGCAATTTAAGAGCGATCATAGAGTATTTCAGACAATCCAAGTCTATACTAGCTCATACAATATTATTTCAACAAGTCTCATCTCGATATACTTATCATTCATTCAACATGAAAAGTTCATTTCTCATCAACAATTTCATCTTTACCTAAATCTAGTGCTACTACAATTACAAGCACACTCAATGAGCATAATTACTCAGGAAATGAACTCACTCGGCCATTGGATCACCGGTCTTCTAGTAATAATAATCCGGTGGCAAAGAGTCAACGTTCACGGGTTCACCTAATCACATAAGAAATACTCTAATGAGTATTCTACCATCTAAGAATACTAAAACTCTAAGAAAACTTAGCGAAATCAAAATTCGCGTCATTTTCGAAGTCCCGATTTAAAATGGCCGTAACTTGGTCATTTTAACTCGGAATCTCGCAAATTTTATATCGATTTCTATCTACTTCGGAAGAGCTTTTTAAATATGAAGTTTAAATCAAGTTTTGAAAATATCTAAGCCTCAGAAATGAGGGATCAGATCTGTACAGCGGTTGTGTTGATTCCGAAAATGCGGTTTTCATGAATGCACTTGAGATTCCTACATGAAAACGGAACTAAATGCCATGGTATGATTTTCCCTATCATGAATGTCATGATATGAACTCTAATGAGCCTAAGTTCTTATAACTTTTTAGGCTTAAAGAATTTAAATAAACTTTTTCCTAGAAAATCATTTCATGCTATTGTTTAACAAGTAAGATTACCACACTTGGTCACGCTTACTTATTACAAGGATTTTCTTTGGGAAAACTCCATTTTGTTTAAAGAAATTTTGACCCTTATATTAGTTATACCCTAAGGCCTTTATTTCTTTAATAAAATCTTCATTTGTAAACTTTTAAGTGGGTCTTTCACTAGGGTGGTTCCAAAAATCCGAATTTAGAAAATTTCATTTTCAAGTTGATTCCTTTAAGAAAAATGTATTCTATACTTAAAACTTTAAGTATTTATTTTACCTATACCCTAAGGACTTCATTTATTTAAGAAAATATCATTTTTGAAGTTCGAAAAATAGTGTTTTCTAACCCTACATCCATTATTACGAATTTTGTCTACATGACTTTTAGCTCAAAACTTCTATGGACTTCATTTCTTGTTTCCAACATTTTCTTTAGTAAAAACTCATTTAACTCATGAAAAATATTACTAAACATTATCTATTACCCATAGGCTTCATTTCTCTTGTAAAATATATGTTTAGAAGTTGATAAAAGTGTTTTTAAAATAGGCCTTTAAAACCATACGAATTTGACTTTGAGTATTTCAAACAAAAAGTTTTCCTTTTTGGTTTCATTAACTCATCTACCTATAGATCTACATACTAGCAAGTTATTTACTCAAGACAAAAGAATTGATGACCATAAATGCACATAAACTCAACATAAAGATGAGATCTAGTATGTCTACATGAATGTGAGTGGTAAAAATGATAGATCTATTACTTATGATGCATGATATGAAGTTTAAAAGCATGGACATGAAATTTTATGCTAGATCTCTACTCTACTCCACTCCTACATGCATGAACATGAAATATCTTCAACAAAAACTTGATCAAACATAAGATCTACTCTTGTGATGGCTTGATATTCATGTAGTAGCATTTTCTTTGTCCCTAGCAAGAGCTCATGGGACTTTGAGTGAAAACACTCATGAATAATCTTGCCATTACAAGATTAAGTAGTGTTAAGGCTTAGGAATCATCACCTAAGGCTTGAAATAGATGAGGAATGGAGAAGAAAATTGAAGCTTATGTGTGTGTGTGTGGTGTAAGGGAGGTCACGGCATTGAGAGAAAAGAAGAGAGGGTTTGAGAGCTTTTTGGAACAATGGAACAAATGAAATGAAAAGTGAAGAGAGAGAAAAGTAAAGGGTTATTTATATTAGAGGAATTAGGGTTTGTGAGTGGTAAAAAAAAAATATAAAACAAAGCATTTTGGAGCCAAAATGGGAGGGTTTCACGCCTTCCAATGTAAGGAGAGAGAGAGGGATATATTTGATTTCATTTGAAATTTGAATTTGTGTAATAAATTGTATTAATTGTAATAATTTGTTAAGAGACAAAATTTCTTGGAAAAGAAAATGAATTGAGTGATTGAAAGGCTGTAAGAATGGGGTATGGGTATGTGTGTAGTAGGTTATACTTGTGAATAGTAAGGAATAGTAGACAAGACATCTACTTTATCGGTAGTAACGAAAATAAGGGAAAAAGGCTATAACTGCAATTTTTATAGCCCGAAAAATTATAAAATATATATTTTTGAAGTCCTTATAAAATTTCGGTTCTAACGAGTATTCCGGAATATTTTTCTGAGTTTCTAGTTCCGGGGCACGTTTTTCTATAATGGGTCTCGGGATGACCCGGAATTGAAATTTTCTTAAAATCTGATCTTTTCTTGTTTCAAAATATAATCAAGAACTATATTCAAAATTAATTTTCCTATAAAAGTTTCTTATTTGGAAACCGAGGAAAAGCCGGAATTAGGGTTTCTAGGTCTTTCTCACAAAGCTTGAACTAAACCGGTTTAGGGTTTCATTTTCTGGTTTTCGAAGTTTACTCGATTACTAGGAAAGTCGGGGTATATAAAAATAATAATAATAATAATAAAATTGTGTAATGAAATAAAATGAATAGTGCAAAAGACTAATAAATTACCGGTAGAAATGAAAATACAATAAAAAGGTTATAATTGTAACTTTTATAACCCGAAAAATTATATAACTGATATATTTAGAAATCTCGTGGAATTACGAGTCTAACGGTACTAGTGGTATATTTTTATATCTCGAGCCCCGGGACATGCTTTTCAAAGTCTGTATCCGAACGGGTTCGAAATAGGTCAAAAATTTACCAATCTGATAATTATAAACGAACTTATATTACTATGAGTTATTCTATATATTTAAACTACATTTCGGCCTCTGGGGTTAGGGGCGCTAGATTGCCGGACTTACACTATTGTATTCCGGTTAGGGTTTCCGGGTGATTTTCCTGTTTAGACCTTTGCCAATTTGGAAACTGATATTTATGTTTATATAACATATTTAATTTGAGAAATTTATTTTAAATTTTATTTTTGTAAGTATTTAATAACTCTTAATGTTTCTAGAATTCTTTAATTGGGTTTCATTTCCGAAAGTTAATCATTATTTACTTTTTAATAATTTGTTTTTGGGCTTTATATTACCCGATTTTACAAGCCGGAGCTAAATATGAAAATTTTCGTACTTCGTGGTTTTGAATTTGAAAACCACTGAGTTCTTATTTTATTGTTTAAAGATTTTCATTTTCTCAAGATTGAGAAGTTTTTGAATTCGTTCGTGATTTAGGACTTGTCAAAATTCGGTTTTAATTTGGAGTGATTTTTAGGGTTTATTTTCGAAGTTCATTTTGAAATTATTTATTGAAATTTTCCGGGGCTTACCAGTACAATTTTTCTAATTTAAGCATTAATTCTTTAACTTACTTTTCTTGTATCTACTGCTCTAACCACACTAGTTTCTTGTAATTAGAGTACTTTAATCAAAATTGAGGAGTTAATCCAAACAAAACAAGTTTTAATCTCATTTTTTAACAAAAGAACATTCTATTCAAAAAGTAGATGCACAATCCACTGAGGAAAAATACTCATTTAGACTTCATTGGACTTTTAGCTTATATATATTCTTAGTAACACCAAATGAAAGCATGTGGTATCTACTTTTTCCTTAGATTTTCTCCTTCTTTTTTACAAGTCTCCTTTTATTTGTATCTTTGTATTCATTTTCTTTTCTTTATACAAGCATTTATTTTCTTTTTGGGATGTTTTTGCCTCCATCATTTTATTTTTCAAAGTTCATGAATTAAACTTTTGCCTTTCCTCCCTTTTCGTTATAGTGAGTTCATTGAGTCGGCACATCCCAGGTTCATCACCTAAGTGACCAAGTTCAAAATACCCATAAGAACTCTTCTTCACTTTAACATTCAAGTTCAAATACTCATGACTCAAAATTTTTTAAGTCAGAGGAGCAATGGCTATGCTTATTTCTTTCTTTTTGAATGCAATAACAAATCAAAGACTTATTTTTATAAATGATCATTAAGTTAAAAGTTTCATTTGCCTCTTTCACTAAATGTTAAAAAGTTATCAAAATAAGTAAAAGAGTATATACAGACTAAAATTTCCTAGAAGTAAACCTGTTTATTTTTCACAAAAGGATTTGACAAACTCTTAAATTTCCAATTCCAAAGTTAAAAATAAAGCAAACTTGTTCTTTAAGGATTTTGCAACTCAATTTCAACTAAGTAAACCAATCACAACAGCGGGTGAGTAAGATACTTCAACAAGTTAATTTCATTATTCTTTGTTTAATCAAATACTTTCAATCATTACTTTGTACTATCTCTAAATTTCAAGAGATTTTTGAAAAAATTTTGGCAAAATTTCCCCATAATTTTCTTTCAAACCAAAAATACAAAATAGGTGTTTACTCAGATAAATCCTATCAAACAACAATCAATAATCCAAACAGCAGACCATATTCACAGCTCCATTCAATTCATTCAACTCAGTTTATCCCTTCCCCCACACTTCAACTAAACAGTGTCATCACTGTTTCACAGATATAGAACAAATGAGAAAAGAAACTAAAACCTTAGTATTTCCTTTTTGAATCAAAGTCAGCAAAACTCAGGGCAAAGAGAGATTGCTTGTTCAGCCCTATAATCTCTACAAAAGAAAACAAAAAGAAAAATAAAAGCAAAAATAATAAAAACTAATTAATAAGTACAAATCAAAGTGAGTCTACCCACATAGACTTGGTTGCTCATAATAAATACAAGCCAATATGAAAAAAATAAAGATCAATAAAGAACAAATGAGAGCTAGCAGGATCTCTAGCTCTCTGGCCCTAGACTAGCTCTGCTAGTGTGCTTTGGGCTAAGTCTCTGAGTATCTTCTGGGCTAGCTGTGTGAGTGTGCTCTGAACTAAGTCTAGCAGTATGCCCAGAGCTATGCCTAGACTCAGTAGAAGTCTTATAATTCATCTCAACCCCTTTCTCTGGATTTAAGCAGCACATTGCAGTCTTTACTACCTCAAAAATCATCTTCCTAAACTTCTTATTGTTCTTATTCTCCTTAATTTGTCTATCTTTGAGCTCTTGATTTTCCTTCTTCAAACCCTAGATATCCAGCCTAAGCTGGTCCATATCATATGCTGAAGCAGTGCCTGTAAGAGGAAGATAAGCAGAGGAGGATGGTATATCAGTAGGAATATCACTAGGAAAGATATCCTGAAATTGTAACTTCTACAACTGGTGGCTGAACTCCTTTGGGGTTTTTAAGCAATCCCTGCCTCTTGAAAGACCGACATGCTCGATCCTCAAATTAAGCACACCAAGTCCCCAACCACGTATAACTCTTGCGAATTATACGTAAGGTTGTCTTAAAAGAAGGTGTTTATGTTGAACATTGCTATCGATTTTAAGTTATGAAATCGTTTTAGTTAGGTTTTTAGGATAACTGGATTTAGCAGCGGAAAAATAAACTTTAATAAAAACATTTCTACATAAAAGCATTTCGAACTTTCACTTATTACTAGTGGAAAACTTTCAGTTAGATAAATATTTACAATAGATTATTTACAAAAACAGGGCACTAACAAGCTTAAATGAAAATACTAATTTATAAATAAATCCAGTCCTCTTACAAAATAAAACAAAGAAGAATCAAAATACAATTAAATCTCGATCCTATCACACTTCACTCATTCTCCCATATCTTCATAATCGCTCAAAACCGGGACAAACATCATCACATCATCATCATACCACATCAAACTCATCATCATCAAGTCATCGTTCATATCATCATCAACAATCACAATTCCTGTAAAAAGAATAACAACAACAATAATGAGCCGGAGCCCAGTACACAGCAACACAATCACACACGGAGTGACACACGAGCTTAACTAAATGCAAATGCAACAGCCACAAGTTATTATCTTTCTTTAAAGTAAACAAATCAACACGGGGAGTATTCAAACTCCGGACAACAGGGATCGCGAGGGAACCTGAGTAACACTCGGACGCTCAGGGGTTGATATAAGTAGTTCGGGTACTCATACCGTCCTAGATATCGTTAAGTCAAAGAGAAAAGTAGCTTCCTCCAGGGTTAATAGCCGTTACTTAGCTCTATTTATACTCAGTCCATATCATAAAATATAGTTCACCCGTTCTCATAAACGTTTGAACTAAACTATGGTACTTCCTACGAGTTTAAATAAATTTTCGCCGATCTATACCCCCCGTCGACTACCCGCCGTACCACTTAATGAAAGTCATCTCAAATGACAGGAGTGGCTAAGCGCTAGATCTATCATGCTCAAAACGAGCAAGTTGCGCTCCCGAACCAGATACAACTTCCATCCAAACTCATCAAACTATGAGGGGTGCCGTTAGGTTCACAATGACCTGGGTAGGAATTGGATTTTAACGGCATAAAACAAAATCAACACTCATCATTATTATTAAAAGTCTTTAAGTTTTTAATCCTTTAGGATGCCTATCTATCAATCATCACGCAAGTTATGCGTACTTGAATATGAAATCCAAAATAGCTTCGGAAGGAAATTTCATAGATAATCCAAAAGATAAAATCAGATATCCACCACTGTTAAGAAAGAGCTCGTATAAGAAACTAAACTAAACTAATCATCCACTTCATCAAAATCATATAAGAACTTAAGCTATTTATCGTCATTTCAAATATAAGTAATCATTTAATCTAAAACTTGTTCAAGTTGATAACTTAAGTAATCTAATTCTTTTTAGTAATTCAGCTCATTTAGTCAAGTTGAACTTAGATTCATTACTAATTCATTATAATGTGGAATCTATGCCAACTTGAACTACCTTGACTTAAACTTAGATAAATTAATTAACCTTATCATTTTAGTTCAAATAAGTCAAAGATAGTTAAACTAACTCAATCTAATTCATTTTAACTCATTCAAGTTATTTAATCAAGTTGAACTTAGTTTGTTAACTAAGATCATTTTTAAATAACTTTAGATTTAATCTAATTATTTGTTAAATCTTTAAATCTACTTACCCATGTTTAATTACATGAATTGATTCACTCAACATCAAATATATTATCTATTCATTTTATCTCAAAAAGATCCATTCCTAAGCAAACACATTTAAAAACAAAAACAAGTTTTGACTTTGTTTTGAAAGTGTTGAGCTGGAAAGAATCAAAATTTAGCATCGATAGTTTCGAATTTGTAAAAACTTAAAGCATGAAGTTGTAGATCTTTTTAAGATTTCCACGCAACTTGAATCACCTCAATCGGAGGTCGGATGAAAAAGTTATGATGAAAATACGAAAATATGTCAAATCTGGAAATTCAACTTTTCAAGGGACGGCCAAGGGAAAGTCATGTTCCAAAATGTCGACCTGGTAATATCAAGCCAACGACGACTTGGGGACAGGCCATGTCTCCAAAATGTCGACCTGGAAATTTCACCACAGTCAACGACACGATTGGGGACAGGCCATGTCTCCAAAATGTCACTTAAAATTTCAAAGAAAAAGCCTTTGACATGCTTTGTGATGGTTGTCACAAAAATGTCTTTTTGACAGCCCGTGCTCTTTGAAAAACGACTTTTGAAACATTTTTATCAACTTCAAACATATCTTTAAACAATATACAACTTCAAACATGAATATACTTTACTTTCAACATATCAAACACTTCAAATATCATTTTAAACAACTCAAACGCTTCAACACTTCAACAACTCCATCAAACTTCTATTCTCAATTCATCATTTTCCTCATCACAATCCAAACTCCATCAACCATGAATCCAATAAATACATATATAAACAACACTTTTAACTTATTTATAACATCCATACATCATATAAACATATAAAGAACAATTAAAGTAAAAGATGAATTGAAATAGAAAACTTATCTATCCAAGAACACATGTACTTTTGATTTTTCTTTATACTTCTAGCTTGATTTCCTTCTCAAATCCCCATTTCTAACTTGATTCTCTTTTATTCCATCTTGAATTTGAGATTTGAAGAGAAGAATTTGAGAGAAAAAGAAAAAGGAAAGGAGGAGAAGAAGAAATGGATACGGGAAAAGAATAAGAAGAAAAGAGAGAGAGAGAGAGAAAAAGGCAGGCAACAAAAGAAATATAAAATAGAAAAGATAAATATAAATATATTTTCAAAATAACGTATTAGATTTAGAACTACCAGATCAATATCTATAGTTCCATAAGTATTTAGAAGATGATTTTAGAACCGATAGGTTACAAATTAAGAACTTATAATAAGAACTTAATTTAGGAATTTATTTTGGATACAAAGATATTTAATTTGAGTTCGGGTTTAAGAACTGATATTTTTATTCAAGCAAATGAACTCAAATTTTACTGAGATTTAAGAATTAGCGTTTAGGCTAAGAATCAAGAGTCTAGGAATTATCTAAACATTTTTAGAACATGTTTAGAGATTTTAGGAATTTCAAATCTCAAAACCAACTTAATTATTAGCTAATTAAATTAAGTCAACTTGTCTAATTATATCCTATAATTCATTTTAGTCATTTAATCTATCTAAACTCAATTTCTAATCTTAGTGAATATTTGGGGTATTTCATTCTTCCCACCTTACAAGAATTTCGTCCTCGAAATTCACTTGAGTTTTGTTGATAGAAGACATATCATATCTTTTTTTTTTTTTTTTAACTTTGTTATCTCAAAACCTTTTATCATTTTAAGACTTTTACTTAATCTTTATGGTTCCATTACGCTTCTGTTGCGCACTTTGATCATTTTCTTTGAATTTTATTCTTATACTTCTTCATTTTGAATTATTTGGAAAACATATATAAATTCCAAATTCTAGTTATATATGATTATTGTCAAAAGGATTTTGAAGTTCTATTGGATATTTTTCATTATCTTTGATTTCGGAAAACATATTGGGATTTTGAATCATTTTTCCTTGATCACTTATATTTGGAACTTTTCTTTTCATTTCCATTTGAAGAAACATTTTGAAATTTAAGTTACATTGATTTCATTCTTTTCTTGAAAATCATTTGTTCAGTTTTGATTTTAAGATTTTGAAACTTTAATGTCTCTTTAACTTACTCAACTGATTTTCCATGCAACTTCAAAATATATAAAGCAATAGGAATTAGTTTAGCGATTTTAACCCTCCATTGACTCGATTTTAAGAAGACTCAGACTCAAACAAAAACAACAAACGACTCTGACCCACTTGTGTATCTCGCCTTTGAGATAACACACAACGACATTACCTACACAAAAGAAACAAAAGACATAACAAAACGACTCAACAATGAGGATTATAAACTCACTATTCCATTCTCACTTGCATATATATGTCAATTTGCATATGAAACATACAGTATCCATATTCTTTTAATGATCAAAGATGTTATGTTTGGTATTCATCTTGATATGGTAGTAATCAAGAGTCTCATGTCATTTTGGTCGCACATATATATGGAATCAATTTTTATTTTGGATCGAGAATATGGAATCGATAATAAATAGTTATCTATTCAGTGTTTTAGGATTTCAAATCTTAGTTTCCAATTTGATATGACATTGACTTTTGAAAATTTCTTGAATACTTTTACCGTGATATACTTAGGATATTTCGTCAATTATCCCATTTTAATCTTTTGATTTTGGAAGAAACTTGTATTTGATTTAGATTTGATAGTCAATTTGAAGTTTCGTTTTGCTATCATTAGATTTTCGATAAATATGTTGTCATATTAATAGAGTTTGGAAGGTTGAAATTTACTTTCCAATCTACTTGTAATTTGGTATTATTTTTCATTTAGAGTTTTCTTTTCCACTTGATTTAATTTATATCTCTCACATATATAAATTTGACATGTAAAGGTCGATTTGATATTTCAAATTTTCTTTTCTATTTGATTCTCTTCATTTGTCAACATATCAACAAATTTCACTTAAGAGAGGAAGAAAGGAAATTCCTATTATAGTCTATCAAATTTTATTTAAACAAAAACATTTATGCAAAACACATACATCAATCACTTAAAGTCTACTTTCAAATTTTAAAGGATTTAGGGGAATAAATCCTAGTGTTTGTCTAAATCATTTATGCTCTATTTACATTTAGCCAAAATTGAGTTAATTTCAATTTACAAGCAAGCATTAAACAAGCACTCACAATTATATTACAAACAAAACACACATGCATATATATATATATATATATCACATAGCATTCACCATTACATTATAAAAGAAGTCAATATAAAAGAAACATATATATACATAAACAACGCATAGGAATCATGCAATGTTCATTTTAGGCAAGCATTAAACATACTCTCACAATTATAACAAAATTACATAATAAACATACATGTATACATTACATCAAACACACATATACCTCATAGCATTCACAAATATACTATAAGCCAAATCGATTTAAAAGAAACATGTATATATGTATAAACAACACATAGAAATCATGCAAAGCTCATTTAAGCTCATTTTCAGATATCAACAGAAAATAAATTTAATCCAAGTTGATTAATTTTAGTGAGACCAAATTATTTTTATTAACTACTAACTAATGGTTTATCAAACAACAAGAAACAATAAACAAGCAAACAAACAAATCGGATCCCCAAGCTTTCCCGCACTCAACTCACCGATTCTAAACGATTCCTAATTCATTATGAAAAAGGCAATGTTCAAGATAAACATTGCTCTGATACCATCTGTAAAGACCCGACATGCTCAATCCTCAAATTAAGCACACCAAGTCCCCAACCACGTATAACTCTTGCGAATTATACGTAAGGTTGTCTTAAAAGAAGGTGTTTATGTTGAACATTGCTATCCGATTTTAAGTTATGAAATCGTTTAGTTAGATTTGGATAACTGGATTTAGCAGCGGAAAAATAAACTTTAATAAAAACATTTCTACATAAAAGCATTTCGAACTTTCACTATTACTAGTGGAAAACTTTCAGTTAGATAAATATTTACAATAGATTATTTACAAAAACACGGGCACTAACAAGCCCTTAAATGAAAATACTAATTTATAAATAAATCCAGTCCTCTTACAAAATAAAACAAAAGAAGAATCAAAATACAATTAATATCTCGATCCTATCACACTTCACTCATTCTCCCATATCTTCATAATCGCTCAAAACCCGGGACAAACATCATCACATCAATCATCATCACCATCAAACTCATCATCATCAAGTCATCGTCTCATCATCATCATCAACAATCACAATTCCTGTAAAAAGAATAACAACAACAATAATGAGCCGGAGCCCAGTACACAGCAACACAATCACACACGGAGTGACACACGAGCTTAACTAAATGCAAATGCAACAGCCACAAGTTATTATCTTTCTTTAAAGTAAACAAATCAACACGGGAGTATTCAAACTCCGGACAACAGGGATCGCGAGGGACCTGAGTAACACTCGGACGCTCAGGGGGTTGATATAAGTAGTTCGGGTACTCATACCGTCCTAGATATCGTTAAGTCAAAGAGAAAAGTAGCTTCCTCCAGGGTTAATAGCCGTTACTTAGCTCTATTTATACTCAGTCCATATCATAAAATATAGTTCACCCGTTCTCATAAACGTTTGAACTAAACTATGGTACTTCCTACCGAGTTTAAATAAATTTTCGCCGATCTATACCCCCCGTCGACTACCCGCCGTACCACTTAATGAAAGTCATCTCAAATGACAGGAGTGGCCTAAGCGCCTAGATCTATCATGCTCAAACCGAGCAAGTTGCCGCTCCCCGAACCAGATACCAACTTCCATCCCAAACTCATCAAACTATGAGGGGTCGCCGTTAGGTTCACACATGACCTGGCGTAGGAATTGGATTTTAACGGCATAAAACACAAATCAACACTCATCAATTATTAAACCGTCTTTAAGTTTTTAATCCATTTAGGATGCCTATCCTATCAATCATCACGCAAGTTACTGCGTACCTTGAATATGAAATCCAAACATAGCTTCGGAAGGAAATTTCATAAGATAATCCAGAAGATAAAATCAGATATCCACCACTGTTAAGAAAAGAGCTCGTATAAGAAACTAAACTAAACTAATCATCCACTTCATCAAAATCATATAAGAACTTAAGCTATTTATCCAGTCATTTCAAACTCATAGAAGTAATCATTTAATCTAAAACTAGTTCAAGTTGATTAATTTAAGTAATCTAATTCCTTTTAGCTAATTCAAGCTCATTTAGTCAAGTTGAACTTAGATTCATTACTAATTCATTATACATGTGGAACCTATGCCAACTTGAACTCACCTTGACTTAAACTTAGATAAATTAATTAACCTTAATCATTTAGTTCAAAACTAAGTCAAAGATAGTTAAACTAACTCAATCTAATTCATTTTAACTCATTCAAGTCTATTTAATCAAGTTGAACTTAAGTTTGTTAACTAAGTTCATTTTATAACTAACTTCTAGATTTAATCTAATTATTTGTTAAATCTATAAATCTACTTACCCCATGTTTAATTACATGAATTGATTCACTCAACACATCAAATATCACTTATCTATCTCATTTTATCTCAAAAAGATCCATTTCCTAAGCAAAACACATTTAACAAACAAAAACAAGTTTTTGACTTTGTTTTGAAAAGTGTTGCAGCTGGAAAGAATCAAAATTTAAGCATCGATAAGTTTCGAATTTGTAAAAACTTAAAGCATGAAAGTTGTAGATCTCTTTTTAAGATTTCCAACGCAACTTGAATCACCTCAATCGGAGGTCGGATGAAAAAGTTATGATGAAAATACGAAAATATGTCAAATCTGGAAATTCAACTTTTCAAGGACACGGCCAAGGGACAAGTCATGTCTCCAAAATGTCGACCTGGTAATATCACAGCCAACGACGACTTGGACAGGCCATGTCTCCAAAATGTCGACCTGGAATTCACCCAGTCAACGACACGACTTGGGGACAGGCCATGTCTCAAAATGTCACTTAAAATTTCAAAGAAAAAGCCTTTGACATGCTTTGTGACATGGCTTGTCACAAAAATGTCTTTTTGACAGCCCGTGCTCTTTTGAAAAAACGACTTTTGAAAACATTTTTATCAACTTCAAACATCATCTTTAAACACATATACAACTTCAAACATGAATATACTACTTTACTTTCAACATATCAAACACTTCAATATCATTTTAAACAACTCAAACGCTTCAACACTTCCAACAACTCCATCAAACTTCTATTCTCAATTCATCATTTTCCTCATCACAATCCCAACTCCCATCAACCATGAATCCAATAAATACATATATAAACAACACTTTTAACTTATTTATAACATCCATACATCATATAAACATATAAAGAACAATTAAAGTAAAAGATGAATTGAAATAGAAAACTTATCTATCCAAGAACACATGTACTTTTGATTTTTCTTTATACTTCTAGCTTGATTTCCTTCTCAAATCCCCATTTCTAACTTGATTCTCTTTTATTCCATCTTGAATTTGAGATTTGAAGAGAAGAATTTGAGAGAAAAAGAAAAAGGAAAGGAGGAGAAGAAGAAATGGATACGGGAAAAGAATAAGAAGAAAAGAGAGAGAGAGAGAAAAAGGCAGGCAACAAAAGAAATATAAAATAGAAAAAATAAACATAAATATATTTTCAAAATAACGTATTAGATTTAGAACTACCAGATCAATATCTATAGTTCCATAAGTATTTAGAAGATGATTTTAGAACGATAGGTTACAAATTAAGAACTTATAATAAGAACTTAATTTAGGAATTTATTTTGGATACAAAGATATTTAATTTGAGTTCGGGTTTAAGAACTGATATTTTTATTCAAGCAAATGAACTCAAATTTTACTGAGATTTAAGAATTAGCGTTTAGGCTAAGAATCAAGAGTCTAGGAATTATCTAAACATTTTTAGAACATGTTTAAAGATTTTAGGAATTTCAAATCTCAAAACCAACTTAATTATTAGCTAATTAAATCAAACCAACTTGTCTAATTAAGTCCTATAATTCATTTGATTCATTTAGTCTATCTAAACTCAATTTCTAATCTAGGTGAATATTTGGGGTATTTCACCTCTAAAGGATGCTGATGAAATCTTTTTACTTTCAAATATCTCATCTCCTTGGGAAGCTTCAAAGATCCCCATACCCTTCAACAATCTTGTGATATAATCACCACAAAACAGGAGTCTGGTCCTGGTATCATCAGCCTGCCTATAGATGAAATTATCTATCTCCACCCCCAAATCAATTCTATAGCCTCTAATAAGGCTATAGAGATAGAACATATCAAATGTAGTCACCTTGTTGTGACTAGTCTTCTTGTAGCTCAGTGTATGTGCAAGAATGTGGTGGAGCAGCTTGTGCTCAACAATAGCAAATGTGGTGGCCAATGACTTTGAGGGAACAAATGGCTCATTAGCTCGCTCAGGAGGAATCAACTGATACCAATAAGCCTCCTGTGTCATCTGATTTCTCCTTTAGGTCAGTTGTTAAGCAGATGCAAATTCTCCTCCTCATCATCATATAAACCCAGGAGTTTGCCCATTTTCTTCAATTTGACTTCTTTAATCCCACTAAACACCTGAAACAGAAATGTAGACTCAGCTCTGTCAGGTAAACTCTTCCATGTAGATAAGAACTCAACGGTTAACTTCTTCTGTGCTGGCCCCCTAAAATCAAACAATCTAATCCAAGCTGGATCTTGGATTATACTTCTAACTCTGTCAGGCAACCCATACTCATCCAGCAAACTATGTCACACCCCGAGGGGTACCCTAAACGTGGCAGTCCGCCGTATACAACACTAAAGCTTAGGAATGACTACCTTAGTCCGCAAAGGCTTCCATATCATGTACAAGGCGTACATCACAACCAAGGGAACACATCGGAGTAGCACAATTTATATTGATAATAAATAAGTAACAAGGCAAAGAGAATACTTATCATAAAACATACATATTACATTTCAATTCTTAGGGGCATATCCCTCTATTATCTTCAAATAAATGTACATCACTAATCATATAGGTCATTACATATAAAGAACCTTACAAAATTACTTCATCTTATGATTCAATTTCCTTCATAGAAGCTTTATCATCCTTCCATGACTTCCTTAATGTCATTATCCTCAATTTAAGTCACGGGTATACCTGTTTCAACAAAATCTATAGGAGTATAAGCTACAACTAGCTTAGTGAGATATTCCTTTTTATTCGCATCGAATATTCAAACAAGTTTATTTATATAATCACACATATGCTATGCATTCAATGCAACAATCACATGATTACACAAATATATATAGTTATACGGAAGCCATATATAGAACGGATTTACCCCTCTGTATCAAAGGTTAGGGAATCGGGGTTGAAGTCCTCGACCTTCTACTGCTAGTCCCTAGGTCCTCACCCACAGCGTTCGGTTGGCTCGGCTCCAAACCTAGAGTTGCTTTCCCCGAGTGATTTGGATTCTCTAAGAAGGAACATGGCCTGTGGCACCATACGATCACAGCCAATCCAACTCTGCGCGTAGGAGTAGCAGCCTTCCGAAATAGATATGACTCGATGGATGCTATGCGTGAACGTTTTATTGTTCTTAGTCCAAACCTTATTAAGGTTTATTAGGGGCAATCAATCAATTTAGCAAAACATAAACAGGCATACAAGTAAGTAAACAAAATTATTTAAACAAGCAGATCGAAGTTGTGATATTCTTAATTCTCATTTCACACATAAACATAGAAACACATATATACACATAATCTCGAATTCCCCAAATATATCCGTTTTTATCTTTTTCTTAGTATACTAATGCTACTACTTTACAAGCACAAGCAAGGTAACGAAATTTGGAGGAATAACTCACTCGTCCATTTTGCAATCTTCTTAGTCGTAGTGATCCTCTGGTAGGGTAATCGCATATCTTTCGTCATCTAGACAAAAGAAATACCCGGGATAAGTCTTCCATGAAATTTCTATTCTTGGATTTTCTAAACTTTTTTTAAAATCGGTAAAATCGTATAAGAAGAAATTCCAACTTAAAATGGCCATAACTTGCTCATTTTAACTTGGAATTTTGCATATAATATACCATTTTCTACCTATTCGAAAAGATCTATCCATTTCTAAGGTTATCTTTGTCATAAAAGGTCATTTGGGTTCCGAAAACGTCAGGTACATATTTAAAACGAATTATTTCCAGACTTTTGCAAATCCATTTCCTAACTCAACTTTCATTTTAAAGAAAATCCTTTTGTAACAATATATGTATATAAATATATATTTGATAAACACTTTGAATATATAGGTAAGCTCACTTTATATGCAAAAATCCTAATGGTAGTGTCTCAACAATTTATTTCATAAAACAATTCATTTAAACTTTAACTTTGAAAATTTCTTTTCAAGTATTTAAAGAAACTTTATATTTTCCTAGGTTTTTATAAATGAGTATATTCTTATTTTATTTTCTTCATTCTTTTTCCAAGGACAATAAATTTTCTTTTAACCTTAGTTTTTCATAAGTTTTCCTTTAAAATCAAAAGTATATTAGGTTGATGAAAAGCTTTTCATAGTTTTGTATTTAGGATGGTTTTAAAAAATGAGTCTTGTCTTCTTATATTCATTTCTAAAATATAAGCTTTTGCTTTATAAAACTTGTTCTTTCATTTCTTTTGAAAAGAATCATTTTTATTGATAAAATCCATTATTGCTAATCTTACTTCATTTATATTCTTTTGAAAATGAGTTCCTTCTTTTTAGGAATTGGAAAATCATTATTTTCTAAGTAGGTTCATAACTTTATGAGTTAATTTTTATCTTAACTTTGAAAACTAGTTTGTTTTCTTAGTTTCATTATGAAGTTTAAAAAGTTTAAATCTTAAGCTTTTTGTAAAAACTTTTAATATTAATTATTTTACTAAAGCTCATAATATTTAAAGAAATATTTATTTCTTATATTTCCTTGGTAATCTATCTTTGTTATTTAAGAAAACGTTGAGAAAACTCTATTTTTATGTTGTTCATAATAACTTCATGATTTTGTGATAAATCATATAATCAAAAAGCTAGCTTTGAGTTCATTTAGTAAAGTAAAATTCTATTTTTAGATTAGTTGAGACATTAACATTATGTAAATGTAAGTATTGTGAGCATATAAAGTAATAAGAATATAAGAAAATATTAGAAACAAATAATAAGCAAGAAAATAAAATATCAAGTATTGGGAACCTCAGCTTCATCAAGGTATCCCGATCAAGTATTAGAGTCTTAGCTTTATCAAGGCATCCCAGGACTAAAAATGGACTAGTCCGAAAGATTAAAGAAAATAAACAAAAGATTTTTTGACTTGATATGGACAAGTCTAAGACTAGAAAGACTAGTCTTAATAATAACATGAAATAAATAAATTGCATAACTTGAAAGTAAATAAATAACAAATGAGCTTATATGCTCTAAATAAATATATATACATAATATACATAATACTATATATATAAGTTAAATTAGAAGCAAATAATAACAATAATAATAACAACATAATAAAATAGAAAGCTTATGTACAAGAACAAAACATGAACATGTTGTTGCTTTTACTACTCATATGAGTTTCAAAACAACACCATAGTCATGCTAAGTTACATGACATGGATAATTAAATGGTTGAAAGAAATTTTTACCTAAGGTATTTTTGTGGTGTAAAGATGGTAGTGTATGTATGGTTATGTGGTTATAGAGAAATGGTAGTTGTATTGTATAAAGGGAAATTCTTGTGAGTATTTGGTGAAAAAGAGTTTTGGTAGATGAAAAGTTTATGGAGAGTGTTTGTGTAGAGAATTTGAGAGAGTTTTGGTAGTGAAATGAATTGTGTAAAAGAATGAAAGAGGAAGGGGGTATAGAATTTTTGGAGTGAATTTTTGATGTAATAAAATAAATTGAAAAAGAAAAATAATTGAGTGAAGAGAGGGGGGGTGTGGGTGGGTTGCGCCGGCTGATGTGCTGTATTAGTATTGAATTTTAAAGCATCTTTCTAGCAAGCGTACTAGGTCTTCATTTGTAATATAGCATGAGTCAAGTGTCGATCCCACGGAGATTTACTAACTACCAGACAATTATCAACTAATACTAATATCTAGGCAATTGATCTTTTTAAGATGATTAGATTAAACTAACTTATCTAATTAATTACCTATATGAATGCAATGAGCTTTTGAAGAGAGGGATATGGTGGAAAAATGTGGGAAGGAGCAGAATCCACTTTAAACAATTGCCAATCAACTTGAACTCATGTTATAATGATAATTAGATTCATGGACATTCATAAGAAATTGTCAAGATTTAAAACAGAGTTTAAAAACCTTTTAAACCACAAAACAATTCAATAACTTCCGCTAAATAAATTATTAGTGGAATCAAAATTACAATTATAAATCTTCCGATTCTATAATTGACAAATACTTTATATTAACATCTCCTAATTCCTTAGTGAGAAATCAACATAAAACATTGCATTAATATTTATGGACAATTTCTAAATTAGGTTAAACTACGCCGCTTCCGCAATTGCAATTTAATCTAAATTTATGAATTCATATGAACCCTAATTTCCCTTCCGAGTTATTAGAATTCTTATACACCAAAAGTATGATGAATAATCAGAATTCAATATGAATATTTCATGATTCTAACTATCTTATAACATGGATTCAAAGATCATTTTAGCATGTTTAAAGCTTCATCAACTTCCCACAAAAAGAATTTAACTACTCATGGATGATGATTCAAGAATCAGATATGAAATTGCAAATGATTTCATTACGACCAAAATATTCAGATATATGAATTGCATAAAAGAAATAAGATTAGATATCACCAATTCAAAATACCAAAGCTTCACTTGCAACTTCTTGAATAACTTCAAATATCTCTTTAAAAATCTCTATGGAATGCTTGTTCTAATCTATGTATTGTGGTATGATTTAGAGTTACTTGGATGATTATGAAAGTGAGGAGAAGACCCCCTATTTATAGGAAAAATTTCGTGCAAAACATTAAATGAACTTTGCTGTTTCACTTTGTACGTCGGCAGTTATGGATCCTACGCCGGCGGCTTACAGGCGGCGTATCTTGAATTATCCTTTGCGCAGGCAGTGCATGGCAGCCTTCAATATTAGTTACACATGTAGGCCGCTTCTACGCCGACGGCTTAGATGTAGATCTAATCGGCTTATATGGTTAGAAATGAAGCGTTTAGCTGATTTATAATGAACGCCGTGCCAAAGCCGGTAGCTTACATGCCGGCATAGACACTCCAACAGATTTGTCTCTTCAATTTCATTCAAGCGTTCGACATCTTCATGTCGCTTCAGATCTATGATGTACGCTGCCTCAAAGCCGGCGGCTTAAGTGCCGGCTTATAATGTAACTGCTTCAAAGCTGGTGATGTTTCATTTCTGGGCTGCCGGCCTTCATGTATGTTGGCTGCTTCATCTTCTACGTCGGCAGCTTTGAGGCGGCTTTGAGTGTTGTTTTAACTTAAGCTCAGCAAAGCTGGCAGTGCTGCAACGGCTTTGAGTTTTACGCCGTCTGAATGCCGGCGGCTTTGAATGGTGAATTGCCGGCCTTGACTTCAATTTTTCCAACTTTCGATTCAAATTCTCTTGTTTTGATTTCTTTATCCAAATTAGTCCTGAAACATAAAATTTAATCAAAACAAATATCCATTCTAACTCTTTTGATCATCAAGATTTGTATAAAATATGATCTTATCAATTCCTGCACACTTGAACTTTAGCTTGTCCTCAAGCAAAATGAAGAATAAAATGAAATCTCTTTATAGATAGTACAATTTTTCCAATTTAATCACAATTTCTTTAACTTGTTTCTCTTGTATCTACAGCTCTAACCATACCAATTCCTTGCAATTAGAGTACTATAATCAAAATTTAGGAGTTAATCCAAACAAAACAAGTTTTAATCTCAACTTTTAACAAAGGAACATTCTATTCAAAAGCAAATACTCAATCCACTAAGGAAAAATACTCATTTAAACTTCTTTAGATTTCTAGCTTATATATATTCTAAGTAACACAAAATGAAAGCATGTGGTATCTACTTTTTCCTTAGAATTTCTCCTTCTTTATTATAAGTTTCCTTCCTTTGCATATTTTGCATTCATTTTTCTTTTTCTTTCTCAAGCATTTATTTTCTTTTTGGGAGGTTTTTGCCTCCATCTTTTTGTTTTTCAAAGCTCATGAATTGAACTTTTGCCATTCTTCCCTTCTCGTTACAATGAGTTCATTGAGTCGGCACATCCCAGGCTCATCACCTAAGTGACCAGGTTTCAAAATACCCCTAAGAACTCTTCCTCACTTTAACATTCAAGTTCAGTTACTCATAACTCAAAATTTCAAGTAAGAGGAGTAGTAGCTATAATTGTTTCTTTCTTTTTGAATGTAATAACAATATCAAAGACTTATTTTTATGAAGGATCACAAAGTTTAAAAGTTTTTTCTACCTCTTTTACTAAGTGTTAAAATTCAAAGAGTATATACAAACTAAAATTTCCAAGAAGTAGACCTATTTATTTTTCAACAAAAGGACTCGACTAGCTCTCAAATTTCCAATTCCAAAGTTAAAAATAAAGTAAACTTGTTCCTTAAGGATTTTACAACTTAATTTTAACTTAGTAAACCAATCACAACAACAGGTGAGTAAGATACTTTCACAAGTCAATTTAATTGATTTTCATTAAAAAAATTTTGGCAGAATTTCCTCATGATTTGCTTTCAAACCAAAAATACAAGGTGGAGATTTTTCAATATAAATAACATCAACAGTCAACAGATCATATTCATCACTTCAACACTTCATGCAATTCTATCCTTCCCACCTTCAACCAAACAGTGTCCTCACTGTTTGCAACAAATAAAAAACATAGGAAAGGAATGAAAAATGAATTGGATACTTCCCTAAAGTCAGTCGATTCATAGTCATCAAAATTTGCATTGCAAGAGATTTGCTTTGCTCGATTCCTGTAATCACTACAAAAGAAAAAAAATAAAAGCAGAAATAAAAGCAGAAAAATAATAAATGAGTTCACCCACAGGAACTTGGGTACTCAATAAATATATAAGCCAATATATAAAAACAATAAAGCTTAAATTGAGAGCTAGCAAGGTCTTTAGCTCTCTGGCCCCAAGCTCTGTCTGCTGCTGCCCTCAGGAGTGTGTCTCTCAGTGTCTCCTGGGCTGACTGTCTGTGTGTGCTATGAACTGAGCCTATCTGAGTGATGTGACTCAGATAAAGTCTGGTAGGTCATGTCAGCCCCCGTCTCTGGGCTAATGCAGCAAATAGTCGTCTTCAGCGCCTCAAAGGTAGTCTTCTTAAATTTCTTGTTCTTTTTCTTTTCTTTCTCCTGACTATCTCTAAGCTCCTGACTCTGGCGCTTCAGCTCCTTAACATCCAGCCTAAGTTGGTCCATGCCGTACGCTGATGAAGTGCCTGCAGGAGGAGGAGGAGCGGATGTGGATGGCATCTCAAATGGGGTATCTCCAGGAAAGATATCCTGGAAATCAACCTCCTCTAATACCGGTGGCTGTGCTGGCCTGGGGGTTTTCAGCAATCCCCAGCCTCTGAATGGTGCAGATGTAATCCTCTTGCACTCAAACACCTCGTCATCCTGTGGAGGCTCGAAAATGTTAATCCCCTTCAATAACAGTGTAATTTAGCCTCCACAACCTAGACCTCGAGTCCTTGTGTCCTCCGCCTGCCGGTATATAAAATTTGCCACCTCCACCCCAAGATCAATCCTGTAGCCTCTAATAAGGCTAAACAGGTAAAACATGTCGAATGTAGTCACCTTGCTGTGAGTCGTCTTCTTGCAACTCAGGGTATGTGCAAGAATGTGGTGGAGCAGTCTGTGCTCGACAGCACTGAATGTCGTGGCCAGTGACTTGGATGGGACAAAATGCTCATTTGATCTCTCAGGACCAACTAGGTGGAACCAATAACCCTCCTGTGTCATGTCCTCTGGCCAACTGTTAGGCAAATTCCTATTTTCTTCCTCACTATCATACAGTCCCAGAATGTGGCCTATCCGCTTCAATTTCACTACCCTGATTTGTCCATAGACCTAGAACTGAAAAGTGGACTCCTCTCGGTGTGGGATATTTTTTACTGTGGACAAGAACTCTATCGTCAAGTTCTTGTAGGCAGGCTCCTGAAGGTCAAATAGTCTGAGCCATGCTGGATCTTGGATAATTTCTCTAATTCTGTCTACCATCCCGAACTCATCCAACAGGCACCATTCTAAGCATTGGCTATTCAAGAAGTCATTCTTGACAAGCCTCTTCTTTCTGTCTTTTGCATACTGTTGACTAGACAGCAGATTTCGGTTCTCTGAACCTGATGTAGAGGCGTCTGTGGTCTATGGTCTCTTTTGTCTTGGAGCCATTCCTACAAATAATTAGATCCCAATCAGATTTAAGGAACACACAATTTCAATGAATTTCTAATTTATGCCTAAAACATGAGCTAGAACAATTTTGAGATCAAGGCATATAATTAGTGGAGCTATTAATCATGAACTTGAATGGGGCATTTTGATGTGCTGTATTGGTATTGAATTTTAAAGCATATTTCTAGCAAACATACTAGGCCTTCTATTGTAATATAGCATGAATAAAGTGTCGATCCCACGGAGATTTACTAATTACTAGACAATTATCAACTAATACTAATATCTAGGCAAATGATCTTTAAAATGATTAGATTAAACTAACTTATCTAATTAATTATCTATATGAATGCAATGAGCTTTTAAAGAGAGGGATATGGTGGAAAAATGTGGGAAGGAGTAGAATCCACTTTAAACTATTGCCAATCAACTTGAAGTCATGTTATAATGATAATTAGATTCATGAATATTCATAAGAAATTGTCAAGATTTAAAAACAGAGTTTAAAAACCCTTTAAACCACAAAATAATTCAATAACTTCCGCTAAATAAATTATTAGTGAAATCAAAATTACAATTATAAATCTTATGATTCTATAATTGTCTAATACTTTATATTAACATCTCCTAATTCTTAGTGAGAAATTAACATAAAACATTGCATTAATATTCATGGACAATTTCTAAACTAGATTAAACTACGCTGCTTCCGCAATTGCAATTTAATCTAAATTTATGAATTCATATGAACCCTAATTTCCCTTCCGAGTTATTAGAATTCTTATACGCCAAAAGTATGATGAATAATCAGAATTCAATATGAATGTTTCATGATTCTAACTATCTTATAACATGGATTCAAAATCATTTTAGCATGTTTAAAGCTTCATCAACTTCCCACAAAAAGAATTTAGCTACTCATGGATGATGATTCAATAATCAAATAAGAAATTGAAAATGATTTCATTATGATCAAAATATTCAGATATATGAATTGCATAAAAGAAATAAGATTAGATATCACCAATTCAAAATATCAAAGCTTCACTTGCAACTTCTTGTATAACTTCAAATTCTCTTCAAAAATCTCTATGAAATGCCTAGTTCTAAGTATTCTAAAACTACTTGGATTGTGGAATGGATAATTGAATGATTCTGAAAGTGAGGAGAAGACCCCTATTTATAGGAAAAATTTCGTGCAAAACATTAAATGAACTTTGCTGTTTCACATTGTACGCCGGCCATTATGGATCCTACGCCGGCGGCTCACAGGCGGCGTATCTTGAATTATCCTTTGCGCAGGCAGTGCACTGGCAGCCTTCAATATCAGTTACACATGTAGGCCGCTTCTACGCCGGCGGCTTAGATATAGATCTAGCCGGCGTATATGGTCAGAAATGAAGCGTTGGGCTGATTAATAACGAATGCCGTCCCAAAGCCGGCGGCTTTCATGCCGGCGTAGACACTCCAACAGATTTGTCTCTTCAATTTCCTTCAAGTGTTGGACATCTTCATGTCGCTTCAGATCTATGATGTACGCTGCCTCAAAGCCGGTGGCTTAAGTGCCGGCTTATAATGAAACTCCTTCAAAGCTGGTGATGTTTCATTTCTAAGCTGCCGGCCTTCATGTACGCTAGCTGCTTCATCTTCTACGCCGGCAGCTTGAGGTGGCTTTGAATGTAGTTTGAACTTATGCTGGGCAAAGCTGGCAGTGCTACAACGGCCTTGGATGTAAGCCATCTGAACGCCAGCGGCTTTGAATGATGAATTGCCGGCCTTGACTTCAATTTTTCCTATTTCAATTCAAATTCTTTTGTTTTGATTTTTTATCCAAATTAGTCCTGAAACATAAAATTTAATCAAAACAAATATCCATTCTAGCTCTTTTGATCATCAAGATTTGTATAAAATATGATCTTATCAATTCCCCCACACTTGAACTTTTGCTTGTCCTCAAGCAAAATGAAGAATAAAATGAAATCTCTTTATAGAAGTACAATTTTCCAATTTAATTTCAATTTCTTTAACTTGTTTCTCTTGTACCTACAGCTCTAACCATACCAATTCCTTGCAATTAGAGTACTATAATCAAAATTTAGGAGTTAATCCAAACAAAATAAGTTTTAATCTCAACTTTTAACAAAGGAACATTCTATTCAAAAGCAAATACTCAATCCACTGAGGAAAAATACTCATTTAAACTTCTTTGGATTTCTAGCTTATATATATTCTAAGTAACACAAAATGAAAGCATGTGGTATCTACTTTTTCCTTATAATTTCTCCTTCTTTATTATAAGTCTCATTCCTTTGCATAATTTGCATTCATTTTTCTTTTTCTTTCTCAAGCATTTATTTTCTTTTTGGGAGGTTTTTTCCTCCATCTTTTTGTTTTTCAAAGCTCATGAATTGAACTTTTGCCATTCTTCTCTTCTCGTTACAGTGAGTTCATTGAGTCGACACATCCCAGGCTCATCACCTAAGTGACCAGGTTTCAAAATACCCCTAAGAACTCTTCCTCACTCTAACATTCAAGTTCAGATACTCATAACTCCAAATTTCAAGTCAGAGGAGTAGTGGCTATGCTTGTTTCTTTCTTTTTGAATGCAATAACAATATCAAAGACTTATTTTTATGAAGGATCACTAAGTTTAAAAGTTTCTTCTACCTCTTTCCACCAAGTGTTAAAATTCAAAGAATATATACAAACTAAAATTTCCAAGAAGTAGACTTATTTATTTTTCAACAAAAGGACTCAACCAGCTCTTAAATTTCCAATTCCAAAGTTAAAAATAAAGTAAACTTGTTCCTTAAGGATTTTACAACTTAATTTTAACTTAGTAAACCAATCACAACAGCAGGTGAGTAAGATACTTTCACAAGTCAATTTTATTGATTTTCATTCTTTGCTTTGTACTATCTCAAATTTCAAGAGATTTTTGAAAAAATTTTGACAAAATTTCCTCATGATTTTGCTTTCAAACCAAAAATACAAGGTGGAGATTTTTCAATATAAACAACAGCAGTTAACAGATCATATACATCACTTCAACACTTCATACAATTCTATCCCTTCCCCCACACTTCAATCAAGCAGTGCCCTCACTGTTTTGGAACAAATAAAAACATAGGAAAGGCGTGAGAAATGAATTGGAAACTTCCCTGAATTCAGTCGATTCATAGTCATCAAAATTTGTATTGCAAGAGATTTTCTTTGCTCGATTCCTGTAATCACTACAAAAGAAAAACAAAAACAAAATAAAAGCAGAAAAATAATAAATGAGTTCACCCACAGGAACTTGGGTACTCAATAAATGTACAGGCCAATAATAAAAATATAGACATCAAATAAGATCAAATAAGAGCTAGCAGGATCTCTAGCTCTCTAGCCCCGGGCTCTGTCTGCTGCTGCCCTCAGTAGTGTGTCTCGCAGTGTCTCGTGGGCTGGCTGTCTGTGTATGCTCTAAACTGAGCCTATCTGAGTGATGTGACTCAGATGAAGTCTGGTAGGTCATGCCAATCCCCGTCTCTGGGCTAATGTAGTAAATAGCCGTCTTCAATGCCTCAAAGATAGTCTTCCTGAATTTCTTGTTCTTCTTCCTTTCCTTTTCTTGACTATCTCTGAGCTCCTGACTCTGGCGCTTTAGCTCTTCAACATCCAGCCTAAGCTGGTCCATGCCATACGCTGATGAAGTGCCTGCAGGAGGAGGAGGAGCAGATGTGGATGGCATCTCAAATGGGGCATCTCTAGGAAAGATATCCTGGATATCAACCTCCTCCAATACCGGTGGTTGTGCTGGCCTGGGGTTTTTCAGCAATCCCCAGCCTTTGAATGGTGCAGATGTAATCCTTTTGCACTCATACACCTCGTCATCCTGTGGAGGCTCGAAAATGTTCATCCCCTTCAATAACCGTGTAATATAGCCTCCACAACCCAGACCTCGAGTCCTCGTGTCCTCCGCCTGTCGGTATATAAAATTTGCCACCTCCACCCCGAGATCAATCCTGTAGCCTCTAATAAGGCTAAACAGGTAAAACATATCGAATGTAGTCACCTTGTTGTGACTCGTCTTCTTGCAGCTCAGGGTGTGTGCAACAATATGGTGGAGCAGCTTGTGCTCAACAACACGGAATGATGTGGCCAGTGACTTGGATGGGACAAAATGCTCATTTGATCCAGGACCAACTAGGTGGAACCAATAAGCCTCCTGTGTCATGTCCTCTGGCCAACTGTTGGGCAAAGTCCTATTTTCTTCCTCACTATCATACAGTCCCATAATGTGGCCTATCTGCTTCAATTTCACTTCCCTGATTTGTCCATAGGCCTGGAACTGGAAAGTGGACTCATCTCGGTCTGGGATATTTTTTACGGTGGACAAGAACTCTATTGTCAAGTTCTTGTAAGCAGGCTCCCTAAGGTTAAACAGTATGAGCCATGCTGGATCTTGAATAATCTCCCTGATCCTATCTATCATCCCGAACTCATCCAGCAGGCACCAGTCTAAATACTGGATATTCAGAAAATCATTCTTGACAAGCCTCTTCTTTCTGTCTTTTGCATACTACTAACTAGATAGCAGATTTCGGTTCTCTGAACCTGATGTAGAGGCGTCTGTGGACCTTGGTCTCTTTTGTCTCGGAGCCATTCCTGCAAATAATTTGAATTCAATTAGAATTAAGGAATGCACAATTTCAATGAATTTCTAATTTATGCCTAAAACATGAGCTATAACAATTTTAGAAATAATAGGCATATAATTAGTGGAGCTATGAACTTGAATGGGGCATTTACACTTGCAAAAGACAATCAAAGCTGGTAGCTTAGGCTTGCCAGCTTAGAATTGAACGTTGGAATTTTCAAATTTTCAAACATAAATGTTTTTCAAAAATTTTTCCTTTAAAGTTCCAAAAACATTTTCATACAGAATTTGTATCAAAATTGAGCACAATTCCAATTCCAAGTTCAATTCTAACAAATTTAAACACAATGCAAGTATTGGAGCTACTAATCTAACATCAAAACAATCTAATTCAGCAGCTGTAAGTTCAATTTCAACCATCCCCAATTTCGAAATTTATACATCCTCAATGTCTCAAGAACCCTAATTTCTTAATCTGAACAGCAATCCTGAATCATCCATTACAATCTTGCAATAACAACAAATGGAACGCAATGTAGCTTCAACAGCATATCAAAGTAATTCAAACATTCCAATTCATCAATAACCGACATTGACATCAAGGATAATCATCAAACCCAAATCGACAAATTCGAATAATCAATGCAATATAATGGATTTACACAAATAATTAAGCATAGAAATCATTGAACTTACTTGGTAGATGGACTAAATGTCGTGGGTTGATGATCAAGGGATGGAACTTTGTTGATTGAGAGTGAGAGAGAAGGAACGAGGATGAGAGAATGAAAGAGAGAGAGGGGATTCGTACCTGTTATAAGCTTCTGTAGCACTTACGCGGCATTTCTACAATGTACGCCGGCGGCTTACAGCTAGTGTAAATGGAAAAATTACATACCAAGAGCTCAAAGCTAGCCGCTTATCGATTTACACTACCGGCTTATGTAGATACGCCAGCTCAAAGCCGGCGGTTTTGAATCCCAGATGCCGGCCTTGATCGGGAATTTTCAGAAACCAAGAAATCTGCAACATACGCCAGCACTAAGCCGGCGGCCTTCACCTTCCCTTGCCAGCGTAAATCTTGTACTCCAACGCCGGCATGTAAGCCGGCAGCCTAGACCTTTCCCAAGCCGGCCTAAATCTTGTGCTCTATACGCTAGCAACTAAGCCGGCAGCTGTCACCTCTCCACTACTGGCCTCTTTTGTGGTGCTCATCTACCCCTATACGTCGGCCTTAAGGTGGCGGCGTTTAGTCGGCCTTCCTTGTTTTCTCAGAGCTTGCTCAAGGCTGGCAGCCTTGAGCCGGCCTTCAGTCTTTCTTTTTTTTTTTATGATCAAAAATCACCTGCCACACTAATAACTAAGTTAGTAAAAACAAAACAAATAAAAACTATTCTAAAATTAGACATGGGTTGCCTCCCAAGAAGCGCTTAATTTAAAGTCGCTTAGCCTGACTTTCCTGAGCTAATCATGGTTCTTCAAACCAGAATTGTAAAGTAAAACTTTTTGTCCAGGAAAAAATTCTCGTTTGATGATGTTCCTATCATGCCATTTCTTTGCTCGTTCATTATAGATACGAGCACTTTCAAATGCTTCATTTCTCCATTCTTCCAGCTGATTCAATTGGAGTAATCTGTTTTTACCTGCAGCTTTTTCATCAAAGTTAAGAAATTTTATGGCCCAAAATGTCACGACTCTAAATGGGGGCCTAACAGGATTTATCTAAAGCTATCATATCACGTGTGCACCCGTAACATGAGAGTCGTCTTGTATGTCAGAGTATACAAGACTCTATTTATTTATAAATATTTATCATATATATGATATAATATATTACAGGATTTCAACTATGAAATCTGATTTTCCAATTTCCACCAAGATCGCAGAGAATCGGTATCCCCCACAAATAATGAAATTGGGTTTCAAACTACAACTTACAAATTTCAACATTATAAAATTTACATTCTAAGTTTACAATATCCTATATTTCTATCTTCAATAGAGTTCGTTGGAGAATCTCTCTTCACACATTCCTAGCCCAATCCCAGCTAGTAATAATCCTGCACAAAAACTATTGGAGGCTGAGCGGACCACGGGCTCAGTGAATAACCAGACTTATCACAACAAGCAAGTTATTATAAATCATATGTAATGCATCAATCAAACACATGAACAATTACAAGCTTGGACAATCCGGAATCCAAACAGGATGGAGATTTACGTCCTCTCATCGGGGTTGAAGGAAACGATACCTGAATCACCTACCCAGGAGAAACTAAGTACACAGGAATCCATAATCCTCACAATTATTATCTCTTTATGTTAATGAAGTTTTAAACACTCAGTTCCTGTCTTGTACCTTAGAAACTCCACTAAGTGTTAGCCATTTCACAGCGATACCATGGGCGGCGTCCTTTGTTACCAGTTAGTTCCCATGGAACCGACAGAACAAGGTAAACTTGCGTAGAACTAATAGCCCATTGCCTAGAAAAACCAAGTATTACCAAGAACCGAAATTCTAACACGTGATAGGTGTTCGTAAAAATATAATGCAGTTTATGCAAATCGTGCAATGCATGTCCATTTCATTTATAGTACCAACAGTTGTTAATCAAGTTTAAGGCGATCATACAATTTACAAACAATCGTCAACATATTTCATACAGTATTTGTCATACAATAGGATTATCGCTTATATTATGATAATTTGCCATTCAATCATACACCACGCATCATGTTGTATCCCAATCCTGCATGCATATCAATTGAATATATATATATATATATATTATTCCAAATGCAACTATACTACAAGCACAAACAATGTAACAAGTCTAAGTTACTCACCTGTGGTCCTCGCTAAGCTATTGTATAAGCTACCGGAAATTCGGGAATTGATCTATTTTCCTATGAAAGGAAATAACAGAGATTTATTATTGAATTATTTCTGTAAGAGAAGTCTTCCTATAATTAAAGGCGCTGATTCTAATCGCCGAATATTAGACTAAACCTGTTACTTAATTATTGCATCGTTAAATAATTTAATTAAATCATTTTAGATACCCAAATATTCCGTATTGGTGTTTGATATAGTTTTTATTAATTGCTAACTATATTTATAAGGGGTTTGTCTTTTCTTAAGTTCTATTGCTTTAATAGAAGATTTTTATTTTATTAATTCTTTGCCCGTCAACCTTATCTGTCTCTCAAATTTGTATTTTTATTTATTAAGGGTATATTCTAGTATTTATATCTTTCAAGAATTATAAAATCAATATATAAATCAATTTCTACTATATTTCAGTTTCGTTCTTACTGTAAAACAAACTAATTTTAATACTACAATATTATTAGTAATATTTTTTGAACGTTAATATCAATATTAGTAATAATATAATAATAGTACTATCTTCATACTATTAGTAAATAATAACAGTAGTGACAAAAATAATAATAGAATTATTGTTAATAAAATATAATGACTTTAATGTAAAAATAACGGTATTGATAATTCTAGTGAAAATATCAATAATACAAAATACTATAGGCAGTAGCTATAATAATGATAATAATCATAACTATATTAATAGAAATAACAATAGCATTTATGTTGGTTGAAAACTGAATGAACTTCTAATTGTGATTTCTTATTCCTTTTAAATCCGATTTCGTTGTATAAATAGTCGATTTGGTAGTACTCGAAGAGCACTTTGTAGTAGTGAAATTATTTTTAAGGAAAGACATTTGTACCATTTTTTTTTTTTAAATTTATGCAATACATGCATAGACTTCAGGTAAATTTTAACAATTGTAGCCAAAACTTGTTTTGATCATATCTAACTCATTTCTAATCCGTTTTTGACGAATAAATAGTCGTTTTCATCGTATTTCGAGTACAATCCATTAGTGGTGTTATTTTTATCAAACAAAGTCATTAAGGACACGAAAAAGGCAAGAACAGTTCGCTCTGTTCGCACAAGTCTGGCAGCAAAAATCTAAATTTTGTTTTTGCAATATCTAATTCGTTTCTTATCCGTTTTTAACAAATGAGTAGTCGATTTCATAGGATTTTTCGTGTTCTTTCCATTGGTGAGGTCGTTTTTGGCTTTAAAAAATATAGATACAGTTTATTCATTCTTTCCAATGGTCTACATGAGTTATTTCAAGTTCAGTTTAGTTTGTTGTAATTGAAGTATGGTTTTGGTTTTTCCTTTCTAAGACTTGAATTTCTACACTTAAAATCTTCAAGTTGTTGTATTTATATACTAAATAGTCTAAATATCATCAATATACTATTAGCTTAATTTTGATAACGTTTAAGACAAAGTTCTAAAGAGCAAACATAATGAATATTTGAAATTGATATAATTCTTACCTTGTTTGGCTCATAGATGGGGTTTGACTCCTCCTCCTTGATAAAATAATGATCTAAAGAGGAAGTTAAGAAGGTGAGTAACTAAGGAAAAATTAATCTAGTTAACTAGCATGTCTATTCATTCTATTTTTTTACCTTGTTGAACTTAAATTCCAACTTTGGATCCATGGTAAACCAAGGCTATTTAACTTGGTCTTTGATGTTGTTTGAAAGAGGAAATTGATGTTTTTGGATGTGGTTGATGCTTGGATAGGATATATGAAGTAGGGTAAGGTTTACATTTGCCTTAGAACTCTTCAAAGGTTATGTAGATGGATGAATATGTAAGGTGAAGATGGCTGGTCGCAACTCCTTTTCTACCCACAATTTCAACTTGTTTTTGGAGAGATTTGAGCTACTTTTGTGTCTAACTTAAGGCTATATATATGTGCTACGGTTAGGCTAAGTTTAGGAAGATAAAGAGTGTGTTTTGGGCTTGAAAAACTTGCAAATTGCAGCTGGGATTTTTAGATACGATTTTGACTGTTTTGGATGATGATTTTTGAATTTATTTTGATAGATTTGTGGTTGATTTTTGAGGGCATTAATTGTGTTTGTTTGGTAGTTAATTAAGGTTGTTTATGTGTGTAAAATAGGGGCTTAGTTGCACAAAATCGGGTCAAAAATCGTGTAAAACAGAGGCCAAAAATCAAATTTTTCTGCTACAGTTTTTCTTGACCTTTTGGACAGATTTCTTCACTTGGTTTCTAATTAATATTTGGTGCTTGAAGTGTCCATATAAAGGCTTTTAATTGGTTCTTATTTAGTCAAAAAAAAAAAAAACAACTCAAGCAAGGCCTATAATTTTGTCAAAATCGAATCTGAAGTGATGTGTGTGCTGTTGCTGTTTTGTGTAATTTCTTTTCTGCTGCAGCTTGCTGTCATCGGGAATTTCAAGGCCATTTGGAGTTTTTTCTTCACTTGTTTGAGCTGGATTTCATGGCATTTAATGTTGTTCACATATGGAGTGTCTTGATTAAGTTAAATGTCATTTTCAAGTGGAATATATGTGTTTGAATCACACACTTTTGCTGGACGGAAATCAACGTGTAATGCAGCTGAAATTTTTCCAATTTATACTGTATTCTCCTCTGTTCTGCGTGAAGAAATTTGCGGCTTGTTGTCCTTTGTTCGTGGAATTCCAACGTGAAGACTGTGGACTGCAGCTGGAACTTCAAATTGCCGCTGATCTTGCTGCTGTTCGTGGAGAAAAGAGATACAGTAGGCCTCAACTTCTTCCAGCGTGGATTAATGTACTATATCCTCCACTCCACGACAGCATCCTCAACCGAGAATTCTCCTAATTCACTGCGAGTTGGTTTTTGCGCTGCAGCAGCGGCTCTATTTCTACCAAGGTGAAGATTCCTCTGTTCCGTGATGCTCTGTTTTCAATCGTGAATTTTCTCCTTTGATTTCCAATTGCCGTTGTTTTCATCATTTATTATTTATTATTATTATTATTATTATTATTATTATTATTATTATTATTATTATTATTATTATTATTATTATTATTATTATTGTTTAATTAATAATTAACTAAAATAATTTAACCATTACTATTTTATAAATATATATCTATAATCGTTACGAATGAGTTTTATTGAAATAGAATTTTCCTAAATTACTACGAAACTTTAAGTTGTTTATCCATACAAATTTTTAGTTTTGAGTTTTCACAATAAATCATTTTTAGTATTTTAACGTACACAATTATGTTTTTCAATTTCAATAAATTAATTTAGAACTAAGTATTAATAAATTTAGAATGTTCTAACAAGTATAACAGGGGTTTGAATTTTTTTATTCTATATCTAGATTGGTAATTAGTGATTTGAATTAGTATCCACCGTGTATTTGTAATCCTAGTAATCCATCTTTGGATTATTGTTTTTACTAATAAGTTTTGTTATTAAACTATCTTATCGGTTTTGAAACTTAGAGATACTTCTAATTATATCCTGAATTATCAGTTCAAGATACGAAATCTCATTTTTTGTATCTATTAAGGTTAAGGAAATTTGTATTTGGGTCTTTCAAGCTACAAATGAGTTTATTACAATTCATAGATCTATTCTAAGATTTTTGTTGAATCATATATTTTGGTATTAGTTTCACATTTTCCAATTTGTTCATTTGCTAGTTATGAAAATTATTAAATGTTACATTGGCAACTCAGGATTTTAATTTCAAAATCTCTAAGTCTTTTAATTGGAATATTAGTATAATTTAAATATTTATTTAAGATCTAGATCCTTAGATATTGTCTATTTTACTAATATTATATTTTATTGTATAGAATCTATTTATACTAATTTGTTATTAGCAACCTATTTTTATATAAGGCTACTCAATATTGTTAATTGATAGCTTGAACACTATTATTTCATTATTTAACAAGCGTAGGATTTATTTTCTAAGTTTTGATCTTAAGGATAAAGAATTCAGTAACTTTATATTAATGATTGCCTTATCGTCGTTTTATATTATTTGATATCATAGAAGTTCAGTTTGTATTTTCAAAATTTTTATTGGTAACGATTTTAATCTTTCTAATTATAATCAAATTCATTTATACTTTAACATTTTTAAATCGAGAAAAATTTGGAGTGATTTTTACTACTTGTTTCAACTATTCTATATAATTCTATATTTCATTTGTAGTATTTATTATAATCAGGTTACGTCAATTAGAGGGATTACACAAAATGCCTTGTGCTCAAGTTCTACAGGAAGATGACATGATTTACCAAAAACAAGCATGTATGGAGACATTCCAATAGGGGTTTTAAAAGCAGTCCTGTAAGCCCATAATGCATCATCTAATTTTGAAGACCAATCTTTTCTTGATGCATTAACAGTTTTTTCCAAAATTCTTTTTATCTCCCTATTAGAAACTTCAACTTGCCCACTTGTTTGTGGATGATAGGGGGTAGTCACTTTATGTGTAACACCGTATTTTGCCAAAAGTTTTTCAAATTGCCTGTTACAAAAATGAGACCCCCCATCACTAATTATAGCTCTGGGCACACCAAATCTGGTAAAAATATTCTTTTTCAAAAATTTCAAAACTACTCGGGCATCATTTGTTTGTAAAGCAACAGCTTCCACCCATTTTGAAACATAATCAACTGCCACAAGTATGTATTTATTTGAAAAAGATGAGGGAAAAGGACCCATAAAGTCAATCCCCCAAACATCAAAAAGCTCAATTACCAGAATATTGTTTTGTGGTAATTCATGTCGTTTAGAAATGTTACCTGTCCTTTGACATTGAGCACATGACATAATGAAATTCCTGCAGTCACGAAACAAGTTAGGCCAATAAAATCCAGATGACAACACTTTTGCTGCAGTCCTTTGAACACCAAAGTGTCCCCTGCTTCTCTTGAATGACAGTGTTCTAAAATGCTAAGCTGATCAGATTCAGGCACACATCTTCTAATTATTTGGTCAGCACATTTTTTGAACAGATATGGTTCATCCCAAAAATAGTATTTTACATCATGCAAAAACTTTTTCTTTTGAGGATATGATAAACCATATGGGATAATCTTACTAACCAAATAATTCACAATATCAGCATACCATGGCAAATCTAGAATCTCTACTGCATGCAATTGTTCATCAGGGAACTTCTCATTGATGGGAATGTCTAGACTATCAGATTCAAGTCTAGACAAATGGTCAGCAATAACATTCTCAGTTCCCTTTTTATCTTTAATTTCAAGATCAAATTCTTGCAGTATAAACCCATCTAATCAACCTAGGTTTTGCATCAGCTTTAGCAAACAAATACTTGAGAGCTGCATGGTCAGTGTATACTACAACTTTAGAACCTATCAGATAAGGCCTAAATTTATCACATGCAAAGATAACAGCTAAAAGCTCTTTCTCAGTAGTGGCATAATTTCTCTGGGCCTCATTTAGTGTTCTACTTGCATAGTATATAACATGAAAGATCTTACCTCGTCTCTGACCAAGTACCGCTCCAACTGCAAAGTCGCTGGCATCACACATGAGTTCGAAAGGAAGCTCCCAGTCTGGCGCAATGATATCATGGTGTAGAAATGAGCTTTTCCTTTAATAAATTGAATGCCTGCAACATTTGTCATCAAAATTGAACACCGCATCTTTTTCCAGAAGGTTGCAAAGAGGTTGGAAATTTTGGAGAAGTCCTTGATGAATCGTCTGTAGAAGCCAGCATGTCCAAGAAAACTTCTGACTCCTTTAACAGTGGGTGGTGGTAACTTCTCAATAATCTCCACTTTGGCTTTATCCACTTCAATTCCTCTCGCAGAAATTTTGTGACCCAACACTATCCCTTCTCTAACCATAAAGTGGCATTTTTCCCAATTCAGGATCAGATTGGTATCTTTGCATCTTTGTAGAACCGAGGCTAAATTCTCAAGACAAAGATCGAATGACTTTCCAAAGACTGAAAAATCATCCATGAAGATCTCGATAAAATTCTCAAGCATATCTGAGAATATAGCCATCATACACCTCTGAAATGTAGCAGGTGCATTGCAAAGTCCAAAGGGCATTCTCCTAAAGGCAAATGTGCCATAAGGACAAGTGAATGTTGTTTTCTCTTGATCATCGGGTGCAATAGAAATCTGATTGTATCCAGAATATCCATCAAGAAAACAGTAATAATCATGCCCTGCAAGTTTCTCCAACATCTGATCAATGAAGGGAAGTGGAAAGTGATCCTTTCGGTGGCATCGTTCAACTTCCTGTAATCAATACAAACTCTCCACCCAGTCACAGTACGAGTAGGAATCAATTCATTTTGCTCATTCTTCACTACAGTCATACCACCTTTCTTTGGCACTACTTGAACCGGACTAACCCATTTACTATCAGAGATAGGATAGATGATACCTGCGTCAAGCAGCTTCAAAACTTCTTTCTTGACAACTTCTTTAAGTGTGGGTTAAGTCTCCTTTGTGGTTGAACTGTAGGTTTACACTCAGCTTCCATAAGATTTTGTGAGTGCAAATTAGGGCTAATACCCTTAATGTCAGCAATGGTCCATCCGATTGCTTCTTTGTGCTTTTTCAACACTTCAATCAACTGTTGTTCTTGTCATCTGTCAATGCAGATGAAATGATGATTGGCAAAGTATCGCCAATTCCAAGAAAAGCATACTTCAGATGGTCAGGAAGTGGTTTTAGTTCCAAGGTCGGTGGCTGCATCAAAGACGGAACTTGCTTCTGCTCATTTGTACCCAAAGATTCATAATATCTGGTTTTGATCATTGGTACATCTTCCATATTTCTTCATCCTCTTCATCATCACTCCAATTGTCCACGTCTCTCAAGACGGACTCCATAGTCTCCATACCAGTTTGTTCCTCAAGTGATTCAGAAACCAGCTCATCAATGGTATTGATGGTGTAACAGGCATCGGCATCATCAAATTTCTTCATTGCCTCATAGACATTGAAAGTAACCTGTTCATCCATCACCCGTAATGTAAGTTGCCCTTGTTCCACATCAATTAGTGCTTTTCCTGTTGCAAGGAACGGTCTGCCCAAGATCATGGGAACTTCCCTATCTTCATCCATGTCTAGCACTACAAAATCCACAGGGAAAAAGAATTTGTCAACTTTAACTAGGACATTTTCCACAATACCCCTAGGGTATTTTACACTTCTATCAGCAAGTTGCAAAGTTACATGTGTATCTTTGCAATCTCCAAGTCCTAGTTTTTGAAATACCGATGAAGGCATTAAGTTGATACTTGCACCAGAATCAATTAAAACTTTATCAAAATAACAATCACCAATGGTGCAAGGAACAGTAAAACTTCCCTGATCTCGGAGTTTAGTGGGCAGACTGGGTGTTTGTTTCTGTAGGATCATGGAACATTCTCCAGTGAGTATCACATTTCCATCAATCTTCCTCTTGTTAGACAGCAATTCTTTGATGAATTTGGCATAGGAAGGCATTCCTTGAATCACTTCTAAGAATGGAATGTTGATGTGCAGCTTTTGAAAACATCCAGGAATTTTGAAAATTGCTCATCAAGCTTTTGTTGCTTTAATCTTCCTGGAAAAGGACGGGAGGAACATATGATTTCACCTCAGGTGGTTTTTGAATAGTTCCTCCACCTTTCGTTTCCCTTTGTTGTTTTGTGGTGGAATTTCCTCTTGATCTTTTTATAGTCTCCTCAACTGGAGCAATCTCCTTTCCACTTCTCAATGTGATTGCATTTACAGACTTGGGATTCTCCTCCGTGTTGCTTGGTAAAGACCCAGATGGTCTATTACTCACTTGTTGTGCAAGTTGATGGAGCTTCCCTTGCAAATCTTGAATGATTGCATTCTGATTGTTGAGTGAGTTTGTTGTGGTGACAATGAAATCCCTCAGTAATGCATCAGTGGATGATTGAATTTGCTGTTGAGGTGGGGCATTTCTTACAAATCCTTGTCCTTGAAAACCAGGTGGTGGCTTTAGAACATTGGCATCATTCCGATATGAAGATTGGATGATTTCGCATATTCGGATGATATGTGTTTCCAAAATTCCCTTTTGGAAATTTCCCACATAATTGAGCTGCTCATTTGAAGATGATCCATGCGGACACTCAAAAGAGGAGTGTGGTCCTGAGCAAATCTCACAACAAAACACTTGTTGTTTTTTATTGGAAGTATTTGTAGTTGTGAGTTTACTTACTTGAGTGATGAGGTTGCCATTTGAGCCTTGAGTTGTGATATCTTCTTTGTCTTCCAAAGATGCTACTTTAGATCTTGTTCTTTCACAACTCCAATTATGAGCAGCAGAAGCTAATTCTTCAATAATCTCACTAGCTTCCTCATATGTTTTTCCCATCAGTGATCCCCGATGTAGCATCTACTAATGACCTTAAAGCTTCATCAAGACTGAGGTAGAAATTTTCAATTAGTAGATTATCGGGTAAACCATGGTGTGGACATTTTCTGACCGCCTCTTTGAATCTTTCCCAAGCATCATATAATGATTCTCCAGGGAATTTGGTGAAGTTGGAAATTTCATTTCTTAATCTGGCGGTTCTTGCTGGAGGGAAAAATCTTTAGAAACTTCTTTGTCAGATCAGCCCATGTAGTGATGAATCTGGAGGTTGGGAATTGTACCATGCCAAAGCTTTATCCCTAAGAGAAAAGGGAAAAGCTGAAGTCGGATGACTTCGTTTCTTACACCATTAAGTTTGACAGTGTTGGTGTATTGAAGAAATTTGGCAAGGTGTTCATCTGGCGTCTCATTCGGATATCCTCCAAATTGATGTGATTCAACCATTTGAATCAGGGACGGTTTAAGCTCAAATTGTTGCCTCCACAGTGGGCATTCGTATGGCGGGATCTTGAATAGTAGGCACTGTATAGTCTCGAATTGCCCTTGGAGCGGGAGCAGCTGGTTGCAATGGTTGTTGTTCATTGTTTCTTGATTTTCTGCCATTGCTCCTCTTCTTTGGTTCTTCTTCTCTGTTGATGCAAGGTTCTTTCGATTTCAGGATCTAAAGGTAGAATTTCAGCACTTCTACTTCTTCGCATAAAACCTGCAAAGAGAAAAGGAAAATTTCAAACTAAATTAAACCTAAACTACTAGCAAAGCTGAAGTTAGTCTAATATTAATAAATCCCCGGCAACGGCGCCAGAAAACTTGATGTGCTGTATTAGTATTGAATTTTAAAGCATATTTCTAGCAAGCGTACTAGGTCTTCTATTGTAATATAGCATGAATAAAGTGTCGATCCCACGAGATTTACTAACTACTAGACAATTATCAACTAATACTAATATCTAGGCAATTGATCTTTTTAAATGATTAATTAAACTAATTATCTAATTAATTATCTATATGAATGCAATGAGCTTTTTAAAGAGAGGGATATGGGAAAAATGTGGGAAGGAGCAGAATCCACTTTAAACTATTGCCAATCAACTTGAACTCATGTTATAATGATAATTAGATTCATGAACATTCATAAGAAATTGTCAAGATTTAAAAACAGAGTTTAAAAACCTTTTAAACCACAAAACAATTCAATAACTTCCGCTAAATAAATATTAGTGGAATCAAAATTACAATTATAAATTCCGATTCTATAATTGACTAATACTTTATATTAACATCTCCTAATTCCTTAGTGAGAAATCAACATAAAACATTGCATTAATATTCATGGACAATTTCTAAACTAGATTAAACTACGCCGCTTCCGCAATTGCAATTTAATCTCAATTTATGAATTCATATGAACCCTAATTTCCCTTCCGAGTTATTAGAATTCTTATACACCAAAATATGATGAATAATCAGAATTCAATATGAATATTTCATGATTCTAATATCTTATAACATGGATTCAAAAATCATTTTAGCATGTTTAAAGCTTCATCAACTTCCCACAAAAAGAATTTAGCTACTCATGGATGATGATTCAACAATCAAATAAGAAATTGCAAATGATTTCATTATGATCAAATATTCAGATATATGAATTGCATAAAAGAAATAAGATTAGATATCACCAATTCAAAATACAAAGCTTCACTTGCAAATCTTGTATAACTTCAAATATCTCTTCAAAAATCTCTATGAAATGCCTATTCTAAATATTCTAAGCTACTTGGATTGTGGAATGGATATTGGATGATTCTGAAAGTGAGGAGAAGACCCCTATTTATAGGAAAAATTTCGTGCAAAACATTAAATGAACTTTGCTGTTTCACATGTACGCCGGCCGTTATGGATCCTACGCCGGCGGCTTACAGGCGGCGTATCTTCAAATTGTCCTTTGCGCAGGCAGTGCACTGGCAGCCTTCAATATCAGTTACACATGTAGGCCGCTTCTACGCCGGCGGCTTAGATGTAGATCTAGCCGGCGTATATGGTCAGAAATGAAGCGTTGGGCTGATTTATAACGAACGCCGTCCCAAAGCCGGCTTTCACCGGCGTAGACACTCCAAAGTTTGTCTCTTCAATTTCCTTCAAGCGTTGGATATCTTCATGTCGCTTCAATCTATGATGTACGCTGCCTCAAGCCGGCGGCTTAAGTGCCGGCTTATAATGTAACCTTCAAAGCTGGTGATGTTTCATTTCTGCTGCCGGCCTTCATGTACGCTGGCTGCTTCATCTTCTACGCCGGCAGCTTTGAGGCGGCTTTGATGTTGTTTAACTTTGCTGGGCAAAGCTGGCAGTGCTGCAACGGCCTTGGATGTAAGCCGTCTGAAGCCGGCGGCTTTGAATGTGAATTGCCGGCCTTGACTTCAATTTTTCCTATTTTCAATTCAAATTCTTTTGTTTTGATTTATTTATCCAAATTAGTCCTGAAACATAAAATTTAATCAAAACAAATATCCATTTTAGCTCTTTTGATCATCAAGATTTGTATAAAATATGATCTTATCACATTTATACTTGCAAAATACAATCAAAGCTGGCAGCTTAGGCTTGCCAGCTCAGAATTGAACGTTGGAATTTTCAAATTTTCAAACAGAAATGTTTTTAAAAAAATTTTCCTTTAAAATTCCAAAAACATTTTCATACAGAATATTTATCAAAGTCGATCACAATTCCAAATTCCAAGTTTAATTCGAACAAATTTAAGCACAATGCAAGAATCAAGCCACTAAGAGGTATTAAGAATCACAAATCCAGCAGATGTAATTATCAGTTCCAATTAGCCCCAATTTCGAAATTTGATACACCCCAATCTCAAGGACCCTAGCTTTTCAATTTGACAGTACACATGAATCATTCATTACAATTTTACAATAACAACAAATGGAACGAAATGTAGCTTCAATAGCATATCAAAACAATCAAATTCATCAATAGCTCAAGTTCATATTCCATCTACGAAAAATCAATCTCAGTTTAATCTATGAATGAATTAACAAATCTAAGCAATGTAATAGCTTAAAACAGAGAACTAAGAGTTAGAATCTTACTTGAACAGCTGGATTTTACTCTATGAATGAAGCCAAAGAATGAATGAAATCGTCGGGTGAGAGTGATAGAGAGTGATAGAGAGTGAGAGTGGGAGAGCGAGGATGAGAGAATGAAAGAGAGAGAGGGGATTCGTACCCGTTATAAGCTTCTGCAGCACTTACGCCGGCATTTCTGCAATGTAAGCCGACGGCTTACAGCCAGTGTAAATGGAAAAATTACATACCGAGAGCTCAAAGCTGGCCGCTTATCGATTTACACTGTCGGCTTAAGTTTTGCCGGCGGCTTATATTCCCAAATGTCGGCCTTGATCAGGAATTTTCAGAAACCAAGAAATCAGCAACATATGCCGGTACTAAGCCGGCGGCCTTCACCTTCCCTTGCAAGTGTAAATCTTGTACTCAAACGCTGGCATGTAAGCCGACGGCCTAGACCTTTCCCAAGCCGGCCTAAATCTTGTGCTTCATACGCTGGCAACTAAACCGGCAGCCTTCACCTTCCCACTGCCGGCCTCTTTTGCGGTGCTCACCTACTCCTGTACTTTCCTTTACGCAGTTCAAAAGCTGGCGGTGTTGAGCCGGCTTTCTCCTGTTTTTCAAAGCTTGCTCAAGGCTGACAGCCCTGAGCCTGCTTATAGCCTTTTTCAAAATTTTTTTTTTTCAAATATCACCTGCCACATTAATAACTAAGTTAGTAAAAACAAAACAAATAAAAACTATTCTAAAATTAGACATGGGTTGCCTCCCAAGAAGCGCTTAGTTTAAAGTCACTTAGCCCGACTTTCCTGATCTGATCATGGTTCTTTGAGATTCATGACAGTAGTAGTACTGTCAAGATTTTCCCCCTCAAAATAATGTTTGAGCAGTTGCCCATTTACTTTAAAAGTCTGATCATCCTCAGTTTTTAATTAACCGTTCCATATGAAAAAACTCTTGCAATCTCAAACGGTCCCGACCATCTTGACCGTAATTTTCCAGGAAACAACTTCAAACGAGAATTGTAAAGTAAAACTTTTTGTCCAGGAAAAAATTCTCGTTTGATGATGTTTCTATCATGCCATTTCTTTGCTCATTCCTTATAGATACGAGCACTTTCAAATGCCTCATTTCTCCATTCTTCCAGCTGATTCCATTGGAGCAATCTGTTTTTACTTGCAGCTTTTTCATCAAAGTTAAGAAATTTTATGGCCCAATATGCCTTGTGCTCAAGTTCTACAGGAAGATGACATGATTTACCAAAAACAAGCATGTATGGGGACATTCCAATAGGGGTTTTAAAAGCAGTCCTGTAAGCCCATAATGCATCATCTAATTTTGAAGACCAATCTTTTCTTGATGTATTAACAGTTTTTTCCAAAATCCTTTTTATCTCCCTATTGGAAACTTCAACTTGCCCACTTGTTTGTGGATGATAGGGGGTAGTCACTTTATGTGTAACACCATATTTTGCTAAAAGTTTTTCAAATTGCCTGTTACAAAAATGAGACCCCCATCACTAATTATAGCTCTGGGCACCCCAAATCTGGTAAAAATATTCCTTTTCAAAAATTTTAAAACTACTCGGGCATCATTTGTTTGTAAAGCAACAGCTTCAACCCATTTTGAAACGTAATCAAATGCCACAAGTATATATTTATTTGAAAAAGATGAGGGAAAAGGACCCTTAAAGTCAATCCCCCAAACATCAAAAAGCTCAATTACCAGAATATTGTTTTGTGGTAATTCATGCCGTTTAGAAATGTTACCTGCCTTTTGACATTGAGCACATGACATAATGAAATTCTTGCAGTCACGAAACAAGTTAGGCCAATAAAATCCAGATGATAACACTTTTGCTGCAGTCCTTTGAACACCAAAGTGTCCCCCTGCTTCTCTTGAATGACAGTGTTCTACAATGCTAAGCTGATCAGATTCAGGCACACATCTTCTAATTATTTGGTCAGCACATTTTTTAAACGGATATGGTTCATCCCAAAAATAGTATTTTACATCATGCAAAAACTTTTTCTTTTGAGGATATGACAAACCATATGGGATAATCTTACTAACCAAATAATTCACAATATCAGCATACCATGGCAAATCTAGAATCTCTACTGCATGCAACTGTTCATCAGGGAACTTCTCATTGATGGGAATGTCTAGACTATCATATTCAAGTCTAGACAAATGGTCAGCAATAACATTCTCAGTTCCCTTTTTATCTTTAATCTCAAGATCAAATTCTTGCAGCAATAGAACCCATCTAATCAACCTAGGTTTTGCATCAACTTTAGCAAACAAATACTTGAGAGCTGCATGGTCAGTGTATATTACAACTTTAGAACCTATCAGATAAGGCCTAAATTTATCACATGCAAAGATAACAGCTAAAAGCTCTTTCTTAGTAGTGGAATAATTTCTCTGGGCCTCATTTAGTGTTCTACTTGCATAGTATATAACATGAAAGATCTTACCTCGTCTCTGACCAAGTACCGCTCCAACAGCAAAGTCGTTGGCATCACACATGAGTTCAAAAGGAAGCTCCCAAGCTAGCGCAATGATTACTGGTGTAGAAATGAACTTTTCCTTTAGTGAATTGAATGCCTGCAAACATTTGTCATCAAAATTGAACACCGCATCTTTTTCCAGAAGGTTGCAAAGAGGTCTGGAAATCTTGGAGAAGTCTTTGATGAATCGTCTGTAGAAGCCAGCATGTCCAAGAAAACTTCTGACTCCTTTAACAGTCGTGGGTGGTGGTAACTTCTCAATAATCTCCACTTTGGCTTTATCTACTTCAATTCCTCTTGCAGAAATTTTGTGACCCAACACTATCCCTTCTTTAACCATAAAGTGGCATTTTTTCCAATTCAAAATCAGATTGGTATCTTTGCATCTTTGTAGAACCGAGGCTACATTCTCAAGACAAAGATCGAATGACTTTCCAAAGACTGAAAAATCATCCATAAAGATCTCGATAAAATTCTCAAGCATATCGGAGAATATAGCCATCATACACCTCTGAAATGTAGCAGGTGCATTGCAAAGTCCAAAGGGCATTCTCCTAAAGGCAAATGTGCCATAGGACAAGTGAATGTTGTTTTCTCTTGATCATCGGGCAATAGAAATCTGATTGTATCCAGAATATCCATCAAGAAAACAGTAATAGTCATGCCCTGCAAGTTTCTCCAACATCTGATCAATGAAGGGAAGTGGAAAGTGATCCTTTCGGTGGCATCATTCAACTTCCTGTAATCAATACAAACTCTCCACCCAGTCACAGTACGAGTAGGAATCAATTCATTTTGCTCATTTTTACTACAGTCATACCACCTTTCTTTGGCACTACTTGAACCGGACTAACCCATTTACTATCAGAGATAGGATAGATGATACCTGCGTCAAGTAGCTTCAAACTTCTTTCTTGACAACTCTTTAAGTGTTGGGTTAAGTCTCCTTTGTGGTTGAACTGTAGGTTTACACTCAGCTTCCATAAGATTTTGTGAGTGCAAATCAAGGGCTAATACCCTTAATGTCAGCAATGGTCCATCCGATTGCTTCTTTGTGCTTTTTCAACACTTCAATCAACTGTTGTTCTTGTTATTTCAATGCAGATGAAATGATGATTGGCAAAGTATCGCCAATTCCAAGAAAAGCATACTTCAGATGGTCAGGAAGTGGTTTAGTTCCAAGGTCGGTGGTTGTGTCAAAGATGGAACTTGCTTCTGCTCATTTGTACCCAAGATTCATAATATCTGGTTTTGATCATTGGTACATCTTCCATATTTCTTCATCCTCTTCATCACTCCAATTGTCCACGTCTCTCAAGACGGACTCCATAGTCTCCACACCAGTTTGTTCCTCAAGCGATCAGAAACCAGCTCATCAATGGTATTGATGGTGTAACAGGCATCGTATCATCAAATTTCTTCATTGCCTCATAGACATTGAAAGTAACCTGTTCATCCATCACCGTAATGTAAGCTGCCCTTGTTCCACATCAATTAGTGCTTTTCCTGTTGCAAGGAACGGTCTGCCCAAGATCATGGGAACTTCCCTATCTTCATCCATGTCTAGCACTACAAAATCCACAGGGAAAAAGAATTTGTCAACTTTAACTAGGACATTTTCCACAATACCCCTAGGGTATTTTACACTTCTATCAGCAAGTTGCAAGGTTACATGTGTATCCTTGCAATCTCCAAGTCCTAGTTTTTGAAATACCGATGAAGGCATTAAGTTGATACTTGCACCAGAATCAATTAAAACTTTATCAAAATAACAATCACCAATGGTGCAAGGAACAGTAAAACTTCCCTGATCTCGAGTTTAGTGGGCAGACTGGGTGTTTGTTTCTGTAGGATCATGGAACATTCTCCAGTGAGTATCACATTTCCATCAATCTTCCTCTTGTTAGACAGCAATTCTTTGATGAATTTGGCATAGGAAGGCATTCCTTGAATTACTTCTAAGAATGGAATGTTGATGTGCAGCTTCTTGAAAACATCCAGGAATTTTGAAAATTGCTCATCAAGTTTTTTGCTTTAATCTTCCTGGAAAAGGACGGGAGGAACATATGATTTCACCTCAGGTGGTTTTTGAATAGTTTCCTCCACCTTTCGTTTCCCTTTGTTGTTTTGTGGTGGAATTTCCTCTTGATCTTTATAGTTTCCTCCTCAACTGGAGCAATCTCCTTTCCACTTCTCAAGTGATTGCATTTACAGACTTGGGATTCTCCTCCGTGTTGCTTGGTAAAGACCCAGATGGTCTATTACTCACTTGTTGTGCAAGTTGATGGAGCTTCCCTTGCAAATCTTGAATGATTGCATTCTGATTGTTGAGTGAGTTTGTTGTGGTGACAATGAAATCCCTCAGTAATGCATCAGTGGATGATTGAATTTGCTGTTGAGGTGGGGCATTTCTTACAAATCCTTGTCCTTGAAAACCAGGTGGTGGCTTTAGAACATTGGCATCATTCCGATATGACAGATTGGATGATTTCGCATATTCGGATGATATGTGTTTCCAAAATTACCCTTTTGGAAATTTCCCACATAATTGAGCTGCTCATCATTTGAAGATGATCCATGCGGACACTCAAAAGAGGAGTGTGGTCCTGAGCAAATCTCACAACAAAACACTTGTTGTTTTTTATTGGAAGTATTTGTAGTTGTGAGTTTACTTACTTGAGTGATGAGGGTTGCCATTTGAGCCTTGAGTTGTGATATATCTTCTTTGTCTTCCAAAGATGCTACTTTAGATCTTGTTCTTTCACAACTCCAATTATGAGCAGCGAAGCTAATTCTTCAATAATCTCACTAGCTTCCTCATATGTTTTTCCCATCAGTGATCACCCGATGTAGCATCTACTAATGACCTTAAAGCTTCATCAAGACTGAGGTAGAAATTTTCAATTAGTAGATTATCGGGTAAACCATGGTGTGGACATTTTCTGACCGCCTCTTTGAATCTTTCCCAAGCATCATATAATGATTCTCCAGGGAATTTGGTGAAGTTGGAAATTTCATTTCTTAATCTGGCGGTCCTTGCTGGAGGGAAAAATCTCTTCAGAAACTTCTTTGTCAGATCATTCCATGTAGTGATCGAATCTGGAGGTTGGGAATTGTACCATGCCAAAGCTTTATCCCTAAGAGAAAAAGGAAAAGCTGAAGTCGGATGACTTCGTTTCTTACACCATTAAGTTTGACAGTGTTGGTGTATTGAAGAAATTTGGCAAGGTGTTCATCTGGCGTCTCATTCGGATATCCTCCAAATTGATGTGATCAACCATTTGAATCAGGGACGGTTTAAGCTCAAATTGTTAGCCTCCACAGTGGGCATTCGTATGGCAGGATCTTGAATAGTGGGCACTGTATAGTCTCGAATTGCCCTTGAAGCGGGAGCAGCTGGTTGTTGTTGCCATTATTTCCTTGATTTTCTGCCATTGCTCCTCTTCTTTGGTTCCTTCTTCTCTGTTGATGCAAGGTTCTTTCAATTTCAGGGTCTAAAGGTAGAATTTCAGCACTTCTACTTCTTCGCATAAAACCTGCAAAGAGAAAAGGAACAAATTAAAACTAAATTAAACCTAAACTACTAGCAAAGCTGAAGTTAGTCTAATATTAATAAATCCCCGGCAACGGCGCCAGAAAACTTGATGTGCTGTATTAGTATTGAATTTTAAAGCATCTTTCTAGCAAGCGTACTAGGTCTTCTATTGTAATATAGCATGAGTCAAGTGTCGATCCCACGGAGATTTACTAACTACTAGACAATTATCAACTAATACTAATATCTAGGCAATTGATCTTTTTAAGATGATTAGATTAAACTAACTTATCTAATTAATTATCTATATGAATGCAATGAGCTTTTTAAAGAGAGGGATATGGTGAAAAATGTGGGAAGGAGCAGAATCCACTTTAAACTATTGCCAATCAACTTGAACTCATGTTATAATGATAATTAGATTCATGAACATTCATAAGAAATTGTCAAGATTTAAAAACAGAGTTTAAAACCTTTTAAACCACAAAACAATTCAATAACTTCCGCTAAATAAATTATTAGTGGAATCAAAATTACAATTATAAATCTTCCGATTCTATAATTGACTAATACTTTATATTAACATCTCCTAATTCCTTAGTGAGAAATCAACATAAAACATTGCATTAATATTCATGGACAATTTCTAAATTAGATTAAACTACGCCGCTTCCGCAATTGCAATTTAATCTCAATTTATGAATTCATATGAACCCTAATTTCCCTTCCGAGTTATTAGAATTCTTATACACCAAAAGTATGATGAATAATCAGAATTCAATATGAATATTTCATGATTCTAACTATCTTATAACATGGATTCAAAATCATTTTAGCATGTTTAAAGCTTCATCAACTTCCCACAAAAAGAATTTAGCTACTCATGGATGATGATTCAAAATCAGATAAGAAATTGCAAATGATTTCATTATGATCAAAATATTCAGATATATGAATTGCATAAAAGAATAAGATTAGATATCACCAATTCAAAATACCAAAGCTTCACTTGCAAATTCTTGAATAACTTCAAATATCTCTTCAAAATCTCTATGAATGCTTGTTCTAATCTATGTATTGTGGTATGATTTAGAGCTACTTGGATGATTCTGAAAGTGAGGAAGACCCCCTATTTATAGGAAAAATTTCGTGCAAAACATTAAATGAACTTTGCTGTTTCACTTGTACGCAGGCAGTTATGGATCCTACGCGGGCGGCTTACAGGCGGCGTATCTTCGAATTATCTTTTGCGCAAGCAGTGCACTGGCAGCCTTCAATATTAGTTACACATGTAGGCCGCTTCTACGCCGGCGGCTTAGATGTGGATCTAGCCGGCGTATATGGTCAGAAATGAAGTGTTGGGCTGATATATAACGAACGCCATCCCAAAGCCAGCAGCTTACATGCCGGCGTAGACACTCCAACAGATTTGTCTCTTCAATTTTCTTCAGGCGTTTGACATCTTCGTGTCGCTTCAGATCTATGGTGTACACTACCTCAAAGCCAGCGGCTTAAGTGCCGGCTTATAATGTAACTGCTTCAAAGCTGGTGATGTTTCATTTCTGGGTTGCCAGCCTTCATGTACGCTGGCTGCTTCATCTTCTACGCCGGCAGCTTTGAGGCGGCTTTGAGTGTTGTTTTGACTTAAGCTCAGCAAAGCTGGCAGTGCTGCAACGGCTTTGAGTTTTACGCTGTCTGAACGCCGGCGGCTTTGAATGGTGAATTGCCGGTCTTGACTTCAATTTTTCCTACTTTCGATTCAAATTCTCTTGTTTTGATTTCTTTATCCAAATTAGTCCTGAAACATAAAATTTAATCAAAACAAATATCCATTCTAGCTCTTTTGATCATCAAGATTTGTATAAAATATGATCTTATCACCAGCCTTGAGGAAGAGAGAGAGGAAGTGAGTTGATTTTGAGTGAATTTTGTAAGAAAATAATTAATATATAAAATATGATTTGATATAAGATGTATTGGAAATATAAAAAGTAAGAAAATAGGTATGTAGGTCTAAGAAAAAGTAGAGATAGTGAAATAGTAATGAATAGTAGAAAAGGACTATGTATAGTAGACTAGACAATTAAAGTACCGGTGGTAATAAAAATACGCGTAATAATGCGATATCTATAATTTTTAGCTACCGAAAAAGTCTAAAACTAATATTTTTGGAATCCTTGTATTTTTACGAGTCTATTGGTATAAACAGAATATTTTTAATATTCCAAGATCCAAGACACGATTTCCGAGAGCTAGTCCCGTATGAGTCCGAAGGACACTCAAAATTCGCGAATCTTATATTTTTATGTTACCCTATGTTATTACGAACTATTTTAAGCTATTAACTTAATTTCGTTTTCTAGGATTTGAAAACACGAGATTGCCGGATCTTAAACACTAGGGTTCGTTATAGGCTTTGTTGGCTTTAGGGTTCCGGTTGGACTTCTGGTTTCGTCAAGATATTCGTAAGATCGTGTAATTTTCGAGTTTTGATCGTTTTATATTTTTAGCTCGACATCTATGTTTTATCTTATTTTATTTGTGATTATTTACTAGTTTTATAGTCCTCGGGATCATTTAACCGAGTCTAGGGTTATCAGTTGACTCAGTTTGACTTTTGGTGAAAATTGAAATTTATTATTATGAATTTCATCGAGGGTTTTAAGATTTTGTTGTTGATCGTTATTTGGATATATTGTCTTGATTTGCATGTTAGGAACGGTTAGGTGGTTTGATTGATGTACGGATGTTGTTTCGATAGTTGGACTTTATATATTTCGTTTTTGAGGGTTCTCTATTTCTCAGATTAAGAAATCTCGTTTTTTATCTTATTTGGAATAAAGTTTTAACTTGGTTAGATTTTTAGGATTTCGTTTCCGATGTTTGACTCGGTCCAGAATTTGGTTTTTATCTTGAGTCGATTTTCGGGACTTAAATTTTGATATTTGGACTTCTATGATTATTTTCTAAGAATTATGAAAATTTTGGGGGGTTTACAAACTCCAATCTAAATATTGGGTGTTCAAAAAATCCATCTTCAATAGCCTCTTCTTCCTATCCTTTGCATACTGCTGACTGCATAGTAGATTCCTAGTCTATGAACAAGAAGTAAAGGTGTCAGTAGTATTTTGCTTTTTCTGCTTAAGAACCATTCCTATAATAATATTAACCTTAATTAGAAAAGGAAATCAGAATTATATTTGAAATAAAGCCTAAGCCTAGTGAATCACGTCATAACATTAAAGAACAAGGCTTAGCACAATTCCAATAATCCTAGTGAAATTTTTTTGTTGAATGCACTTAGAAATTTTTCCTAATTCATTTCGCCACATGAGTTTAAACAAATATGAGATCCTAAGCATGTCAATCAATGAAGCAAATGACATGGAATTGGTATTGAAAGAAAGTACACTTGCAAAATGAGTTCTAAGGTGGCAGCTTAGACCAGCCAGCTTAGCCTTGAACATTAGGAATTCAAATTCACTAGGAGAAGTGTCAATTGTGATTTTCAAAAATTTTTCATCAAAATTCTTTTAAACACTTCTAAACCCTATTTTATCTTCAAAATTTGCACAAATTCGAATTTCCAAGCTAAAACTGGAGCAATTAACATCAACTGGAGCTAGAGCATAGTACAAAAATCCATTTCATTTATCCAATTTCATTCAAATCACAAAAGCCCCAAATTTCGAATTCGAACTTACATTGTCAATTCAAGAACCCTAATCCAAACAATGATCACAATTCATGAATCAACTAAGCAGCAAATGTAATTAATCATGCATTGATCTCAAATCCAACTCCAAAACTTCATCTAAAACATTCCATCCATCAATTCTATCTAAGTCCAAACAAGATGACCCATCCACCAAATTCAACAATCCAATTCGTGAATCAACAGATTTAAAGCATATATGAGCACAAATGCAATAAAGAACAAATAAAAAGCATTATACTAGGGTACTTACTTGTTCAAGATGAATCCAACTGAATGAGAGGATGAATGAGGGATTGGGAGTGCATGAGTGAGAGTGAGAGAGAGTTGAATGTGAGAAATGAGGAAGAGAGAGAGAGATATACCTGTTAAAATTTGATTCTACAGAGCAAACGCCAGCATTTTTATCAAATAAGCCAGCGGCATAGAAGCCGGTGTATCAAAATTTAATTCTTGCCGAGAGTAAATGGCTGGCGGCTTTCTCATGTGCATTGCCAGCGTACAGGTCTACGTTGGCTTCAAAACTGGCAGCTTTAAAACCCAGGTACCAACGTTGGTCGGGGTTGAAAACCCTTGAAACATGGTGTTTACACCACCTCAAGCACTGGCAGCGTAAATAGTATTGAGCCAGCGTTGGTCGGGGTTAAAAACCGTTGAAACATGGTGTTTATACTGCCTCAAGCACTGGCGGCATAAATAATATTGAGCCAACATTCTAATTAATTTAGCTTATTTGCAAATGCTGGCTTTAAGCCGGTGACGTTGAATTTCCATGTGACGGCGTCTTTTTTTTTTTTTGTGCATAAGATTAAGCTCTAAAAATTTTGGTACTCTAAATAATTAGAATACCTACCTTATAATTCCTTGGAGCTTTTCCAATTTTGAGCAAATTGTTCCTTATTCTCTTTTTCTTGAAAAATTGCATCTCCCTTGTCAGTTAAAAACTCAATTTCCCTCTTTTGATTGATCTGTACATATTAAAAATTAGGTTAGCAAAAACAAAACAAAAATACTACTTTAAGTTAGACATGGGTTACCTCCCAAGAAGCGCTTAGTTTAGAGTCTCTTAGCCTGACTTTCCCAATTCTTATCATGGTTCCTTAAAATTTATGACAGTAGCAGTACTATCATGGTTTTTCCCTTCATAATAATGTTTGAGTAGATGCCCATTCACCTTGAAAGTCTGATTATCATAAGTTTTCAATTCTACTGCACCGTACGGAAAAACTTTTTCAATTTCAAATGGTCCTGACCATCTTGATCTTAACTTTCCTGGAAACAACTTCAAACAAGAATTATAAAGTAAAACTTTTTGTCCAGGCAAAAACTCTCGCTTGATAATGTTTCTATGATGCCATTTCTTTGCTCGTTCCTTGTAGATATGAGCATTCTCATAAGCTTCATCCCTCCATTCAGCCAATTGATTTAATTGAAGAAATCTCTTCTCACCAGTAGCTTTTTCATCAAAATTTAAGAATTTTATGGCCCAATATTGCTTGTGCTCAGGTTCTACAGGAAGATGACATGATTTACCAAAAATAATCATAAATGGGGACATTCCAATAGGGTTTTTAAAGCAGTTCTATAAGCTCATAATGCATCATCTAATTTTGAAGACCAATCTTTTCTAGATGCAGTAACAGTTTTTTCTAATATTTTTTTTATCTCCCTATTGGATACCTCAACTTGTCCACTGGTGTGAGGATGATAGGGGGTAGCAATTTTGTGTATAACTCCATATTCTGACAAAAGTTTTTCAAATTGCTTGTTACAAAAATGTGACCCCCCATGATTAATGATAGCCCTAGGTACCCCAAATCTGGTAAAAATATTCTTTTTTTAAAAATCTTAAAACTACTCAGGCATCATTTGTTTGTAAAGCAACAGCTTCAACCCATTTTGAAACATAATATACTGCCACAAGTATATATTTATATGAAAATAATGAGGGAAAAGGACCCATGAAGTCAATTTCCCAAACGTCAAAAAGTTCAATTACCAAGATGTTGTTTTGTGGTAATTCATGTTTCTTTGAAATGTTACCAGTCCTTTAGCATTGAGCACACGACACTATGTATTTCCTGCAATCATGAAACAAATTAGGCCAATGAAATCCAGATGATAAGACCTTAGCGGTAGTCCTTTAAAGACTACAATGACCTCCTGCTTCTTTTGAATGACAGTGTTCAATAATACTAAGCTGTTCAGATTCAGGCACATAACATCTAATCACTTGATCAACACATTTCTTGAACAAATATGGTTCATCCCAAAAGTAACTTTTCACATCATGCAAAAACTTCTGCTTTTGTTGATAAGACAAACCATATGGAATGATTTTGCTAACCAAGTAATTGACATAATCAGCATACCAAGGTAAACGTAGGATCTCTACTGCATGCAATTGTTCATCAGGAAACTTTTCATTGATAAGAATATCCAAACTATCAAATTCTAGTCTAGACAAATGATCTGCAATTACATTCTCAGTTCCATTCTTATCTTTGATCTCAAGATCAAACTCTTGTAGTATAAATATCTATCTAATTAACCTAGGTTTTGCATCAGCTTTAACAAACAAATATTTTAAAGTAGCATGATCAGTATATACTATGACTTTAGATCCTATTAGGTAAGGTCTAAACTTGTCACAAGCAAATATAACAACAAGAAGCTCCTTCTCAGTTGTGGCATAGTTTCTTTAAGCCTCATTCAAAGTCCAATTAGCATAGTATATAACATGAAACAACTTACCCCTTCTCTGACCCAATACTACTCCCACAACAAAGTCACTGGCATCACACATGAGTTCAAAAGACAGCTCCCAGTCAGGTGCAATAATTACTGGTGTAGATGTGACCTTTTCCTTCAATAAATTAAATGCCTGAAAACATTTGTCATCAAAATTGAAGAAAGAATCTTTTTCAAGAAGATTACACAAAGGTCTAGAAATTTTAGAAAAGTCTTTTATGAATCTTCTATAAAAGCCAGCATATCCTAAGAAACTTCTTACTCTCTTAACATTTGTGGGTGGTGGCAACTTCTCTATTATTTCAACTTTGGCCTTATCAACTTTAATTCCTTTTTCTGAAATTTTGTGGCCTAACACAATTCCTTCTCTTACCATGAAATGACATTTTTTCCAATTTAAAATCAAATTTGTTTCTTTGCATCTTTTAAGAACACTGGCTAAGTTTACTACACATGCTTCAAAAGACTTTCCAAAAATAGAAAAATCATCCATGAATATCTCAATAAAATTTTCAAGCATATTAGAAAAAATAGTCATCATACACGTCTAAAAAGTAGCAGGTGCATTGCAAAGACCAAAGGGCATCCTCCTAAAGGCAAAAGTACCATAGGGACAAGTAAAAGTGGTTTTCTCTTGGTCATCAGATGCTATGGAAATTTGATTATAACCAGAGTAACCATCTACAAAACAATAATATTCATGCCCTACAAGTTTTTCCAACATCTAATCAATGAAGGGAAGGGGGAAATGATCTTTTCTAGTGGCATCATTTAACTTCTTATAATCAATGCAGACTCTCCACCCAGTCACAGTGCAAGTAGGAATCAATTCATTTTCTTCATTTTTCACTACAGTCATACCACCTTTCCTTGGAACAGCTTGAATTGCACTAACCTGCTTACTATCAGAGATAGGATAGATAATACCTACATCAAGTGGTTTCAGAACTTCCTCTTTTAATATCTCTTTAAGTGTTGGGTTAAGTCTCCTCTGTGGTTGAACTGTAGGTTTGTACTCAGCGTCCATCAAAATCTTGTGAATGCAAATCATAAGGCTAATTCCCTTAATATCAGCAATAGTCCAACCAATTGCTTCTTTATGCTCCCTTAGAACTCCAAGTAGTTACTGCTCTTATTCACCTGTCAAATAAGATGAAACAATTATTGGCAAGGTATTTCCAGTTCCTAAAAAAGCATATTTCAAATGTGTAGGAAAGGATTTAAGATCAAGATTTGGTGGTTGTATCAATGATGGTATTGGCTTGCTTTCACTAGTGCCCAACTCCTTATAATATCTGGTTTTAATTTGAGGCACTTGCTCGACTTTTTCCTCTTGCTCATCATCACTCCAATCATCCAGATCTCTTAGCATAGATACCACAGTTTCTACACCAGCTTTTTCGTCATCAGACTCAGAGATAAACTCATCAATAATATCAATAGCCTTTATCAAATTTTTTCATTGCATCATAAACATTAAAGGTTACCTGATCATTTTCTACTCTTAAAGTGAGTTTACCTTATTCCACATCAATTAATGCTTTACCGGTTTTAAGGAATGGCCTGCAAGAATCATTAGGACTTCACGATCCTCATCCATTTCCAAGACTATAAAGTCTACTGGAAATATGAACTTGTCAACTTTTACCAAGACATTTTCAACAATACCACATGGGTATTTGACACTTCTATCTGCAAGTTGCAAGGTAACATGAGTCTCCTTGCATTCTTCAAGTCCTAATTTCCTAAAAATAGACAGGGGCATAAGATTAATACTTACACCAGAATCTATAAGAACTTTATCAAAGTAAAAGTATCCTATAGTGCAAGAGACACTAAATCTCCCCTGATCTCTTTGTTTTGTTGGCAGGCAAGGTGTATTTTATTGCAGAATCATTGAACATTCTCTTGTTAGCATCATTGGTTCATTCCCATCAATCTTCCTCTTTTTAGTAAGCCATTCTTTGATGAATTATGCATATGAAGGCATTTCTTGAATCACTTCTAAGAATGGAATATTGATTTGCAACTTCTTGAAAACATCCAGGAACTTTGAAAATTGCTCATCCAATTTTTGCTGCTTTAGTCTTCCTGGAAAAGGAATAGGTGGAACATAAGGTTTTACCTCAGGTGGTTTTTGCATTGGTTCCTCCATCTTTTGTTTTCCTTTATCTTTCCTTGGAATCACTTCAGTTTCATCAACTTTTTCCTCAACGAGCTCATCCTCTTTGCCACTTCTCAATATTATGGCATTCACAATTTTAGGATTTTCCTTTGTGTTACTTGGTCAAGAACCAGATGGTCTATTACCAATTTGCTGAGTAATTTGATGGAATTTCCCTTGAAGATCTTGAATAATAGCATGATGATTATTGAGTGTGTTCTGTATAAAATTCTTCAATAACTCACCATTTGAAAGTTGATTTTGCTGAGGTGGAGCAGGGTATTCCTTACAGGACCTTGTTTTTGAAATCCAAGTGGTCGGTAAACGTTTGATTCATTTCTATAAGATAGATGTAGATGATTACACCATTCTGGATTATAAGTGTTTGTATATGGTCCATAATTAACCCTTCCAAAGTTTCTAACATAGTTGAGCTGCTCTCCACTTGATGATGGTGTGGTACCATGAGGATAATCATAAATTGAATGTGATCCTGAGCACAACTCACAAGTAGCAACCTGATTAGTATTCAAAGAACTAGATGATACAACCTTTGATCTTGTTCTTTCACAACTCCAATTATGAGCACTAGAAGCTAACTCCTCAATTTTCAATCAAAAGATTATCTGGAAGTCCATGATGTGGGCATTTTCTAACTACCTCTTTAAATCTCTACCAAGCTTCATACAATGATTCTCCAGGAAACTTTGTGAAGTTGGCAACCTCGTTACTTAATTTGGCAGTTCTGACAGAAGGGAAAAATCTTTTCAAGAACTTAGTTGTCAAATCTACCCATGAAGTAATGGACTCAGGTGGTTGAGAATTAAACCAAGCCAAAGCTTTATCCCTAAGAGAGAAAGGGAAAAGCTGCATTCTTATGGCCTCATCAGATACTCCATTGAGTTTGACAGTATTGCAATATTGGAGGAATTTGGCAACATGTTCATCTGGTGTCTCATTAGGATATCCTCCAAATTGATGTGACTCAACCATTTGAATTAAAGCCGGTTTAAGCTCAAAGTTGTTGGCCTAAACTGCTGGCCTCCTCACAGCGGGACCCTGAACAGTGGGTACCGCATAATCCCGAGTGCTCTAACAGGTGCAACTTGAATCTGATTATTGTTCTGATTGTTGTTTTGATCATTGTTGCCCACATTGTTCCATGCTTCATTTTCTGCCGTAGCTTCAGTCTGTAGCACTCCTTCGTGCCTTTTGTTTATTCTTCTTTGTTGATGCAGGGTTCTTTCAATCTCAAGATCAATTGGTAGAAGTTCCCTATCTACTCCTATGCATGTAACCTGCAAAAAGAAAAGAACGCAATTAAACCCTAGAAAAACACCTAAACTACTGGCAAAACTAAAAGTGATCTAATATTAATTGAGTTTCCCTAGCAACGACGCCAAAAATTTGATCTGCTTAAAATGTGTATGAAAAAATGTGAGTTCGGATACTATCACAAGTATATTGGGTCTGATCAAGTAATACAGAAAAGTGAGTCGAGTATCGTTCCCACGAAGATCAATTTAATTACTAAATCGATATTAGCTTTCACTAATATTTAGGCAATCAAATTGTATCAATTTAAACTATTTAACTAATTTAATTACTAAATCGATATTAGCTTTCTCCAAGTCGGCGGCTTTCATGTCGGCTTAGACAATGCATGCAATTTTGACCGTTCATTTTGTAACCATGCATTCATGTTTGATTATGCCTCCTGATCTTCAACCTATATTGCCTCAACATCGGCGGCTTAGAATCCGGCGTACATTGTAACTTCTTCTGCACTAGCAACTCTTAAGCCCTGAGTTGTCGTCTTTCACTCTATACTACCCTATCCAACTTCTACGCCGACGGCTTTTAGGCATCTTTAATTCAAATGAAATAAGGCTTGTAAGGTCGGCAGTGTATGCAACGACTTTGAGGAGTGTAAACCTATTCATCTTGTAAGCCGTCTCAATGCCGGTGGCTTTGAATCCCAGAAAGCCAGCATTGAAGAAAATTACAGAAGCTACTTTTTCTTCCCTCTACACTAGCAGTATAGAGCCAATTTCTTTAGCTTTCCATAGTCTACACTGCCTCAAGGCCGACGGTGTAGAGGCATACTTAAGGATCTTCATTATGTTCATCATGAAGGCCGATTATATGCCAGCGGCTTAAGCTTTAGAAAAGCCAGCGTACCCCTTAAGTTTTCCTATTTTCATTTCAAAGTTTCTTTTTTTGCTTCCCTTTTATCTAAATTAGACTTGAAACATGAATTTTAACCAAAACAAGTACCCATTCTAATAATTTATGATAAGTTTATCACAAATTAAACATAAAAAAGTTGTATGAAATATGATCTTATCAAGGAGTTCATAGGGGAAGAAGATATAGAGGTGATGGGTTTTATTGAGAAGAGAGAGGAGATAATTTTGAAGATGACTATTATTATAATCATGAGTTCTGAGCACTTAGAGAGTTTAAGTATGTGAAATTGCAGATGCCTTCATTTGCTGGAAGTGGTTCTGCTGATGACTACTTAGATTGGGACAATAAAGTAGAAGGCCTATTTGAATGCTATGATATTGATGATCATACCAGGGTTCGATTGACTACTGTTGAATTCACAAGATATGCTGCCCTATGGTGGAAAAATCTAATTGCTAGTCGAAGGAGGGATGATGAAGCTGATATTAGAGCATGGCATGAGATGAAGAGGATCTTGAGACGAAGATTTGTTCCTGAGCATTACAGGCATGAGCTTTTTATGCGCCTACAAACTTTGAGGCAAGGGGGAAAAAAAGTAGATGATTATGTGTAGAAGTTTGAGAGTCTGATGATTCGTTGTGGCACTGTTGAGCCCCTAGAGCAGACAATGGCAAGGTTTGTCATGGGTCTAAAGTATAAATTTCTTGCATTATTGAGTTGCAGCGTTATAACACTCTAGAGGAAGCCATTCGGTTAGCACTAAAAGTTGAGAGGCAACGATGTAGTAATCCTTGCAAGACATCTAATAGCAGGTATAATTCTTCTACCAAATCTTATAATGTTGATGGTAAAAATGTGGATAAAGGAAGGTTTGGTAAGAATGTTGATAAGAGTAATGCTGCTATGGATGCAAAAGGGGAGAAGAATGCTATAAACAAGGGGAAGGCAATGTATGGTGCTGACAAAGGGAAAGAAGTAGTCGATTCATCAAGTGGTAAAATCTGCCAAATTAAATGTTTCAAATGCTTGGGCATGGGTCATATTGTCTCTTAATGTCCGAACCGATGGGTGATGGCTATCATGGAAGTTGAGAGTGATAATGATGAAGAGAAAGAGGAGGTAGGTGAATTTTGACATTTATCAGCTGTATTAGATGAATATTATGGAGATGCAAATGCTGAGGTGTATGGTGATAGAGGGGATAACCAATATTTGTCTATAAATGTGCTGAGACAAGTGATGATTGTTATTCCTCCTACAGAGGAAGAATAGAGAGAGAATCTGTTTCATATCTCTTGTAGGGTTAAGGGTAACTTATGTGCTCTCATTATAGATGGGAGAAGTTGTACCAATGTGGTGGCTACGTCTCTTGTGGAAAAATTGAAGTTGGTTACAACTCAACATCCTAAACCCTATAAATTGCATTGGTTGAATGAGTAGGGAAATTTGCATGTGACTCAAAGGGTAGTATTCCATTTAGCATTGGAGAGAAGTATCAGGATGAGATTGTTTGTAATATATTTACCCATGTGTGCTTCTCATATACTACTTGGAAGACCATGGTTGTTTGACAGAAGGGTGTTGCATGACAAGTTTTAGAAATACTTATGTATTCCAAAAAGATGGAAGGCAAATTGTATTGAATTCTATGACCCCAACTGAGGTACAAGAGGCTACAGAAGTAGCTTAGTAGGGCCACTACGAAGAAAGCATTGTTTGCGGGGCGAAAGGAGATTGAATATGTTATCCAAGTTAAAGATCCTTTGTATGTGTTGCAGGTTAGGTATTTGTTAGAGGTTGGAGAATAGGATCAGGTGCCTTTTGTTGTGAAGCAATTATTGGAAGAGTTCTTTGATGTTTTTCATGAGGACTTACCTACAGGATTACCTCCTATAAGAGGTATTGAGCATGCTATCGATTTGCAGCCTGAAGCAGTATTACCAAATAAGCCTACCTATCGAATGAATCCTAGTGAAGCCAATGCGTTAAAGAGATAGGTGGATGAGTTGGTGGAGCAAGGTCTCGTTAGGGAAAGTACTGGTCCTTATGCTATTCCTGCACTTCTAGTTCCTAAGAAGGATGATACCTAGCGCATGTACATTGATAGTAAGGCTATTAATAAAATTACCATTAAGTACAGACATCCTATTCCCAGGCTTGATGATATGTTGGATGAGCTTAATGGAGCCCAGATTTTCTCTAAAGTAGACCTTAAGAGTGGTTACCACCAGATATGTATAAGGGTTGGAGAAGAATGGAAAACCGCTTTTAAGACACGACACAGCTTGTATGAGTGGATGGTTATGCATTTTGGGCTGACCAATGCAACTAGCACATTTATGCATCTGATTAATCATGTTTTGAAAAACTTCTTAGGCAGGTTTGTTTTTGTTTATTTCGATGATATCCTTATATATAGCTGTGATTTGGATAGCCATATAAATCATCTGCGATCGGTGTTCTTAGTATTACGAGATTAGAAATTGTATGGCAATCTTAAGAAATGTTCTTTCTATTAGTCAGAGGTGAATTTTCTAGGTTTTTTAGTTTCTATTTTTGTTTTATAGGTTGATGGGGAGAAGATCAAGGCTATAGTAGAATGGCCTATACCACAATTAATAGCTGATGTGCGGATTTTTCATAGGCTGGCTTCATTCTATAAGAGGTTTGTGAGGAATTTCAATAGCATTGTGAGCCCGTTGATTACACTAACTAAAAAGAATATGGCTTTGTGTGGGGAGAGTGAGCTCAAAGGAGTTTTGAGGCGATTAAGAGTAGATTGACTAATGCTCTAGTGTTGGCTTTACCTGACTTTGATAAAACTTTTGAATTGGAGTGTGATGCATTTGGGGTCAAGATAAGAGCAGTATTGATGCAGGAAAGGTGTCTTATCACCTATTTCAGTGAGCAATTGAGTGGGGCACCGCTTAATTATTCTGTGTATGATAAGGAATTTTACTCCTTAGTACGTGCTTTGATGACTCGGCAGCATTACCTTCTTCCTAAGGAGTTCATTATCTACACAAACCATGACTCCTTGAAGCATTTCAAGGGACAGCAACGACTATCGAAGCGGTAAGAAAAGTGGGTGGAGTTCTTAGAATGCTTTGCTTATGTGATTAAGCATAAGAAGGGTAACACCAATGTTGTTGCAGATGCTCTATCTCGCAAGTATGCACTTATTACTTCTCTACAGTCAAAGTTACTTGGGTTTGAGTTGGTGAAAGATCAGTATTTTGCTAATGATTATTTTAAATTGATTGTTAAGCGTTGTTCTGGGGGTGAAGTAGTAGATGGTTTTTATGTTGTGGATGGATTTCTCTACAAAGTGGGAAAACTTTGTATTCTTGCTGGTTCAGTTAAGGAGTTATTGGTAAGAGAGGCCCATGCTAGGGGATTATTATGGCACTTTGGTGAGAAGAGGACTTCAGAATTGCTAAAGGAGCATTTTTACTGGCCGAGTATGATGAAAGATGTTCGCAAGGTGTTAAAGAGGTGTGCAGTGTGTAAGAAGGCTAAGGGAAGGAAGGAGTCTTATGGTGAATACATGCCTTTACCTATGCCAGCACAGCCATGGATTGATCTAAATATGGATTTTGTCTTGGGTCTTCCTAAGACACAGAAGGGGAAGGATTCTATCATGGTGGTTGGAAATAGATTAAACAAGATGGCACACTTTGTGCCTTGTCACAAGATAGATGATGCTCTTTATATTGCTAACCTTTTTGTTTAGGAAATTGTTCGTTTGCATGGAGTACCTCATAGTATCATTTCAGAAAGAGATACTAAGTTCATCAATTTCTTCTAGAGGACACTTTGGAAGCGGCTTGGTACGAAGCTCATGTACACCACATCATGTCACCCACAGACAGACAACCAGACAGAGGTTGTTAACCGCATGCTTGGGACTTTGCTTAGGGCGACAGTTGGCAAGAATCTTACTGGTTGGGACTTGTGTCTCCCTATTGTTAAGTTTGCTTACAATAGGTCAACTCATAGTTCAACCAGTAAGTTTCCCTTTGAAGTTGTGTATGGCTTCAATCCATCTCTACCTATGGATTTAATAGCTAAACCAATAGCAAAGGAAGAGAGCTTGAGTGGAGTGGAGCGATCTCAGCAAATCCAGAAAATACATCAGAAGGCAATTAAGCATCTTAAGAAGACTTAAGAGCAATAGGTGATCCAAGGGAACAAGCATTGCAAGGCCAGATGATTCAATCCAAGGAATCTAGTATGGATTCATCTCGACAAAGATAGGTTCCCAAACAAGAAATCTTAGAAGTTGTATCCTAGAGCAGACGGACCATTCAAGATACTAAAGAAGATCAACAACAATGCCTATAGATTAGAGCTACCAAGAGACTATGGTGTTTCTGCTACTTTCAATGTCTCGGATCTTTCTCTATATATTCCAGAGGATCATCATGAAGACCCATCAGATTTGAGGGAAAATCTTCCACAAGCCCAAGGAGATGATGGAATCAGGTCAATCAAGTTACAGGAACGATCACTAGAGGCTGAGCTGGAGGGTTATAGAATCTTGCCATGAGAGTTTTATCAGAAAATTTGGAGTTAGAGGAAGCTCATTTAGTTGATATTCCATCAATGTATCATGACTTCAATGAACTACACATATCGGTGCTTCAAAAGAACGAGCAATTGAAGACTAGAGTGTCATGACATGTAGGCTGCCACTTAGGCCACCACTTAGGCCACCATCCTTTAATTATAGGCCGCCATCTTTCTAGGCTGACAACTTATGTATTTGGCAAAACTATCCTTTATTATTTTCACTAGTTTTAATTGGTTTTTGCCTTTGTTTTAGGGTTTACTATAGATATCCTTTATCATATAATAGACTAGTAAGTTATTGATTGTTTTATGAATGAACTTGAGGTTTTCCTCTAAAACTTCTTTCACTCTTATCAATCAATCAATTTTTTAATTGTGGCGAGTGACAGTATTGATTCTTACTATGAGTCATATCAATGAGATCATACTAGGGCTATTCCTTTTTTGGTGAGTCATATCCAGTGAGGGTTTAGATAGTTATCCTTTTACTATTTTGTTGTTTGGTACAATTGTGAGGTGGAATTTGTGTTGCTTGATTTGTGTGATTTATCGCTTGATTCGTTAGTAAATTGATTGTTTAGTAGTTTCTTCCCTAGGCACATCAGTCAACCATGAATCTGCACACCTTACCCAAAATGGTACAGGTCAACTGAAAGATATTGGTCCTCAACCAATCCTCCTCTATAGCTTTGGGAGTCATGCAAGATCTCCTTACTACTAATGTCTCCTGACCATCCCCTTCCAAGAACTCCTCCTCCTCATATTCATCATCAAAAATAGGCTAACCATCTCCTTCAACCTCAAACACTCGCTCCTCTTCACCTGGTTCTTCATTCTCAACAAACAATGCTGCCTTCTTTTCTACCTTCCTAAACTCATACTGGCTATGACGAGGCTCTCCACACTTGAAGCATCTCAAGCCACTACTACTAGGATCACTTGTGTTAGGTCAGTTATTGCGCCCCATAGCAGTGTTATTAGACACCCTACCACCAGCACGATTCATTACTCCACCACTACCACTACTTGTCATACTACTAGAAAACCCACTACTGGATCGCTTCTGCTGTTTTTCCAGTGCTCGCTGATGTGCAACAGAGACACTCACTGGATCAAACAAATTCACCATATCTTGTATCTGTATCCTTAAGCTACCGATATACCTCGCTACTAGTTGATCCTCAATCTCATGAATTTCATTCCTAGCATGCAATTGGTAAAACTCAGATGTGTATTCAATTACAGACCTGGTACCTTGTTTTAGGTTTTGCAACCTCTGATACATGATTCGTTGGAAGTTATAAGGTAGGAATTCTGCTCTCATATGTTTCTTCATCTTTTTCCAAAAGGTGATCTTTGGCTTACCCAACCTAACTCGGGTCAACTTCGTCTATTGTCACCAAGCTGTGGCCCTATCACGCAATCAAGTTGCCACCAACTACACCCAACCTAACTCGGGTCAACTTCGTCTATTGTCACCAAGCTGTAGCCCTATCACGCAATCAAGTTGCCACCAACTGCACCCGTATATCTTCAGGCACACTCTTGAAATCAAGAACCTCTTTGAAAGTAGCCAACTAGTCAAGAAACTCTTCTGGCCACAGATTTTCTCTGAATTCAAGAACTTCTATCCTCATACCTACCTCCCACTATCTCCTATCCTCTTCTACTACACGAATGCTACCATGCTCATGTGGCAATCCTCCATACAAACCCCTTTCACTCATTGACAATATGTCATCCACTTCCTCATCAATCTCTGGAACAGGGTTAGGGTTTCTATCACGCCAAGGGTTAGCATTATGCTGATTTTCCATCATCGCAACCATCCTCTCCATGAGTTGTTCCACCATCCGTCGTTCCATCATAACTATACGTTCATCAATAATCTGTCTAATCCGTTGATCTAGGTCGTCTTCAAATGCAGCATGACGTTGATTGGCTTGTCTTCTAAGAGGCATCTTCTCCAAGAACGAACGCAGCTCTGATACCAACTGATGCAATGTACAACGTAGATCTAACCTATGGTTCATCTCAAAATGTTGATTCACATAAGAATATTGTCCTGTGATCTTCAAATACGTATTGATTCAATGAATAACTAGGTAATTTGGCATCAAATAGACAATCCACACAAGGAATATGATATTTGGAAAGAAAGGAGTAAAGTACTCTCAAATATTCATTTCAAAAAAAAGATAATAATGTTTCTCACGCACTAGGGTTTCTTATAAAGAAGACAAAGGAAACTCAAAAGTCTTAACAAATAAAATAATTAGAATAAATAAAAGTTGGATAGTAGGCCGACAGCCTATGTAAGTATGCCCGTGGCTTGGGATGGAAGGCCGGAGTAAGCACCAAATGAGGCAAACATGTATAATCTTCAAAGCTACCCACGAATGTATGAAAGCCAACGGTATTTGGATAAAGACTGATGGCCTAAGAGCTAGCCTAGGCTAAATTTCGCCACTTCCTTTGATTCTTTTCCACATAGCATTAGCTATCACTTCTACTGCATCAAAATTTTACGCGATTAATTATTTTTAGGTTTTATCTCACCCGATTAGGGTTTTCTAAGCTTAATAGGTTAATTTTCATTTTAAACTCCAATAGCTTAAGAATACTCTAATTAAAAATAGTGTGATCCAAATATTTGTTTGGAGTCTAACATATTAGTTATACATTTGTTTATGTTTTTATTGTGTATTTATAACCCTAACGGTTTATCTTTAGGTTATGGTTTCCTAACTACAAGCGTAATTGGTTGTTTACTCTCTATCGCACTTAATATCTTAGCCAAGTTATTCTTATATCTTGAGTTTTTAGTACCCCCTATGAAATCTTATTAGTAGCATTTAATGCTATCTAGGAATCTTTGTTTTAGGGTTTAAAACTATATATAGGATCATTACTACTCATAGTTTTATTCTAAAGTCTTTGTTGAGTTCAATAGTAACCATTTGTTTTCTATATTTATATATTTCTATCTATTTTTAGTAGTATGATAAGTTTCAGAGTTTGAATTTTAGGTTACTTTTAAATATATCTTGAGTTATTAGCTCAAGATACGAAATCTTGTCTTTGATATTAATTAAGGTAAGAGAAGTTTTTATTTAGGCTTTTAAATCATAAACGAGCTAAGTTCAACTCATAGATCTATTCTAGGGTCTTTGTTGAGTTCTAGGTTTATTAATTAATTCACATTTTCTATTTTAGTGTCGTATACTAGTGTGAAAATTTTCGGGGTTTGTAATGTCAATTTTGAATAGTTTGTTAGCAAGATATGTGCAAGTATCGATGTGGATCCAAGTATTGGAGGCATTGAAATAATACACAGGTACCCTCACTATGTGGCAAGTGGACACATCTATGTTCTTGTACAAATCGTTGATGATGAGAGTGTGGAGGATCTATTGGTGCAAGCAAAGGAGTTAGGTGCTAGCTTGATACAAGAGCTACATGTGCAAATAGCTGGCTAGTCAAGTGCTGTAAGCCCCTATATTTTTCGATAATATAGTAAACATTGGAAACGGAAGTCAAACTGGAACCCTAAAGTTAACCTAGTTTTATGTTTAGTCTAGTGAATCTAGATCCAGCAATCTTACATTATTAAACCTTTAAACAACGGAATTAACATAATTGTGGATATATTTTGTAATAACATAGGAAAGCTTAAAAATATCTGACCCGTTAATATTAAGTGTATTTCAGATCCGAACGGGATCATTTTTCGAAAACCATTCCCTGGTACATCGGATAGTGAAAATATTGCAATAATACCATTAGACTCGTAAAAATATAAGGATTTCAAAAATATCAGTTTTAGAATTTTTTCCATAACTGAAAATATCATATATAGGTCGGTTATGCATATTTTCTTTACTACTGGTATTTTAATTGCCTAGTCTACTATTTATAGTACTATTTCTACTATTCATTACTATTTCACTATCTCTATTGTAATATATGGAAATAAAGATGAAAATATAATGAATTATGAATCATGAGATGATATAGGATGAGTTTAAGGTCAAAACAAGTAAGTTGTAAAGGTTTAAGTTTGATTGTAGAATGAATATTAAAGTTCGATTTCTGCAATTTTTAACAGATGCTACACCGCCGATGTAGAGACAACGCAGGAAGGGAACAGTAGCGTTTTTCTTAACGCTAGGTGGAACGTCCCCGGTGTACACGAAGGTTTCTTTTAACACCAGCTAGGAACGCCGCCGACATAGGGCATGGATTTGCTGGTGTATGTAGTAGGATCGAATTTCTGGAAATTCAAAGCCTCGATGAACGCCGCCAGTGCTTGTGTAAATTTTGCCAGCGTAAAGTGTACGTAGGCAAGATTTAAACATACGCCGCCGGCGTATGACCAAATTCTATAAATACGAGACACGAAAAAAGATTTTTCGATAGAACTTTTTATTCATTTTCTTCTTTCGTCAAAAAGGGTTTTGGAGTGTTCTTAGAGATCTAGGGTTGGAGAATCATCTGGGGTGTGTTTTTTATCCAAAGTAAGTGATTTTAACCTTCTTCTATGGATTATATATGAATTCGTATGAATTTGCTTAGGGTTTTGTTGTGTTCTTGAAAGGAAAAATGTGGGAAAGATTTAGATCTCGAATTAAATCTATCTCGGTTGGATAAGGAGTGAGTTTTGTGATTAAAACAAGCAAGTATAATGGTCTCATATCAGATTTATACAAATTTCATGCAAATTCTAAGGATTTTGTGATTTGTTTATATGAAGGAAACCCTAGATTTGGTTGTGATTCAAATTTGTGGATGTGAGTCAGGTTTTGGTGATCCAAATTAGTAAGTTTCATCTTTTCGTTGATGAAATTAAATAATGTGTGATTAGATGATCATTATATGTTCTTATTATCATATTATATTAGGGTTTCGGTAAAATATTCAGATTTTGTGGAGTTTTATGTGGTTCGTTGAGGATATTTGTGGAAGTTGATTGGAGTAGACGGTGCAAATAGTGGAGATTTCTTTCAAGGTTAAGATTTCTGGAAGTTTCATGTCTATTAGAAAATGTTGATAATGTGTTCATAATTGTTGATATATATATATATATGTTGTAACAAGATATTTGGAGTTTGTGGAATTGTTGTTGGTGTGAATATAGGAGTTTGTAGAGTTCAGTTGTTTTTGTTGTTATTGATATCGGATTTGAGGATTTGAGTTGTGTTCCTAAAATTGAGAAAGGTACGACCAATCCTTGCTTGCTGTTTTTGCTTGTAAGTTTAGTATTGATTGAATGGTTATAGGAACAGAATTTCTTAATAAACCTAATCATTATTCGGTTTAATAATTGTATGTTTGGTTATGCTTGGCTTTGACCAGTAAAGACCTGGCAGACAGTGATACTGGTGAGGTACCCTGATGATCTTGGTGTGAGGTTATCCTTAGTGGACCCGTGCCTTGATATGATTCCGATAGAATTAGGTGTTCTGAATTCCGGGTGTTTGGGGAGTACTCACTCATCTATATATGTATATGATTATTATTTTCAAAAGGTTGTTTGATTTTCTATGGGGTCTGAGTAACTCCGAGTTCGGTATTAGAGTATACCTAATATTGGACTGTGTTGTTTTGTTAGTTTAAGAAAGATAATAATACGGTTGTTTGCATTAGTTTAAGTTGCATGAATTACTTGTCTATTGTATGTGCATATGCATTTGTTTTTGGATTGGAGTTATTGTACTAGGCGTCGCCGCTCATTCTTTTAAATTTCAAGTACAGGTGAAGAAGATATATTATATGATCGTTCCGGATATGAGTTATTCTTTGATAGTGGGGATGACGATAGTGGACCCGACTACCCAGCAAAGAGCTAGTCTTCAGATATCAGATTTCTAAAGAAAAGACATGTTTAGATCATTTGGAGTTGTGGTTGGATGTTTATGTTAGATTTAAATGAAAAGATTTTTAAAGTTGGCTATGATGTCAACTTGGATTTTATGATTGAACTAGGAGTTTATGTTTTATGAAGTTTATTGTTTTTAGGTTTCGTATCCTATGAGATACCCTATGTGTGTTTACAGGTGATAATTGTATTATTGTGGATATTAGAGCCTTTGCGTGTTCTATATAAGAGAGGATACGTGGCGGGTTGTAATGTCTTATTTTAGGGCATTACAGCTACTTTTTCTTACACTCTACCATTGTTACACCCCAGAAGGGTATCCTAAACATAACAGTCCACCACATGTTATATAAGACTCTCAAATTACTATCTGAGCCCTTTGGAAGTCTTGTACAGATGTAAGGCATCCATTTACGACAATAGAATGTTAAGAAGTTTAATGCGGCATTCGATAACCTTAGATGATAAATCAAAACACATACATAAAATTACAAAATCTAAGGGGCATTCCCCCGCAAAAGAATATTAAAGGTCCATTACGGTCATCCAGAGTCTTTTTGGTTTCCTGTGGAAGTCTAAAAAAAAAAACCGAATACAACTTCTAAAGGAAACGCCTAGCTCCTGTACCTAAGCTGTAGCCTGCCTTGGCCTAAGCCAAATGAACTCATGCTGCAACAAGTAAAAACTATAGGGGCGTAAGCTACACTAGCTTAGTGAGTGAAAACTTCCATATCGCAATTAAAACATAATATTCAAGCAAGTGATTAATCAGTCAAATGAAATGCATCAAACACGTGAATTCAACAAACATATGACCAACCGGAAATCATATGTGGATGGATTTGCACCCTCCATCCCAGCTTAGCAGATTAATGAATCCTGCGGTACGATGCCATTTAGGCTCACGGTCAACCAACTCATATATTCGTTTTATGGATCACGATTAACCAACTTATTCGTTTTATGGATCATGATTAACCAACATATTCATTTTATGGATCACGAAAAACTAACAAATGCTAATGCTCCATCCCCATCGTGATATGAATGAGTTCAAGTTTATCTTTGATGTCTAATAATCAATTAATCCAATTCCTTTAAATGACCAAGCAATACTCGCAGACAATCATTTCTAACTCTACTATACAAACAATCATTTATCACCCGGCTTCGATATTCTTTAAATTCAACTTCATACAACAACAACAGACAATTATAATTCCTAAATAACCCCATCATGCATATTCATTTTTTGTCTTTGCTTAGCAACTAGTGCAGCTATCATTACAATCACAAGCAATAATTGAAATTGGAAGTGATACTCACTTGGCCATGGTACGCCGGTCTCTAAGTAGTAATAATCGGGTGGTAGGGATTCGTCGTTCTTGGGATCACCTACCAAATAAGAATACCCTAATGAGAACTTCATCACTTAACTAGTCCAAACTATGCATCAAAACTAAATAAAATCGTGATTCTCGCTATTTGCAGAAGTTCCAACTTAAAACGGCCATAACTTGGTCATTTTAACTCGGAATTTTGCAAATTTTATATCGATTTCTATCTACTTCGAAAGATCTATCTATTTATAACATTATTTCCAAGTTTTGAAAACATTTAGGTCACGGAACAGAGGGATCAGATCTGATCTGTAACATTTTCCATTTCCGAAAAATTGTTTTGTACTTGATCAAAATGTATCTAGTTGATGATTCATATGTATATAAAATATGAATGAGTTCCTAACATGAATGACATGTGATGAGTCCAATATATGCATGATCTTGATTATTGTTGATAATGAAACTTTGAGAACTCCTAATTCTTACGAGACTTCAACAATAGCTACTTCTTGAAAATCTAATTTTCCAAATTTGGCATCTCATTAGTATTTTGGGATTTCATTCTTAGAATTTCCTTGTAAACTAAATAAAAATGAGTCTTCATCATCTATACTATCCAAGACCTTCATTTCCACATAAAAACTTACATTTTTCACTTTGCAAGTATGTTTTTAAATAGGCTTTTGACAAAAATCCGAATTTTGAAAAAATCCATTTCTTGCATGTTTCCTTTGAGAAAACTTGTATAATGCATCAAAATTTAAAGCTTTACTATATCAATTACCTAAGGACTTCATTTAACACATAAAACATTCATTTTGATCTTGAATACTAGGTGTTTATATAGGCATCATCCAAAGTTACGAATTTTACAAGTTGAACACTAACTCAAAATTTTCCATCTTGATTCCACTACTTGTTTTACACATTACTCATATCCAAACTCATTTCAACTTATAAAAATCATTACTTAATGATGCCTATTACTTATACCCTTCAATTTTCATATAAAATATGAGTTTCAAAGTGGTTTCAAGGGTTTTTAAAGTAGGTCTTAAAAATCATACTAATTTTCTTTTGAACATTTCTAACAAAAACTTTTTCTTTTCAAGTTCCTTGTCTTATCTTCATAAAGATCTACCAACTATCACATTTATATATACAAGACTAAGCCTTTATGAACATTAATGCATGAAAATAACAAAATATCCATATGAACATGTACGTCTAGAAAAATATGAGTGTCTAAATGCTAGATCTACTACTTATAGTGCATGAAAATGAGTTTAAAGACATGAACATATATTTTTCATGCAAGATCTCTACTTTTATATGCATGAACATAATAATACTTCAACAAAAACTCACTAAACACAATATCTACTTTTGTGATGGCTTGATATTCATGTATTAGTGTTTTCTTATCCCTAGCATTTGCTCATGGGGATTTAAAGTGAAAACACATAAGAATACTCTTGCCATTACAAGATTAAGTAGTAATAAAGCTTGAAAATATCACCTAAGAAAAGATTTGATGAAGAAATGGAGAAGAAATGAACTTGTGTGTGTGTGTGAGAGGGGAGGGGAGTTCACGGCAAAAGGAGAGGAAAAAGAGAGAGTTTTTCACTTTGTAAAAATTTTTGAAAGAGTAAAAATGAACAGAGAGTGTGCAAAATGAGTTTATATATTAAGTGTGTTAGGGTTTGTTTGTATTAAAAGAAGAAAAAAAAACAAATGGAGGGGGAAATTGGGTTGGGGGGGGGGGGGGGGGGGGGGGGGGGGGGGGGGGGGGGGGGGGGGGGGGGGGGGGGTTTTGTTGAATTTATAATTTTATGTAATAAAATGTAATAAAAGTAATAATTTAGTAAGAAACAAAATTTTCTTTGAAAAGAAAATATAATGAGTAGTTATAAGGATATAAGAATAGGATATAGGTAGTGTGTAGTATAGGTTGTACTTGTGAATAGTGGTAAATAGTAGACAAGACATCTACTTTATCGGTAGTAAAGAAAATACGGGAAAAATGTTATAACTGTAATTTTTATAGCTCGAAAAATTATAAAATTTATATTTTTGAAATCCTTATAAAATTTTGGTTCTAAGGAGTATTCCGGAATATTTTTCTAAGTTTCTAGTCTCGGGGGCTCATTTTTCCGTAATGGAGCTCGAGAAGACCTGGAATAGAAAATTTTTCGAAATTAAAACTTTCTAAGGTTTGAAATATACTTCAAAACAATAATTCACATTAATTTATTTTATAAAACTTCTTTTTTATAAAACCGAAGGAAAGCCGGATCTAGGGTTTTTAAGCTTCTCTCACTAAGCTTGAACTAGACCGATTTAGCGTTTTGCTTTTTAGTTCCCAGACTTTACTTGACTACTAGGAAAACCGGGGTTTACAACCATACCTATACTTTACAATTTACCTTTCCTATATAACTTTAATCACATCACACCTTACACATTACTTCTTTTCATTACAAAACAACAAATTTAATCAATTTCTCTCTCATTTTCTTCTTCATGTCGTCCACCCTCTCTCTCCCATCACTCTCAATTTATTTTCTTTTTCATTTTATTTAATTACATCTAATTTCCACTCCAAAATTCTATAAATACCTCATTCCTCATTCATTCTTTCACACAACTCATTTTCATATGAAAACTCTACCAAATCACTCCATTAACTCTCTCTCTCAAATTCTCCCCAAAATTCTCTCTTCTCTCCACAAAACCATTTCCCACATATTACTACAACCACTTCTTTTCCTCTTCAATATACACATTACCTTAGGTAAAACTTCTCACGTATACTAATCATGTTCATATAACTTAGCATAAGCTCAGTGTATGTTTCTTAGACTCATGAGAGCTAAAGAAGCAATAATATGTTCATGTTTTGTTTCTGTTCATGTTTATATTTTCCATTATATTATTATTGTCATATTATTGTTGTTATTATGCTAACTTCTTATTTATATCTAACTAAATTTATTTATGTACCTATATATATCCTTTAGAGCATATAAGCTCACTTGTTATTTATTTATTTTCATGCTTTGTAATTTATTTACTTATTTCATGCTATTTTAAGACTAGTATTAGACTTGTCCTCATCAAGTCAAAATAATTTTTTTTTCTTTTTAGGACTAGTCTATTCTTAGTCTCGGGATGCCTTGATGAAGCTAAGGCTCCTAATGCTTGACCTTACTATTATGCTCTTATTTATTCTTATCTTATCTTATTATGCTATATTGATTATATTTCTCATGACTACATATTCATGTTCATGCATAGGCATATTGATATTGTCTCAACAAAAATATGAAGAAGATATTTTTATGAACTCTATTCAAAAATAAATTTTGGTTACTTAAAGAGAGGATTTCCATTAAAAACTAAGAGTTTTATCTTCACAAATCTTTTCCAAAAATTTAAGTAAACTCATAACAAGTCTTAGTAACAATAGTAAATTAGAGTTTTAACAAAGGATGCATAAAGTAAATTTTCACAAATATTCCTTTCAAAGATGATAAAATGGAAAAGTTTTCTTTAAAAACTTAAGCTTTCAAATTCTTGCTCAGCAAAAGTTTCTTTAAACTTATTTATGAAAGTTCATCAAAACTCTAAAGTACTAAGGTAAAACAAGTTAGCAAGATCATCAAGAAATTCTCTTTTTAAGAAAATAAATTTGTCTTAGGGAATAAAATTAGTGAACTTAGGAAATCATTATTACTTATTAAAGTAAAACTTACTTTAGGAAAAACTAAGAATAAGTGAACTTTAAGAAATTTTTGTCACTATCCAGAAAACATTTAGAAACTACACTTTTAACTCCTAAAAATGAAGTTGTAGGAATTTTAAAAAGACTAAAATTATTTTCAAAAAATTTGAATTGTTTTCAAAGGACAGATAAAGTTAAAAAGAGGAAAATACTTACTTATAATAATCCAATAACTTTTCCAACCAAGCTAAAATAAAAATTTTCAAAGCATTACTTTTCCAAACTTTTAGAATACCTTATTTTACAAAAATCATTGTTGGGACAACTTCACTAAATTCATGCTTATGATATGAGTCAATATATACATGTTCAAAGGATTTTTCAACTATATTAATATCTATATTTTGGTACAAGGATTTTTGGATGAAGAAAAGTTTGAAAACTTGAGATTTAAAATCTAGAATTATCATGATAAATATGTACATTACTGTTCTGAGACCCAAAAGGCTTCTTTCGATAAAAACAACCTTAGAAATATATAGACTTTTTCGAACTAGTAGAAAACGGCATATAATATGCAAAATTCCAAGTAAAAATGAGCAAGTTATGGCCATTTTAAATTGAAATTTCCATTCATGCGAATTGTGACGAATTCAATAAGATAGAGTTAAAAAATTTAAGTAGATCTTGGATGAAATACTCATATCGGGTATTTCTTTTGTTTAGGTGACGAGGATCAAGATCTTCTCTTTCCTGAATATTACTTCGATTAATAGAAGATCGCTATGAACGAGTGAGTTTTCATTTACGTTTACGTATTCGCACATGTGCTTGTAAAGTAGAGTAGAGTAGAGCAGAACAGAACACTAGATATTAAGAAAGGATAAAAATTGACATGCATGTGGGTTATCGTGGGAGTTATGTATGTGAATTGCTATGTGTGATCAATGAATGATAAGAATATCGGAGCCCGATTTATTGATTGTTACAATTGTTTCTATGTATATTGCGATGTGTGAAAATATTGATTGATCATCTTAAATGAATCAATATCGGATTGGAAATTCCCTTAACCAATTTAGTCATGCATATCACTTAAAATATCATTTCGCATTTTACTACTACTCCTCAGCGTGGGGCCAGAAAGGTAAGCTGCCTAGTTATATCTTGAGGAATTAGGATGTTCGGAGAATAAGGCCTCAAGGTGTAGCCAAGCTGGATCGATCGCTTTAGGTAAGGAAAACCTGAGGATTAGTAGTACGGTTCTTTGGAACCCCAAGACGCGTGCAATTTTTCAAGGAGGTCAATTGGGGCCTAATTCAAATCATTCCCTAACCATCGATGGAGGCGTAAATCCATCCTACATACGAAACCGGATAGTCATATGTATTGTTTGATCATATGGTTGCTTGCATTTCATATTCTTAATTAATGAACTTGTTTAAATGTTGGTCATGAGTACTTTTGCGTAAGGAATATCTCACTAAGCTAGTTATGCTTATTCGCCAATAGACTTTTGATGTTGCAAGATCATTATTTTACACCAGAAACCACCCTGTCCGTTTGAGTAGAACTTATGCTTTTGGGAAGCTTTTGGAGGAATTCTATTTTGAAGTCTTAGATTAGATTTCCTTTAAAATCTTCTAACTTTAGTTAATCTTTATATTAAGACTATGTTGTTACGGAGATTATCAGGGGAATGTCTTGTAGAAGTTGTAGAAATTTATATTTTGATGAACCATATGAATATTATTCTGTATGTTCCGTTGTCAATATCTTAAAATGCACCACTCCATCGGTCTCCCTTTATTGTGAATGTATGTCTTATATCAATATGAAAGCTTTTGAGTGACTGAGGTAGTCATTGTTAAGTTTTAATATTGTGTATGGCGGTTTGTCACGTTTTGGGTACTTGTTGGGGCATGACAAGTGCTCCACGTGTAAATCCATCCTTATAGACTTTTTTAGATTCACATGTGCACCAATCAACTAATGCATGAGTTAGGGTCGATGTAGGCATCCAAGCTCATGAGGAGCCACCTCTTAGGCATGTCTACTCGGCTCATCTAAGTCCAAGTGCATATGCTCGCCCCTCCTCTCCTCCCTCACCACCCCCCCCCCCCCCCCCCCCCCCCCCCCCCCCCCTTTAATGTCCTACATGCCAATGGCAATTGAGAAATACCGCCAATGCCGGTTAATGAGACATTATCACTGCTGGAAAATAAAATACAAGAAGTGGTCATGCATGTACTCAATCCTACGCTTGCTGATGAAAATTGGGATGATATTTATTATGTTATTAGAATGATTATCCCCATTGAAGATGAGCATAGTGATAGTGAGGATGATGATGTGGTTAAAGAGGGCGGTCAACCAACCGAAAATACCTCTATTGAATTACGTGCAATATAACCAACTAGTTCTATGGTTACACAAAGTGGTGTTGGTTCATCTCAAATGATTGCAGTAAGGGATGAAATTCTATATTTCAATGTTGGTGGTGTGATGGTGGATACATTAATTTTGAGAAAAATCTCAAACTTATGTGCAATAATATTCAAAGGAGTGATGATTTAGAGAAAGGCATGATGTTCAACACAAAAGCCAACCTAATTCACCATGTGAAAGCTTTTCATGTCAAAAACCATTGCAATTTTTGAGTGTATGAATCAGCTAAGAACCTATGATCGGCTTATTACATTAAGTGAGAAGACGATTGTCTATAGATGCTTTGGGCTTGTAAGAAAAAGCTAGAGAGTCTATTTGTCATCACTAAGTTGGAAGGGCCTTACTCGTGTTTTAATGCATGGTAGGTCAAGACGACTCACTGAGAGATTCAAATGTCTCAGTAAGAGAGTTTTAAACTTTGTGAAGAATAATTAGACATGAAGACTAAGACACTAAAGTCCAATCCAGAGAAGGTTTTTGAGTTGAAAGTATCACGTAGAAGAGTATGAGAGAGTAAGCAAAAGGCGATCACAGGTTTATGGTGATTAAGAGAAGTTGTATAACAATCTTCTAAAGTTATTCGCTTCCACTAAAGCAACAAATCTAAGAACTCAAGTTGGGACCTTCTGCAATAGTGTTCTCTGATGCATCTACCCATACCATACCACCCTATAACATGGGTTATGCTGGTAGATTATTCTAGAGCATAGGATCATACCCATATTATGGTATATTCCCTTCCACCAGTAGCTATCCAAGTGATATTGGCGGTAGCTCAAGAGCTATACATAGTTTATATTACATATCGGACCTTGACTTATAACATTGTTCCAATACAAACATCTCAAGCATCTCATAGAGAGTGGCAACATGAGGGACATGATGTTGATATGGGAGAGGGGGTGACTAAGCTTCATCAAACATACTAGCACAGCCTAGTAGTACCACATTGTAACACCCCTACAGGATACCTTAGCTATATTAGTGCACCATGTAACTAACTGAAGCCTCCATAAAGTTACATAAGTACTATACAACTAACATTCCCCATTGAAGTGGACAATTAGATAGGATCGATAGTTGTTTGAGTAAGAAAGATATTGCATATACATATGTATAAACCATAAATAAACATAACATATAAATCTAGGTCATAATAAAATATTACAACTATGGTCTTCAGGGCTTCATCGACCCTTTTACAACAAAGCTTACAAGGAAAACGAAAAAATATCTAAATCTCTATTACACAAATGGTCTTCTTTCCAAAAGAGTTCATGAGTCTACTCCATACTATTTCCCACATCGGAGCTTGGTTTCGGTCTTCTTGCTTATAACCCTATAAATCAACAGTCTAAGAGAGCGTGAGCATATAAAGCTCAGTGAATAACCGAATTGTAATACATATTACTAATATTAAACAAGTTTTGTTAGTAATCATATGCAATGCACTCATCAAACATATGTAGCAAACATGGTTTGAACAACTAAAATTCAAACCTATGGGGATTTATGTCCTCCCAAGGAGTTGAAGGATAAGTTTAGTAGTTTATGCCCATGAGAAACTCAAAACTAAAGAAGAAGGACTTTCTCATTTTCTTTTATCATTTTCAAATTAGTTTTCACATAAACACCTCGACTTCTCTTAGAACTTGAGTAATCCCTCTAAATATTAACGCGCTAAAGCGAAATCTAACACAGATGACCTATTTTGAAGCATGTTTAGTTTCTGTGAAGTAACAACCCTATTGTAACCTGAAGCAGTCTCATCAGACCCTGTCACGTCCCGAAGGGTATCCTAAACATGGCAATTCACCGTACACAATATTAAAGCCTAGGAATGACCGCCTCAGTCATGCGAAGGCTTCCATACTATGTACAAGGCGTCTAACACATAGAGGAGACACATTAGAGAGATACATTTTATATTGATATAACTTGAGTAACAATGTAAAGGAAATTCAATTCACTATTCTTCAAAATACAAATCATTAAACTTCAATTACAATTATCAAAAGATTCTACTACATAAAACTATTACAAGGCAAATCATAAGACCTAGCTAATAACTTCAAATATCCTTATTTCCTGCCGGTATCACGACTCCAAATGGGGGCCTAACAGGATTTATCTAAAGCCATCATATCACGTGTGCACCCGTAACATGAGAGCCATCTTGTATGTCAGAGTATACAAGACTCTATTTATTTATAAAAGTTTATAATACAAATGATATAATATAGTACAGTATTCCAACTATGGAATCCGATTTTCCAATTTCCACCAAGATCGCAGAGAATCGGTATCTCCCACCAAATAGTGAAATTGGGTTTCCAACTACAACATACAAAATTCAAAATTCATCTAATATACATTCTAAGTTTCCATATCATATATCACTATCTTCAATAAAGTTCGTTAGAGAAGCTCTCTTCACACATTCCTAGCCCAGTCCCAGCTAGTAATAATCCTGCACAAAAACTATTGGGGGGTGAGCAAAGCACGGGCTCAGTGAATAACCAGACTTATCACAACAAGCAAGTTATTATCAATCATATGTAATGCATCAATCAAACATATGAACAATTACAAGCTTAGACAAATCGAAATCCAAACAGGATGGAGATTTACGCCCTCTCATCGGGGTTGAAGGAACCGATACCTGAATCACCTACCAAGGAGAAACTAAGTACACAGGAATCCATAATCCTCACAGTTATTATCTCTTTATGTTAATGAAGTTTTAAACACTCAGTTCCTGTCTTGTACCTTAGAAACTCCACTAAGTGTTAGCCATTTCACAGCGATACCATGGGCGGCGTCCTTCGTTACCATTTAGTTCCCATGGAACCGACAGAACAAGGTAAACTTGCGTAGAACTAATAGCCCATTGCCTAGAAAAACCAAGTATTACCAAGAACTGAAATTCTAACACGTAATAGGTGTTCGTAAAAACATAATGCAGTATGTGCAAATCATGCTATGCATGCACCATTTTGCTTATGAGTTCGAAAATTTTTAGTCAGGTTATAAGTGTTCAAACTTTATTCAAACATTCAACATGCTTCACATACAGTACTTTCACAAGCCGTTCATTATCACTTTTGATTGGTAATATTTATCAAACAATTAATTTCAAACAGCAAGCATATCCCATAATCCCATACACACGAAAGTTCATTATTATTATCTTTGTATTTTAGTGCAACTAAACTACAATCACAAACAATGTAACAAGTCTAAGTTACTCACCTATGGTCCTCGCTAAGTTGTTGTATAAGCTACCGGAAATCCGAGAATTGATCTATTTTCCTATGAAAGGAAATAACAGAGATTTATTATTGGATTATTTCTGTAAGAGAAGTCTTCCTATAATTAAAGGTGTTGATCTCTATCGTCGGATATTAAACTAGGCCCGTCATATAAATTACTATGTTGTTTAATTGAATCTTTATAGGTGTCTAATTATTTTGTATCGGTATTTGATACAGTTTCTATTAAGGTTTTGATCCCTATAGTAGAGAATATTTGTCTGTATTTTGTTTCTCTTGATATCTATATTATTAATTAAGGAGTTTGTCTTTCTTTAAGTCCTACTGTATTTAGTAGGAGAGTTTTATTTATTTATTAATTCTTTTCCTGTCAACCTTATCTGTCTCTTAAATTAGTATTTTTATTTATTTAAGGGTATGTTCTAGTGTCTATATCTTCCAAACTTATAAAATCGTATGTCTATGGAGTTTAGATATATCAACTTTTTATTATACTTAAATTTTTATTTCTATTACAAAACAAACTAAGTTTAATAACATAAAATTATCAATAATATTAGTTTTGAAAAGTCAATATCAATATTAGTAATAAATACAAGTATAATATTAGCAACTATCTCATACTATTAATACATAATAATAGTAGTGGCAAAATAACAATAGAATTATTGATAATGTAAATATAGTAACCTTAATGTAAAAATAACAGTATAAATAATCCTAATGACTCGTGATGAAAATATCAATAATACGGAATATTATAAACAGTAGTAATAATAATAGTAATAATCAAACTATATCAATAGAAACAGCAGTAACCTTAGTATTAGTTTATTGAGATTGAAAATTGAGTGAATTTCTATTTGCGATTTCTTATTCTTTTTAAATCCGATTTCGTTGTATAAATAGTCGGTTTGATAGTACTCAAAGAGTACTTTATAGTAGTGGAATTATTTTCAAGAAAAGACATTTGTACAATTTTTAAATTTATGAAATACATGCATAGGTTTCAAGTGAATCCTAACAATTATAGTCAAAACTTGTTTTGATCCTATCTAGCTCATTTTTAATCCGTTTTCGATGAATAAATAGTCATTTTCATAGTATTTTCCGAGTACAATCCATTAATGGTTTTATTTTTATCAAAAAAAGTCATTAAGGAAACGAAAAATACAAGAACATTCCGCTTTGTTCGTGTAGATCTGGCAGCAGCAATCTAAATTTTGTTTTTACAATATCTAATTCATTTCTTATCCGTTTTTAACAAATAAATAGTCGATTTCATAGGATTTTTTGTGTTCTTTCCATTGGTGGGGTCGTTTTTGGCTTAAAAAAAAACACATCAATACCGTTTATTCATTCTTCCTAGGTATACACATAAGTCATCTAAATTTCAACTTAGCTTGTTATAGTTTAAGTGTGGCTTTGGTTTTTTTCTTTCTAAGACTTGAATTTCTACACTTAAAAATCTTTAATTTGTTGTATTTATTTATTAAATAGTCTAAATCATCAATATAATACTAGCTTAATTTGATAATTTCTAAGACAAATTTCTAAAGAGCAAACATAATGAATATTTGAAATTGATATGATTGTTACCTTTGTTAGACAATAGATGGGGTCTAGTCCCTCCTTCTCGGTGAAAGTAGTGATCTAAAGAGTATAGGAGAAGGATGAGTAACTAACAAAAAATAATCTAACTAAACTAATATATGTATGTACATAATCTTACCTATTAGATTCAAACACGAATTTAATGATTTACCAAAGGCTATTTATCTTGATTTTTGGTGTTGTTTGAAAGAGGAAATGAATAGGTTTGAATGTGGTTGATGCTTGAATGGGTTGTAGGATGTAAGGCAAGAGTTATATTTGCTTTAGAGCTCCTAAGTGAAGGAATTGATGAATGAAAGTGGCTGCTCGTTTTTCCTTTTATAGCTAAGGTTTCAACTAGTTTTTGTAGAGATTTTGAGCTAATTTAGTGTCTAACTTAAGGCTATATATATATAATAAGGTTAGGCTAAGTTAGGAGACTTAAAGGGAGTATTTTGAGCTGGAAAAATGCAATTTCTGTTGATGTTTCTCGGTAGAAATGCAATGCAAATTTGAGGACGAATTTTGGATGAATTTGTGTGAAATTTGTGGCTGATTTCAAGGGGAATTAAATGTGTTTGTTTGGTAGTTAATTAGGGTTGTTTATGTGTGTAAAATAGGGGCTCAAGTTACAAGAAAATCGGATAAAAATCAGGCCAAAGTCCAAGTTTGAAAGTTGGAATTTCTGCTGCAGTATTTTGTTGAATTCCTCCTACTGCAGCTGTTGGTTTGGATTTTTCTAGGCAGATTTGGAGTTGTTTTTGTTTTTTTTTTTTAAGCTGAAATTCTTGACATTAAATGTTGACTACATGTGGAATTTTTGTATTGGATTATATGTCATTTTCGTTTGAATTTTAGAGCTCATTTTGGATTAGATTCTTCTTCCTTGCAGCAGCCGAACTACTCTGTCCCAGATTTACAATTTTCCACGGTGGTTTAAGCTACAATTACAGCTAGTATACAATTTATGTTGAGTTGAAATTTCATCGGATTGAATGTTGACCTTATGTGGAGTGTTTAGATTGGATTAAAGGTCATTTTCAAATGGGATTTGGAAGCTCCAATTTGGATCAACCTGGACGTGTTATGTGTGAACTCTGCTGCTGTGGTTCCCCTCCTGCCGCTGTTGTATGTGAAAGCTGTGTGCGTGGAAGGAAAATTTCAGTTGTTTCCTCATATGTTCTGTGTGCGTGGGATTGTTGTCGCACCACTGTCCACTGCATCAACCGACTTCCCCTCTTTTGTTTGGTTGTGGAGCTTTTGTCTGACACTGCTTCTTTGCGTGAAAATTTCAACAGCTGTGTACAAGTGTTGGCCTGTCGGATGCTGCTCGTGTGTGTGTGCATGGAGAATTTGGTGACAGATCCTTCTGTCTCCAGCTGTAGGATTCTGATCGTGCGTGGAACTTCTGCTCGGTCGTCTTCTGTACGTGACAGTGCAGCGCATGGGCATCTTACATTTGGTCTTACGCTGCTGCTTGTGCGTGGATGAAATGTAGCCTGCTCGTGCGTGTTGTTGTGCGTGGAGGCTGCTCAATCATCTTTGCTGCGCATGACGAGCTGGTGCTGCGCGTGGAGATTGTTGCCAAGGTCCTATGTTCCAACATTGAACTTCAATTCCAACAGTGGTTTTCATATATATATATATATTATTTTATTTGTTTATGATTTCCTCGATAGCTAATTAAATTATTTTAACCAGTATTAATTATAAATGTATATTTATAACCATTATATACAAGTTTTATCAAGATAGAATTTTCCCTAAGTTACTACAAAACTCTAAATTGTTTGTCTGTACAAATTTTTAGTTTCGAGTTTACACAATTATTTTTAGTATTTTAGCTTACACAATTACGTTTTTCAATTCCAATAAATTAATTTAGGAACTAAATATTAATAAATTCAGAATGTTCTAACAAGTATAGCAGCGGGTTTGAAATTTTTATTTTATATCTAAATTAGTAATTAGTGATCTGAATTAGTATCTACCGTGTATTTATAATCCTAGTAATCCCTCTTTGGATTATTATTTTGTACTAATAAGTTTTGTTATTAAAATATCTTATTGGTTTTGAAACTTAGAGATACCTCTAATTATATCTTGAATCTTCAGTTCGAGATACGAAATCTCGTTTTTGGTATCTATTAAGGTCAAAGAAATTTTTATTCTAAGATTTTTGGTTGAATCATATATTTTGGTAATAGTCTCGCATTTGCCAATTTGATCATTTTCTAGTTATTAAAGGTTACGTTGACAATTCAGGATTTTAATTTCCAGAATCTCTAAATCTTTTACTTGGAATATTAGCGTAGTTTAAATATTTAGTTAAGATCTAGATTTTTAGATATCAATATATTTGTGATCCTATCGTATCTTTTGTAATTCTAGTAATTTATTGTTAGTTTATATTTTTATAACTTATAGATTCTAAAAATTATTCGTCTATTATTGTGATTTAAAACTACAGTTAACTATGATTTGTTCATCGGACAATTGGTCACTTTACTAAACGTCATGTTTCACTGTATAGGAGTTATTTATACTAATTTGTTAATAACAACATATTTTATCTAGGCTACTTAATAGTGTTAACATATTGAAAATAGTTTGAACACTATTAGTTCATTATTTAACAAGTATAGGGTTCATTTCCTAAGTATTGAACTTAAAGAATTTAGTAATTTATATTAACGATTAATTTATCGTTGTTTTTAAACTACTTGAGATCATAGAAGTTACAGTTTTGTATTTCGAAATATTTTTATTAGGAACGATTTTAACCTTTCTAATTATAATCAAACTCATTTTCACTTTAACATTTTTAAATCGAGAAAAAAAAATTTTTGAAGTGATTTTTATTACTTGTTCCAAATATTTAAAAAAAAATGTTACACTTTTAGTATTTGTTATAATCGAGTTACGTAAAATTTGGGGGATTACAGCCGGAATCCCGAAGTCATTCTCGGCTCCAACCATTTCGATCCCCACTTTGCATTCTTGAGATAACCTGTTCATTTAAACATCTATTGGGGTATAAGCTACACTAGCTTAGTGAGAATTCCCTTAATTTAGTCCATGACAAGCAAGTTATAATTCATCCATATGCTATGCATGAACAAACACATGAGCAAACAAGCATATGACTTTTCGATAGCCATATGTGAATGGATTTATGCCTTCCATTCGGGGTTAGGATGGTCCATGGAACATGCAACCATATTTCCAATATCTTTCTCTTGTTGTAGTTGATACAAGTGCCTACACCACTATCATTGTAGTTGATATAAGTGCCTACACCACTATCGTTAACTTAAGCGATTTTGTATCCTTAATGTTAACATTGGCCCACCCACCATCCACTAATATACATTTGTTCCCACCAAACGTATATCAGCAATGCAATGTGACTCAACATGTGATATGCATACACAGTTTATTCATATAATCATGGCATATTAATTATGTAGGTTAAAAGCGATCATAGAGAATTTCAGGCAATTCAAGTCTATGCTAACTCATACAATGATTTTACAACAAGTTTCGCCTCGATATACTTATCATTCATTCAACCAAGATTATACCACAACTCATCACAATTTTATCTTTTCCTAATTCTAGTGCAACTAGCTACAAGCACAAGCAAGGTAACAAAATAAGAGGAAAACTCACTCAATCATTGGATCACCGGTCTCTTAGTGAAAGTAATCCGGTGGTAGGGAATCATCGATTTCAGGATCACCTAAAAAGGAAGAAATACTCTAATAAGTATTTCAACTCAACTAATCCAAACAATCTTATACAAACTATCAAATTCATAATTCTCGTCCTAAGCGGGAATTCCAACTTAAAACGGCCATAACTTGGTCATTTTAACTCGGAATTTCGCAAATTTTATATCGATTTCTATCTACTTCGAAAGATATATCTAATTCTAATATTATTTTCAAGTTTTGAAAATATTTAGGTAGTGAAACAGAGGGATCAGATCTGGGCACTAACGATCCCCATTTCTGAAAAATAGTTTTGTAATGTCTTGAAATGTTCCCATTTGATAATTCAAGAATACATGAAACATGAATGATTTCTTAACATGAATGGCATGTGATGAGTTTAATGCATGCATGCTTTTGACAATATTTACTAAAAGGAATTTTTTAGAAACCTTTTATTTGTAAGACTCCATGGCTATTTACTTTCAAGAAAACTAGTTTCCTAACTTTGATCATTTCCATTTGTTTTGGATTTATTTCTTAAGAAAATATAATTATCCTTGTTAAAATTGAGTCTTCATTATACCTATTACTTATGAACTTCATTTCTACATAAAAATTTCTACTTTACACTTTGTAAACATGTTTTCAAGTAGGGTTGATTCCAAAATCCCAATTTTGTAAAAATTAGTTTTTGAGTGATTCCTTTAAGTAGAAATCATTTGATATTTAGAAAATTAGGGCTCAACTATACATAGCCACTAAGGAATTCATTTCTTTGATAAAATTTCTAATTTGAGTTTGAAAATATGGGTTTTCATGCCATTACTCCATTATTACGAATTTCTTAAAATGACAACAACTCAAATTTTTCCTACTTCATTTGTACTCCTTGTTCTATATATTTTTCTTAGCAAATCCCATCTTAATTTATCAAAATCATTACTTGATGATACCTATGACCTAAACTCCTCATTTTTCATATAAAACACAAGTTTTGGAGTTGATAAATGGGTTTTTAAGGCATGATTTTGAAATCATCCGAATTTACAAATTTTGGATAAACTCAATTTTTATACCTTATTTCTACAATGCATCATGCATATATGTATTTCCTACAAGCTATTGTCATGATGGTTATGAGATGATCTACCTATATGTATACATATAATACCAAGAATTCTTTTTGAAAACTTTTACTTTGCAAAACTTTGAATTATACTAGGCTTAAGAAAAATAGTTTTTCTTCTTGTAAAATCATACTTTCTTTTATCAAAACTCAACCTTGATGATCTATATAACCATCACCTTCGTTATTTCAATAAAAACCTTCATTTTGGGGTTAGAAAGTAGATATTTAAATAGGTGGTTTACCTAAGTACGAATTTTACAAAATTTTTGAAGAATGCAAACATTGTTTATCCTATTCTTGGAAACCATTTGTTATCCTAGGATTATATTTTGATAAACTTCTCTTATCTTATCAAAACTTGGTCTTTATTACATATATTCCCTAGGACTTCCATTTTCCTATAAAAATTATAATTTTGGCATTTGAAAATGAGTGTTTAAATAGTGGCTATTTTCAAATCCGAATTTTGAGAAATTCATTTGAGCTTGTTTTCTTTGTAAAACCCATTTAGTCTTTCAAAAACCATTTCCTAATCAAACCTATCCCTTAAGGCTTTCATTTCTTTAATAGAAGTCTTTTTTTGAAGTTGAAAAATGGGTTTTCAAAATTGGTCTTGGTTGGGATCCGAATTTACAAAATTCATTTTTGGACATATCTTTTGATAAAATCTATCTAAACTTATGAAAATCCATACTTTACATATCTTATCTTAAGAGCCTTTCATATCTTGAATAAAAACTTCATTTTTGAGTTGGAAAACATGTTTTTAAAATATGCCTTGGCCAAAACCCAAAAATGAGATTTTTATTTTGAAAATAACTTTTGAAAATCATCTTTGATTCTTGTAAAAAGAAGCCTTGATGATATACATACATTAAGCCTTCATTATCTCAAGTAAAAATTTCATTTTGACACTTGGAAAGTGGTTTTTAAATAGGGGTCTTGCCAAAATACGAATTTCACCATTTTTGTTTAAGTTCAAAACCAAGATCTACATTTAATATGAACATAAATCTAAAAGAAACCCATGGTAGTAAACTATAAACTCATATATCTAAACTTTACTCCTAAAAATCATTCATTTATGTTATCTATTCCCTAAGCCCTTGTCATGCCCCAATAGTACCTTAGTATTAATATATATATTATGATACAGCCTGATAATCCAGACGATATCAAATACACATATCCATACTAGAACTACTTTGGAAAGTGACATGAGTTTAACAAAACAGGATCTTTTTGGTTGCGTGATAAGAAACGATGAAAGTAAATAAAATCACAATACCATAATTAAGTGCTACTGTCTGAATAATAACTATTACAAACCATAAAACTATCTAAGTTCTCAGATAATAAAATTGATGCACTAACACCAATTAACACATATAAATAAAGAAACTATTTTTCCCTGTTTCTAAAACTCTTCCAGCTTTAGAAGCATACCGGCTCTAAGCTCCTAGAAGCCACCAACCAAGGCTTAAGTGTCATGCTATAAGGACTGTAGGAGTGTGAGCATAACCATGGGCTCGGTGAATAACCAGACTTATCACAACAAGCAAGTTATTATCAATCATATGTAATGCATCAATCAAACACATAAACAATTACAAGCTTGGACAAACCGGAATCCAAACAGGATGGAGATTTACACCCTCTCATTGGGGTCGAAGGAACCAATCCCTCAATCACCTACCCAGGAGAAACTAAGTACATAAGAATTCATAATTCTCACAATTATTATCTCTTCATGTTAATGATGTTTTAAACACGTAGTTCCTGTTTCGTACCTTAGAAACTCCACTAAGTGTTAGCCATTTCACAGCGATACCATGGGCGGCGTCCTTCGTTACCAGTTAGTTCCATGGAACCAACTGAACAAGATAAACTTGCGTAGAACTAATAGCCTCTTGTCTAGAAAATCCAAGTATTACCAAAGAACCGAAATTCTAACACGTAGTAGGCTATCGTAAAACATAATGCAGTATATGCAAATCATGCTATGCATGCACCATTTTACTTATGAGTTCGATAATTTTTAGTCAGGTTATAAGTGTTCAAACTTTATTCAGATATTCAACATGCTTCACATACAGTAATTTCACAAGCCATTCATTATCACTTTTGATTAGTAATATTTATCAAACAAGTAATTTCAAACAGCAAGCAAATCCCATAATCCCATACACACGAGAGTTCATTATTATTAGCTTTGTATTTTAATGCAACTAAACTACAATCACAAAATTACTCACCTGCTCATACTAATCAGTCGTAGTAATCGACTGGGAAATCCTCGACAGTATCGAAATTACCTATTAAGATGAAATATTTATCAATGATATTTATAAATAGAAAATTAAATTCCTATGAGTGTCTAAGTGTCCTATGTCGATATTTGGTATCATTCCTAGGGTTTATAACGATTTCTTAAAGTATTGATTCCTATGGAAAAGGAATTTCTATTGTTTCATTCTTTTAAGTTTCTTTTGATTGAGGATTATTTTTAGAGAATTCCATTTAAACTTTCATTTATATCTTAAGTTCCATCATAACCTATAGAAGTCTCGATATGTATAATTTCCATGAATTTGTTCATACACTTTTCTTGTAATGTAAGACTTCTAATCATGCTTGTAAAGCTTGTTTTATCAAGCTTTATGTTCATATAAGGTTTTAGAAGCTTTAAACATGAATTTAGACTAGATTAGATGAAATTTGAGTTTTGTTTTGTACACTTTATTCCTTGATCCGAATTTACTATTACCATAATTATAATATTTCTAAGTTGTTGTTTTTCTTTTCCAACAATATCTAAGTATTCTCAACACATCAACCATCTCTCCTCTTGAATTCATCAATAGATTAGCAACTTCTATCAACCACAAACCTTTCTTCCAATGCTCAATAATCCATCCTAAAGTCTATTCACAAATTTAACAAGGATAGGTTGTAGTTTGGAACTTACCTTGGATTGAAATGGAAGAAGGATGTTCAACTTCCTCTTAAAGCAAGAATTAAACCTAGATCAAAGATTAGATGATGAGTTTCTAACCAAACAACCTTAACTATAATAGGAGTTTACTAATGCAATCCAATTTTCTCACCTTGTCAAGCTAGTTTCCTCCTCTTGAACTTTAGGAAATCTTAAGACTTTTGATATGGTTTTGGTTGTTTTTGATGAGCTTAGGGTGTAGGTAGGATATGGAAATAAGTTAGGGGTTTATGGTTGCTCATACAAGGTTTCTAGGCTTCTATGTTGAAGGTTGCAATGGCAAAAAGAAAAGGAAAAAGTGTTGGACGCACTCCTCTTTGTAACTAGGTTTTGAAAGGATTTTGTGAGAGTTATGAGCTCAAATTGTGTCTAACTTAAGCTTATATACATATACTAAGATTAGGCTAAGTTTTAGAGGCTATGGAAAGGGTTTTGGGCTTGGAAAATGTTCACAAATATAGCTGGTATTTTCCATACGATTTTGCAAAGTTGGATGACAAATTTGACTTGTGTTTTGACAGATTTTTGTGGCTATCTTTGAGGGTCTTGATTGTATTTGTTTGGTAGCAAATAAATGCTATTTATGTATGTAAAATTAGGAGTTTAAATTGTGTAAAAATCGGGTCAAATTCTGTTGAAATTTGAAGCTTGAAAAACTGAAATTTCTAGAATATTTCTACTTAATTTGTGGACAAATTTTGGATCCGATTTTCTCATTAATTTTTGGTGTATGAAGTGTCCATTTGAAGGCTCTTTATTGGTGTTTAATTAGTCAAAAATATCAGCTCATTTAAGCCTAGGAATATTGCAAAAATCGAAGCTAAATTTGGAGAAGTGTGCTGCTATATTTGTTGAATTTTTCTCCTCTGTTGCAGCTGGTAACATCCGATTTTTGCAAAGATATTTGGGATGGTTATGGTTGTTTATCCAAGTTGAAATTCTCCTCATTTAAATTTTCAAGTTCGATGAATTAAATTAGGAACCAAGTTCTAATAAATTTAGAATTTCCTAACAATTATAACAGCGGTTTGAAATTTTCTTTTTAGATCTAAATTGATAATTATTGTTTAGTATTGGTGTCTATTTGTATTTATAATTTTAATATTTCCTTTTTAAATTATTGTTTTATACCGATAAGCTCTGTTACTAAACTGCATCTTATCGGTTTTGAAACTTTAAAGCTATTTCTAGTTATATCTTGAATTATCAGTTCAAGATACAAAATCTCATTTTTTGTATTTATTAAAGTCGAGAAAATTTTTATTCGAGTTTTTCAAACTAGAAATAAGTTTATCACAACTCATAGGTCTATTCTAGGATTTTTATTGGTTTCTAAATTTACTATCCAATTTACGTTTTCTATTTTACTATTGTATACTATTGTGAAAAATTTCGGGGTTTACAGCCCTTCATTTTAAATGAAAAATACACATTTTGAAGTTAAAAAATAACTTTTCTAAATATAGTTCATTTTTCATCCGAATTTCAAAAATGATTTTTTTTTTTTAAATAAAATAGATTTTGAGTTTTCTAAAACTTCTCTACTATCATCATGCCACTATAAATTGTTTATAACATAAACAAAAGTTTAATGCATGTATGAACCTAAAACAACTAGATCTAGTTATAAATGCATGAACAACATAATAGTTATGTGAATGGTGAATATATGCATAAATCATAAGCAATAACAAAAATAATAACTTCAATAACAAGATCTAAGGCATAATCAAAAATCAAAGCTACAAAAGTTAAATCTACAAAATTATAACTACTTTTAACAAGAAAATAAGAATGATACAAGAGAATAATCATAGAGAAGTGGAGTGTTTCATTTTGGCATCATCATCCTTAGCCTTTAAGCTAATGGAATGTCATTTGATGCATGAAACTCTCACTATACTTTACCTGTATCACTATGGAAGCTAAGCAAGAGATTGGAATGGGGGCAACTTGTTTTTCATGTTAGAACAAGAGGAAATGAAGAAAGAAAGAGAGGAAAAAGAGAGAGAAAAAGATAAGAAGTGGTAAAGGATAAAAGGTGTAAATAAAAAAGAGAGAAGGAGTGTATTAAATGAAAGAAAGAAAAAAAAAAAAACAAGGGCAGTAATATTAAGAGGGTTGCATGTGAAAGAGAGAGGGGAGAGAGAGAGAATTTGTTTGAATTTTGACTTGAAATTAAATTGTGTAATTAATGGTATGTGTAGCTTTTTGAAGAAGGATTGAAATATATTTATTTTAGTCAAAATAGGAGTAAATTAAAGGACAATGGCAGCCAAAAGAAGGAAAAAAATCTGCCATGAAGTGTGGGATAGAGTATAGAAAGATTGAAGTGAAAAAGAAGTGATACGTGGAAGGTGTACTTAAAAGTATAGGTTGTAAGAGTACTTTCTTAATAATAAAATAAAATAAAATAAAAATAGAAAATTTATTCCAAACATTTTTAGCAGATTTTTCATAATTAAAATTAAATAATTATTTAAATTATTTTAGTATTTTAACAAATATGTTACCGGTATGATCAAAATACTCGAATATGGGCTATAAATAATAGTTTTATAACCCGAAAAATTTTTAAAGATTATTTTATGAAAATAATAATATTTTTCAAATATTTTTCAATTATTAAATTTATTTTTATTTTTAGTATCGGGTCTTAAACAGAATCTGATCCCGTAAAACCCGAAACGAACTAAATTTTAGAAAAAACAAATTTTCTATAATATATAAATATTTATCTAAAAATATAAGGCTTTATAAGAATAATAAATTGTGTAATGAAATAAAATTGAATAGTGCAAAAGACTAATTAATTACCGGTAGTAATGAAAATACGATAAAAATATTATAACTGTAACTTTTATAACCCGAAAAATTATATACCTGATATATTTAGAAATCTTATAAAATTACGATTCTAACGGTACTAATGGTATATTTTTTATATCTCAAGCCTCGAGACATGCTTTTCGAAGTCTATATCCGAACGGATTCGAAATAGGTCAAAAATTTACCAATCTGATATTTTTAAGCGAACTTATATTACTACAAGCTATTCTACACATTTAAGTACACCTCGGCCTCTAGGGTTAAGGGCGCTAGATTGCTGGACTTAAACTATTGTATTCCACTTAGGATTTCCGGGTGATTTTCCAGTTTAGATCTTTGTCAATTTGGAAACTGATGTTTTATGTTTATATAACATATTTGATTTGAGAAATTTATCTTAAATTTTATTTTTGTAAGTATTTAATATCTTTTAACGTTTTCGGAATCTTTGAATTAGGTTTCATTTCCGAAAGTTAATCGTTATTTACTTTTTAATAATTTGTTTTTTAGCTTTATATTACTCAATTTTATACGTCGAAGTTATGTATAGAATTTGATGTACGTAGTGGTTTTGGAATTGAAGTATGTTGAGTTCTTATTTTGTTTTTAAGGATTCTTATTTTTCTCAAGATTAGGAAATTTCTGGATTCGCTCGTGTTTTAGGACTAGTTGAAGTTCGGTTTTAATTTAGAGTGATTTTTAGGGTTTATTTTAGAAGTTCATCTTGGAATTATTTACTGAAATTTTTCGGGGCTTACAGACCCAACATAGCATTACCACATAATCGAAATGTTAATACGTGACATGAGTACCATGCTAATGCAGTATGATGTCATGAAATGCATGTCATATTAAATTTAGAAGTCTAATAAATTTAATTCCATATTATCTTGTTGCCATATCAATTTCAAACACTCGATAATGCAAATTATACTTTTAAGTTCAAATAAGTAGTTGTCACTTTGATTATTAAGATTGGCTACTCAACCATACAACATATGACATGCAAGATTTCCCATCCCCATGCATTTGATTCTCTATAGTTCTGATTAAATTATATTTCACTATTTACAAGCACTCACTCATACATTCTCCTTAACAGTCATAATAGTCCAACGAGAAGTCCAAATCATGATCTATGGTTCATGTAAGATAAAGAGACTCATATTACTAAGGATTTAATATGCAAAGAAGAGTAAACTAGGTTTTAGGCCCAAAAAGGACATGCACAAGATCAAAAACTTATACATTCTTGGCCACACCCCATACCAAAGGGTGTGTCAAACAGGGCAGAGAACAAAGGCTACCACCACCCCTATCACGCCCCCATATGGAGAAGCATGGGGGCTGCCACCACCACCCCTGACACTCCCCCATATGGAGAAGCATAGGGGCCACCCCCACCTATGTCACACCCCATGGTAAGGGTCTAGCAACCCATATTACACTTAAATTATGTCACGTCTTCCACCACACCCCATATGAAAAAAAAAACGGCGAACAACATTTCTAAACTTCACAATTTTACACATTTTAACCAACTCTAATTGTCTATTTTCCATCCAATACACTCATACATCATCATACAAGTCTCATATTCATCATCCACTCCTTCAACTCTTCCAATCCATCTCTATCCTCCACATCAAACAACCAACCATAACTTCAAGTTTTAGAACTTTAAAACCCCTCACATCATAAATCTACTCCACAAAACTAGTAACCAAGACTCATAACCATCTATATCAGGCATCAACCAACAACACAAACTTTACACTACTCAAACATAAAAACAGCAAAGGTAAAGTAGGAATTAACTTACTTAGTCTTGTTTAAATTGGAGATGAAGGCTTGTCTTGTTGTTCTTGATGATTTATAAGAAAAAAACAAAGTTGACATGTGGAGTGTATGTATGTGTAGTAAACATCGGTTTTGAAGGAGAGAGCAAAGAAGAGGAAATAAATCTACCCTTAGAGATAATTATGTGCATCAATACAAAGAAATCCTTTAACTTTTGTGGCATCTCAAAAGTGATTATGTATGTGCGTGTGCATGGAAGTTGTAGTGGAATGCAAGGAGTATATTGGCAGCCATTAAGATTAAAACAAATACATATTAATCTATTATTTTTCTAACGCATTATAATTATCAACAATTCAATTTCAAGATAAAGCTTAGCAACATTATAGTTCATAGATTCCTATTTAATTAAATAATTTCTTATAAGAATTTATATCAATACTTTTAACAATTTAAAAGCTTAGTTTATAAAATTCAATTTTCTAAAAGAGGATAGAAAGAATACTTTAAATTGATAATTTCCTTAAAATAATTGAATTGAAGGTTTTGAACTTCCATTTCTACTAAATTGGTTTTATAAATGTTATTATACTTAAATTTGCTCAACATTCAATCACTAAAACATATACAATCAAAACACATTAAATCTTTACTTTCTAATTCTATTTATGAAAAACATGAGAATTACACACGTGACTCCATTCATTCACCTGAATAGGAAGAGCAAGATGGTGGGAAAGAAGAGGAAGCGCATGAAGAGAAGCTAAAGCAAAAGTCTTTAGCCTTAGCCCACTTTGGTCAGGCTGTCTTTAGGAGGAAAGAAAAGAAAAGAAAAGAAAATAATAAATTGTATATATTGTAATTGTTTGAAACTTATTATTGAAACAATTCGAAACTTCTTGTTATTAATGTCATTGTATCTTTGAATGAAATTAACTACTATTTCATTAGGTATTTATTGATTAGGTAGAAATTTGTTATTCGAATGATGTTTAGTTGGATAAAGGGATGAAATAGAGCTATAGAAGAAGTCGATTGTAATAATTTTTTATATTGATATGTATTTAGGAGACTTGTCACAATCGGTTGTGCTGTTAGTGCATTTGCTGAGGAGGGCACATGCAGCCTCTTCATAAAACAAAGAGGGTGCATTTAGAAAACGAAAAGGGTGCATGATTAAAAAAATTTTGGTCAAAGACGCATGTATTACATATGCCTTTTATCCTTATATTTGGAATAATTTTTCCAGGTACCATATTCCCATAATTATTTTCAAAAAATACACTCCTTTCGTATAAAGGCCCTTTTACAAGAGATGGTAAGATGTAACTATAACAATGTGGACCTATTGGAGGTAATTGATTTGCAGAGGTAAGTAGTATAGAAACTAGCAAAATCCACCAGTCATTATTAACTTACAATGCTAATATATATTTTTTGGAAGTGTTATTGTCACGTATAAAATTATGGGTATGAATAATCCATCACATATTTGTTTCAAAAAATGAATAAGCAAAAACTTATGATGTGATTTGGATAGTAGAAGTAGTATTGATGATGGATACCATCACGGCCATATTAGAGGCCATGATCTCCTCAGGTTATTATCTCTAAAGTTGAAGAGGATCTATCCCGGGCATTTTTTGGACCGTTATCTTCTAAGGCTCTACATTTAACATCACTCTGCTTAGATAAGCCAATTATTTTAAGAATACGGCCTTAGTTAAGGACGTTATAGAGCTCGTTACCTCCATTATTTCCTTCTTCATGTGTAGCAAGGGATCTCCTTTGCTTCATATTTTCCTTTTAAATTGTAACATATTAACCCATGCTCCCTTATGCAATACACCCTATAGCCATTAAGAATAATATGCTCATCTTCAAAGGGTTGATTTGACAACATCCTTAGAGCTAAGTTTTGTAGTTCTTTAGCTCTACCTCTCATGATTGGTCCTTCTAGAAGTTGATTCCTATCAAGAAGAGAAAATGAATCCATTAGTGTTGGAGAAAGAATTATAGAGGATATGTACAAAGGAGATCTCGCAAATCTGAAAATACAAGCTGCTCAAAAAACCTTAAAAAACAATACACTTATATATACTTTTCGTAAGCTTGAGAGAAAGCTAGGTGACTTAAATTCGCCAGCATAATATGGCTCAATTCTGGCCAAAAGTCCATCAGTGTACCTAATGAAGGCGGCAGCTTTGAGCCGGCCTTTAACATCCATAGCTTCGAAAGCGTTAAAGCTAGCACAAAGGCCAGTGGGGCACAATATTTAAGCAAGCCATGTAAGGTGAATAAAAGGGAAGGAAACTAGGAGAAAACAAATGAATTGTTCATATTTGGTATATTTATTGGGAGTGGAAGTGGTATAAAAGATCAACCCCTCCACTTTTTGTATAAAAGTGAGATGAAATCATGGAAATGAGGCAAAATAAATTGAAATTACTAAAATACCCTTCAAGTAAACATCTTCTTAGTTGAAAAGATGACTAAGCCATTTTCTTGCTTTATTTATTTTCTTTTCCACTCATTTTCTTGAATTTCCACTGTTCAATATCCAAACAAATATACAAATTTTTCTTATTTCATTTCATTTCCTTTCACCAGTTTTCCACAGCTTTCCAATTCCTTAAAGTTTGTCAAAGATAGCATTAAAATCCACTAGGAACCACAATAAATAACATCAAGGCTAACTCTTTGTCTACATTAATTTTTATGTACAAAATTTACTTCAAATCTATAAATTAAACGAGGAATTTAAGTTGACTAACTATTATACTAAGGTAAACCATATAAAGTCATTAGTTGCTCATGTCGATTCTATTGCATCTAATAATCAAACTAGAGATAACTTTCATTTCTTTGATTTCCATACTTGAAAAGAATGTCAAGAAGTAAAACAAAGCCCAGTATGTAATCATCACAAGTATATATGTAATTGTTGAAGCAAGTCACATATACGACACATTACTAAGGCACCATACAACCATCTATTATCTTTAATTAGATCGTTAACTCAATTTTAACATTCCAAATTAGACTAGCCTATGAATCGTACTTCCTATCGCATGTGTTTAAGTAAACATCTTTAAACCATACACATACACACATATATATATGGGGTCAATATTGTGGTTTACATCCTAACTTTATATATTTTTTGTAATTATATACCAAAAGTTTCAAATTATTAATTTGTATATCTAATTTGATATTTAGTTACTATTTTTTTATATCTCGTTTATTTCTGTTAACTATTATTATCTCTATCATCATAAGTAACCAATCGCAATATAATATATGTAATGTTTTATTTTATATTATAGAGCGATACCAAGTTATATCTATACTATTAAAGCAAAACCACCCCCTTTGGTGTCTTTTGTGTAAATATTTTTAGTATATGTTTTTAATAAATGTTTTTAATATAATGTTTTAGCATATGGGCGTAAAATTTTTGGTATCCCTGAAATCATGAAATTAAATAGGGTTTTAATAGAATTAAATAGGGTTTGAATAGACATAGTCTTTTCCTTTTTTAGCCTAAGCATGTATCTTTATATACTGATGTAAATATTTTTAATATAATGTTTTTAGCATATGGGCATAAAATATTATTGATATCTTTAAAATCATAAAATTAAATAAGGTTTGAATAGAATTAAATAGGGGTTGAATAAACATAATCTTTTTCTATTTTAGCATACGAGCATAAAATATTTTTGATATCCCTAAAATGATGAATTAAATAGGGTTTGAATAGAATAAAAGAGGAATTGGATAGACATAGTCTTTTCCTTTTTTAGTCAAAGCATGTATCTTTATATATCGAACTAAAGCTTTGATATCATATTTGATGATGTTTCGCCACGTTTTCTCTGGATAAAATTAATAATATTCCCAAATATATGATGCTGACCTGAGATTCAACGTGAATTGCTTGAAGGATAATCACCACAAGAAATCAACTCTATATAGCACTATCACGAGGAGTATCAATGGCATCAACAAAAGTTTTAGATAAAAAAGAAAATCTACGCAGGATATGTAGGACATACATGAGGAATATTGTATACAAAATGTATTATTGTCTTGAATGTATTTTTATTACCAACATGTTATGTTATATTTTCACATATTGAGAATATTGTTGGATATATATGTATTGCATTGGAATAATCACTAATTATTTACTACTCGGTTCCTAATTAAATTAGTTAATATTCTAAAAAGCTACTATTTTAATTGTACACACATCGCGGGTGCGTCATCTACTTGTAGTCACATAACTGAAAAAGTTCATATTATCAATATAAAGCAGAAAGAGATAAGATATAAATTATAGCAATTAAATATTTAATGAGGTATGCGAATTAATGCTTTGAAACTTCAAGTGTATAATTATAAAAAGAAGTAAATTATGGAATAAGTCACAATATTATGCCTATATGTGTGTAACTATGCATATCTGTAAAACAAATGTGTATAAATGATGAGGGCCGGTACAACCCTGATTAATGGATAAGTAACTACTAGAAAATGACATTCGGAAACTAGAACGGCAGATGGTTGAAGACAACAAACCAAAGAGGCAAAGAGAGGACCGATTGTTCTCCAATCCTAATATTAAAAGTAAATTATAAAAGGACATGGATAAGACCAGACCAATTGAAGGTAGGTGAAATAATAAATACACGAGTCTGATTGATATTAGCATCTAGGCCATGGGTCGTCAGCAGTTCTCATTAATTTATGGTAGTCTCATTATGACATTTTTATCATGAGTTCTTATTTCTTTATTCATTAATTCATTTATTCAGTACACAGAAGATGCCAGCTTCTATGTGAAGCGAATTTTTCTTTTTCATTTTGTATGATTTTGGGTATGTTTGTAATTTCATTTATGTTTGATTTATATTTGTATCTTATTTATATCTTGTTTTTGTATATAAATAAAATTATTTAATTTTTATTTGCATATGTTTATAATAACCAGTTTGTTTAAAAACAATAAAAATAAAATGAAAAAACAACAGGAGGACGGCAAACCAAATAGACTCATTATATAAACATAAACTCAAACTTTATTACAACTTGACTCTTAAATTTTGAAAAAATGACTTTAACTCTTCATAACTTCAAAATAGTACACAAATATAAATCGTATTTAAAACTTCGAGAGAATTTTTTTTTTCCAGCCCAAAAGTATTGTTAAAAATAGTACTTTTAATGATGCTTTAGAGTGTATTATTATATTTTTAATAGTTATAAGAAGTCAAATCTATATAAATTTAAGACATCTATCCACCACACGAATAGAATAGCTAGTAGCAATATTTACAATTTACACTTAATTACTTTTTAACAAAGCATAGTTTTGAATTTCTTTAGAAATGTGAAAGGCATATTTATGAATTTAGGAGTGAATAATTTGCAAATTATACATTTTGTTTTCAACTGTTTGTTTATTAAAATATCGGTAGCGATAAAGTTTTTAATTAAAACAATCATCTGTACTACGATTAATGTGATGGAGACTAGCTTTCTTTCCTTTTATACGAGGACCACCAAGGAGACAAGGAGTTCCACACATTCCATCATTGCAAAATGAGAGAGAGAGAGAGAGAAAAATCCTTGCACTCCGTATATACTTTTTTACTAAGAAGTTAAATGCATCGACGAGAAAGAAAGGAAAAAGAAGAGGGAAATGGAGATTCAACATCTTAGCCAACATCATCCTTTAATCCCCGGCTTCTGTACCGTCAACGATTATGGAGGCACTTGCAGCTTATGTGATTCGTATATCTATTATTATTAACCAAATCCTCCCATTTATTGTCAAAAAATCATACAATAAAGAAGGAGTAAAAGAAAAATCATACAATAAAGATTAAAGAGAGTTATATTAGAGTTTTACAAACTCTGACTTATAAGATGGTCCTTATATTACGGGTATACATATGATATGATGATTTTAGAACTATCCTACCTGGTCCTTCTAGGTTTGTTACATGTGTGTAAGAATTCCCTAAAATTGTTAGGCATATGATTTTATATTATGAGACTGTAATTATGTGATTTGTTGGGAATATTTTACATCATATAGGCATATGATGATGCAAATACTTTTGAATAGGTGTGAGTAGGTTTGGGTGAGCCTTTAGATATCTTAATGTGGGCGATGTAGTGTAATAAGGTGTATTTAGATCACATGGACTCATATGGAATGTCACATGAGCTAGGCATAGCTTATGGGCTTAAACTTTTAGGTAAATAGGTTATATTATAGTTGAGGGGCTTTCACAATAGGATTTAGGTAAAAGGAATTAGAATTGAGAATTTAGCCAAAATGAATTGGATGTCGGATTTCGGGATTTGATTTATTGAATTAAGTATTTTTAGCTCAATTTTAGTAAATTAGAAATTTAGATATTGAAATTTAGGAAAATTGGTTCAATTAGGATTTATGTAATTGAAATTGGATTTCTAGGAATTATATTAGAATTTAGAAAAAGCTAGTTTAATTTGATACTTAGGTAATTAGGTAGTTGAAATGAGAAAATTCAAGCTCAATTTGATAATTGGAACCAGGTTAGAAGATTTGGTAAATTCAGTTAGGTAGTTGCTATAATTGAATCTCTAATTTCAGATTAATTCATTTACTAATTCAATTATATCAACATACCTAAGTATATACTATAGCTCCCATTAGTTAATTATCTAAGTCAATTACTAATTTTAAATTAAATTAAGGTTCAAATTAGTTTCTATATCTATATGGATTATTTGTCACTTTCTAATTTAATTTAGTGACAACTGACGATTAGGGATATTTTAGTTAATGGTAGACTATAAAGTGGCCAAAAAAAAATAAAAAACTAAAAATGGTAGACCATCAAATAGGGAGGGCCTGACTGTTTATCGTATGGATGGTACAATACTAATGCATATTACTCGACATTGTCAATTTACAGGCTTAATCTCTAAAAATGGTTAATTTAATACCGTCCAAATTTTTTGTGATTATTTTTTTCCATCTTACTAACCAATACTAATTACTCTATTTTCTAATATACAAGAAAACGTATCTTAGTACTAGAGATGTTAAGTATATATTACAATAGTAATAAAAGGTTTGATTGAGTAACTCAAAAACCATTGTAACCTATCTATAAAACTAAAATAAATTAATAAATAGAACAATTGAAGTCCAAAAGTAAACGGGATTTTCAGTTTGATTTAGAACTATTATTTCAGTTCACATTCCCTTAGAAATCGAACAAATGCAGGTATTCCCAATCGCAGTCAAAACCTGACATCAAAAATATCTCCTTCCAGCAACCTAGGATAGTATCTCTTTATTTGATAATAATGATATCTCCCGGAACCAACAAAGCAGCATCTTCCTCATTTCATTTCCCATCGCGTAAATCCTGATCGAGTCAATTCAATTTGAATGGCACATCAGGCAGATTAAAAAGAGAAATAAAAGCACTTGTAGAACTAACTCTAGAGTAATCTAAGACCAAATTATGAATATAAAACACTTTTGCTTTTGGAACAAACGAGCCATCAAAGCAGCAGCAGCATTTCGCCATTTCCAACACCTCCAACTGTCTTTTAACTTCATGGGAGTTGACCATCTTTCATGCACTTCAGTTCTCAAACATCAATTTAATAGGGATATTTTCCTACCATGAGCAACCTCTACATATCAGTTGATGTGTATATTTATAGAAACTTAGGAACAGCTCAACTAAGAACACTTCATAGGTTATGCTTTCGTATATAAATTAGTTACATGTAAATTACAGTGCTTTTGGTTAATAGCTTCTTTTCCCAGTATCAATAAGAACTGAAAATGATGTCTCCAGATTTGTTCAATTTGCATGGAGGCTTTCATTTTGTCAGGTTTCATCATAGCATGACAAGAAGGATTCAACAAATAAAACTCATTGTTGATTAAAAAAAAAGCATTGTGTTGAATGCTAAAATCGATCATGTATAGACAACATAACTGTCATGATTAGTAGCACGACTAATTAATCTGAAAGTTTAAACTTATATAGAGTGTGGACTATTACATTTAGTTAGGAACTTGATTAAAACCCATCAATTGGACAAATAAATTGAATGGGGTGAAATGAGTGCATAAAAATTTGAACTCAAAACCTTTTACTCTTAACACCATGCTATAGTTAGCACTGTAAATAAATAATTTAAAAATTTAAATCTGCAGATATGATATACACTAATATATTTAGTCCTTGGCAATAACGTTGAGCACATATCAAATCAACAGTTTCTTTGTTAATAGCTTCAAGCACGATGGTTGTTTGTCCATTTTGGCTATCTCGCCTTGTTTCAGGCAAAGCAGATTAAAGGTTGATAACTTGAAGATAAAAAGTTTCTCCTTAGATCATGTAATAGAAATCCTACACAGAATTAACTTCGCATAACATTCAGCAATTGATGTCAATGCAAGGCTATATTCATTTGCAAATATAAGCGATTATTTTTTAAAGCATAATAATGTTTTGACTAATTGTACCACATGGAAAAGAAGAGAGGAGAAGGAAGGATACTTGCACACGGCAACAATTTCACAAATACTCTTGATAAGTTAAAATCCATTGGAACTTCTAACAAAAAACATTAAGATGTATGCACACATATGACAGCTATACTTTACCTTCAGTTATAGAAATCCTACACAGAATTGCTTCACATAATATTCAGCAATTGATTTTTTCTGGCTAAATATTCAGCAATTGATTTTGATACTAGCACAGAGCAACAATTTGACAAATGCAAATAAATTAAGATCCGTTGGAGCTTCTAATAAAGAACATTAAGATTTATATACATATACCAAATATAGACAACTATAATTTACCTTCAGTTATTCTTGCAAAAATTTGGGCACTCCCTGATGCAATAACCCTCTCTAGTAGCATCGCTACCCCAGTTGTCCTTCAGCTCAGGTAATTTCCACAAATGCAGTTTCCTCAGACAAGAAAAGGGACAGCTTGATAAGTCGACATCACATATTTTTGTCAACTTATCACAGCACTTTATCTCAATCTCAATCAGGTTTAAGGGCAACTGGGTTGAAGTGAAGACTTCTGTAATATCAGGACAAGAGTCGAGTTTAAGCATCCTCAGATTTTTTAAGCTCCTTGAAGACGGATTTCCATTGCACAGGCTTTTCAGTCCAGCAACATTAGAAACACAAAGATCCTCTAGGCTTTCTGCTGCTTCAAGTGTTTCATTCAGCTTCTCCAACTTTGGAGAATGTCTTACTTTCATTGTTTTTAAAGTTGGCATCGTAACTCCAATCGACTTCAGATTTGGAAGATCCAGCAATTCAAGGTAATTCAGATTGAGCAGCTTATGTTCCTCTGAGACATCAGCCCTGAACAATGTCTCCAGTTTATAACAAAATTTAACTCGGAGACTTTCAAGACTTGGAGGCAGCTTGGAAGTTGGCAAAATACTCTCAAGCTTGGGGCAATTATCTAGAGACAAGCTCATAAGATTTGTAAAGACATTAGACTGCACTTTGTTGCTGCATAAACTTGTTAAAGAAGGAAGATTTGAAAGGTACAAATGTTTAAGTTTTTCCCCAACCATTGTATCTTCTTCCCCACATAGAATGAATTCTATCTTAGTGCACAGCTCCAGCCATAAGCTCTTTAATCCATTCACATTTTCTTTAACTAACTGAGATATGCAAATAATGGGGTTATCAATCAGTGAAAGATGATTGGCATATCCAAAAGCATATTTCAGCACATCAGGAATATCAGCAGACTCAACTTGTCCTATAGCATCTTTTTGCACAACAGGATTATCGGAGGTTGCTTGTTGAGAAGCGTTTGTCAGCACACCAGCAGCATCAGAGGATGTGGCATCTCCAAGTTTATTTTTCTGCAGATATGCAAGTTCATCTGGTCCAGAAGCATTTTTATGCACAACAGGATTATCGGAGGGTACTGCTTGTCCAGAAGTATTTTTCTGTGTACTAGGAGCATCAGGGAATGTGGCTTCACCCAAATTATCTATTTGCACATCAGGAAAATTTGATCCAAGGATTTCCAACACACAATCATAATCTTTAGGCAAAAGAGAACTTCTTAAGGAGTTAAAATGGCGGAAGATGCCCATGTCCCTATAGCACAACCCTGTTCCATCTTTTTTGTCTTCCTTGTGAAGAGAAACAAAGAAATGGAATTTTCGAAAGCAGTTCTGCCATAAGTCTTCATTTTCCTTCAGAAACTGGAAAAACTGTACACCACGGATGAAAATAGATGGTGTTTTATCTTGATCAGACATAGACACTTTCCTAGAATTCATAGTCCACAAGTTGATCTCCTCTGGTATAACATTGACCTTTGTCCAATCAATTTCTCCAATTTCCTTCATATTTTCTAGAACCAGTTTTCTTAAATGGGGAAAATCCAAAATCTTATAGGGGAAATCTCTCATTCTTGTCCCTGAAAGATCCAGAACCTCCAGTTGACCACAGGACTCCAATTTTTTGAAGTCATCCAAGTCCTTACAATCCCTCAAGATGAGCTCTTGAAGTTTGGTCGTGCCAATAATGGATAAAGAATTGATCTTTGCATTTGAAAGATCTAACAGCCTGAGCTCCGTAAGAGCCTGAAGTCCTTCCACTTCAAAAGAGCGTCCATGTAGGGAAAGCTCCTTAAGCTTAATGAGGTGTGAGAGACTTGGCAAATTCTCGAGTGGTACTTTAGAAAGATTGAGTATTTGAAGGTTACTCATCTGCAATAGAAAGTTTGCATTGAGGCCATTCAAAGACTTTGCACCATAAAGATCAAGAACTTCTAGCCATGACAAGGACTCCATTGAAGGAAGTTGTTGTAATTTGGAGCAGTTTCTTAGTTTCAACACACGAAGACTGCTAGGGAAGCACTCAGATGAAGATGTTTCACTCTTGTCTCTGAAAGGTCAACTGTCCTGAGAGAAGACATGTGCTGGAATGATGTGTTCTCACTAATTTCAACATCCTTACAACCTGAAAGATCAATAACTTCCAACCTGTCCAATGCAGTTAGGCCTTCTAACTTCGCAAGGAATTTGCAATCCCTTATCACGAGTCGGCGAAGTTCAACTAAAGGAGAAAGTGATGGAAGCTCTTTGATGTCAACATGAGAAAGGACAAGCCCTCGAAGTAATTTAAGATGTTCAAAGGAAGTGATACCAATTTGTTCCAAAGTAGAGACACTAGAAAGAGCAAGGAACTCGAGGATTTCGTGTTTCAAAACTGAAAATTGCATTGTAGAAAGATTTGAACAACCGCTTTATAGATTTGACAAGTGGCAAAGATGGGAAGGTAGCTTAGTTATGCCACTTTTTGATAGGTCAAGGAACCTAAGCCTGGAATTATTTTCCAATGAATCATCTTGCACTTCAAACAAGTTGATAGCACCTGAAACATCAAGACTCTGAAGAACACCGAGCTGTTTCAACGAAGGCAGTCTTTGCAAGGATCGGCAATCATGAAGCAAGAGCCGGGAAAACTTTACAAGCTTCCTGAAAATAGGCAACTTTGAGATCTTGGTTCGTGAAAGATTAATTGTTTGAAGTTCAGGGAGCTGGTCTAAAGTCTTATCCCTAAAATTTGTCAAAGAGGCAGAACCAGAGAGATCAAGCACCTCTAATTTTGACAACGGCTTCACAAGGGGCAGATATTGTAAATTCTTACACTCCCTAAGGATAAGCCAACGCAATTGAGGCCTATCGAAGAGGGTTTGAGGAAGAGATGTCAGTCCAGTTGCAGAGAGATTGACAGAACTAAGGTTGGTCATTTTCTTGAAAAAGTCATCCTTAATGTTTTCTAATGAATGTGCACCAGATACTTCAAGAACTAGTAAGTTAGTTAGGTCATGGATTCCATCAATGTTCTTCACTAGATCACAGCCCCGCAAAACAAGTACCTGAAGCTTCTTCAATTCGAACAAAGAAGGGGGTAAAGACTCAAATTTTGGATTCAAGATGGCTAAGACTTTGAGTCTTTTCACTGAATCAAAGAATTTATTTTGGTCTTCTCTGAACAAACATCTCCATCTATGATAAGTGTAGAGATGTCACTAAAATTTCTACAGTGCGTCTTAATAAAACCATTCATTCGTGTAATCTTCCCAAGCAAAGTGACATCTTTCAGCACATTAGCCAATCCTAAACAAGCAGCTCGACTTGGTCCACCATGTGTAACGTCATACAACTTTTCATTCAATATTCTTTCCAAAGATATGAAACTATTCCCTTTTTCTTTTAGAAAGCAACGGTCTCTAAGCTCCATTAGAACATTGTGTGCTTCATCATAAGACTGATCAATTTGATCATAATTGAAAAAGCCCTCTAATATCCAGTAAGTTATCAGCTCAGCAAAGTGTAAGCGGTAACATTTGGAAAACAACTGTCTGCTTTGCCAAAAACAGTCTTTCATAACATCACTCGGCAGCATATCTTGGGCACAAGTCAACAATCGTAGAATGTTACCAGTTTCCACACCAATGGTTGCTTCCTCCATAGCATTTTGGCATGTCTCATTGTTGGTTGTATCCAACCCAGCATGTTTTATAGCCTTTGCTATCATAAGAATTGCAGCAGGGAGACCATTGCTATTCTTGGCAATATCTTCATATATTTTCTCAGGTCTTGGCATCCAAGAAACACCTTCCCCAATACTCGCATGCAACAATTCTTGTGAATCCTTCAGTGATAGGGGTTGCACAAGGTATGATTTGCTTTCATCTGCTAACTCAATTGTGTCTCCATTTTCCTCGAGAGAGGCATTCTCGACACTACTTCCATCTGCTGACTCAGTGTCTGCATTTTCCTCAGGACAGGCGTTCTCGACACTTTCACTTCTTGTGATAAAGAACTTAACATGAACATGTTGGCATTGAAGTATATCTTTTAAACCACGTTCAATCGCATCATCATCTTGTGGACGTATGTCATCCAAGACTGCAAGAAGATACAATTCTTGCTCATTGCTTGTAGATTTCGCATCATTCTGCTTATCTTCAGATGCTTTGGTAGCAGAATTTAAAGCATGTTGTTTATTTTTCATTTCTTCCACCATTTTCTCTAGCTTTTCCAAAATTTTTCCCCTTAAACCATCTGTGCTCCACTCCTTCTTCCTATACGGCTCTTCTTCAATTCCATCCTCATTATCATCATCTGACTCCTCACAGATTGGAAATATGCATAGTTGGCAAGCAATGTTCTTCACTAATGCACTTACCTCATAACTGTCATCTGGATAGATCCAGATAGATCCACAAGACTTGTTCGAGGCTAAAGCAAATTTACATACTTCTCTTGCCAACCATGTTTTCCCAACACCAGCTTCTCCCACAAGAACAACAGACTTTTCTTTCTCAACATGTTTCCAAACCTCTTCAATCATATCTCTCACGCCTCCGGTAATTTCCACAGTAGAAGACTGTGTTTACGTATAAAACAATTATAAAAGTTACAAAGTTTGCGAAAACTGATAGCAACAAGCCAATCTTATATTCACTTCTTGTGTGTCCTTCCAATACAAAGGCATAATGATAAAAGCAAATGGAAACATAATAGTTCAAGATTCAAATTGCAACTACTCTATTCTCATCTTAACATAATCTTATTTACTTGTGACATAAATTTTAGCTAAAAAAAGAACCTCAAAATTTTGCCGAATGTCTTTAAGTTAATGTTTATATATATAAACAACTAACCTAACGCTACATACAAGAGATTATTTCCTGTTCAGTCATCAATTTAAAAAAAAAAAAAATTGCCAACATGTGATACGCATGAAATTGTTCAAATGTATATTGGACGTTGATTATGGATACATATTCAGATTTATAAATTGCTATATCGCATGTTAGACATGCAATAGAATAAATATCAAAGGTTTCTTTCTCGGTTTGATAATAAGCACAATGAACAATTTTTCATGTTAAGTTTTTCTTTATTTTTCTTTTAAAATTTTAATAATTTTCATGGAATCATTATCAGTATTCTTAAAGAAAGGAAGAAATATGTTAGATATATTGGCCAAAAAAAAATAATAAAATAAAAACTTGTTATATACAGCTATTATCCAGTACTTTTTAGATGCTTCCGTTGTTCTTCTTTTTCTTATTTTTTTATATCTTATTTTTATTATTGCCAAAAGCTAGGAGAAAAGGGGAAAAAAATGCAAAGGTACAAAAAAAAATTCTAAAAATCCTTTCCTCTTAAGGGGGAAAGAAACAGAAGTAGGAATTATGAGTTGGACTTATGCATGGTAACATAAAATCGAGTCCAACCCACAATTTCCATCACTATCTCCTCACACTGTCTCTCTTCTCTCTCGTCTTTCTCTCTCTCTCATTCTTTATTTCCTCTTCTCTCTCTCGTCTTTCTCTTATGCTCTCTCTTATGTCTCTATCTGAGACAATAACAAACAGATAATGGGTTTTGAACAAAACCTATATATATTTATATACATATTCCTTCTTTCTAGGTTACCCCATTGTCATTTTCACTTTAGTTTCAACACCAGTGTTCTTTTTGAATCTTAAAGGTGTCACATTTGGCGGGTAGTTTTTCATTTGTCTATCAGCTTCAAAGGGTATGTGAAAAAACCTGGCTTTAATGCGTACTTTTGTTCACTTGTGGATATCTGAGAATTTTGTAGTTTTGATGTGTGATTGAATGTGGGATTGAAATATTTTGGAAATTTACATGAGCAAGAGGACCGCGGGGGGGGTGTTGGGGTGGTGGGGCGCGGGGGGAACAAAAGAAGTGGAAAATATTTATCAGAATTTGAAGTCCTTCTTCTCGGTGATTGTTGCTAAATGATGAGAGAGATCGTGATTAAAGTTTCAACCTTTGAGTCAACAGTGAAACGAGAAAGAAAAGAGGAGACAGAGCAGAACCGTGAACTCACAATTCCTATATTCCTGGGATTTTTTTTCCAAAAGAATTTTTTTTTTTTTTTTTACATTTTTTCCCCTTTTCCCAAAACTAGTCACTAGAGTTAAAAATGACAAATTTTGTTGCGAACTTTACTTTCTGTGATCCAAACCTGAGTGGGTCTGGATTTCTAGTCTCCCAAGTGACTCACATACTTATGAAGTTGAAAATAATTCTAAATCTAATCATCACCACCAAAAGCATATGGATATCATATCTAAGGTTACTTTTATAGATAGTAAACACTAAAAATTATATCCAATAGCATATGGATATCATATCTGCAACATAATAATGGAACCATGAACGATAGAGAAAGAGAAAATATAGAAGTACTAGTACTTGCGCAGTTTCTGGTTCCATAGCTCGATATCGCAGGATCTCAATCTCAACTTCTTGCAAATCAATCTCCCTCTCTCTCTCTCTTTCTATATCTTCTCTCTCTATCCGACTCTATTAAGAAGGACCTGAGACGGCAGTTTTCACATAGGTCCCATTATTTTATGTTTTCATTACTATTTTGCTCACCTCACATCACGGATTAAAATCACAATAAATTTTAAAAAAATTGTCGGCAGTTTCCAAAGTGGAAACGAGTAAAAAGGAAATTAATATTGTTTTTTTTTTAATTATAAAAATGTCATTAGGATAAAAATAATCTCAAAAATAGATAAGTTGGCTTCGTCTCTTAAAGAGACGAGATTATCAGTATTTGATTTCGTCTCTTAAAAAGATAAGGTCAGTATATTTACAATGATCTCGTCTCTTAAAGAGACGAGGTTGAATCAAGTCATCTCCAACCTCGCTTCTTCAAGAAACGAAATCATTGTAAATATACTAATCTTGTTTCTTCAAGAGACGAGATCGGATACTAATAACTTCGTCTCTTCAAGAGACGAGGTTAACTTATCTATTATTGAAATTATTTTTTCATATGACAGATTTGTATAATTTTTTCTTAAATGGTTATTTTTTTTTCTTAATCCTGAAATGGAAGGGAGTGAACGAAAAATAATAGAAGGAGATGGAAATGAGAAGAAACAAAAATAAGTAGATTTTTATTTTATGAGTGGTAAGTTATGAGGAAAAAAAAAAAACGAAATTGAATTACTGATTAATAAAATTATCTATATATTATTTTTATTAAATATTAGTATAAACTATTTTATAAAGGTATTTTTATCATTCTAACAATTTCACTTCATTTTCTTCCTTTTCATTTCAATGTTGGACGGAAAATCTATGGTCTCCTATTTCCATTTCTCGGCTTTCATATCCTCCTATTTCACCAAAGTTTAAGATAGCCAATCAGGCAAAGTTCATTCCATTTTCTTGCTCTTCAATTGGTTTCGGTCGACTTAATCCAAACAGAGTATTTGCTCTTGATATACGGCAAATGAACATACAGCAATTTAACGCATCGTGTATATTAAATTTTGTAAAAGATAATAGGAGTAAGCACTCTAATGAATTATACGAGAGCATTATATTTGATTAAACAGAAGTAAATATTAAATTAATATTAATTGAAAATATTTGGATTAGATAGTTGAGAAGATTTATTTTGCACTTGTTTTGTAATTGATTTCAAAATTAACTTCTTAAATGGTAGGTTTATTTCAATCCAATTTACAAAGAAGACCAACACTAAGCTCTTTTAAAAAGAGGATATCATAGAGGAAATTACATGTATAATGTACCCTAAAAAAAATATTTCGTAAAACCAAATTGTAAAAAAAATTACAAAAGTATTGTAGATGTATCACATCTTGGTGATGCGATGCAACTTTTTTTACGAATTGCACATGTATCGCACTTTGGTTATGAGATACACTTAAATATGTATCACATAACCAACGAACGATACACATATAGTTGTACATGTATCGCATGTTAGTTATGCGATACAGGACCAAACATGTATCGCACGATCAATACGATACCCAAGCATCTAAACTTTTGTTACCTAGATCACTATATCTCTACTCCAAGAAACATGTGTTCAATCCGGATATCACATGTTGAGGAAAGGGATCAGCAATCAGTATTTGGATCCACAGAAAAATGTGGAAACCGATGAAAATTAAGGAAAAGAAAAATTAAAATGAAAAGAAAATAGTATTTGGTAATTTAAGTTGAGTGGAAAGAAGATAAAAAAAATTAGTAAAATGTTTTTCATTTTTTTAATTCACTTCTTTCTCTCTAATTTTAAAGAGAAATATGTAGAAAGTAGTGAAAACAAAAACAATTATAAATTGGTTTTCCTTCCTAATATTTTATAAATATGGCCTGAAGATAATTTTTTCAATTAGTAACTTCATTTCACTTTTTTTTTTTTTATTTCTTTCATAAGTTATCAAAAATAAAATAAATATTCTAGTTATCTCATTATTTCCGCCCATTCTTTTTTCCAGTTTGGAAAAAAGTTGCCAAACACAATGATTTAGGAAAGAGATCCGTAATCGATATAAAATTAAAACTTTTGGAATAAAGTTAGTGAGAAGGCTTATTAATAATCATTTCACTTGATTAATGATTTCTTTTGCATGAGAGCTCTATAAAATTATTCAAATTATATGCCTATTATAAAATGAAAATAAATAAAACCAAAGATTAAAAATTTTTTTAGTCGAGATAATTACACCCTAGTACGTATAAACAAATAAAAAGTGATAATTTTTTTCTCATCCTTTTCACATGTCCTGTCCTGCGGTGTAAGATGGTACTAATTCAATAGGATCCGACATGGTTTGTTTGGCTAGTTTTTCATAACTGATACTGATAATTTAAAAAAAAATATTTGATAAATTATTTATTAAAAAATAGATATAAATAAAAAAATTAATAATTTTATAAAATAAATAAAATATAAATATAAATCAAATATATTTACACATAATATTTTGATATTGTTAGACATATAGTTAAATATTTTCCCTGGCATAGACCATAAAGTATGCTGTAAACACCAGATTAAATAATCCACCAAACTCTTGCTTGTCTTTTAGCCATTATAGATAAATACGGCAGGGCGGCTGGTAGTTGACGTATTATCCGTATCCGCTTTGTGATTTCCATTCGGTTTCACCCGGACAAATTGATTGGATTACAACTGAAGGAATATAATGAGCATTAAGAAATATGAAATGAGCTACTTTTCGTGTATTGGCTCAAATCTTAATTAATTAAACGGTGAATTTTATATTAAAGGATTTAATGAATTTAGTGATAAAATGATTTTTTATTGTTAGGGTTTATAAAAATAAAATATTCATTCTTATGGTTTTTTATGGAATTATAAAATTGAAGGATAAAAAATATAAATATAATCGATATCCGACAATTACATGCAAATATTATGGTGGTTTAATTACTCTAGACAAAATGTTTGAGATGGCACATGTTAAAGCATTTTAATTAAGCACTCTTAGAATGGAAAAAAACAAAGAGAGAGAGAGAGAGAGAGAAGCACCCTGTAGCATTACTTGGATTATATATAGTAAAAGAATGTTTAAACCACTTTTCATCTGAATAATAAAAATTTATTAGCGTTTGCAACATTAAATGTACTCTTATTGTTAACTACACAATATATATTTGGATTGTTTTATTTTCATATGTATCTCATATATATTTGTATCTTATCTATATTTTATTTATACCCGATCTGCTTAGGCGTAAAAATGATTGTTTTTTATTTGTATCTGTTTCTTGATAAACAGTCAATTTGAAAACGATAAAAATAAAATATCAAAATGATCAAAATAAAATGAACCAAACAGACCCATGAAAAAAATTGTTTGGTTCGGTACCTTTAGGAGGTAGGAATGCAATTCGGGCTCAACAATATGGAGCAACAAGAATACTTATATCTCATTGAATCCCTTGTCCAGGACGTAGTGTGTAATATGACAATACATGGAGGAGCTGAACAATATCATTGCTAGCTCCATGGCCAATAAGTTAGGTCTTTCTATGATAAAGCATCCCTACTGATATAATTTACAATAACAAAGTGACCATAGGGCAAAACTTGTTACTAAGTAGGTGGAGATTTTCATTTCTATCCCTAAAAGTATTTTGACGAAGTGTTGTGTGATGTGGTACATATGATTACATTACTTCTCTTATTAGGTCATTTGTGGCTATTCAAGCAAAAGGTGATCAAAAATGAATTCAAAAACACCTATGCCTTTGCAAATCATGGAAAGGAAGTATTTCTCAAACCATTAAGTTGTCGAGATCAAACCCTTAAGAAGAGGGGCCCTTTTGGTAACTCACCAATACCAAAAGCATATGATCCAAACAATGGTTAGTGGAATCTAGAATGACTAGTGAGGTTGTAACTACGACTCAAGAAGCACCACTTAAATGGGTGCTAGGAACGGCTGATGACTTCAAGTTTCTATGCATCCATATATTCTACTTATGTTTCCTAACATTAATCTACTACAAAAGAATTGTGCTATTAGACGTGTTGTAATATTGTTATGGATAAGAAAGATTATGTGTTAGCTGTAGCTAAACTTGTTTTAAATAATGAGATTATAGACTTATCAGAGATATGATATAGACACCCCATTTTTGCCTTACTCCATTTTTTATATTTCGCCAAGTTTACACGTAGAGAGAGAGAGAGAGAGAGAGAGCGAGAGAGAGGGGGGGGTGGGGAATAGTAATAAATAAAAAAAGTTAATAAAAAGAAAATCTAGAAGAATTTACAAAAAATTGAAAAAGACCAAAAAAAAAAAAAAGTAACAGTAGATTGGGTAAATACCACCTTTAGAGGTCACAAAAGCTTAATTGAGATCTCATTAAACATATATGTTTTGGCTGAAATCGAGTTTAGGGACAAATTTTATTTAAAACCAAGTCTTTTAAATCAAACACCTTTCATTGAGACTTCAATCTAATTAGTTAAAAGTCAGTGAAAAATTGAATTTAAATTCATAATTTAGCCAAATTAGGATTTCATTGAAAATATGATATAACATATGTGTAATGGGATATATTATAGAATATGTTTATATTTGGTTACAAAGATAGCTTTATGCAAGTGGGAGACGTGAGATGTCATGTGATGGTTACATGATCATCTTCTCTACTTCCAAACACAAGTGCGAGAAAGCAAGAAAAGAGAGATGGTAAACATTAGCCAAATCCAATCAAACCATATCCCATTATAACAATTTTTATGTAAATCTTTAAAACAATCATCCATAGATCATGATTATATATGGATTTTGTAACACCCTAAATTTAGAAACATTTACAACCAACCGCATCTCCATATTAAATATAGACACGCAAAGTCTCAAAACATGCTGTTAATCCATAGTTAATTCCAATATTTAATTCAAGTTCTCATAATTAGAAAACTCCACAAATAATTATATCTTTTTTTATATATCATAGATTCAATAGAAATGCTCCATAAAGCCAGCTAACAGCCAACATATTTCCAACCTAATAAAAACAACGAAATCATTTTACAACATAATCTAAACCATAGCAATTAATTTGAGTTTTTCAGTTTCAACAAATTTCAATCTAATACCTTATCGTAACCATCTAGTAGTATGTTGGATAATCATCACCACTAACATCCTCCCCATAATCAACGTAGATGCCACAACCATTAAGTCAAGCACTACGATTTCTTCACCTGCTCCTAAAAAAGATTAAAGGGGGTAGAGCCCAAACCCAGTAAGCCAAAACCACAATCATATGCAAAGGAACAAACATCTCACAAATTCACATGCAACATAGTAACATATGCAGCAATCACATGTTATTATCTTTAATTAGCCAAATAACCAACACAGTTTAGAACTATTTGTAACTAGTCCTAAACACAGAGTAATTCATGACTCCATAAAACACACATACATATATAATTAGATACTTATATATATACTGGTGTTGGGTACTTCCCACTCACCCTAGGTATCATACTCGTACACTACTAAGCTACCGGAATCATCTCTATGTATAACTCTACTCAGGATAATGCCACACATAAATCATCAGGGCGTCGTCCTAGTATATTGGTACTTTAGGTCCACAAAACCTAGCCAAGCATAAGCAGCAAACAATTATAGTCAAATATCAATTAGTCCAATTACATGTTCTACCTAACAAGTACAACCATCAAACAAGGTAATGACGTACTTGCTTCAGGATTTAGAATAGATAACTCAATTCTACTATGAACAATTGATCACATATAGCAAAACTAACTCAAAACTTGTTTTCAAAAGAAAAAGTATTATTTATAAGGTCATCTAAACTCCCAAACTATCAATAACTACAACTACTCTAAGCCTAGATGTCACGCCTCAAAAGGAGCCTAGTAGGATTAATCTAAAGTTATCATATCATGTGTGCACCCGTAAGATGAGAATCGTCTTATAAATCAGAGTGTACAAGACTTTATCCTTTTATTAATGTCTATCATCTAAATGATATATTTGCATAAAATTATATATTTGGATTTCAATTATGGAATCAGATTTTCCACTTTCTACCAAGACCGCAAAGAATTGGTATCCCCTACTAAATAGTGAAAATAGGTTTCAAACTTACAAATTTCAATTATTATAAAGTTTATCTAATTTACATTCTAAGTTTACCATATCCTATATTTCTATCTTCAGTAAAGTCTATTGGAAAAGCTCTCTTCACACATTCCTAGCCCAATCCCAGCTAGTATTAATCATGCACAAAAACTGTTGAGGGTGAGCGAACCACGGGCTCAGTGAAATAACCTGCGCAAACCACACATCAAATGATATCAAACAAGTTTAATTAATAAACCTGTGTCATGCAACAATTAATCATATGTGCAAGTACAAATTGGATAACCGAAATCGAAACAGGATGTAAATTTATGCTCTCCCATTGGGGTTGGAAGGAAGCCATGAAGAGAGATATACCGTGGCCAGGAGAATTAGAGAATTAAGGAAAAATGGATACCATAAACTCTCACAAATTACTTTAAAACCTTTCACTCTTATTGTAACACACAAAAAAATAAGCTAAAATGAAAATAAATGGGTCATGATATATATATATATATATATATAAGCTTAAATCAAAGCCATAAAACAAGCTAAGTTTGGTTAATTTTGTTTTGGGAAAGAATTATCAAATTTTGGAACTTCTACAATTTTATGCATATCCGATGCCAGCTTTTGGAAGGAGTACGCCACTGACATGGAGACCGGCGTAAGATGTCCATAGTGACAAATTTTCTTACGCTGGAGTAGAACATCAGAGTGTGTGTGTGTGTGTGTTTTTCAACATTGGTTTGGGTCAAAAGCATTATTGCCTAACGCCGGAGTCGAACGCCGCCGGCGTTGCCTTGGGTTTTGTTGGCTTATGACATTCCGAACGATGCAAAGGATTTTCAGTTACACGACGAACGTCGCCTCCTGGGTTTCTATGCCGTCAGCATAGATATCAGATTTGTCGGCGTAGGAGTGAAAATTCTATAAATACACAAGCACGAGCAACAGTTACGATAGACGTTCCTCCTTTGTTTTCTTTCTTCCTCTGAGCGTATAGGATTTATTCTTGACATCTAAGTGTTAAGGTTGGTTTTTGCATGAAGGAAACCCTAGCTTTTGGTGAGATCCGAGTTGGTAGATGTAGGTAAGGTTCTTGATGATCTAAATCAATAAGTTGTATCTCCTCTACGATGGTTTTAATTAATGTATGATTAGATGATCCTTATACATTCTTTATGTTATGTAATAAAGGGTCTGTGGAAAAATATTTGATAATTTGTGGAGTTGTTGAGTTTATCATTGTTCTTGAGGATTTTGTGAAGTTTGATCGGAGTACACGGTGAGAATATTGGAGTTTCCTTTTTAGGTTAGAGTTTTGGATAATTCAAGTCTATAAGGATATATTGATAACGTGTTTATTTTGTTAATGGATGTATATATGTTGTAACAGGATATTTGGAGTTTGTGGAATTGTTGTTGGTGTTGATATAGGAATTTGTGAAGTTCGGGTTGTCTTTGTTGTTGTTGATATCTGATTTGAGGATTTGAGTTGTAATCCTGAAATTGAGAAAGGTATGACCAATCCCTTCTTGTTGTTTTTGTTTATAAGTTTAGTATTGCTTGATTGGTTGTAGGAATAGAACTTCATAATAAACCTAATACTATTCAACTTAATAATTATCTACTTGGTGTGCTTAGCTTTGACTAGTAAAGACCTAGCAGACAGTGATACTGGTGAGGTACCCTGATGATCTTATTGTGAGATTGTCCCTAGTGGACTCATGCTTTGATATGATTCCGGTAGAATTAGGGGAAAACGGAGATGCTTGGGGAGTACCCACTCATCCATATATGTATATTATTACCTTATTTTCAAAGATTTGGTTGTTTTTAAAGAGGAGTCTGAGTTACTTCGAGTTCGGGACTAGAGTATACATAGTTTTGAACTGTGTTGATTTGCTGACTATAAAAAGATAACAAACTGATTGCTTGCATTAGACTAGGTGTATTTGATATATATACATGTTGCATGTGCATTTGCATTTGCTTTTAAGGATTGGAGTTATCATACCGGGTTTCACAGCTCACATTTTAAAATTAGGTACAGGTGATGAAGACATTGTATATGATATTTCATGTTATGATCTGATCTTTGATCAGGAGGATGGCGATAGTAGACCTGACTACCTAGCTGAGAGTTAGATTTGTAGTTTATAGGTTCATGGAAGAAGAGGAGTGTTTAGATATATTGAAGACTTGGAAATTATCTATTTACGTTTTTATGTTTTATGAACAGTTTTTGGATCCTTTGTCGTTGGAAGATTAAGTTATAAATAAAGGATTTCTCTTGCAGATAATTTCAATTTTTTTGTTGGATTGTTAGCTTGTGGTTATGCCAACTAGGATGTTTGTATGTTAAACAAGAATGTTATGAAGAATATTTGTGTTTCCAGATTATACATGTGTTGAGTATCCTATAAGATACCCTATGTGTGTGTTTATAGGTGGTATTTGTATATTTGTGGATATTAGAGCCTTAGTGTGTCCTATTCAAGAGAGGACACGTGGGGAGTTGTAATGTCTTATTTTAGGGCATTACACTTATCCTTGGAATAAAGAAACACCATTAAGTATTAGCTATTTCATGTCGATACCATAAGCGGTGTTCCTTCGATACCAGTTATTTCCCGTAGAACATAACAGAACAAAGGTGCTCCTTAAAGAACTAGGAAAATGTCATCTAGGAAAACCAGGCGCGTCACTAGAGAATCAAAATGTTAATATGAGAAAGGTCATCACTCCTTTTAAAATGCAATATGTGTGTAAAGACCCGATCCTCTAAATCTCGAGACTTAGAGTACCGAATCCCCAACCACATATAACGTTTTCACATTATATGTAAGGTTGTCCTAAAACTAACAGTTTATGAAAATTGTTTGATCAAAATCACTAAACTTTGCAAAGAACTTTTAAATAAAACAAGATTGCTAACAAAAGCAATCTATACATATATTTACATTATATAAACATAGTTTAGTGCCAATACATGACACTACAAAAATTACATGTTTTCTCAAAACATGAGAATCCTAAAGGATCTTAAGGTCATTACAAAAAGAACTTGGCTTAACTAACAAGCCTTCTATACATAGCTTGTCCTTAGCAAAAAGTCTTCTAAAAGTCCCGGGTAATCGGATCCTATTCATCCCACTCGTCCAGAAATCTTTCGAAATCGACCCATAGCCCAAGTCATCGTAATACTCGTCTCCAATACCTGCAAAGCAGCAAAAGTGAGCCACAGGCCCAGTACACAATAACCAATGCATAACAAGTCATCCAATTCATGTAATGCACCATAGAACAAGTGGTTATCTTTATTACAATTGATTCACAAATCAACAAGAGGGTATTCAAACCCTGGTCACACTTCGGGAATCCAGGGATCCTGAGTAACAGCAGCTGCTCAGGGGGTTGATATAAGCAGTCCGAATACTTATATCTCCTATATCTATTTCATGAAGATAATAGCTTCATCTAGAGTTTAAAAGCCGTTGCCCGACTCTACTTAAACTCAGTCCATAACATGAGCCTAGTTCACAAGTTCCCATAAACCTTGAACTAAATCATGGTATTTCCCCCTAAGTTTAAGCAAACGTTACACAGATACAATTCCCCCCTATCGGCTACCCACTTAACCAAAAGAATCGCTATTGCATCATAGCGTATCATTGCATCATGGTAAAGTCATTGCATCATGACTTGGTTAAGCGCCTAGCTAACATGTCATTGCATCATGACAGGTTTGCTGCTCCTCGGACCAGATTAAACAGCGTAATAGACATCCAATTCATCCAAAGGTTAAATCGAATCAATTTAGGTCAAATTAGAAATGTCTGGTCTTAGCAAACATCAGACAAGTTATTGCGTACCTGAACCCGTTAGTATAGAACTAAGATCTCTCGGTGATGAACCAACCGAAGAATCCTTGACTGTAACAGAAATGTCACAATAATCAATAAATCAACAATTATAGATTTCATTCTCACAAATATATATACATATTATATCCATATATCACAATTAATCAAAGACATCCAATTCATTAATTACAAAGTCACAAATAAGCATTTAAACGTCCTATTATATCTCAAATTGTTTAATAAACACTTAATTGCTCAAATAACAACTTTGGGAAATTTTTAGAAAAAGCTCTTAAAATTCAAAAACTCAGGGGATACGCCGGCACTCAACGCCGGCGGCGTTGAGCCGGTGTTCAATGTTCTGAAAATGTACACTGCCAACGCTGGCAGCGTTTAAAGTGTACGCCGTCAGCCTTTGTACCCTACGCCGGCGGCCTTGAGCCGGCGTAGAATCCAAAATCAAAGTTTTCGAAAATGTCCAAAGAGGTGTAAACCGGCCGCTTACCTAAGTACGCGGGCAGCCTTCACATGTATGCCGCGGCCTTGATTCCTAGAAGCCAGCGTACAAGATGGAAGGAAGAACGCGGTTGACTTCCTAGCGAAAGCCGGCGGCGTTCAGTCGGCTTTAAGAAAAACGATTCTGTGGGCTTTTCACCGCCTCTACGCCGGCGGCGTAGAATCCCCAGATGCCGGTGTACGCTTTGAAAACAAGGTTAAACGTGAGAAACTTAAATCTCCTGTTTTTCAACTTTACAAAATTACATCTTAATACACTTTAAACCTTCCTCCACTACATTTCTAACATCATATCCTTACTCATATCTATACTACTCAATTCTAGCAATTCAAAGCATGAATTCAACATCATTAAACACTTCAAAAATCTACTTCCATCAATTCTAAATTCTCCTACACAATCTCTTAACAACTTCCCAACACTTCATAAACATACAACAATGCATGCACAACCTCACACACTCATATAACACTTTCTCAACTCATCCCATGCATGAACAAACCATTTGATCAACATTAAGCTCAATTCATCCAATAATCCATACATCTATTTCAAGAAAGAAATAAAACAACACAACAACCTTAACTAAATTAATTCAAGTATATATATATACCTTGTCTGAGAAATACTTTGATTTTCAAACTTGATATAAACCCTAACTTGAGCTTGGAAATGGAGATGGAAATGGAAAAGAAAAGAAAGAAGAAGAAAAGGAAAATTCGGATAAAATTTGGCTGCCTTCAAAAAGTAGGTAATTAAGCAAATTTTGACTTTAAACACATTCCAAATTTACCCCTTAATGCTATATAACTTTAGGTTGCATTTAGCTTTAATTTGAGTCTCATTTGGGCTTGTATTTGGGCATAAATGCTACTTAATTACAAGAAACTTAATCAACTAACTTAAGTGAAATTATAGTTGAGTTATTAATCTAACTTAACTTAACCTTAATGTGCAAAAGACAACATTAATAATTTCATTACTCACACATTAATGCATATAGAACAAAATATTAATGTCAACATATACATATGAAAAATCATATATCTTAGACTACTAACAACATAACCATGCTCATTCAATTCAACACTTTAAATAAATAATTAAACACATGAATTGAATAAAATGTAAATCTAGGTCATTTCATTCTTCCCTTCTTCAAGAAGTTTCGTCCCCGAAACTTAACTCACCTTCTTACTCAAAAAGTTCGGATATTTCTTCTCATTGCACTCGCTACTTCCCAAACCGCTCTCTCTCGATTGGTTACTCCATTGGACCTTTACCATTGGTATGACTTTATTCCTCAATTCTTTGTCCATTTTTCCCAAATTCTAATTGGCTTTTCTTCAGTAGTTAAGTCTGGTAGTATCTCTGGTTGATTGGTATCCAATATTGCATCGGAATCGGATATACACTTTCTAAGCTGAGATACATGAAAAACGTTATGAACGCCTGACAAACTTGGTGGTAACGCCAATCTATAAGCTAATGGTCCGATCCTTTCCAATATTTCATATGGCCCAATGTATCTTGGATTCAATTTACTCCTCACACCAAATCTGAAAACTCCTTTAGTCGGGGATATCTTGAGAAACACATGATCTCCAAGTTCAAATTCCAAAGGTCTTCTTCTCAAATCGGCATAACTTTTATATCGGTCTTGAGCAGCTTTCAATCTCTGTTTGATCATTTGAATCTTATCAACCGCTTGTTGTACCAAATCGGGTCCAATCAATACTCTCTCGCCCACTTCATCCCAATGCAAAGGAGATCTACATTTTCTTCCATATAACGCTTCATACGGAGCCATCTGAATCGATGCTTGATAACTATTATTGTAAGCGAATTCAACTAAAGGTAAGTGTTCATCCCAATTCTTTCCAAAATCCAATGCACAAGCTCTAAGCATATCTTCAAGAATTTGAATTGTCCTTTCTGATTGCCCGTCAGTTTGTGGATGAAAAGCTGTACTAAATTGTAACTTTGTTCCAAGAGCTTCATGAAGACTTTTCCAGAATCGACTGACAAATCTTGTATCTCTATCCGAAGTGATGGTCATTGGTATACCATGTAATCTCACTATCTCTCGAATGTAAATCTGAGCCAATTTTTCAAGTGAACACCCGACTCTCAGTGGAATGAAATGTGATGATTTCGTGAGTCGATCCACAATGATCCAAATCATCTCATTCTTGGCTACTGTCTTTGGTAAAGCAGTCACAAAATCCATAGTTATCTCGTCCCATTTCCATTCCGGAATCTTTAATGGTTGCAATTCTCCTCCAGGCCGTTGATGTTCGATCTTCACTTGTTGACATACCAAACACTTAGAAACAAATCTTGCAATGTCCTTCTTCATTCCTTCCCACCAAAAATGTCGCTTCAAGTCTCGATACATCTTCGTGTTTCCCGGATGAATTGAATATGAGGAGGAATGTGCTTCCTTCATAATTTGATGTCTCAAATCATGGATCTCAGGTACATAAATTCTATCTTTGAATCTGATAATTCCTTTATCATTCTCATCTCTTTTCTCCTCTTTGATTTATCTCATTTTTCAACTTTGCTTACCGGGTTCTTCAAGTTGTCCTTGCTTGATTTGATCTAGAATCGTCGGTTGCAATGATAAACTCGCTAGCATAATGTCAACATTTTCCATAGCTATCTCAATATTCATCCTTTGAAGATCTTCTTGTAACTCCCATTGATTAGTAACCAAAGATTCCACATTCATCGTTTCTTTCTACTGAGCGCATCGGCTACCACATTAGCTTTTCCCGGGTGATATAAAATTTCAACATCGTAATCTTTAATTAATTCCAACCACCTTCGTTGCCGCATGTTTAATTCCTTTTGAGTGAAAATGTATTTCAAACTCTTATGATCCGTGAATATCTTACACTTTTCACCAAACAGATAATGTCTCCAAAGCTTCAATGCTAATACCACTGCGGCTAGCTCGAGATCATGAATTGGGTAATTCCTCTCATGGGACTTCAATTGTCTTGAGGCATAAGCTATGACTCGATTATCTTGCATCAACACACATCCGAGTCCTTGAAGTGAAGCATCACTATAAATCACAAACTCTTCTCCACTAACTGGTAATGCCAAAATCGGTGCAGAAATCAATCGTTCCTTCAGCTCAAGAAAACTCCGATCACAATCTTCATCCCAATCAAACTTCACATATTTCCTCGTCAACTTAGTTAATGGTGAAGCGATTTTGGAAAAACCTTGTACAAATCTTCTATAATAGCTTGCTAACCCCAGAAAACTTCGCACTTCCGTAACACTTGTCGATGGTGGCCAGTCCAATACTTCTCTAATCTTCTCCGGATCAACAGATATTCCTTCCTTTGTAATGATATGTCCCAAGAATGCAACTTCTCTCAACCAAAACTTGCACTTGCTAAACTTAGCATAAAGCTTCCTCTCTCTCAATCGTTGCAATACAAGTCTCAAATGTTTCTCATGGTCTTCCACATTCTTTGAATATACCAATATATCATCAATGAAGACTATCACAAATTGATCCAAATAATCCTTAAATACCCTATTCATCAAATCCATAAAAGCAGCAGGGGCATTTGTTAAACCAAAAGGCATAACCATAAACTCAAAATGTCCATATCTTGTTCTGAAAGCCGTCTTGGATATATCTTGTTGCTTAATCTTGAGTTGATGATATCCGGATCTCAAATCTATCTTGGAAAACAATGCCGCATCTCTCAATTGATCAAATAAATCATCAATTCGAGGAAGTGGATACTTGTTCTTGATTGTCACTTGATTCAATTCTCTATAGTCTATACACATCCTTAGACTTCCATCTTTCTTCTTAACAAACAATACCGGAGCACCCCAAGGAGAAATACTTGGACGAATAAACCCGAGGTGTTGCAATTCTTCAACTGACTTTTCAATTCTTTCAACTCAGCCGGAGCCATACGATGGAGCTTTAGAAATAGGTGTAGTTCCAGGTATCAAATCAATCCCAAAATCAATCTCCCTATCCGGTGGCAAACCGGGTAATTCATCAGGAAAAACATCAACAAATTCCCTTACTACTGGCACCATATCAACTCGGAGTTCTTCACTACCCATTGTAGTTCCCATATCCTTCTCCCACAATTCCATAGAATACATACTTCCGGGTCTCCTTCTTTCCAACACATGAAATAGTCTTCTACCTTCCAATTCAAAACTCACTTCCGCTTTACTACAATCTATTGTCGCTTTGTAAAGATTCAACCAATTCATTCCAAGAATAACATCAAAATCAATTAAAGGTAGAACTAACATATCTATTGGCATGCTTTCATCAGAAATCACAACATCAACATTCTTACATACACATGGCTCTTTGGATTGCACACCAAAAGGAGTATTCACACTCATCACTCTATCATACAACACTTCAGAAGACAAACCACACTCATTCACAAAGCTTTCAGCAATACATGCATGAGTAGCACCAGTATCAATTAAAGTATATGCAGGATGTCTTGCAATCTGTATTATACCTGCCAGTGTATCAACCGAAGGAGCTTTCTCACATTGTTGCAAAGCAAACACCTAGCAGCTGTCATTCCCTTTCCAAAGTTCGGTCCTTCATTCCTCGGCTTTTCTTTACAATTTGCCACATGATGACCCCTTTGTTGACAATGAGCACAAAAGATGGGCTTCAATTTAGGATCAGGACAATCAGAAGCTTTATGACCAACTTTCCCACATGCAAAGCAAGCTCCAGGAGTCCATTTACATTGAAACGATTCATGAGGTCCAAAACATATAGGGCATCGCCTATCAAATGGAATGGATGGCATAGGAGTCTTCACCACTTGTCCCGAGCTTGGTTTCTTACCCAAATATGGTCGCTTGCCTTTGTTAACATTACCAAACCTTGAATAAGGAGTGTAGGATGTCACCGATCTCTTGCCCATAAAGGTTGCACGTCTATCCCTCTGAGCTTTATTTTCATTATTAATTTGTTCCACTAACTTCGCCTTGATTACTGTTTCAGACAATGTTGATAATTGAAACTTCTTAACCTCACTCTTAATCTCCATGTTCAAGCCATCTTGGAACTTTTGAACCTTCATGCTCTCATCATTGTAACTTGTACCCGCAAATCGAAGCAATCTACAATATTCTGCATGATATTCTTCAACAGTTTTATTTCCCTGCCTTAGACTCAACCAACTCGATATCATTTGTTCCCGCCTGTGGATGGAATGTATTGCAAGAAAAAGGCTTCCTTAAATCGTTCCATGGTATCGGTCTCACATATCCTTCACTATTCAATCTCCACCAATTATATGCATCTCCCTTCAACATATATATAGCCAAATCAACTTTTCTATGCTCAGGCACTTCACAGCTGCAAACGCTTTCTCTAGCTCCACTATCCAACCTTCCGTTCGAGTCGGATCCAAAACAGTTCCATCAAAATCAGGTACCAGTCTAACAAAATCATGCAACTTGACTTGTTCGTTCCGATCTCCCATTGGTACTTGTGGCTCTTCTCTCACAGTTGGTGGATGATATTGCTGCATAAATTGTTGTTGTTGTTGATACATCATTTGTTGGTACTGCTGAACTATTGCAAACATATCCGAAACATAGTGAGCACATTATTCGGATCTCCGTAGGCATCTGTGGCATAGCTGGATATGCTGGCATTTGAGGAGGCTGTGGATTCGGTGCAGTAGAAGCCGAAGCCGGTGATGGAGTCGAAGTAGAAGCTGGAATACTAGCTGATGCAGAAGCTGAAATAGTAGACTGAGAAGGAGGTGGCATACTTTCTCTTTCCGAAGATTGTCGGGTTACTCTTCGTGACCTATCCATCTTTTATGCAAACATTACAAGGTCAAATCAATATCAAAACAATTAATAAACTAATTAGACAATTAAACATAAAACTTAATATAAACAAGTCCTATATATGTCTAACTAACTACCGTCTAAGGTCAAGTCACCACTATTTAATCAAACAATTTCATAAACAAGGCTCTGATACCATCTGTAAAGACCCGATCCTCTAAATCCCGAGACTTAGAGTACCGAATCCCCAACCACATATAACGTTTTCACATTATATGTAAGGTTGTCCTAAAACTAACAGTTTATGAAAATTGTTTGATCAAAATCACTAAACTTTGAAAGAACTTTTAAATAAAACAAGATTGCTAACAAAAGCAATCTATACATATATTTACATATATAAACATGTTTAGTGCCAATACATGACACTACAAAAATTACATGTTTTCTCAAAACATGAGAATCCTAAAGGATCTTAAGGTCATTACAAAAGAATTGGCTTAACTAACAAGCCTTCTATACATAGCTTGTCCTTAGCAAAAAGTCTTCTAAAAGTCCCGGGTAATCGGATCCTATTCATCCCACTCGTCCAGAAATCTTTCGAAATCGGACCCATAGCCCAAGTCATCGTAATACTCGTCTCCAATACCTGCAAAGCAGCAAAAGTGAGCCAGAGGCCCAGTACACAATAACCAATGCATAACAAGTCATCCAATTCATGTAATGCACCATAGAACAAGTGGTTATCTTTATTACATTGATTCACAAATCAACAAGAGGGTATTCAAACCCCGGTCACACTTCGGGAATCCAGGGATCCTGAGTAACAGCAGCTGCTCAGGGGGTTGATATAAGCAGTCCGAATACTTATATCTCCTATATCTATTTCATGAAGATAATAGCTTCATCTAGGGTTTAAAAGCCGTTGCCCGACTCTACTTAAACTCAGTCCATAACATGAGCCTAGTTCACAAGTTCCCATAAACCTTGAACTAAATCATGGTATTTCCCCTAAGTTTAAGCAAACGTTACACAGATACAATTCCCCCTATCGGCTACCCACTTAACCAAAAGAATCGCTATTGCATCATAGCGTACCATTGCATCATGGTAAAGTCATTGCATCATGACTTGGTTAAGCGCCTAGCTAACATGTCATTGCATCATGACAGGTTTGCTGCTCCTCGGACCAGATTAAACAGCGTAATAGACATCCAATTCATCAAATGTTAAATCGAATCAATTTAGGTCAAATTAGAAATGTCTGGTCCTAGCAAACATCAGACAAGTTATTGCGTACCTGAACCCGTTAGTATAGAACTAGGATCTCTCGGTGATGAACAACCGAAGAATCCTTAACTGTAATAGAAATGTCACAATAATCAATAAATCAACAATTATAGATTTCATTCTCACAAATATATACATATTATATCCATATATCACAATTAATCAAAGACATCCAATTCATTAATTACAAAGTCACAAATAAGCATTTAAACGTCCTATTATATCCAAATTGTTTAATAAACACTTAATTGCTCAAATAACAACTTTGGAAATTTTTAGAAAAAGCTCTTAAAATTCAAAAACTCAGGGGATACGCCGGCACTCAACGCCGGCGGCGTTGAGCCGGTGTTCAATGTTCTGAAAATGTACACTGCCAACGCTGGCAGCGTTTAAAGTGTACGCCGTCAGCCTTTGTACCCTACGCCGGCGGCCTTGAGCCGGCGTAGAATCCAAAATCAAAGTTTTCGAAAATGTCCAGAGAGGTGTAAACCGGCCGCTTACCTAAGTACGCGGGCAGCCTTCACATGTACGCCGGCGGCCTTGATTCCTAGAAGCCAGCGTACAAGATGGAAGGAAGAACGCCGGTTGACTTCCTAGCGAAAGCCGGCGGCGTTCAGTCGGCTTTAAGAAAAACGATTCTGTGGGCTTTCTACACCGCCTCTACGCCGGCGGCGTAGAATCCCCAGATGCCGGTGTACGCTTTGAAAACAAGGTTAAACGTGAGAAACTTAAATCCCCTGTTTTTCAACTTTACAAAATTACATCTTAATACACTTTAAACCTTCCTCCACTACATTTCTAACATCATATCCTTACTCATATCTATACTACTCAATTCTAGCAATTCAAAGCATGAATTCAACATCATTAAACACTTCAAAAATCTACTTCCATCAATTCTAAATTCTCCTACACAATTCTCTTAACAACTTCCCAACACTTCATAAACATACAACAATGCATGCACAACCTCACACACTCATATAACACTTTCTCAACTCATCCCATGCATGAACAAACCATTTGATCAACATTAAGCTCAATTCATCCAATGATCCATACATCTATTTCAAGAAAAGAAATAAAACAACACAACAACCTTAACTAAATTAATTCAAGTATATATATATACCTTGTCTTGAGAAATACTTTGATTTTCAAACTTGATATAAACCCTAACTTGAGCTTGGAAATAGAGATGGAAATGGAAAAGAAAAGAAAAGGAAGAAGAAAAGGAAAATTCGGATAAAATTTGGCTGCCTTCAAAAAGTAGGGTAATTAAGCAAATTTTGACTTTAAACACATTCCAAATTTGCCCCTTAATGCCTATATAACTTTAGGTTGCATTTAGCTTTAATTTGAGTCTCATTTGGGCTTGTATTTGGGCATAAATGCTACCTTAATTACAAGAAACTTAATCAACTAACTTAAGTGAAATTATAGTTGAGTTATTAATCTAACTTAACTTAACACCTTAATGTGCAAAAGACAACATTAATAATTTCATTACCCACACATTAATGCATATAGAACAAAATATTAATGACAACATATACATATGAAAAATCATATATTTTAGACTACTAACAACTTAACCATGCTCATTCAATTCAACACTTTAAAGTGAATAATTAAACACGTGAAATTGAATAAAATGTAAATCTAGGTCATTTCAATGTGCATATAATGCAATGCATGTTCCTTTTCATTTATGGTACCAGTAGTTTTTAGTCAAGTTTAAGGTGATCATACAATTAACAAACAAATATTAACATGCTTCATACAATATTTATCATACAAAAAAAATTATCACTTATATTATGATAATTTGGCATTCAAGCATACACCAATCATCATGCATTATAACCAATCCCACTTGTATTTCAGTTGAATAAATATCACAAATGCAACTATTCTAAAAGCACAAACAATGCGATAAGGTCAAAGTTACTCATTTGTGGTCCTTGCTAAATTATCGAAATATGCTACTAGAAATCCAAGAACTGATCTATTTTCCTATGAAAATGAAATAACATATATTTATTATTATTTTGTTATTTATATAACAATATTGATGGTATTCTTTGAGGTCCTAGTTATCAATTCTGGTATATTCTCTACTTATTTAACTAGGAATTTTATCTTTATATATATATATATATATTATTTTCTTATGATCAAAGTTATGGAATTTATAAGAGAAGTTTTCCTATTTTTAATGGTTATCCAATTTTATTATTTAACCAATCTATCCTTTTATTAGTTCTGAAAATAAGATATTTGAAATAACATATTCACCATATTAATTATGGTATAACTTATATTATAATTTACACTAATTCTAAATTAGACGTATTTTAGAAATTACGTACTCCTTTCTTTTTACAGTTTTACCTAGTATATTAATCTAAGCCGAGTTGATTGAAACTACTACCTAATTCAATTACTAAACCTACTTTGATTAGCTTAATCAATCTAATACAATTTTTCTTAGTAAAATAATTTATTTAAGATATATTAGTTCTATTTATATTATTTGCAATTCATTGTCACTTATTAAGACAAAATACTTATTAATATAATGTAAATAACGCAACTAAACTTCTATGATTGTCTAAGTGTTCTATCTTGTTATTTAATTTAATTTATATTATCTGTATTGGTCCTTTTATGTTTTTGTGGTAAAAAATATTTACTACTTTTTTTTTCATATTGCTTGTCTTGATCTTAAAATATTTTATATACATTTATCGGGTATTCGAAAAATTGATATTTAATAAGCTTATATTTTATAATTATTATTATTACTATTTTTATATTGTTTCTTTATCTAATCCATTATAGTAACTCGTATTTATTTACTTTTGTTTAGTGTCGTCATGTTTCTTTTTATATACTTCATATAATTATTTCGTCATTTTTAGATATCACATTATTAATAAATTTAGCTTATTTAAATTTTCATTCTTATATATCTATAATAGATAATTATTTAGAATATTTATAATTTATTTCTATTTGTACAATATATTAAAATTAGCAATAATATTGATAGTAATATTTTCCAATAATTTTAGGAGTTGCTAAATTACATTTATTATATTTTGTTAATCATTTAAATCTTTTTAGTTGAATTTACTTTCTAAATCTTATTTTATTTCTCTTATTATACATATATGTAAATATATATATATTCACTTTGGACGAAACATACTTAATATGAAAAATTTTACATGTACACCGGCACCTACGCCGTCGGCGTTGATTCCCAGATGCTGGCATTCGTGTAAATTTTTACACAGTTCAAACGCAAGTGTACGCTGGCTCAAAGGTTGCCAACGTTTAACGAACACCACCGGCGTTGTGACTTACGCTGCTGGCTTTCCTGCATAGTATACGTCAGTCGAAATTTACATAGCATCTGTTCCAGTCTACATCACTTCTATGCCGCCGACCTATCCCTATAAGCCACCGGCGTTAGGGGTATAAGCTGCCATCGTAGGACCGGCGTTTGCACTATTCATCGTCTTCTCCAATGAACCAGTTCGTATTTCATCAATTTTCTATGTTAAAATTATTTCCAAATCATTCTTAAGTGTTTCTATGTGATATATATCTATATATATCAACCCACAACGCATCAACACGTATATTGTCATGCCCCAAAAGGTACCCTATACGCGACAGTCTACCACACTCAATATTTAAACCGCCAAGTGTTACTTTCGACCAAGCTACCATCCTTCTCACCCAAGGATAATAACTGAAATAACCATGAAATTTCCCACTTATATTTTATATGTGTTATAGAATTTATATATATGCTTTTGATATGTATTGAATGTGATTTGTGTTCATAATGAATTATGTGTTTTATTATTGTGTTAAATATTCAAATACTCTAGAATTTATTAAATATTTAGTTCATAAAATTTAAATTGCATTAACATGTAAGAATTATATTTGAAATGTAGTAAAATGAGTAAATAGATCCATGCACATAAGCCTCATCATAGCCTAATTCTTTTACCTTAAAGGGAGCTTAAACACCTCATTAATTAACCAAAGACAAGTTTATTAATTAGCCATTGATAAGTCATTAATTCCCCTTAACCTCTTATGCCTCAAAAGTCAAACCTTAAGATAATATCAACTTTCGTGCAAAATTCGTGCACAAATTTCAGACCTCCAAAACAAGCCTTCAAAAGTTTCAAAACCCCATTTTCTTCTTCTCCAAAGCTCCCCCATGAATCTATATAGATAAGCCTCTCATTTTCTACATTTTCCACCATTAAAAGCATGCTAGACGATCATAAAACCAAAGTCTAAAGTTCTATTGGTAAGTATGTTTTTCATGTCTTCAAAATATGCAAGTTCATTATTTCTTAGCAATAGGTTTTAAGCTTAAATTGTGTTTGATGACTTATATACTTTGTTGGTTGCATGAGGAGTGTTTTGTTGTTATAGGAGTTAGTTGTATATGTAGTATAAGAGATTAGAAGTGTTGAGAAATGCAAGTGGTTGATGACTAAATGTTGGATGTAGTGATTTGGGGTTTGAAGTATGATTTATGTATGATGATTTGTGGTGGAGAGTTTGATGTTGTGAATTGGAGTTTATGTTGTTTGAATGATGTAACGAACATATAACAAGCTTTGGGAAGTTTAGGCTAAGTTTGAGAATGTTTGAAAGTGAGCAAAGTGTAATAAAACAGGGGAAGTCAAAAACATTTTTCGTATAGGTTAAATTTTGGTCGTATGTCGGCATCTGGGGTTTCTATGCCGTCGGTTTATAGGCGGTGTTGGAAATCAATAGCATTAAAATTATTAAAGCCGTTCGAAAGCCACGGGCTTTCGCTGGAAAAGTCATTCGGCGTTCATTCTTTCATATTGTACGCCGGTTACTGGGAATCAAAACCGTCGGCGTATGTGTAGAGGCTGCCAGCGTATCTAGGTACGCGGCCGATTTGCACCTCTCTGGACGTTTTGAAAAATTTTGGGTTTTGCATTATACACCGGCTCAAAGCCGTCGGCGTATAATGAAGGCAGCCGGTGTACCCTTGAGCGCTGCCAGCATTGGCAGTGTTGGTTTTCATAGTGTCGAACACCGGCTCAAAACCGCCGCTTTGAGTGCCGGCGTGTCCCCTGCGCTTTTAATTTTTAAAAAAAATTTTCAAAATTTTCCGAAGTTTGATATTTACTCAATTAAGTATTTATTTAGCGATTTAGGATATAATAGGATGTTTAAGTGCTTTATCATGACTTTGTATTAATTTATTTGAATTTCTTTGATTAATTTTATTTTCAACTAGATAATTAGTGCTTGAACTAAGTGTGAGTTTGTAATTACTTCTTTTACAGTGAGTGATCCCCTTTCGGTTATTTCCATTGAATCTCGAGCTAGTACAGATACGCAGTGACTTGCTTGTATGTTTGTTAGGGTAGGTATACTCAAATTTGATATAAATTCTAAGTGACTTAAATATTACTTGAATTGCTTGTGTTTTCATCGTTGAATCCGGTCCGAGGAGCGATAACTTATCATGATGCAATGATATGTTAGTGTAGGCGCTTAGGCCAATAGTCATGATGCAATGACTAGGCTCGACGGATAATCGATAGAAAATGTAGTAACTGAGCAACATTTACTTATTCTTGAAAAGAAATAGTATAACTTAATTCAATGTTTATGGGAGCATGTGAATTAATTTATATTATGGATTGAGTTAAGTGAAGTTAGGCAATGGTTATATAACTTATATGAGATTATTCTTTTCAGTTTAACGTTATCTAGGAGATATAGATATTCGAGCTATCTATATCAACCCTCTGAGCGTGTGAGCGTTACTCAGGATCCCCAAAATCCCATGGCTTGTCCCGGAGTTTGAATACTCCAATGATGATTTGACCAATGATTACTAAAGAAAGATAAATAAAACATTAGTGTTGCATTGCATTAGATTAGGTATGATTGTCACTACGCTTTTGAGTGTTGTTGCTGTGTACTGGGCCTTTGGCTCACTGTTGCTATATTTCAGGTGAAGATGACTGTTATGATGATATGGGCTATGGTTCGGATTGGGAAAAGTTTATGGATGAGTGGGGCGAGTAGGAATCGAGTGCAAGATGGCAAGGAAGGAAAATTTTTAAACAAGTTGTTGGTCCAATTTTGTATTTTGTATTTTGAATAGAGGCTTGTTAGTTAGGCCTTGTTTGTATATAAAGACTTAAAGTCTATTTTTCTTGTTTTGTAAAAACTTATGTAAGTTTTGTTGTGTCATGTGCTTGACACAAAATTGTAAATTATTTCTTTAAAAGTTCTATATGAATAGATTACTCAAGTGAGTAATCCTTTTGAAAAAAAAAATCTTTATATCAAGTTATAGTGGGATTAAACAAACAATTCATATAAATTGTTAGATTTAGGACAACCTTACATATAATATGAAAATATTATATGTAGTTGGGGACTTGACTTGCTAAATCTTAAGGATTGGTGGGTCGGGTCTTTATAATAACCCATGCAATGTGACTCATTTCATGGTATGCATGAATCAATTTATTCAAGATATCATGGCATTGTTATTAACAATTTTAAGGTGATAATAGAAATTCATACATATCAACTACTATACTAAAACAAACAATTACTTACAATCAATTCTCGTATCGATATTCTTAAAATACTTTCAACAATTTTAACATACATATCAATTTATCTTTCCTTAATTCTAATGCGACTAATCTACAAACACAATCAAGTAAGCCTTTTAAGGAAATAAACTCACATTGACATATCGACACTTCTTCTAAACGGATGAGTCATTCACATAATCCACTTAGTCAAAATAATCTTTGGGGTACAGATATTCTTCCTCGGAATCACCTAATCAAGGAAAATACCCAAAATGAGTATTTGTTGATGACTTTCTTGAATTTTAACAAAACAATATCATAAGAACGTCAAAGTTCGTATAAAGGATAATTCCAATTTAAAATGGCCATAACTTGATCATTTTAACTCAGAATTATGCATATAATATACCGATTTCTATCTACTCGAAAAGATCTATCCATTTCTAAAACTATTTTCATCAAACTAGATTATTTAGGCTTCGAAACAATAGTGATCAAATTCACCACGAATTTTCCCATCCCAAAAGCAATTTGTTTCAAACATTAAATCATTCAAAAATTGCTTTGATAAATACTTAGTTATCTATATATTTGAAAAATTCCTTTTTCATAGATATATAGCTCATATTTCTTCCATGCTCAAGTGTTTGTTGTTCAACCAAATTTCTTGAGTAAAACAATATTGATTAAGAGTGTAGAAAACCATAGTTTTCAAGAAATCCATTTTGTAAATCCTTGAAGATGAATATTTTGATTCTGTTATTTTCAAAGAATTACTTCATGTTTATCTTACTATTTTCCTAAATGACTTTTCGATAAAATAAATTTCTTCTTTTCTAAATTCTCAACATTAGTGTTATTTTTCCTATTTGTTTTCTTTGGCTATTTATTTGAAAAATCTTGGTTTAAAAACTCTCATTTTTTTAAGGGCTTTCCTTATATTATGTTTTTATGAAAAATATTTTAGTACCAAAGTCATCTTCTTTTCAGAAAACAAAGAAATATAGAAATGATTTAAAAAGCTTTTTTCAAAACAAAAGTAACTTTTAAAATTGTAGTGAGTTCTTTTTAAAACTTGGAAAAAAGATAAATTTACTTTTAAACCATAGATTCCACATTTCATAAAAGAAAAATTATTCTTAAGTGATAAAATCTCTTTTTTGTCAAAGTATAATTGGACCTTTAAAGATTTGGACAACAATCTTAATGGGCATGATTATAAGAAATAATAACAAGAAAAAATAACATAAATAATAAATAAAGTCAAGTATTGGGAGTCTTGACTTCTTCAAGGCTCTCAAGGCTCCTGGGACTAAGAAGTAGACTAGTCCCAAAAAGAAAGAAATAAAATAAAAGAAAAAAAATTGCTTTGACTTGATGAGGATAAGTCTAAGACTAGAGACTAGTCAAAAAACATAATAAATAATAATTACAATGAAAAAATAAATAAATTACTTTGCATGAAAATAAATAAATTGCAAGTGAGCTTATATGCTCTAAAGAATATATATATGTAGATATATAATAATACATAGTTAGATATAATAACAATAATGATATGAACAAAGTAAAGTAACAACATAAATAAATAAATAGATATTCATGAACAAGAACAATACATGAACATAGTGTAGTTTCCATAATATTTAGTTTTTGGAAACTCACACCATGATCATGTAAAATTACATGACATGAGAAAAAGAATTTGGTAAAGGAAATTTTTACCTAAAGAGTGTTTTTAGATATTATGTGTGAATGGGTTTTGTGTATGTAGAAGGAAGTTTGAGAATATTTTGAGAGAGTATTGAGAGGAAAATTTGAGAGAGATTTGGTAGTGAATTTGTAGGTAGTAATTGTGTAAAAGAAGTGAAAGAAGATGTGAATATTTATAGGAAATGATGAGTGAATTTTTGTGTGATTTAAATAAAAAAAATTGAAACAAAATTGAGGGAGAGGGACAAGGGGGGGCGCCAGCCATGAACAGAGAGAGGGGAGAGAGAGTTTTTGTTTTGTATTTTTGTTGATTAAATGAAGTAATAAGTAAGGTAGATGTGAAATAAAATTATGGGAAAGATAAAAAGTAAGGGTAATAGGTGTATAGGGTGTAAGAATATGTGTTAGAAAAAATAGAGATAAAAGAATAGTGTAGAATAGTATTGAATAGTGTAATGTAAAGTAGATATGACTAATAAAGTACCGGTAGTAAAAAAATACACGTATAATTACGATATCTATTATTTTTACCTACCAAAAAATTATAAAACTGATATTTTTGAAAACCTTATATTTTTACGAGTCTAACGGTATATTTGGAATATTTTTACTATTCCAAGTCCCGGGACACGTTTTTCAAGAACTGTATCAATTTTGGGTTCAAAACGATTTGCAATTTTACTAATCTGATCTTTTTAAGCTTCCCTATGTAATTACGAACTATTCTATACACTAATCCTTACTTATTTTCTTAGCGTAGAGAACACGGGATTGTCAGACTTAAATTATCACGTTTAATTGGGGTTTTGTTGACTTTAGAGCTTCCGGTGGACTTTCCAATATGGGTTTAAGCTAAACCGATCTCAAAACTTTGGGGGTTTACACCGTGAGTTTAGACACCAGGTGTAAGGCTTATGTTCACCATGTAAGAGACCTTACTTTAAATCAAAATATCTTAAGAAGACATACATAGTGATAAGAATATAAATTTAAGGGGTATACCCCCGTCAAAATATTAAGAGTCCTTAGGTTCGTAAAAGTCTCTTACAACAACATATAAATAAGATTAAGGAGATTTAACTAGAAGTCTATGCCTAACATCTAGGTCCCGACTTCTTCAAAAAGCTCCTTAAATTCCAAAAGTTGTACTTAAGGAAAGTGGTCTCTCGGAGATAGTCATAAATAATTGTACTGCAACAGGAAACTATAGGGGTATAAGCTTATAAGCTTAGTGAGTTTCACTTCCAAATTAAATACTTTATCAAACAATAGGGCAAGCAAGTTATATTAACAATCATATGAAATGCATAAGCACGTGAGCATACAATACATAAGACTGTTCCGAGAGTCCTATGTTGAATGGATTTATGCCCTCCATTCGAGGTTAGGTGTTTCAAGCTCATACGACTATAGATTTCAATTTTTCTCATTTATATAGTGGTTGATTCAGGTGCCTACCCACTCATTAATTTTGTAGTTGATTCAAGTGCCTACTCCACTTCTATTTTAATTTAAGCTATTCCATGCCAACATTCGAGTTTTCAGGTCCACTCGTTGCCTAACTATTATGCCTTCTTCCCACAAAGGTATAATAACAAATGTAATGCGACTCCACATACAATATGCATGGTCAATTTAATTATAAGATCATGTCATATTATTTAAGCAAATTATAGGCGATCATAGATATTTCAGACACTTCAATTCTATATTAAATCATACGCATGTTTATAGCAATTCTCATTTCCCTATTCTTAACATCAATTCAACCAAATAGAATTCATATGTGCATTCCCATTTTATCTTGTCCTATTTCTAATGCCACTATTATTATAAGCACAATCATAAGCATGTAATTTAAAAAAAGTGAACTCACTTTGCTATGGCGTGAAAATCCACTTAATCGTAATAATCTTCGAGAAGGTCTAGTCCGTCTCCCAAGTCCCCTAATCAAAAGAAATAACTCCAATGAGTATTTCTGTGAAGTTTAAGTGAACTTATAAATTCTATTCTAGCAAGTTCGTCTAAGAGGAAATTCCAACTTAAAACGCTCATAACTTGGTCATTTTAACTCAGAATTTCGCATATAATATACCTATTTCTACCTATTTGATGAGAGCTATCTATTTCTAAAGTTATTTCCATCAAACAAGGTCATTTGGCCCATGAACAGTAGGGTACAGAATGCCATACGAGATTCCCAACCCACAAATCAATTTCTAATTTCAATCCAAGCATCATTCCAAAGCTTTAATAGATACTTAGCTATCATTATATCTTGAAAGACTCTTTTATATACATAAATAGATTAATATCATGCATGATTCATGAGTGTTGGTCAATCTATTTCATCATGTACTTAGACAATGCTTTATGGGATGTGTAAGACACTATTTTCCTAGCTTTGTTTCTACCAAGTGTATTATATGTACATGCAATACTTATAAGTTATTATCATGTATATCATGAGATGAGCTATCTATATGTATATCCTTAATGACATTTGATATCTTTAAAAAACTTTTGCTTTGCAAAACTTTTGAAATTACTAGACTTAAGAAAACTAGTTTTATTCCTTGCAAAATCACTCTTGCTTTTATCAAAATACAACCTTAATGACATATATACCTAACACCTTCATTATTTTAATAAAATTCTTCATTTTGGAGTTGGAAAATAGATGTTTAAATAGGAGGTTTACCTAATTACGAATTTTATAAAATTTTAAGAAATGAGAACATTGTTTAATCTATATTTTAAAACATTTCCTTGTTTTAGGATTATACATTGATAAATTTCACTTATACTGCTCAAAATTAAGTCTTTGTTATATGTGTTCCCTAGGACTTCTATTTTTTCATTAAAATCCTCCTTTTGGCATTTGGAAATAAGTGTTTAAATATATGTCATTTCTAAATCCAAATTTTGAAATTTATATTTGAGATTGTTTCTAGCGTAAAATACATTTAATATTCCTAAAATTAATTCCTAATCATACCTACTCCTTAAGGCTTCCATTTCTTTAATAAAACTCTTGTTTTAGGGCTAAAAAATAGGTGTTCACATGTCAAACTTTTCCTATTATGAATTTTAAGTTTGTTGTTGGGATTGAAACATAATGCTAACATAACTTTTGTAAATTTTTCTTGTTTTGAAAATATCTCTTAGTAGATCTAAGCTTTACTCATCAAAACCATTCCTTTATGATACCTATTCCTAAGCCTTTCATTTTTAATGTAAAATACTCATTTTAACGTTGGAAAATAGCTTTTCTAAATAGGGTTCTTTTTAGATCCAAATTTCTAAAAACCGTTTTAGTTGAAACTAAAATAGATCTTAGACTTTTTAACATATTCCCACTATTATTACGCTACTACAAATCCTTTTTGTACATGAGACAAAAATCTAAGGCATTTATGTACTAAAAACCACTAGATTTAGTTTATTATGCTAGTCATAAATACAAATGCAACATCAATATTAAGTAGATGTGATAAATGGATGAATACATGCACAAAATATCAATAATAACAATATAAAACAATAATAAAGCAAAATTAACTTAAATAACAAGATCCACAACATTGTGATGGCAAGAATCTCATGTTTAAGTGTTTCCACATCCCTAGCATAAAGCTCATAGGGATTTTGAGTGTAATCATACATGTAGGATCTTGCCATTACATGTTTTATTGCGGTAAGGTGTAGATCTATTACCTATTAGATGTGTGGAGCTAGAAAAGCTTAAAGAAAAATGTTGTGAGAGTGTGTGTGTGTGTGGGTGTGTCACGGTCACAAGGAAAGGAAGAGAGGAAAGAAAAAAATTTGCAAGAGTTTTGTTTTGTTAAAAAAGTGAGAAAGTGAAATGAAGTTAACATAAATGGGTATTTATAGAAAAGTGGATCAGGGTTTATGTAGAATAGAAGAAGAAAAAATAAAATAAATTGAGAAGGAAGGGGGGGGGCGGGGGTGTTGGTGGTGCACTTGGTTCCACAAGAGAGAGGGAGAGATGTATGTTATTTTTTTGTGTAATAAAATTCAAAATTCAAAAGTAACTTAAGTAATAAAAGTCTTGGAAAAGTAAATGTAAGGAAAATGATGTAATATTGTAAGAATAAGTTGTAAGATGTAAGAATAGGGTATAGGTGGTTGTACTTGTGAATAGTGTTATTAGAAATCAAAAAGTAGATTAGATAATTAAATTACCGATAGTAATGAAAATACGATAAAAACGCTATAACTGTAACTTTTATAAACCGAAAAATTATATAACTGATATATTTGGAAATCTTATGAAATTACAAGTCTAACAGTACTAATAACATATTTTTAGTATCTCGAGCCTCGAGACATGTTTTTCAAAGTCTGTATCCGATTGGGATCGAAATAGGTCAAAAATTCACTAATATGATATTTTTAAACATCCTAATATTATTATGAATCAATCTACACTCTCTACTCATATTTCGACTTCTTGGTTTAAGAACACAGGGTTGCCATATCTAAACTACTAGGGTTTTCTAGGGATTTATTAACTTAGGGTTTCTAGTTGACTTTTCGGCTTAGGGTTTAAGCTTGAAATTACCTTAAAATTAAGGGTTTACATATATGATCTCTAATTTTCGAATTTGGAAAAGTGTAATTAGGGTTTTTGCAAGTTTTACCTTTTTTATCCAAATTTGGATGTTCTAAACTCCACTCCAAAGCTTGTTTTGGACCTAGGACAGTAATAAACATTGTTTAGAACAATGTTTGACACTTAAACTAGCTAAAAATGAATTCAACCTTACCTTAACTCTTATTTCCAAGCTTTTAGTTAAGCTTTAATAGAGGTTGGGATTGTGCTTGAATGTTTGATTTGTTTTGATGGATTAGGTTGGATAATTTCGGAGTTGTTGCTGCTGTTATTGATGTTGTTTTTCTATATGTATTAATGGGTTTGTTTGCTTGTTAATAATGAAGTAAGACATGTAAATACATATAGAAGGAGAAGAAGAAGAAAGAGGCGGCTCCTACCTGAGAATTTGTCCACATTTTTCTCTATTTTTTTCACTGTTTTATCAAGTTGTTCTTACTGCATTTATTAAGCTTCTTAGCTGGCTCCATTTGATTGGTGTGTATGGATGTTTTCTTGACTTGAAAGTGTATTATTTGTGCAAATTGTTGAAGGATTTCGGCTGCAACATCTTCAAGGCATTTCCACCGAATTCTTGGTGCAATTTGCACCGTATATGTATAAAATTTGTGCCAATGATTAAAGAAAAAAATGTAAGGGGGATAGGATGAATGAAAATGCAAAAACAAAGAGAAGATGGTGAATTTATAACCAACAACTGTGTAAGGAGTGGACAAAAATATGAACTTGTACAAAAAGTCAATTTTACGAGTCCAAATGACACTATGATAAATACTTATTCAATAATATTTTTACATGAAAATTTACATATTATCGATATTAAATATTTTGAATATATGGTATACATAGATCTTTACTTTAAGGCTTTTACTTTTCAGTTTTTATACTTACTATCGTAAATTATATTTTATCTATTTAAAAGTTTTGTTTGGTGATATTTTGATAAATTGATAATTATATTGCCCTTAATTTGACTTTATCATAAATTTATAAGGTTTGAAATTACATATGAATTCATTACTATTTATAGATTTATTCTAGAGTTTTTATTAGATTGGAAATTTTAATATTTAATCTATATTTGTTACTTTGTTTTTTTTACTAATTATAAGTTACTAGGTTAGATCATAATTTTTGTTTCTATAGACTCAGAATTATTTAACTTAAAGGTATTGATATGTTTCGAATATTAAAACTTATGTTCTTAAATATTAAACAGTTTTGTTTATTCTTTCATTTACTTTATTTCGAATATTCTGTATTTTTAAAGTCTTATTGATAAGGATTCTTTATTTTAATTTGTTTATACTTAAAATTTAAATCGCGAAAAATTTAGAGTAATCTTTGATATTTTTATTATAGTTCTTTTATGATTCTACATTTTATTTATAATATTTATTATAATTGGGCTATGTAAAATTAAGGGGATTACACTAGATATGCCTTACTACTTGGATGTAGGAGTAATAGATATTAAACCAATGATTAAAGAGTTAAGGAAGATCAAAACAATGTTTAAAACAAGTTACATAATCCTCCTATCGATCATGCCCGTGATAAAGGCATCATAGCCTCGGAAAGGAAAGAAAACATGATACACCTTTGTCACACCCTTTATGGGGGAATGATCACCCTCATGGCCCTGATGGGGGTGGTGACGGCCATCATGACCATTATAAGCTTCAATTTTCCATACTTGAGGAGATCATGGCCCGTGTCATAGTCGTGACTTCTATACGTACTTTTGTTTAATCCAAAACGTGAAAAACTTCATAAGAAAACCTTTTTCTTGATTTTTAAATAAGACAAAACTCAAAAATATCTTATCAACATATAAACATCATTTTAATCATTTTACCTAAAATCAAACGACTTTCTCCTTTTCTTTACCAAATAACATTCGCTTTAAGCAACCAAAGATTAGGGGTTTTCTTTTAAATGCAAACACCTTAACATCGAAAAGTGTAGATTAGGCAATAAACCTTCTAAGTTTGATAAAAGATAACAAAGAAGATAACTTACCTTGATCTCTTAACCTCTTGTCAGTCTTTCAATGGAAGTTCTAGTTATAGGGAGTTCAAAGGTTTGAGGGTCATATGTAACTCCTGTAGATAAAGAGGCACCAATATTAGGTATGGGCAAATATCACTATATATATCTTCATAGTGAAATACCATTTTATCCTCTCATAAAATAACATATGATATCTTAAAAGGAATTTTTGTCCTCGAAAGTTACCTAAATTATAGTAACTCTTTTAAATCATTGTTTCTAACTCTATAATTCATGCTTCAATCTGCTTTTTGGCATTTAAGTTGTTTTCTGCTCAATTATTGATTTCTTACACCATATTCACTTATTTCCAAAACTCCTTTCTTGCTTTCTTAAATGATTATATCTATTAGCTATAATATAATTCAATCAATGTCTCCATAACTCCTACTTTTATTGTGCTGATTCGATGCACTTCATCCACATCTACATGATATGCTTCAAGAATATCAGTCAAACTTATTGGCAATGTTGTCATGAATTTTTCCTTTGTTTATCATCTTTCCTATAAAAACCTTTCTTGCATATAATCTCCAAATCAATTCCTTGTTTGACATTTAGATGGTTTAAAATCTTACATCTATAGTTTCAACCTTAAATTCGAGAGGTCCAAACATTACATTAACCTGAAACTTCAAATGTTACTATGTCATATGCACTTCTATTAATTTAACTTACTTTTATCATTATTATTCTACATCAAAGTTCATTTATATCACTCCTATATCATTTATCTAGTCCCAAAACATTTATTAACTAACTATACCGCTTCCAACACACTTTCTCAATTCCTAGTATCCTTCCTTTCCATTTGCTAACAATACAAGAATGAAAACTAATAATTGACACTTATGACCTTAGGTAAATCTTTTAAAATTGCCAGATGACTTCTAACCCTTTCTTTAACATTATTACTTTAGCATTGTGATATTTTCTTGATAATCAACTTCTCAATTGCACATTGCCTCCACAATCATTACTTTATAAATCTACCTATGATTTTCTTAGATTATATGATTATCCTACACTTGAATTGTGTATCCTCCTGCTCTTATTTAAATTTTTTTCTCAGCAAAAATCTCTTTTAGATTGTACACTTATATTGCTTTAGCTGTGAAACGAACCATCACATTCTTTAATTTGAATTTATAGCATTGTGATCTTTATACTTCTTTAATTTCACTATTGATCCTCCTTAATCATCCCACTTCATTCCTCTTCATTCTTTGAACCTTCCATATATCAATTTCATTTGTTATAATTCTCTACTCTAAAACTGAGAATTCGCGAGGCGAAACAAAAAAATATTGAGTAAGTGTATGAAAGTTGGGAGGATTCATATGCGAAGCTATCGCATCTACTTAATGGAATAGCAGAGGCAAATCTAGGAACAAAGTTCGAATGGAGGACCGTTGAATTAGATACCGTAGGACATGTCTTTCTTGATAAGCTGTTTTAGGCATTTGCTCCTTGTATTGAAGCATTTTAGCACTGTACGTATGTTCTAGACACATGATTGAATTTGGTTATAAAATCTTATTAGTAATGAACTAATTTATATATGTTAATTCTTTATAGACCCATGATCACAATTAATGGTAACTTCTTATTGGCAATTACAAACACAAACTAGTTATTGCAATAGTAGTGGATGAGACAAATCATATCGTTCCACTAGTGTATGCTCTTGTCGATGAAGAGAAAGAGGACACATGGAGTTGGTGCCTTGCAAAATTGCTGGAACACGTTATCAAGGATCACTCCAACATTTGCTTGATATTCGACTGGATTGTTGGTATTAAGAGTGCAACCGGAGGTGAGAACACTGTGTGGCCTAACGGTTGGCCTTGGCACTAGTGTATTCGGCATGTTGCAAGCAATTTCAACTCAAAGGCGAAGAGTAAAGAATGTAAGGAATTAGTGAAAAGAGAGGCATACCAAACTCAAATGAGAAAGTTCCATGCTTACTTTGCTGTAGTTGATAAATGTCAAAAGACTCATATTCTTTATGTTTATTTAGACATATTTATTATGTAATTCATCTAATTTTCTATAGAAAAGGGCACTTAATTTGTTAAATATTCATGTCAGGCCTTGAAGTGCTCACTTTGAAAATTTAAGAAAAATGAAAGCAAATAAAGCAATTTGGGTTGGATTGTGCAAGAAACAAGCCTTTTATTTGTCAGCCCTCCCTTTAGCACAACCCAGGGAAGACAGGGAGGGATGAATTCAAAAGGGCTATAAATACCCATCTTGCTTTCATTTTAAGCATACAGCCTGACATGTACAGAATAGAAATAGATAGTACGATACAGAGAATAGAGAGAAACGCACAGAGAAATATTCCCTTGCAAAGAGAGAATTTAGAGTGAGAGCTTAATGCATTTTTAGGGTTTCACAACAGTTTTTATGCTTCACTGCTTCAATTCATCAAGGATATCGGTTTTTATTACTTTATCTTCTTATGTGTTTTAATTACTTCTCTGAATCATTGGTTTGTCTTGCTATATTCATGAAGAAGTAGTTAATTTTGCTTGGGTTTATGGATCCTTGGGTCAATTTCATGTAACTCTATTGTGCTTATTTTGAATATGTGTTGATTTATTGAATTCAATAGCTTGAGCTTGATAGATCTTGAATCTGTATAGTGTACGATATGGGTTCATGTCTGATTTCGTTAAAATAGGTCAAGAGGTCATTTTAATGAATAGATCTAGGCTATTGATAAGGTTGGCCATAATTGACTTGAGAGAGGGATGGTGAGATCTTCTATCGCTTGTTTTGAAATTCATTAGATTGGTTTTTAAAACAAGGGATTCTTCATTTTTATGAGGATATAGGTTACTGATAGCTTAAGAAGAGATTCCGACGGTCTAATGTAGATCTAAAGTTTTCGACCTTGAGAGAGGCATTAACTTACATTAGTGAATCTGATAATTCAATAATCAAACACAACTTTTACTGTTAAACTCTTGAGTTACATGAATAAACCTACGGTAAAGCATGACCCAAGTAACCTTGTGAATTGATATGTCTTAATTCTTGCATGCTTGCTGTGAAACTTGTTGATACTTGTTAGATTAGGCTTAGTTTAGTTCTTAGTTGATAAATTTCTCCCCGTTTTGTTTAGACTAGATAATAAGAAAACAATGAGTAGAAGTAATCACAAGCTTTCCCCTATAAAATAACCTAGATCTTTCAACTACACTACTCTGATAGGTGCGTTTACCTTGTTGAGACCGTAGTTAGACAAAGATTTAAAAAAATATATTCAAATTTTAAAACTTAGTCTTTGGTCTTCACCAAAAAAACCAGCAGCAAATCAAAATAGTCCATGGACATTTCAATATTTTCCCGAGTTATCTTCATGTATGTGGACTTTATGTTATGATGAAGGCATAAGGTTTGGAATTGGTACAACAAATTTGGTTGAAAGTTACAATTCCGTTCTTAAAGATGCTCGGTCCTTGCCTCATGGCAACATTAGTGAAAAAAAAACACCTTTTACAATTGCGACTCAATCTTCAATAGGCAAAGACAAGAGGCGAGTGAAGCTATAAATTTGGGTAAGTTGTTGACAACTTATGTTGCAAAGTAGTTTTAAAGGTGGAACAACATGTCAAGTGCCCATCATATTTCATGTTTCGACTATCAAGAGCATGTATTTGAGGTTCTAACTGCAGTACATTCTATAATGTATGGTCAAAAGGGCGATCACATACAAAAAGTTGAGTTGAGATCAAGCATATTCACATGTAATAAGTGGCAGGCTTATAAAATCCCATACTCATATGTAATGGCAGTAATGGTTGCTTTACACATGAATTGTGTTACCCAAGTAGGGTAGTGGTACAGGTGGGAGAATCAGCTAAGGGTATATGGGCGTTCATTCATACTTGCAGCAAATAAAGTGAATTAGACTCGAGTTGATATTCTAACATGGTATCCCTTCCCTAGACTTATTAGAAAAAAGGGCAAGCCTAAAGAGAAACTCTTTCAAAATGAGATGAATATTCAAGAGGGCCCATAGAGTTACACATGCGATTCATGTGGGCAGATGGGGCACAACATTAGAAGTTATCTAGTGATTTGTTTTACTGCACTAACATTGCCTACTTTAGTTATCGTTTGCTTCATTTGGTACTTATGCCTTTGTTGACACTATTTACTACTTTCTTCTTTGTAGATGGATCCCAGACCGCTAGATGACTTTGTACTTATAAGGCAGCCTATTCATAGATCGAGCCTGGTAATGGGAGGGACAAGTAAGATCATTTCCTCACCTTATTACTTAGAACATTTAGAGAATGTTTCTCATTAAATTGTTTTTAAATACAGGAGCACGTCGTATTACACTATTGCCAGAGAAAGGCAAAGTTAAGATGGCAGGCTGGCATGCCTTCACCTGTAGATGATTGTCTTGTTTCGTTCTTGTCACAAGCTGGCTTCATAGGTGCTATACATATACCTTTTATTCAGCTAGATTGACATCTGATTATAGCTTTACTTGAGAGATGGCATCCTAAGAACCATACATTTCACATGCCAATGAGGGAGTGGACAGTGATATTATAGGATATTAGATCACTCACCGGCCTTCCCATTGATAGGCATGTAATTACTCACACGGTACGGATAGATAGGCTAGAGTTATGTGAACATTTACTAGGAGTTAGACCCATGGCCAGCATGGATATTGATGGTGGCACTTAAAGGTGTCATGGTTGGATGCACATTTTAGAGTATTGTTTGATCATGCGGATGATATTACAATCTGACGCCATGTTAGGGCCTACATTTTGTTGCTACTATAGGGTTTATTTTTAGGGACAAATCATCTAATCTGGTTTATGTCATGTATCTCTAGCTGCTTGAGGATTTTGAGAGAACAGGTTATTATGCATGGGGAGTAACTTGCTTAACATGGCTATACAGGCGTCTATGTATGGCTTCTGACATTGATACGAGTTATCATGCCGAGGGTACCTTAGTAGTAGTAAATAAGATACACTTGAATGCTATTACTAGTTTACGTCCTGAGAATGACATATTTTCAATAAACAGGATCTTTTAGTTACTTGGATAAGATAGACAAGTATATATAAGACATAAATTAGTAAATAACTGTCATACCAAGTTTGAATAATAATAATATTACAGACCATAACATTTCTATAAACTCCTGCAAATACATGGCTAAATTTTCTAATGCAAGATACTTGCAACTAAAATAGAAATATAATCTTAACCTATACTATTCCTTAAGCTTCCAGCTTCTAAATTCTTACCGGGACCATGCTCCTGGTAGTAATGAGCCAAGGTTGCAATGTGAACCTGAAAGGACTGTTGGAGTGTGAGCTAAACCACAAGCTCAGTAAATAACCAGAACTTATTTCATAACACACAAGTTATTTAACAATAATATGAAATGTATAAATCAAACATATATACAGATACAAGTCTAGATAACCCGGAATCCAAACAAGATGAAGATTTACGCCCTCTCATCGAGGTTGAAGGATCACAATCTATGGCCTACTTACCCAAGAGAGACAAAGCTTTTAGGAAACAACAATGCTCAATTTAATTATCTCTTTGAATTTATTGTGTCTTAACATTCATTTCCTGTTTTAGCTTTAGAAACTCCACTAAGTGTTAGTCATTTCCAAGCAATACTATAAGCGGCATCCTTCATTTACCATTTAGTTTCTATGGTATCAACAGAACAAAGGCAATCTTGCGATTAGCTAGTAGCTTTCTTGCCTAGATAAACCAAGCATTACCAGAGATCCAAAATACTAACACATAATAGGCTACCACTTACTTAAATGCCGTTTTATGCAAAATATGCAATGCATGTACAATTTCCATTATGGTACCAGTAGTTTTTAATTAAATTGAAGGTGATCAACTAATGCACAGACATTCAATCATGTTACACAAATAATGTAGTCATACATAATTTTGTTGTCATTATTATTAAAGTGACTTGGCAATCAATACAATATACAGTTCCCATAAACCCATATAGTACACTCAAGTTATTATCTTTTATATAAAGTTCGCTAAGTTACAAGCACATACAATGTAATAAGACTGAGTTACTCACCTGCTCATGTTGATCAGTCATAATAATCGTCTGGAAAGTCCTCATAAGTACCCAAGTCACCTATTGATATGATTAATATATTCATCAATGACATATAAACTATATGATTAAACTTCTATGAGTGTCTAAGTGTCATATCTTATTGCTGGGTTTTCGTTTTGTTACTATATTGGATTCTTTGGAGATCCTATGATAATCAAGTATTGGTTCATATTTATTTTTAAGTTGTTTGCCTTGATTTTGATTGATACTTAAATATATCAATCGGGTATTCAAGAATTTGACATTTAGTTACTCTTCTTTTTTTTTTTTAGTTATTAATGTTATGTTTGTATTGTTCCTTATTCGACTTAGTGTAGTAATTCGTATTTATTTATTATTGCTTAGAACTATCGGTTTTCTTTCGATTCATTTGATAAAATTTTCTCTTAATTTAAAGATATCCCTATATTCATAAAGTTAGATTATTTAAATTTCCTTTGTCATCCATTTATTTATGAGTATGTATTTAAATAAATATTGATAATTACTATACTTCTAACTTTTCTTGTAAAACATATTAGATCCATCTATGTTAATAATGATACAATTAGTAACATTAAGATTTGATAAATTTAAACATTACTTTCAAAAATGTCAATAATTTTGCCTTTTGGCCGAATAATAATACTAATAATAATGACAACAATTACGGTAACAACAATAATAATAGTAATAATAATTACGAAAATGACAATAATAATAAACAAGTTTAATGATAATAATTATAATTTTTTTCATAATAATAATACTTGTAATCTTCATCATATAATTTAAATTAATAATAATTCACAAATCCTTAGTCATTAAAGTTAAAATTAGTAGTAATATTACTAAAATAGCTTTAAGCTTAGCGTTTGGGTTCTAATTATGAATATTAAGTATAATCATATTTAAAAATGATAATTCCAAAAATATTTATTAATTTAAGTATTTTTAATGATGTTATAAATATTAATAACTATAGTTGTAAAGCTTAATGGACTTAAATTGAATTAATAATAGTGATTTATATCACTAATAATCCTTTCTTTGATAATGTTTAATATTACTAATTTATAATACTTATGTCAATAATCTCATTATACATTATTTAAATACTATATATTTATTAATATAGAAAATTTTTAATTTTTTTAAATTCAATTTTCAATAATTTCAATATTATATTACTAATAAGTAATAATACTCTTAATAATACAGAAAATAAATAAATAAAAATAATAACAGTACTAAAAATATTTATAATATTAATTAGTACATTATTCAATTTAATTATTTTGATTTTTAATTTTTTTTTTATAAAATAAGAAAGCCGAAAGGTACACAAGGTGGAACACGCCCGTGTTCCTCCCATGCTTATCGGGGGAAGTACTATTCATCGTCTTCCCCGATGAGCTCGGCCATTTTTTGTCGAATTCTGATGTTCCAAAGCTCATTATTTGATTCCTATGAGTTTATACAAGGTTTTACTACATCAATATCAACTCAAAACATCAAAACAACAACATAATTCATGATTTTCGAATCAACATGGTGTAACTAGGGTTTTCAAAAATTACCTTACTCGAGCCTATCCGATGAAATTCGAAGCTTGTTCTTGGGTTGGTTGTGATCCTATGATCATCAAAACTCAGTTCTAATCCTTGTTTAAAAAAAAAATCAAAATACAACTTACCTTGTTCCCAGTTTATGCGTTTTTCGTGCTATATTTTTCTTTGATTCAACCCGAGGTGTTTTGGACAATCTGATTTCTGTTTTTCGGTCGATTTGCTTGCTCAATAGGTGTTTATTTGATTTGAAAATTTCAAGAGTAAATGAGAGTTGTTTGCTTATCCATTATGAAGCTTAAAGATATATATATATATATATATATAGAGAGAGAGAGAGAGAGAGTTGAACGAGAACGGTTTTCCTTCAACAATTTGCATTTGATTTCTCCACAGTTATACACTATTTTATCAGTTGTTTTACTGCCATTAATGAGGGAGATGAGTTGGCAAGTTTTTATTTGTTTGTGTGTTGAATTTGTTGACAATTTGTGCACAATTTGGACAATTTTCTAAGCAATTTCGGTTCTCTACTTCCAAGAAAATCTAAGCCTTACATTTTGCTCATTAAGGAACCGATTCTGATATGTATATATATAACTAATATTTAGATAATATTTATCTATATTTTTGGGTAGTTTATCAAGTTAATTGTGTACAAATTAGCTAGTATTTGAGATTTTTTGTCCAAAAATATTTTTATAGGATTCTACAAAATATTTAAGTTATCAAACGATACAAATTTAAGTTTTAAGTTTATGCGATTAATTGTTTTTAGAATTTTATCTCCCGCGATTAGAGTTTCCTAAGCTTATTAGGTCAATTTTTGTTTTAAGCTCCAATAGCTTAAGAAAACCCTAATTAAAACAATGATGTGATTCAAATATTTATTTGAAGTCTATATCTTTAGTTATGTATCTGTTTATGTTTTTATTGTGTATTTATAATCCTAATAGTTCATCTTTAAGTTATCGTTTCTTATCTTTAAGCGTAGTTGGTGAACTACACATTATCGCATTTGATATATTAGCTAAATTATTTATATATCTTAGGTTTTTTATATTCATTATGAAATCTTATTAGTGATGTTTAATACTATCTAGGAATCTTAAATTTAAGGTTTAAATCAATGTATAAGCTCATTATTACCCATTATTTTAGTCTCATGTCTTTATTGAGTTCAGTAGTAGTCATTTAATTTTTATATCTATATTTTTCTATTTAATTTATTTGTATAGTAAGTTTCGGGGTTTGAAAATTTAGGTTTTCTTTAATCATATCTTAAATTATCTTGGGTCTTTGACATAAAAACTTATGTGAATGATCTTATTTTTTAAGGTCTTTTGGGATGAAGTTTAATATTTTCATGATCCTCCACGACGGACCAGTTCTTCACCCATTCTTTTGCTTATTTTTCCCTTTCCCGGTCAAACATTGCAGCTGCAGTACATGTGACCATCTCATTCCAGCTCCAGCATCACAACATAGATGGCTGTTCTCTTTTGTTTTTGTTTTTTTTTTTAATATAATTCATGTCTTCAATTTGAAAATTACGAAGTACCTTTAGAAATAAAGTAATGAGAACCTCTAAAAAGAAAGATCTTTTAGAATCTGATATAACACATTAAAAACCTTGTAAAAGTCTTTAGGTTGTGGATGTTCTTATATAAAAACTACCTAATAAGGATGGAACTCACTAAAATTTTATGCTACAGGTGTATTTTAAAGGTACAGGTCTTGTTAGATATTTAAGGACTTATAATCCTATCCAAGTATCATTATACTACTAGAATACTAAATATATTAATTATTATATTTATTTTAATAATTGGATAATTAAGTAAATATTTAACTCACAGGACCATAGAAATTCCACAAACTCGCATGCCAGCTATTTAATTGCCTATCAGAACAGTTGCTACTTCAATGTCATGTGAAAAAATGTTCGGTTTAAAAAGGGCATTCCTTTTTTTTTTTTTTTTTTCTATCCCAGTGAATCAGTAGGATTTCAAAAAATTGTCCAAGGAATAACTAAATTTTATATATATATACCCACACATATTAAAATAGAGGATCAAGGCTAACTAAATTTTAGGTTAATATTTGAAGATAATTGAGAAAGTTTGAGAACATTAACTTTATAGTTTGTTTCGTGCATAATTATTTGATGATATTCTTTATTTGTTCCCCTTTGTTTTGAAGAAAATGCCTTTTAGGCCATATCACTAGTGACCTATAATTCAATAAATTCCAAATTGAAAATACTGCCCATTAAATGTCCGTTAAGGGAAAAAAAAAAAGAAAAAAAAAACACACACACACAATTTGTAGTTCTTGTAAACTTGTTCCCCTCTTTGTAAATTTCCTTGACGTTGTTGGTATATTAAATTGTGATAACAGTAATATATATATTTATATATATAACAAAGGTTCGCAATTTTGGTACCTTGGAAGATTAAATTTTTTAAACACAAACTCAAAGTATATAAATGTATACACTATATAAATTTAAACCATCTGCTGTATTTTCTCTCTTTCTTTTTTTTATTAAATATTTTATGTACAAGGAAAATGTTAATAGACGTCTCATTAATTCGACTCATATCCAGTTTGTTTATTCTATTTTATTTTGCCTTTAATATGCCGAGAAAGAACGTATCCGGAGTGCCAGTGGAGTCATGACTTATGAATAAGTAACTTTTTTTTTTTTTTTGGCTATGAATTATTAATTGAAACTGAATTTTAGGCTGTAAGTACCATAAATGCATCAAGTTAATGAATTATACCAGTCAATCACCTAACTATTAAAATAAATATTAAATATTTTAATAATATTTAATTACAATTAAATATAAATTTAAGTTGTTTTATTGAAAAACATAACAGCACTATAAAATTTTGTTAAGTTTGGACGTATCACCCGTCAAAATGTCAAGAGTAACTAAAGTGGAAAAGTCAGGGAAAAAAAAAAAAAAAAGTGGAGAATGAATAAGACCAATCGAAATTGGGTCTGCGAAGAGATGCTCCCACCTCTTCTAAATTAAACGATGAAAGGTTACTAATAAAGTACACTTTTTATTTAGGATTAACAATGAATGAACAAATGTAGGTTCTAACTTCTGACCCATAGTCAGGCACAGATATAGTCCATGAATTCCTCAAACATGATTTGTAAATCCTAGGAGGCAAATATAAATCGTAAATGGTAAATACACCTAATTTTGAATTTCTTTAGAGATATAAAAAGCATATTTTTTAAATTAATTAGGAGTATGTAATTGCAATTACACATTTTGCTTTGAACTGTTTATTGAAGTATAATATCAAATTTTAACTAAAATGATCACATTCACTTTTGACTGGTGTGGAGGAGACTACCTTTCCTTTCATTTTTGTGTGAGGCCGAAGAAGGTCGAAGGCCGGAGAGTTCCATTATTGCATTATCGGAGATTGTGAAGAATTTATATTCTATATAACTTTTTGTTAAGAAGTATACTTCGGCAAGAAAAACTAGAGGAGGGAAATGGAGAATCCATTTTTGGGGCAAAAACATATGGAGATTCAACATTTCGGGCAAAAACATATTGAGATTCAACATTTCGGGCAAAAACATTTTTTAACCCCCAACCGTTATATTAAAAACAGATTTGAAGCTGAACGCCGTTGCAAAGCTTGTGAGTCAGGGATTAATCCTAACGCTCCGAGTTACCACTGTGCGCAATGCCAGGGTGACCTTCATGAGTACTGATCACGTCTGCAGCGAAAGATCCAACATCCTCTTCACCCCGACCACCGACTTCTCCTTTCCCGTAATCAATTCAAAGTAGGACCATTCAACTGTTGTATATTATTACTATTTCAAAAAGAATAAGTCTCAATTTTTTAGACCTTGTTGTTTGTCCTTGTTTATTAACTTCCTTGTATATGTAGGCTTGTAAACAAATAGTGAAAAGGCATGGGCTTGTGCGCACTAAGTATGGATCAAGCTAGTGTAAATTCGTGGATTTGCTCCCCTGCGCGTGTAGTTATGAGTCTCGGCCCGGTTCATATGAATATTTTTATTTCTATATATTTATTATTTTAATAAATTTCGGATAATATTTGTTGGATAATATTAATCTTATCCGAAAACAAGCATTTTGACCACTTCAAATTTTAGTTACCATGATATCCAGATTACAACATCCACTGCATCAATATCTCGGCCATTTTCAAAATAATCTTATCTATCCGTTATTCAAAATATCTTCTCCGGATATTACTAACAAAAGAGCCGTTTTCTTTTAATTTTAAATAGCTCATCTCTCTCTCTCGAGATATTATTATTTCTTTTTCTTCTTTCTCGCTGGGTTATCTTTTCTCCTGTTGTTTCTGCTGTCTAGTTTTGCTAGAAGGCTTGTTAAATCCTGAAGGATACGTCTATATTTAGCGAATTATCCTTAAGAACAGTGCTTTGCACGTCTCAAGTATTTTACGAATCCAAACTTTTCCACTCCATTTACACAACATCAACTGCAGAGGTTGCTCCTGTAGGAATTGGTACAGCGGCTTCTCCCACCGTTGTTCCAAATTTATGGAGGATGATACGGGTGAATATTACTGCGATGCTTGTGAGGAGAGAAGAGATCCGGACCATCCTGTATACTATTGCGTTGAATGCAACTCTGCTTCGGCACCCTATACTGCTCATATTACTTGTGCATTGTCCCATGAGGTAGGTATCTGTATCTTTCAGCCTGTTTATCATCTTTAGTCTACAACCCATGTTACTTCACCTGATTAGCAAAAATTGGAAAAAGGAAAAAAAAAAAAAGTATATAAAACAGCAATGATAGTCCTATTTATTTAATTTCAGCATAAGACGATTGTATAAATACATGTTATAGACGTACAATAATAATATATACTGTTATAACAAACAATGGTAAAAAACAAAAAAATGATAAAGCACAGAGGAGGGAGAATTTACTATATATCGATAATGGAGTACAAAAGAGAGAGAGTAACAAAATACGAATAAAAAATCTCTCATTTTTTCACTCTCATACAAACCCGAACAAAACACATATTTATATGTGTATACAGCTAACCGACAATAAATGCCAAAATTATATGTCTTAAATGTATAATGAATGAATAATAAATGTATAGTCAAATATTCATTCGTTATACATTTGATTACAAAAAATAGCTACTAAAAACGGATCACAAACTCCAACATATACATTTTGGGGTTTAAAAGATTTGATTTATATTCATTTGTTGTAATTCATAAAATTCTGTGAGTGAAATTATGTTAATAATGTAAATGTAATTTTCAAAAAGGATTTAGTTATATTATGAGCTATTTCTCATTAACCATTTAAACCGAACCGGCATTAGTGTATTGTAGATTACATTTTGCTATATTATTATTATTATAGGCATCTATTATATTATTATCAGGTTTTACAATTAGTGGCCGTAGAGTATGAAAGCTCTGAAAGGTTCATCAAGACTCCCCAACCCCATCAACATCACTTGATTTTCAGGAAGAATAATCTCCCTCGCAGCACCTGCATGGTTTGCAAAACACTGGGAAATTTAGGATTATATCTTATATGTGAACAGTGTGGATTCGGCATGCATTACAAATGCAGAGAATTGGAAACAGAGGTTAAACATCCAACCCACTCACGACATTCACTCACTCTTCATATGGATACAACTAATGCGGGTCCATTCTTTCAATGCTGTGCTTGTAAACAGACATCTTTCTATTTTATCTATCATTGTAATTGTTGTAATTTTAACCTGTGTGTCCAATGCAGCCATTCCCTCCTTACAGAAACCATGTTCGGATATCAAAACCACAAGCTTTTTCTTTTCAACTTTTCCAATTTTTCTCCTAATTTTCTAAGAGGCAAGTGTGACTTTTGCGGCAGCAATGCAAGTTCTGTCCACTTCGTAAGCATGGAACCTGGCTGTACATATAATCTGCATTTCCTTTGTTGTCCTTTCTCATTTCCTAAAGCTATAGAAAAGCAAAAGCCCATTACCATCCTCTTCACTTAATGGATGTCGCTGAGGATTTAGGATTCCCAAAATGCTGCGTCTGTGACGCACCATTCATCGATAAGAAAACTGATCGTCGTTTATATCATTGGAAAACATGCAACAAATATGCACATGGAGCCTGTGTGTTGCTTGAGGTAGCTCCTTCTTGGTTCAGTCGTTTCATTAATTACTAGGATAAGAACGAATGCTTAGCAATATGATGACATGTTTTGTTCTCGATCTAAGATGGCATATATAATGCCTTTTTGCAGAATTTACCTGGACTAATTGCGGGATTTATGAAAGCCACGAGTGAGGAAAAAATTACAAGGTTAAGAGCAGAGTAAGAAAAACTCAAGCTTGAGAAACTGGAACTGAAGGCTCAACTAAAGGAAATTGAAGTTCAGCTGGAGAAAAAATCAGAAGATTTTGAAGCCAAGGAAATCTATATTTCACAGTTACAGACACCACAGAAAGCTTGATTAGTATAAATGAAGAACGAATGAAACATTAAGCTTATTGTTGCTATTATACGGGGCTAATTTTAGTCCCATATTTGTATCTCAATTCCATGCTATTATTACCGGTTTGTAAGAGTTACAGGAATTACAATTTGTTTGAGTATACCTGCGAATAAGAATTGTCAAAACGAAATTGTTAGAAATGCCATAAATGTAATATAAAGAAGCCTTATTTAAGAGGAAGGAGTATGTCCATACTTTAAAACTCATTATGACAGCTTGCATTAAATTCTTGATATCTTTGGAAAAGATTTAATTATGAAATATGAAAAACCACAACCTTTATAATGTATACCAAATAACTAATTATATGACTAGAGAAACATTAATTAATAAACTACCAAAACATTCATTTTTTTTTAAGATATAAAATTAGATTTTGATTTTTTCTTTTTTAATTTTTAACTCCTATTATGTTCAAAACCTAGGGATTACAGGCACATCATACAACTCAAAAGTTTGCTCAATCACAACCTTACGCATTCCTCTATGAAATCTACAACCAACATTTTTCCTACTTTTCAAAACCTTCTCACTCTCTACTTTCTTGTTCTCCGTCTGTTCCTCTATAGTCTGCTTCTTCATCTTTAATTTCTTCACATTAATATCAAAACTCCTTACCTGCACATTTCAATTGTAGTTTGTTGAAAGTAACCACCAGAGCCATAGAATTCTCATTCTCCATCCCTAACCTACTCTCATTGCATGATTCATCAGGAGGTAATTTAACTAAATAGTCCTTCGCTTTCTCTTTTCCCTCTTCTGTAATAACCTCAATATTCTTGTCCTCATTCACAACCTTCACCATATCTACCTTCGTAACTGGCAAGGGTCCTAACGGTTTAAGAGTAGGAGGGGCTATAATAACAATAGCAAGTGAATCACAAGGTAGGAGTGAGGTTGAAGAAAAAGTAGAGGGTTTATTAAAGTCACTTGAAAAAGGGAATGGGTTGAGCATTGCCTAGAATAGAATCACTTTCTATCTCGACAAAATCACGTACATCATGGCATGATTCTTCTTGGATAGTAGTTTTAGTTTGTGTATTAATAAAGGAAGAGAGGGGGTGTTTGCTAGGTTCAGGTTCATGTGTATGGACTTTAGAAATCTAGTCATTTAGAGTTTAGGATTTGAGTATTTGGGACATGCCTATTGGATGGGAACTAGGAGAATTAGGGAATGGGTGAGAAGTCGAATCAGTTGAAGGGAAAGATTTATCGATGCCCTTCACAGTAGATAACATAAAATCTTTTACTCTACAAAAGCTTCCATCAGGATCACAAGTATTGCCTCCACAATTAGGAACCACATTTTCCTTCTCACTACTCAAATCTTCCATACCTCTGTGATTCCTTTTTGGAACACTAACTCCCTAGTCTTTTACTCCAAAAGCCCTCATCCCTGGCCTAAATTGCTTCCCCGCAAGGTTCGCTCCATAACACATCTTATTTACATGACCCAAACAACCACATTTAAAGCAAAAATCTAACAATCTTTCATATTTGAAAGTAACCTAATAGTTACTGTCGTTCTTCCTATTAATCCAAGCACCGTATTTCAAATATTTTCAGGGACAGACTTACGCCCCGCGCCCCCCCCCCACAACACTCCTCGGAAATAGTATTGTATAATAAGTTAATATACATGATATGTTAAAATTGGCAAGACTAGTACTAGTGGTTGGGGAACTTGTTGGGCATCCACAAATCATCGGATTGATCCTCAACTAATGCGTTTTGGCCTTACAATGCTTTATCCTTTCCTCTGATTTTTACCATTTTTTTTGTTTTCCGTACATATCTCTGTATTAAAGCTGTTCTTTGGTTCTTTTCTTTTTTTTTTTCCCCCGATCACTTTTTGAAGCCATGCTTTCCTTGAGCTCTTTTTTTTTACCCTCTTTTCCTTATGTATCCTATTTTAGCCGTATTGTTTTACTAATTTATTTATAGTTGCTTTGCAATGCAAAGACATTTTTTGAAAATCTTTCTTTTTAAAATATTTTTATTTTCTCAAGGCTTTAAAAAAAATTGTTTTTTCCTTTCACAAGCTTTTTAAATTTTCCACCATTTTAAATTCAAGTCTGAAAGTTCAAAACATAATAAAGTATAATTAAAATTTTGTGAAAGCTTTTTCTAATTTTTTAACATACTTTTATATATCAATTAATTGCACGATAATAATAGTAAAGACTTTATAAATACATGGAATGAGTCCAGATGTTTAATTTTCCTTATGTACTTTTCAAAAATTAAAAAACACAATAAAGGTTTGTAACATCTCATTGATGCACGAGATCAAATTACATTGTATTAGCAATAAATTGAAAGAGGATAATAGGATTTTGTCATATTCTATTTGTCTTTTTTACATCCCTCTTTTCTTTAACAATTAATAATTTTTAAGATATAGAAGGAAATCTAATCATTAATAATGATTTTATATTACATATAAATATCATGGACCTATCTTAGGGCAAAGGAGCCATGCTTCAACAATTTCATATAATGTTTTGTTAGTAAGTATTTTGGTAAATTATTAAGTTTACTTATATTGAATAATTTGATTTTCTAACTTACTAATTGTCAAATGTCACACACACACACACATATATAAAGCAATTTTTTAGAATACATATTGAAGAGAATAATTATATATATATTAATATAATTAGAAACCATTTGGTGAACATTTTATGATGTTGCTTACTTCTTTTTCACCCAATATGATATTGTTTACTTTACTTTTACTTTTTCGATAGAATTATCATAAAATGTTGTAGAAATTTAAAATAGCTTTTATGGATACATCGTATTTAAGTGAGTATCCAAGCACCCACTACAAGTTTTCTTTTTTAATTATTAGAAATTTAATAAATATTATATGAAGTGTATGTCTTTTAATTTGTTGAATTTATGATAAACAAATGTCTCATAACATGTACTATAACTACAAACAAAAAGAGGATTTTTTATGATAAATCCAACATCATCATAAAAAGGTGAAAGATCGGCCCCTCAACATAACAATCCTGCGTCCGTCCCAGAAGACTTTGTGACATTGATTTGAACTTTTGCATGAAGAAAGGACCTCCGAATTCCATTTGGTAGACAAATTGGATCAACACCAATGACTACTCCAGCTAACGCCCCTAACTTGCTAGCAATTGCTAACCAACGGATGTTCTAATTGAAGACTATGAAATTGGATCCAAAAAACAAACATATTTAACTGTACATCCTCCACACGAAGATTGAATTCTAGTTCTCAAGAATGAGGCAATGATCCATCACAGACCACAGGCCTTCATTTTAAATCAGGCGTTCTATACAACACTTCCAAAAGTAAATAGATAAGGATTCATATTCATCACAGAAATTTTCACATCCAAATTCTTTCCAAGATTGCTTTAAAGCATTCATCACCCCATTCTTATTTAAAATTTTATCAGAGAGAATTTTCCAATCATTAAGTGTTCATATTCATTGATTAACTCCACATTTTCCTCCAACTCCAGGTCTTCTCGAGGATGAACCATCGAACTACTAGAAATAATTGACTTCATCTTCACGCCAGCAACGGAGGAACTTGATGATGGGGATCCATAATGAGCCGACGTAGAAAAACAAAACAAACCAAGAAACCAAGCTAAATGACACAGCACAGACTAATGGATGGAAACAACAAAAAAAAAAATGAAATCAACAAAGACACAAAAACTCTCAACTATACAAGATGAGAACAAAGGATGAGGACACACGAACAGAGAAGGAAAGGAAAAAGTTCATACCGAAAAAGCGTCGTAGCATTAGTATGATGCAAATGCAATTATGGAATGCACAGAAAAGAAACTAACTAAGATGTAATATTAAGAAAAGTGGTGATGATGTAAGGTGAGAAAACAGAAGGAAATTCTAGAAACGCTCATGAAGAAGCATGAAAAAAACCCTACGTAACAAACTAACAAACCACCACCAATTGAGAATGACCACTCTCACCAAAGAGAGGAAAATCTCTCTTTAAAAAACCACCACCAGTTGGGTAGGCCTGTTTGTTTCGTAGTTTTTGTATTATTTTTAAACTGAATCAATACAAATAAGTTATAAATACTGATCTGATACAATCCGACAATTCAAACAAGCCCAATTCTCAAAATAAAAGAGTTTCTCTATCTTTTTTAATCATATTGGAGATAGAGGATTGGATTAAGATACTAGAATGGTGAGCAAATAGCTCAAACTACAGAAAAATAAATGTGAAGGATTTGTATAAAAAAACAACCATATATAATAAAATAAAAGTCCACTGAAAAAAGCAAACAATCTAGTACTTTGTTTGTTTGTAGGCAGATTATAAATACACATGTTTTTCAAATTTTTTTTAATAAATTATTTATAAAAAATAGATATTGATAAAAAAAATTTGTAATTCTTATTAAAAGATTAAATTGATCAATTATAGATAAAATAAAATGTAAATCAAATATATTTACATATATCATTTTGAAAAAGATACAAATACAGATGAAAAACAGATCATTCTAAATAGACCTAGTTCAACAGCTTTTTCTTTTTCCTCGACTATATTTCTGTAAATATTATATAGCTTCTTATTAAATTAAAGAGGCAAGGAGAGTCATGGATTGCTCCCCATCCATAATTTTAGGAGTCTAGAAATGGATAAGACCAATTGATGGTAGATGAATTAAAAGAAAAATACACCAATCTGATTGATACAAGCATCTAAGGCATGGGTGCTCTCATTATGAAATTATTATTATTATTAGTTCTTTTTTGTTTATAATTTTCTTTAATGCCAATTTTGTATGTAGTATATGGAAGCCATGGAAAAAAATTTATTCGGTAGTACACATCACGCATATTTGCATGCAATGAATAGCTATCAATTATATATTAATACATGTGTAATAAAATAAGTAGTTTCTAAAATAATTATAATTCATTTTGTTACGCATTAAGAAATTATCGATAATTACCCACTTCGTTGGCATGTAATATTCACGTAAAAGATTTTTTTTCTTTTTTTTTAACCTTCTTCTTGTTGGATAATTTTATATACATAAATTTTGTTCATCTTTTTTTAGTTTGTTTCGCATTTCATTTTTATCTTTTTTTAAATAGATATTTATCAAGAAATAAATAAAAATGAAAATAGAATTTTTACTTATAAATATTTAAATAAATTAAATATAAATAAGGTACAAATATAGACTAAATATATATATATATAAATACAAATAAAATTAGATAACCTATACAGAAAATTATTTGCAAATTGACCTTATGATTAAAGGTGGGTGCGGATAAGTTTGATACGGTTTTCACTAAAACCAAACCAAACCATAATATATGATTTAGTTTTTTCTTCTTCCTAAACCAAACCCTTAAATAATTGGTTGGTTTGAATTAGAAATTTTTCAAACCCTTAAATAACTATTTGGTTCTGTTCAGAGGAGGAATTAAATCAAAATTCTAATAAAAAAAGCTTAGTTCTAATATTTTACATTTGTGTAAATACTCAAATATTGAAATGACACTATAAAATTCATATTATAAATCTCAACAAAATACTTTATAAATTCATCACATTTATAATCCATAATCCCTCATAAAATTATTTGGTCACTAACACAATACGCTTACTAACTAATACATACCTAAATATAATTTATAGTCCTCTAAAAAATAATTTAGTAAATTATCTACTAATAAATTTGGCAAAAAAATCATCTACCAAAGTCATTTATGAATAAAAACAATCTACTAACAAAATATACAATGAAAAATTAATGCATAATAAAATATATGACTAAATAACAAAATCCATATTCTATAGAGTTCAAACAATTAATGAAAAGCAACATTAAGTTGCCAATAAAGAAATATATCTTGAATCTAAAAAATAATTTTAAAAAATGAATAAGTTATTATTAACCTATATTTATCATATAATAAATATCATAATAAAATTATAAGATTATATATGACATTTAGTAAATCATCATAACAAAATTTATAATTATAATTAAAATATTTTTATGTTTGTTTAAAATGGTTTTGTTTGGTTTTACAGATTGGCTCTGTTTACTTATTTAAATCAATCATAAATTTACAGATTGATTTGGATTGAGAATTTTTTAAACCAAATTATTTAAAAACTCATATTTTTAATTTAATTTAATCCAATTACGAATTAGTTTGGTTCGACAAGTTTTTTTTTCTAGCCCCTTCCTGTGATCATGTGGTCTAGGTGATATTTCAAACAACGTTGAGGATGACATATCTCGTTGTTATTTTGCCCTAAATAAGTCATGGATGGATTGCATTCATAACGCCAGCGAGCGACGAAATGGAAATGTGATGCAGCATAGGATGAAGAGACGAAAAATCCTACACTGGCAGTGTTGGAGCGGCGTACTTTACATGTCTTTTGGGTTTCTCAAATCCGTAATTAATAATGTGGTCAATGCCTTTAGAATATCATTTAATATTTTTAAAGAATAATTTTTAGTATCATTTATTAGGATTTTAATAGGATTTAATGTCTTTTAATAGGATGTCAGTTTCATAGGATTTAATGTCTTTTAATAGGATGTCAGTTTTAGTTTTTCCTTTTAAATGTTATTTAATATTATTTAATAGGTTTTTAGTCATTTTTCAGTTATGGCAACTTTCAAGCTTGCCTATATATGTAAGCCCTATGGCATATGACAGAATATATCTTGTTTTTGAATGAAATTGTTTGAGAGTGTTCTCTCTTTATCCCAAAATTCGTAATCTTGTGTAGATTTCGATTTTTGATGCCAAATATCTAGGTATTCTCAGAATCAATGGATATTTGAAGATCACAAGCCGGTATTCGTGCGCGAATCAACGTCTTGCGATTGTTTCCCTTTTATTCCGCTGCGTCAGTTGTATCAGAGCTGTTCTTTTTATTCCGTTGCGTCAACGGCTTGAAATTGTCTCCCTTTTATTCCGCTGCGTCAGTTGGTATCAGAGCCGCGTTCGCTCTTGGAATATCATGGCGCCTCGCAAACACTTTAACCAGCGACATGTGGATGAAATCTATGGTCATGATGACCTAGGTCGACGAATTGAAAAAAAAGTTGATTGGTGCTTCAGTCGTATGGTGGAGCAGGTCACAGAAAGGATAGAGGCACTTCTGGTGAATCAGAATAAAGGTAGAAACCTTAATCCTGATCTGGTGCTTAATTCTGATTTAATACATGATGTAGGTTATGAGGAATCGGATGATGACTCTTCTTTTGTTAAGGAAGATATAAGTTATAGAGAATTAGGGATTAACACAAAAATCTTGGAATTTAATGATGATTTTTCTTCTATTGATGGGGATAACTATGATGGAGAACCAATATTTGACACTTATGAAGATGATGAACCTATGTTTGCAGTTGTGGGTGATGGAGGACCTATCTTCGACATTGGGAATAATAAAGAAAAGATTTTCACAAAATATGATGATGTGTTTAAGGTTGAGAGGAGATGGAAAACCTACTTTTGATGATGAGGATGAGGAGGAAGAATTTTTTGAAAAAAGATGAAATTTTTCAGTATATTGTAGGCAAGGAGGTTACTGAGGAGGTAGCAACACATGAGTTTGCAACTAAGGTTGTAAAGGGGTTTCAGGATGTGTTTCCTGAGGAATTGTATGATGGCTTACCACCTCTGCGTGATACTCAATACCAGATCGATCTTGAACCAAGCGTAACCCTTCCAAATCGTCCTCGTCATCAAATGAGCTCTACAAAACATGAAGAGTTGAGGAGACAGTTTAAGGACTTATTGCATAACATGGTTAAAATTCGAGGTCGAATTTTGTCCAGCCTGGAGAGGATGATGCAGCATAGGATGAAGAGACGAAAAATCCTACACTGGCAGTGTTGGAGCGGCGTACTTTACATGTCTTTTGGGTTTCTCAAATCCGTAATTAATAATGTGGTCAATGCCTTTAGAATATCATTTAATATTTTTAAAGAATAATTTTTAGTATCATTTATTAGGATTTTTAATAGGATTTAATGTCTTTTAATAGGATGTCAGTTTCATAGGATTTAATGTCTTTTAATAGGATGTCAGTTTTAGTTTTTCCTTTTAAATGTTATTTAATATTATTTAATAGGTTTTAGTCATTTTTCAGTTATGGCAACTTTCAAGCTTGCCTATATATATGTAAGCCCTATGGCATATGACAGAATATATCTTGTTTTTGAATGAAATTGTTTGAGAGTGTTCTCTCTTTATCCCAAAATTCGTAATCTTGTGTAGATTTCGATTTTTGATGCCAAATATCTAGGTATTCTCAGAATCAATGGATATTTGAAGATCACAAGCCGGTATTCGTGCGCGAATCAACGTCTTGCGATTGTTTCCCTTTTATTCCGCTGCGTCAAAATGAATAAGACAAATTGAAGGTAGATGAAAAAAAAAAAAATACATGACTCTGACCGGCACAAGAATGTAGAACAAGGACAGTCTCATTAGCCATTAGGACATTATCACCATTGGTCCTTGTTTTCTCTTTCTTTTCTTTTTATTTTATTTTTATTTTTAAATTTTAATACAACCCGAGTTTGATTGTAGACAGATTGATGAACTTTTAAAATGTAACCACAACTCCTTATAACTTTAACGATATATAAATATAAATGATCAATATAATCTTAAAATTATTATTATTATATTTACACTCTAAAAGTGTTGCTAAAAATAATACTTTTAGTGACACTATTAGAATTTGTTAATATATTTTCATTAATTATGAAAAACTAATAGCTGTATTTTTAATCTACACTTAATTATTTTTTAATAAGATATTTTTTTTTAAATTTTCTTTAGCTATATGAAAGGCATATTTTTTGAATTTAGGAGTAAACAATTTTCAATTATAAATTTTCGTTTGAATTTTTATTGAAATATTAGTGAGAACACTATTGACCATTAGTTTTAATTAGGGTTATTTATAAAAACATGATCTCTGTTTTGATCAATTTGCAAACTCATGATCGTGTTTTTTTTTTTTTTTACAAATAGATGACCCGAGAGTTATACAAAAGTATCAATATTATTTAATAATTTTAGGATGACACATGTCAATATTTTATTGGTCATAAAAGTTAATCTTACTTTTTTTTTTCAATTTTCTTGTTTTTTTAAAAAAATTAACATTTTATTTATTAAATTTTATTTAGTAATATTTTTTATTAGATTAACTTTTTAGATTAATAAGACTCTAACCCTTATCTTTCTAATTGTAATTTATTATAATGACACCTCTATATGAAATTTGGATCATATATTTATCAAAAAAATTAACACAAATTATATTTATAAATTAACTAAAATATATATCATATTTTTATAATTAACCCTTTTAATTAAAACAATCATTTGCACTTGCATTCATGTAAAGGACAGGGACTGCATAGGAGACATTGAGTTTCCATTATTTCAAAATCAGAGATAGACAAAAATCCATACTCTCCATGCATGTGCATATATAATATACTTTTTATTATTAAGAAGTTAAATAATTGGACAAGAAAAATGTAAAATGGAAATTCAACATTTTAGCCACCACCATCCTTTAATCCCCGACTACAGTACTGAAAACGGTTATGGAGGACGCACTTGTAGCATATGTGAGTCAGATATTGGTTATAATCCGCCGAGTTACGGTTGCGATGGTTGCAAGTTTTACCTTCATGAGTACTGCGCTCGTCTGCGGCGAAGGATCCAACACCCAGACCACCCCGACCACCCACTTTTCCTTAAGGAAGAGCCATACGCATCAGGACAAATCATCTGCGATGCTTGTGAAATGGAGTCGGAAGGCTTCATGTATACATCTGTCGTGCAATCATAGATGCAGAAGCTCGTCGTTTATACTACTGTGAAACATGCAAGAAATATGCGCACACATCATGTGCGTTGCTTGAGGTAGCTCTTTCGGTTCAATCATTTCGTTACAAGGATAAGAGCAAATGCTTAGTTATATAATGATATGTTTTGTTCTTGATCTGAGATGTGTGTGTGTAATATATTACCCTTTTTGCTAGGAAAAAGGTTCGAGGTTGAGAACAGAGCAACAAAAACTCGAGTCGGAGGAAGTGGAGCTGAAGGCTCAACGGATGGCAATTGAAGCTTGGCTGAAGGAAAAATCAAAAGGTATTGAAGATAAGGAAATCGCCATTTTACGGTTAGAGAAATCACAGAATGGTTCACCGGATTGAACAAAGAACAACTGAAACATGAGATTTGTTGTCCCTGTAACACGGAGACTCCGGTGGTTGTTGGACTAGGAGTCCGTATGAATAGTCATTTTAGAAATTTTATTAACATTTGTTAAGAATTTTCAACAAAGTGAAAATTTATGAAATAATATTGAATATAGTTAGGAAGGAAAAATTTCCTTTGCAATTGGAAAAAATCTCCAAGGAAATTATAAAGATGCCGCTACTATGCGGATTACTTTTGACAGTGACCATGATTTTTTTCGGAAATTCTTAGGTCAAGTCGCTTTTTTTATTGTACGGCGATTTATATATAAGTTATTATGTCTCAAATAGTGTATTTTGTTCTAAGTGTAGTATATTTTTGTTTAAGGTGCAAAATGCCCTAGGTCAGTATATTTTGTCCCAAATCGGTATATTTGTTCCAGATGCAAAATATACTAGATGTGTATTAGGTTAATGTATTTTATTCTAAGTGCGACTTCACCCAAGTGTAACCCAATTTCTTTGCATGACTTTAGCGAAGAATGTGGGCAACACTATATATAAATGCTCAAGTCAAGTTATGTACACAATAAAAATGCATAGACAAATTACAAGATAGAAACAAGTGAGACTCTCTTGATTAACAAAAAAAAAAAAAAAAGATTGAAAGGACGCAATAGTAATTTACATTATTTTGATGGTTGGACATTTTTTTCAACTATTAAATTTATATTATATTTTTGTCTCTATGGATTATTTCCTTGTAATTGATTGATGTGTAAATTCGTTAGGTAACCGTTTGAATTAATAGGTATATTATCTTAATACTAAATGTCTTCAATGGGGCTTTATACTATCATCAATAAATATATACATATTGTAGAGGGCTAAATCTGAACCTCAACTCTTTGGGCTGAGTGACAGGGCCTAAAGAGTTAAGTCCATGAAATTTGGATGATTAAAAGAGCTTTGACATGGTGGACTTAGAGCAGACTGTTGTATCCAACCGATCCGTTCATTCTTAACTTTTCTCAAGGAGCTCATGTACTCAAAGAAGCCATTTGTGGGTTTTAAAGCCCATGTAAGAACCTATCAAATGAGAAGACTCATCTTGTCCATTGATGGTCGATGTGATCCGACGAACGTCATAAAGAGCCTAGCTCTATAAATATCCAGAGCTCCTCCTTATTTGGAAGATCCAAAATTAGACAGAAACGTTGTCGTGCTACCGAAATACTCTCATAAGATATCAAACAGAACTTAGAGCGAAGAACATATAGCCTCTCCTCTAGAACAGTGGGGTTCGTACAATTTAGCTTCTCCACTTGTCATTAGTGTGTTCGAGCTCATTGAGATTACCTGCTCCTCCTCCCTACGATTTCACTCTTAGTTATCCTTTGTGTGTGTTTTCATGTCACTCCTCGGAGGCCACGTATAGTGCGAGACACACATTGCATGCATGTGACCACTTTGATAGGATCTACCCCACTACATTTTGGCGACTCCACTGAAGACAGAGGAAGTTGATAACTTGTCGATGGCACCCATGAGAAAGAACATGACCAGCACTTTTGACGACGACAACCAAGAGCATGAGGTCAATATGGAGAACATGAGGTCAATGTGGCTAGAAGCTGCCAATCCTATTATCAACACTCAAGACAATACCAATAACAATGCACAGGTAATGCACACCATGCAAGAAAGTACGAGAGCTTTGAACCAATTCAAGGCAATGATGTTTTGGTTCATGGCCTTTATGGGTACCTCCGCCACTGTGCAATAAGGTACCGTCTTCCCAAATCCTACTATTGATGCACTGAAACAGGCCACCCAACTACCTCAATCATCTAATCTTCATGTAGTAAATGAAGGAATTACTCCTACGGTCTATGAATAAACCCCTATTGTAGAATTAGTTGTCATTCTACAACCTACTATTGAGGTGAGAGATATTGTAGTTCACTTTGGAGTTTCATCATCATCACATGCTGCACCACAAGTGTAATTGGAGGACCTGTAGTCCATACTACACCTCCTCCTGCTACACCAGTTGAAGCTACAACCTCTACCCCAAGAGATTCTTTTGTTACCAAAGAAGACCTGGACATGTACTTGAAGGAGATACAAAACAAGTCATTGGTAGGAGTATTGGATCTCTATTTCCCTTACAATTAGCGCATTGCTGCTAAACCATATCCTAAGGACTATGTTAGTCTTAAGTTCATGTTATTCAATGGCAAGAAGAGAAGTGCCAAAGAACACTTATTAAAATTTACTGAAACACTGTAAGTTTATGAATTAGATGATGACCTGAAATTGAAGGAATTCTCTAAATCCCTTACATAGAAGGCATACACATGGTATGTTAATCTTCCCCATGGATCTGTAGATTCTTGGGGGAGCATGTGTAAGATGTTCTTGGAGAAATTTGTCTCAACTCAAGAGTGAATCACTTTTACTGGCATGGGGCATATATGACAGAACCCTCAAGAGGACCTAATGGAATATATTAAGTATTTCAAAGAGCACCCACTAGATATTCAAGACATGTACAATGAGAAGGAGTTAGTAAAGATTTGCATGCAAAGGACGTTCACCGAATATGTTGTCCATTTAGAGAATTTTTCATTTGTCTCTTTTGTTGCATTGGTTGAAAACGCAAGAAGGACCAACAATTTTGTCACATAACAAAGAGGAGATAATGGAAAGTTTAGACAAAGAGGAGATAATGGAAAGTTTAACAAGTGGCCATCATATAAGCTTGGCTCAAGGTGAGAACTCTAAAGGAGGGAAGAAACCAAGGAATGAGAAGCCTAGAGGCTCCACATCATCCTTGTTGTTCCCTTGCCCAATGGGAAAGGTCCATACTATGTTGGACACGTGGTTACAGGGTGGGGTTATTAAACTCCCGAAAGTTAAGCATCAACCTACTACAAACGAGAAGCATGATCCTAAATTTTGTAGATTCCATAGGATTTTAGGTCATCCTGCAAAAGACTACCGGACTTTGAAAAAAATATTCAATGAGAGAGTACAAAGTGAGGAACTCATCATTGAAGACAATGTTTAGAATAATTATTTTTCTGCACACATGGTGCTACAAATGCAATAACTCATGATCCTACGACAACGGAAGGCATCAAGGCATCGCCTTCTAAGACACAAGGAGATGAAGGAAAGTCGACCAAGTTAAGGAACTTAAATGGTTGCGTATTGTGGTAGCTCTCTTCAAATCTTCTAACTTTAAGAGCTTCTTTGATCTCCAAGAGTTTGATGACAAGTCAAGGTTAGCAGCAGTAGTTGCACTTATGTAGATATCTAAGGTTCAATATGTGGAATGCAATGTAACGTAGCCTGTGAAGAAAATGGACCATGCCCATGAAAATGCCATCCTATTCACTAACGCTGACAAGTGTGTAAAGAACATGCGCCACAATTGCCCTCTCTATGTGGAGGGTGTGCTCAATGGTTATCTTGTAAAGAGGACGTTCATAGATAATGGTTCCCCTATAAATGTCATGCCAATGGATATGTTTAAAGCTGCTAAGCTTCATATCTAGCACCTAACAACCTACAACAGTGAATAGCTTTGATGACACAACCACAAACACGATAGGTTATATTAATGTGGATCTTAAGATTGGACCTATCTAAGATTGTTCTACTTTTCATGTGATTGATGTGCAGGTATCCTACCATTTACCCATTGGTCGGAAATGGCTGCATGATCACCATTGTGTACCTTCAACATGGCACCAATGCATCAAGGGTCATTAGAAGGGTAAGGATGTGTTCAGCTGAGCTACAAGAAGACCTTTTGAACGTAATGAGACATATTTCACAGAATCAGCCTTCTTCAACAAATTTGATGAAGAAGAGGAAATGACAATTGCAAGACTCTCTAACACTCCATTATTTATAAGGGAGGAAATACAAGAGGGTCAATGGAAGAAAAGAAAAGCACGTGGCTCTTGTTGGAGGAAGAAGAGACGAAAGGAATCTAACAAGATTAAAAGCTTCATCAAAGAGGATGGATAGAGAATGTACAACTTATGACGATCTTAGGGTTCAAAGGAAGTGTACCTGTCTTCCTCAGACCCTGCACCAGTTCAAGAACACCTAGTGCTCCCCCTCCTCCCACCTACCCTTTGTAGATGGAGTAAGAGCACACGACTTCTAATTGTCTCTATTGCATTCAAATTATCAAAATAAAAAGAAAAAGTTCCATTTGTAATGACAATGTACTTTGCAAGGAAATGACAACTTCTATAATGGGTAAAATAAAGTTATTCTCTGATAAGAACATAACATCTTGGTGTCACATTAAATGAGAAGACTTGCGTTTTGTTTAAGGAGATTTGGAGAGTAAAGTAACTCGTGTTCTTTCTTTCCAAAAGTGAAGCTACCGAATAAGGATGCGGTAGAATAAATGTTTGAGGAGGATATCAGACTAAAGAAGATTTGTAAAAATTGTTATATACGTTTAAGGAAGATATACATATGTATATAAATAATATATATATAGCATATGACATGGGCTATCACTCGTCTACTTACTTCGACCCATTAAACATTTTAACACTCAAAATATCAGTGCATGGCTTTGATCATTAGACACATGGTGCCAATAACAGGGTCATGGGCAATTTAGATGACTAACCATCAATGAAAGAGTTATCGAAAATATATATATATAAAAAGGGTTAGAGTGGAGCAATCGAACCTGATGTCACGGCGTTCCACGATAACGGAAGACAGAATTTCGAGATTCAAAGATATGTATGTATACGACTTGATCAAAAAATAAGAGAGGTTACAATACGTATTAAGAGATTCGAGGCTATAAAGCTCAAAATATTGATTTATTTTGATGAGGCTTGTTTGATTATATTTGAATAAAATGTGAAAGCACGAGTTACCAGGGCAGGTTTAAAAGAGAAAAGTTAGAGATATTTGCTGGCATCTACGATCATCAAAATAGATACCGAGACAGGTTGAATCTTCTTTTGTCGCCATCGGAATGTGTGTGTGTGTGTGTAGGCGAGATGAAAAATCTCACCTTAAAAAAAATTCTCTCGACTAAGGATGACGACATGACTCGGTATATATAAACTGATATGGTGTTGTCAAGATATAAGGATTGAGAATGATTTTATAATTGATTTGGTTCTTTTGATATTAAGTGGAATGTTCCATAGCTTTTTGGCCGAAAGAGGACTTATGTATAGAATCAATATTACTACATTTTAAAAAGGTGTAAATTGGGATATGTTAAATCTCTTCGTATGTTTTGGATTTACTTTCAGTAAAGATGCAGACCATGGCTTGAGATAATGATGTATCAAACCAAATATTTGATAAACGATTTAATGGGATATTATCCATTGCCAGAGATAGTATGAAGGAAGCTTCTTACGGGAATTCTAATGTCATTAGATAATGGATAAACAAGGGAGATTATGGAATGGACGTGGTCGTATATTCTTGCATAGCAGGAAAAGCATCTAAATATAAAAGATTACGAAAACACAATATGGTAATCATAAAGAAGGATAGAAACAAAAGCAAGGAATGGTGGATTGCAATGCAAATGAACTATTATATGATGTGGCAAATATATCACGTGAATGATATGAAGCATACTGTGGTATGACATGTGTGAAGTACCCTTAGATATGGCCAAGCTCAATTGACATCGACCAAAGTTATGGAACACATAATGTATTGAAAATACTAATTTAAATCTACTTCAGCTCGAACCAAACCGCTACGTCACTTGACAAATTTTATGAGGTTAAAAATTCTCATTTTCATAGAGTACCAGATACATGTTATCTATTTGTTGTCAAGAAAAGATGGTTTCATCGGGGCAAGGTCATTCAAATAAATACGAGGTGACTCACTCAATTAAAGTGGTGCTGCAAATTTGCATACTGTAATACAATTATATTTATGGAATGAGTTGCAATACTGGCGTTTAGCTTTTACTCAATGAGTCATTCATGACAAGTGGAGTTTTCAACTCTATAAAAGCACTTGGCAGCATTATGCACTGAGTATTGACCATAGTATACATAAATACAACCAGTACCCAAAATACTTGAACTCTGTCCAAAGAATTTTAATTAGGAGGCAAAATGTAGAGGGCTAAATCTGGATCTCGACTCTTTGGGCTAAGTGACCGGACCTAAAGAGTCAAGTCCATGAAATTGAGATGACTAAAGGAGATTTGGCATGGTAGGCTTGGAGTAGGGACCATTGGATCGGATCGATCCATTTATTCTCAACCTTTTCTCAAGGAGCTCACATACTCAAAGAAGCCGTATGTGGGCTTTAAAGCCCATATAAGAACCTATCAAAAGAGAAGACTCATCTCATTCATTGATAGTTGATGTGATCCGACGGACGTCATTAAGAGCCTAGTTCTATAAATATCTAGAGCTCCTCCTCATTTGGAAGATCTAGAATTGGACAGAAACCTTGCCATGCTACTAAAATAATCTCACTAGAAATCAAATAGAGCTTAGAGAGAAGAACATATAGCCTCTCCTCTAGAATAGTGGGATTGATGCTATTTAGATCCTTCACCTATCACTAGTGCGTTTGAGCCCTTTAAGATTGCCTACTCCTCCTCTCTACGATTTCACTCATAGTTAAACTTTGTGTGTGCTTCCACGTCACTCCTCTAAGGCCACACATAGTGCCAAACACATGCTGCATGCATGTGACCACTTTGACCGAATCTACCCTACTACACATATATACGAGTGCATGAGTAGATGGTTGGCAATAATCTTAGAGGACATAAGGTAGGCCCACTTTTCCACTACTAGATGTCCAACCCAAGTGAGTAACTTGTGTTGAGTGGTGAGTGAAGTGGGATGATTGAGCGAGGCCACAGTCGTCTAGACAAGGCGCCTTATTATAGAGTTTGTTGTTGTGACTTAGCTTCAACAAGGCATCCTAGTCCATTTGTGAGTTGGGCCTAACTTGAGGGCCTATATCCAAATCCCCCTCTCACCACTACCCCAAAACTCCTTTTGTCTCAAAAGAAGCAAGGGGAGTAACTCAAGCGAAGGGGGCGATCAAGTCAAGTCCAAGCCTTAGATAATCTTTTGGTAGAGTAGTCAAGCAATGATAGACTATTTAGCTATGTCATAGCTCTAATTATTATTCATTATTGGTGTTTCAATCTACTACCATATCAAACCATGTTTAGGAAGCACTGGCTTTTCAAATTCTGGTAGGAAAATCTGGGTGAAGGCACATGTCGTAGTGGTATGACGCGATATTTGTTACGTCTGTCCTCTGATAGGTAGGATTATCCTACCGCATTAGATTTCAACTGTCAAATTGTCGTGACCATGCATGCCATGGTTAGGGATTGGAGACTATTAATTTCTCCATCATTATTGAATTTCTCGAAGGTTTTGGTGAGATCTATAAATACTCATTCATCCATTTTTTGATTTTATTCTTCTATCCTCTTCTTCCTTTTGTTCCCTACAATTGAAACTTTCTACATTCTTCTTTGTTTCCTAAATGTTCATCGTTATCCATCATGACTAGTGAGAGTTGTAGTGCTTCCCGTGCGGTAAGCGAGCTTGCTCATAACGGTAGTCCTAAGGGAACTTCTCCCTTCCCAACAACATCGAGTTTAACCCCAATTGCCCCAGAGGTTGTAAAGCATAGGGCCTATAAGTATGGCATTGCTCCTAAGGAATATTCAAAGTCCTTCCCAACAACGGTGGTCTTTTTGCTATTGCAGATTCCTTGCATAGAGATCTATATCCAGCTACGGGTGGAGAAAGGTAATCCAAGTGATGCCTTTGGTACCCTATTCAACTTAGGCACTTGCAAGGGGGTAAATAACCATCACAGCGACATTGTTGAGAATTATTTACTAAGAGTGCAGTAGCAATTCTTTGCCGAGACTTCAAGTGATTATTCCACCACTATACCTAGTCAAAGAGATCGAGTGACATTGGGTTATGGTAATAAGTCTTACATGTATCCCAAGTGAATAAAGTTTGGGTTGCATCTTCCTTTGTCAGATTATAAGGAAGAAGTGTTAATCCATTTCAAATGGAGTTCAGCCTTATTGATGCCATATTCGTGAAGGCTATTAATTGCCTTTGAGGCTTTGTGCATTGAGTTGTGTTAGAGGCCTTCTTTACTATCAAATGTCCTAATGATGAATGGGTGCAATGCAATTACATCAAAGGAAGGAGTTATCATTATTTGCTGGGTTGGATTCGTTGGTCAAATACTGGAAGAAGTAGTTTGCCGTAGTGGAGCCAAAGTATGATGCTCCTTTTACAATGCATTAGGTGAAGTTGCCACCCATTTTAAGTCAACCAGCATTGCTTATGAACGATCAAGAGACTGTTGAAGAGTTTAGGAGTTTCACGCAATGACATTAGTCTATGGGGTTGACCTTCTTAATGCTAAGAAGGTTGTGCAGTTTTATGTAGAGCGGAGGCCTTGTTTTATACCTCAAGCTTTCTTCAAGGAAAGGGAGAGAGATGCTTAAGGTACAGCTTAAGCAGCCCTGTTATGGGCATTCAGGGTTAAGAATATGTTGTCAAGGATGGTCACCTAGGATATACTTCATCATGGGTTCGCCCTTTATGGTTCTTCATGACCCAAGTTACTTATTGATTTTCTTGTATTTTTTACTAGAAGTTCTAGCAAAGGAAATGGGTCAAACATCAATCGGCCATTTGATCCAAAGGCGACCAAGTCAAAAGCTCATAGTAAACCCCTGTCAATAAAGAAATTGATTAAGCACTATTAAATATAATTTAAACATTAAACTACCACGGTGGTTTAATTAAGTTAATTAATGTAGTAAGATGATTCGATTTCAAATTGGAGGTCAAAGGTAATCCCAATTTCTCCAATTATCTTAAATTAAGCTTAAATTATCTAATTTAATATCTAAAATCTTAAATCCATTGACAAGCCATAAATTGATTTCTAGAATTTAAAACTCTGAAAAATCAAAAGGAAATTGAAGATTAAAAGATACGTAGTTGTTGAAGCTTTGTTGTTGTCTATTGATTAAAGCTTTAAGATAAATTTTAGATCTAATAATATAGAAGAATTTTGCTTGATTCAATTGTGTGATAGCTTGATCTTGATTATTTGATGCTTTTAGCGGTAGATTACATGACTTAATTTTTATTCTTCATCTATTGATAAATCATCCTATGATCTAAGATCTTAACTGAAATTTCTTGATGATTTAAATATAATCCTTAAAGCAAAGCATGTATGATGATGTTCTTGCTAATATTTTATATATATATATATATATATATTTGATTTGATTGATGTCATGGATTCGATGAATGAATATAATCCATGATTTAATTTATAAATAAAGTTAAATCCATGAAATAACAAGATGAGCGAGACTATTATAACAAAATCTAGGATGAATTAGAGTTTATCTGTAACTATTTGATGAATGTTCGATAATATGTGTGGGAAACAGAAGTATAGTTATATGTTGGGACTGCGCACGTTCATATGCCATCATATTTATCCAATTTGATTCACAAAATAAGTGATTATTGAAATTTTAGATCTAATGATAGATATGATTGGATAATATATATAGACATCTATTTACCGAATTTAAGATAGTTATATATATGTGTGTGGGTGTGTGTGTGTCTAAATCTGTCTTATATTAGTTTATTTTGTAATTCATCTCTTGATCTATGAAAATAAAATGAAAATCTGTTGGATTTATGCTTCCTTTATCATATCAAAACAAGCATAGATGCAGATTTAGCTTTGCGTGCTTTTATGCTGATAGCTTGGATGACATATGAATTAATCTTGGAAACCAGGGAGCTTATACGTGTAAACGAGTTGATTAAAGCTAGGCATGTCAAGACAAATACAGGAAATGATTCGTGATACTTTTTTTTTTTTTTGTTTAATGATTTTATTATATTATACGTAAAGAAGATATAATGTAGAGTGTTTTGCATGATTACGTATTGATTTAGTGATATAAATATTTTTTAAAAAAAGAAAAATTATATAATATTATGAAATATTTTCTAAACCGAAGAATGAAAACACGTTTTCATAATACATATCAGTTTCATAATTAAATGTTAATCATAAAATGTAAGTGTACATTTTGGAATTTTATATATTTGAATAATAAAGCCAAGGAGTATATGTAAATATAATTGTGTCCTCTTAGCTTTGATTTGTAGTTAGACTGGTATTGTCAGAAGTTCACATGAAATTCCACTAATTTCCGTATACCGAGACCATAGTATTCTTAAATCTAGGAATGCTTTACTTGAATTCGTGATGTTTAATAATTATATATTGTGATTTATGTATTTCGATCGAATACAATATAAATCTACCTCTTCTAATCTTCGCCGAGGCAAAAGTTTGATTAAAATACTGATATGAATTGACTTCAAGAAAAAGTGTTGTTTGAGCACAAACTGATTAGAACTGAATATACGATATAATGATATTATACTTATTAAATTGATGGTTAAATAGGATATAAAGATTAATTTGATTATTAAAATATAATAAGGATAAAATCAGTATGAAGCATATGAGATTCCATGTCAAATCGAGACCATGATTGATAGATTTGCGTTGTTCTTGTTTAATCGCTTCTCAGGTGATCTTTGATCATACTCTTGTTATGTGGTGAAAAATACAAATAGTATAAAAAAAATAGCATACTTGTTGTCTATAGTATACAAATAGTATAAAAAAAATACATATAGTATAAAAAAAATAACATATAAACATTATTATGTCTATAGAATCATGAATTAATACATACCTGTTGTTAAATTATTAATGGTTTTTTTTTTTTTTGGCCATCAATTATTAATGGTTTAATTAAGACTAATATTAAAACATATCTACATTATAATTATAGTGCTTGTTTATTGATGAGTTAGTTGAAATTATATTTCCCTATAATTTTTTATAGAAAGATTAGATATTATATTCAATTTACTATAACGAGAGTTTTATTTAACAGATTACAACTTGAGCATTAATGTTTGTCTTAATTAATAGCTATCATGATAAAAATGCTTAGTATAAAGATACTGTAGGGGGGGGAAAAAAAAAGCAGCAAAGTATAGGAAAAAAAATAAGAAAAGAATTTGAACTGGCACAAAATAAAATTGATTCAATAGATAGCAATTGAGTGGATTCCACATAATCCCTTGGGTCGATTTATACAATAAAATTTAATAATCAATTAAGCTTATAATAATTTTAATTGGAGTTAAATAGCATCGGCAATTAACTAAGAAGATGGGCTTAATCAATAAATGACTCATAGATTAAAGAAGTAATTAAACCATTAGATTAAATAATTTAACTAATTAAAATTTAAAATAGAAATTAATAAAGGTTTTATTTTTTCCTACTTTAGTTCGTTGTTCTCACAATGCTGGTTCTTCAACAGAGGAGCTTATCTATATCGAGCTCTAGATATGCAATAATTTGCTTGTTGGTTGTTTAGGGTAGGCATTAAAATGGAATAATACATAAAGACGGCTTAAATATGATTGAGTGTGTTTGGTCATCTCAAGCCAAAGAGAGACGTCCTTGCTAGAGTCTTGAGGCTCTATCACAATAGTTAAGGTCCAAGACCACCGTAGTTGGCTTAGCTGATAGCTGATAGGGAGTGCAAAATCTGCATAACAAGTTAATTCACCGAAGTGATGTTACATACATGGAGATTCAAGTTTATTAGACCTATTGAACCTTACTGTGTGGATAGACTGATATGGGTTAGCATCTTGATAACAGCTACTAACCCTAGACAAGACTATTATTTTTGTTGGTTTTGGGCAATACGGGACTGGTTTTCCTTATCAACCCCTTGACGTGGTATATCGACCATAGGACAACAAGCGCATCCCTCGCGCGCGACCCCCAACCCCCCCCCTCCCCCCCCCCCAAAAAAAAAAAACAAAAACACAATTCCCAAATGTGCTTTTGGAGTCATGTGCTCGTCTTGCTATATACCGGGTCTTGCAACTCATTTTTATCATTTTCAGGTTCTGATGATGAGACTTATGATGATGTTGATGATGCACACCATTATGATTGTATGGGGTACAAGTTTAGCGTCAAGGAGTGGCTTGGGGATAGCGATTATTACATCCTCTTAAGTCTCCAAATTTGGTTTTGGTGATAACTAAACATGTATTAATGACTACTAATATTTTTTACAAGTGTGTAGAATAAGTTGAAGTGAATTGAGGATAATATGATTGATTTAAGATGATATTAAGAAAAACTGAAGCAAAGGTACACCAAAAAAATCAAGATTTTTATGAAGTAGTAAAAAGTAAAGCGAACATCAAAACGTTGTTTGGAAGAATTTTAAGTATCAGTGAAAACTAAAGTAAACCTTAGAGACTACACCAGCATAATTTTAGAACAACTCGATAACATACAAAATGTAAGGAAATTGATCCTAACAAAGTTTTTTGGGTTCATTAAAGGCCGAACTCTAAGAATGAATGTATTTAGGTAATATATTCATCATGTTCCACTAAAATTTGGATATATATCTTAAGGGATTGATCATTTTATTCAAAACGCAATAAGTTTAAAGTCCTTTCTTGAATCAATTTATTGTAGACTTGAAGTTCAATAAATTTCAATTGATGATCAAGCTTAAGACTTGTTTTATCAAAAAATTTGAAGCCTTTTCAAAGGAATAAAATCAATATAGTCGTGCTCTATTCTAGAAGACAGTTGGAGATTATAATCAAGTTCGAAAAAAGAGATATCATGTTAGAAAAGTATGATACTCTTGCAAACCTTATCAAATCATATCAAAACTGTTTAATTTTGAATTCCTTAGATAAGGTATGAAGAAAAATATTATAGAAAAATTGGGACACGTAGAGAAAAATAATAGCAAATTAGTTTCGAATTTTTAACGGGAGATTGAAGATAAACATAATCAAAACTGGGAGGTATGTGTGGGATATTCAATGTTCAAAATCTAGTACATATTATCCACAATCCAGCCATTATAACTAAAGATGTAAAAGGCCAAGAAGTCAAAACTAGAACACACACGACTGCTACTATCTAAAGTATACTAATCAAGCTACCAACGTAACCTACAAGTTTCCTTTAACATCCTATTCTAATCATTTTCCATATTATCTTGCTACAATTTTTTTTTTATCATAGATATTATTGTAAGTGTTGTGAAGAACATCCTAGATTACAAGTAACATTGATGCTTAGTTTAGCTAAGATTTAGTTAGGAGACTAATCAAGGAGAATTGAGTACAAGTTTGAATATTGGAAAACCTTGTAATCTTCATTTGATTAATAGATATAGTGGAACATGCCTATCTACAAGACAGGGTCTCCAGTTTGAAGCTGGAAAAGAGGATTGACATAGAAGACAGAACCTCTATAAATACTTGAGCCTACTTTTCTTTTCTCTTCTTTTTTAATTTGTTATTGTTCGTGCTTATTGATATTGTTTTAAGCCATTGTAATAAATTAACCAAAGGGCCTATTTTAATTGAAACAAAAAGTTTAATATTTTGATTAACTAATTCACCCATCCTTTTTGGTTAATGAATTAAGACTAACAAATCCGCTGGACTCTTTTGCCTATTTCAAGACTTTTCGTGTAGTGAGCTTTCTTATATTTTGGAAAGATACTTGCTACTCTCTTTGGTTTTAGATATGGTTTTGATACTTTCGAGATCCTTTTATGGTTAATTCCTGCGAGCACATCCCTTTTACGTAATACTCATTCTATCATTGTTTTGATATAATTTTAATTATATATGATATTTTGAGTGATTTACTCTTTAAGCAGCTTTTAGAATGTTTTTTTCTATTATTATTATTAATCTTTTACTTTACTCTGTAAACAAATCATTTTTTTTTTCAAATTAGTAAAAACTTTTGTATACTTAAAAATTTGTCAAAAACCCACTTAGTTTAATGGAACCTCACGTAGATCACTTATGTGGGATGCATGGCAGAACTATAACCATAACGCATTAGATGAAATAGGGGCATGACAATTATCATTTTCTATATACATCACACTAACCATCAATCTTTAAAGTTTATTATCATCTTAATGTAATATTTTACTATTACCAATATTAGTATTTAATATTTAAAAAATTACACCTATATTTACCATATAGTATGTGTTTCACACTATACATGGGTTAGACAAGTAATATGAAGCATAAGAGATTGTTAAGAATAAGAAGAAAGGAAAATGAGCAAGCAATTTTAGGAAACTCAAACACTTTAGTGATAGATGAAGTGTTTATGTAGTATCATTCTCATGATTTTGTATTAAAAAGCAGTGTATTCATTGTTTTAGATTTTGTTTGATCTTTTGTGAAATAAATATGACATTACAATAACTTTTGTCTCAATATCTCTCCGTCAATCAAGAAGCTACAGAGTTTAGATGTAGACAGCACGAGTTGAATTCTATTAGCTTAATTGTGTTAACGATTCTAGCCCAAGGCGAATCCTCGTGTTCATTACTTACTCCATATGTATACCTCTTGAATCCAAGTCTATGGAATGCCTCTCTCGAATACATGAGTCTCCCGGATAAAGGTTAAAAGCCAACAAATTAGTTGAACAATTGTTCTTAAGTAATCCAAAGTACATGAATTTGAATCACTAGACGTATCATTTAATTCAAAATGTCAAACATAGATTTTCTCTGGACATAAAACCCAAGCCATTTTAACCTACTACAATAACTATATGGGTCATGGACTCATGGGTAAAGAAATAGTATTGTGTTTGAAGAGTATTCAAATAATAAAAAGGATAATGCAGAAAAGAGCTGAAGACGTGAAATAAGAACTATTGGCAAAAGGGTAACATAACGCCATGATAGCAATGCAAGAAAGGGCTGGGCCCTCAAAGCCCATGTCACCTTCATAAGGAGTATTGGTAAAAATTGGGCTTTGCATTAATCATAATGTGCGACTTTTTACATGCCTTGCCCGGGCTGTTGCTATGGGCCCGATGTGTTTTTTTATTTGCATTACTATAGGATTTCTACTCTACCTTTGCTGCTGGCTGGTCTGTATAAGTATATTGTCCAGTGCTTTTTATCTTTTATCTAATGTTGTTTAAAATAGTGTTGTTAAAATCGGATTCACCTCCTGGTTAAACTTTGATCCCTTATTGGAAATTGACTAGTTTAATTGTAATTCAGTCCCGGTTCAATCCAATTTTACCTATTAACCCTAACTTCTTAGCGTGTTTGGTCAAGACCCAAGTTAGGTTTGATAGTATTGTTTAAAAATAAAAACATAAATAAATAACCAACTTATTTTATTTGTTTGAAAAATACAATCATTCTATGCAATTTTTCTTATTTATAAGGAAGTAGACAATTATTTCTACAGAATGGTCCTAAATAACTTCGTAAATTGGAAAAAATTATAACTTATTAAGATCTATGAGCTTGTATACACTAAAAGGGATAACCATAAAGTATTTTTTTTTTTTTTTTTTTTACTTGAACCATACGTGTTCATTTAGTTATACCAAAATAACTCTTATCTTTCCCTCTTACAACTATTATAATTCCTCCGTTGCTTTTTCCTTTTTTTACTTTCCTTCCACAATTATAAGTTTATATAAATATAAACATAATGAACACCAAAACCAACATTTGGTATTTACGTTGAACGTAATAAATACATTAAATCTAACAACTGAAGTTTCCCTTTTAACAAAAGAATAAACTTATTAAAGAGGGAAAATCCAAGAATTCAAAATAGAATCTCTAAATATCAAATCATGCCGGAAAAGGTAGGAACTACACAAAAACTCCATGAAATAATTACCTTTTGTAACAATTTCCAGAAGCAAAACCACCTTAAATTCTATGAGGACTGTTTGTTTCATTTCCTGTCTTTTCAAAATTTGCGTAAAAAGATGAAAAGAGCAGTCAGAAATACTCATTCCAATTTGGACTATTTCACCAGGTTTATTGGCCTCTAAGAATTTTGCAAAGATGATTTTCTACAACAATTTCACATGATTAATACCTAACTTTAGAAGATGCAGGAACAAGTGCAAAGTGTGTCTTGGGCTCTAAGGGATAATTATTATCAGTCGGGGATGTCAACATTGGAACAGAAAAAGATACGTATAAATGGGACTTAGAGGTCAGCGCTAGGTTGAACCGGTCTTGATCCAGCTTGGAACTATCAGATCACGGTTCAAGCCATGGTTGAATAGAAACAGGTCTGTGGTTATGGAGGGTGAGCCATGCCGGGCTGGTTCAAACTACCGGTTCAAAGCCAAGTCATGGCTCTTGACCCATGAATTTTTTTTTTAATTTTTCATAAAATTTTTTAATTAAATTGATGAAAAACACATAATTAGATCATCATACAATGGAGAATTTTAAATTAAAGACGTGTAAAACAAGCAAAGTTTATTAAAAAAAGCACTCTTGAATAAGAAAGTTACTCTATAGTGTACATACTTAGGCTAAAAAAACGTATTTGAACAAACGAAAAAAAAAAAGATAATTTCATAATAAATACTATCTATTCATATTAAAATGGGTAGATATTTATTTCTTTTTTTCTTATATTTGTTAAATTTTTTTACATTTTTTTTTATTTTGACTCGTCCTACTTGCCCGGTCGATCTAAGATGAGTTATATCTATTTTAATTAATATATTGTTTTCATGATATGGTTTATTAGGGCTTATAGTTAATATATTATAATATCTTGAATTCAAAATTACTAAGCTTAAGCCGGGAGCGGTAAGTAACTTATGGGTTATTTGAAGATATTCTAAGCCAAATTTAATTTAATAGTAAACCCAATAAATGATTTAAACTTAAAAGTTCTTGTTTAATATAACTTAATGGATAATTATAACTTTAACCATTTCTATGTTTAACTACTATAAATTTTAAAATATCTTATTTTGTCCATTTTTACACTTAGTTACCTCAACTTTGCAAAAATTGTACAATTGGTTTTTTTTTTTTTTTTTTTTACACTTAAAAAGTGTACGAATAGTAAACCATCACTTTTAAACTTTAAATATTTAATTGCGTAAAAATTAACCAGTTATGGTATTTACATAAGCTTAATATTAACACTATTGTCTTATAAATAAACACTAATTCTTACTATTGTTTATGTGAGATATTACTTATAGATATCATGTATAAATAACCATAGCACGCTTGAAATTTTATTTCTTATATATCAAAAATTTAATAAATCTTACATTTACATCTACAAGGCTTTATCCATGTCGAAAGCACATTCAACGTAGAACTTAATTATTTAAAATGTGAAATCACATGTCCACTTTGTCGACATTGGCTTTTGTAGTTGCATTAAATTGACGGAGCATATTGCTGGATATGCATTGGACTTTCAGATAAATATTTGGACGGCTTATTTGACGTATAATTTTCTTAAGCAGCTATGATGTGATATTTGATTATCATGTTGACCTTTCTACTTTATCTTACACATCATGTGACGTCTTTTAAAAGATACAATAATAGATATCGAAGTCAGCTATGTAGGATATAATAATATATATTCAGTATCGATTCTTTAATTAATTATTTAAATTTTGAGATTAGGTATTAGTTGTGGCATTTTTTTTCCCTTTTTTTACAAATATAAACAAATGTGTTTTTTAATAGGTTATTTTTGTAGAAAATATTCTACTTATCATTCATACAAATAACTAAAACAATATCTCATAAGATCTAATTAACAAAAGTGAAAGTCCGTGACTGCTAAAAAATAATCTATTATAACTAAAATATTTTCATCAAAGTATTTTATTTACACCAAAATTTAACAAGAATTATTAATGGTAAAAATTTAAACATCCGCATGCCTAATAGGATTGTGTTGAGTAGGACCTAAATTAAAACCATGAGAGTCGTTAGGGATGTAACTGAGTAAGACGTTAGAGGATACTAAACCCACTAAAAACTTTATATGGTTTTAATCCTATAAGGTTTTTGGCTAAGTTTTGGTAGAATTTTGTGACACTTTAAGATTAGGGTCAAGTCGTAGATCAAAATTCTACCTCAATGGAAACCTGATGCGGTAAATTAATAAATATAAAATAAAATAATTAGTAAAAATTTAATTGAAACCTAAAAAGAAAACAGCCCTAAGAAGTAAAATATCTTGAGACATAATTTTAATAGAAGACATTATATGAATTACTCATCAACATGGTATTTTTATAGTTTGAGTAGATGTCACGCCTCGATGGTACCCTAGTAGTAGTAAACAAGATACACTTGATTACTATTACTAGTTTACCTTCTGAGAATAACATAATTTCAATAAACAGGATCTTTTAGTTGCTTTGATAAGATGAGCAAATATATATAAGACATAAATTAGTAAATAACTGTCATACCAGATTTGTGAATAATGAACATATTTCAAACAATAACATTTCTATAAACTACTTCAAATATATAACTAAAGTTTCTAATACAAGATACTTGCAACTAAAGATTGAAAATATATCTTATTCTATACTGTTCCTTAAGCTTCCATCTTCTAAATTCTTACCGAGACCATGCTCCTGGTAGTAATGAGCTAAGGTCGCAGGGTAAACCCGAAAGGACTGTTGGAGTGTAAGCTAAACCACGAACTCAGTGAATAACCAGAACTTATCATGTAACACACACAAGTTATTTAACAATTATATGAAATGTATCAATCAAACATATGTACAAATACAAGCCTAGATAACCCGGAATCCAATCAGGATGAAGATTTGCGCCCTCTCATCGGGGTTGAAGGATCACAATCTATGGCCTACCTACCCAAGAGAGACTAAGCTTTTAGGAAATGAAAATGCTCAATTTAATTATCTCTTTGAATTTATTGTGTCTTAACATTCATTTCCTACTTTAGCTTTAGCAACTCCACTAAGTGTTAGTCATTTCCAAGTAATACCATAAGCGGCGTCCTTCATTTACCATTTAGTTCCTATGGTATCAACAGAACAAAGGTAATCTTGTGATTAACTAATAGCTTTTTTGCTTAGATAAACCAATCATTATTAGAGCTCCTAAATACTAACACGTAGTAGACTACCACTTACTCAAATACTATTTTATGCAAATTATGCAATGCATGTATAATTTCCATTATGGTACTAGTAGTTTTTAATCAAATTGAAGGCGATCAAGCAATACAAACATTTAATCATGTTACACAAACAATATAGTCATACATAATTCTATTGTCATTATTATTAGAGTGACTTGGCAATCAATACAATAAATAGTTCACATAAACCATACAGTACACTCAAGTTATTATATTTTATTTAAAGTTCGCTAAGTTACAAGCACATGCAATGTAATAAAATTGAGTTACTCACCTGCTCATGTCGGTCAATCGTAGTAATCATCAGGAAAATCCTCACGAGTACCCAAGTCATCTATTAAGATGATTAATATATTCATCAATGACGCATAAACTATATGAGTAAACTCCTATGAGTGTCTAAGTGTCCTATCTTACTACTGGGTTTTCGTTTTATTACTATAATAGCTCTTTGGAGATCTTAAGATAATCGAGTATTAGTCCGTATTTATTTTCAAGTTGTTTGGTTTGACTTTGTTTGATACTTATATCTATCAAGCGGGTATTTGAGAATTAGACAATTTAGTTAATTCACTTTCATAGTTATTATTGTTTATAACTATCGGTTTTCTTTCGATTTACTTGATATAATTTTCTCGTAAAATATATATATCCCTATATTCATAAATTTAGACTATTTAAATTTCATTGTTATCCATTATTTATAAGTATCCATTTAAATAAATACTTAGTAATTACTAAACTTATAATTTTTCTTGTAAAACTAATTAAATACATCCACAATGATAATAAATTTAATAACATAAAGATTTGCTAAATTAAATAAAATTATTTTCAAAATATTATTATTGGCCACATAATAATAATAGTAATAATATTAATATTAATAACAATCACAGTAATAACAATAATAATAATAATAATAATAATAATAATAATAACAATAATTACGAAAATGACAATAATAATAAACAAGTTTAATAATAATCATAATAATAATGATTTTCATAATAATGAAACTTGTAAGCTTAATCATAATTTACAAATCCTTGCTCATTAGAGTTAAAACTAATAGTAGTATTACTAAAATAGCTTTAAGCTTAGCTTTTGGGTTCTAATTATGAATATTAAATATACTAATATTTAAGAAATGATAATTTCAAACATTATTAATTTAAGTATTTTTAATGATATTAGAAATATTAACAATTATAGTTGTAAAGTTTAATGGACTTAAATTACATTAATGATAGTGGTTTACATTACTAATAATCCCTTCTTAATAATGTTAATATTACTAATTCATAATACTTATGTCAAAAATCTCATTATATATTATTCAAATACTATATATTTATTAATACTGAAAATAATTTTTTTTAATTTTAAACTCAATTTTCAATCATTTTAATATTATATTACTAATAAGTAATAATACTCTTAATAATTGCAAAAAATAAATAAATAAAAATAATAACAGTCTTAAAATATCTATAATATTAATTATTATATAATTTAGTTTAATTAATTCGGTTTTAAAAAAATTCTCTTTTTTTTATAAATAGTGAAAGTCGAGAGGTACACGGGGTGGAACACGCCCGTGTTCTTCTGCTCATCGAGGAAGTACTGTTCATCATCTTCCCCGATGAGCTCGATCGATTTCGGCCGAATCCTGACGTCCAAGGCCCATGATTCGATTTCTATGAGTTTCTACCATTTTTTACTACTTAAATATCAACTCAAAACATCAAAACAACAACATAATTCATGATTTTCGGATCAACAAGGCGTAACTAGGTTTTCGAAAATTACCTTACTCGAGCCAATCCGATGAAATTCGAAGCTTATTTTTGTATTGGTTATGATCCTATGATCATCAAAAGTCAGTTCCAATCTTAGTTTAAAAAAAAAAATAACCCGAATTACATTAACTTGCCTTATTCCAGTTTTTACGTTTTTCGTATTGTATGTTTCCTTGATTCGAACTGAAGCATTTAAGCAATTTGATTTCTGTTTTTAGGTCGTTTTGGCTGCTACCTAGGAGTTGTTTTGATATGGAAATTTTGAGCTTAAGTGGAGTTGTTTGCTTGTCCATTATGAAGCTTAAACATATATATATATATATTATATATAAGGGAAAGGAGGATGGTTTTCTGACAAGTTCATCCGATTTCTTCACATTTATATACTATTTCATCAGTTGTTTTTGTTGTCATTAATGAAGGAGTGAGTTGGTAATATTTGATTGGTTTGGTGAGTTGATTTTGTTGACCTTTTATGCATTATTTGGACAATTTGCATGAAATTTCGATTCTCTATTATCAAGAAGATCAAAACCCTCCATTTTTTAAATTTTGGACCGATCCTGCATATAATATACTAATATTTAGATAATATTTATCTATATTTTCGGGTAGTTTATTACATTAATCGAGTACAATTTAGTAAGGATTTGAGAGTTTTTGTACAAAATATTTTTATAGAATTCTACAAAATGTCTAAATTATCAAACAATACAAATTTAAGTTTTAAATTTACGCAATTATTTATTTTTAGAATTTTATCTCCGCGATTGAGGTTTCCTAAGCTTATTAGGTCAATTTTTGTTTTAGACTCCAATAGCTTAAAAAACCCTAACTAGAGCAATGGTGTGATTCAAATATTTATTTGAATTCTAGATCTTTAGTTATACATCTGTTTATATTTTTATTGTGTATTTATAATCCTAATGGTTTATCTTTATGTTATCGTTTCCTATCTATAAGCGTAGTTGGTTAACTACTCAATATCGCCTTTAATATATAAGCTAAATTATCTATATATCTTAGGGTTTTCATACCTACTATAAAATCTTATTAGTAGTGTTTAATACTATCTAGGAATCTCGGATTTAAGGTTTAAATCCATGTGTAGGTCATTACTACTCATTGTTCTAATCTCAGGTCTTTATTGAGTTTAATAGTAGTCATTTAATCTCTATTTATATTTTTCTATTTAATCTATTTGTATAACAAGTTTTGAGGTTTGAAAATTTGGGTTTCCTTGAATCATATCTTAAATTATCAGTTCAAGATACGAAATCTCATTTTTGGTATCAATTAAGGTTGAAGAAGTTCTTTATTCGATTTTTAAATCCTAACCCAGCCAAATTCAAGTTATGGATCTATTCTTAGGTTTTTATTGGATTATAGGTTTACTAACTAGTTCATACATTCTATTTTAAAGTCGTGTATTAGCATGAAAAATTTTCGGGGTTTACAGTAGATGTTTGAACAATCCATGCATGCATTTTTCTAATGTTAATGTTACATTTTCAATTTTAACATAGAATATACTAATTTAGATTCTATAATGCACACTAAAAATATTATCTAGCGGAAATTTCCTTCCCTTTTCCCCTATTGAAATAAATGAAATGAGTGTTTTATAATGTTCTATCACATTTAAATAAATTCTTTAAAAAAATAGCATACAAAAATAACCTTAAAAAATAAAAAATAAAATAAAAAGGAAAAAGACCTGGGTGGGGTGGGTCAACCCAAAAGCCTACAGGAACAAATTTGATTATGATAATAAAAACCCTATAGGATTCAAATTAAGTTTAAAAGATCCTATAAAGAAACGATGCAGGTTCCAGTTTTTTATGCAAAACCTACCTCGTTCCACGAGTCGGTTCAATTCTTTACAAATCAAGAATCATGATTTAAAAAAAAAATATAAATATAGTCAACTTTAGTTAAAAAAAATACAGAATAAACTTTAACTGAAAATAAAATTAGGTCTAACAATAGTTCTTTTTAAGCCATTAGTTGAAAAAAGTTTTATAATTGCGCATTTATTTATACTGAAGCACTTCAACTTTTAGTTACAATGTTAGCAGTGTAGAGCTGCAAAATATTTAACGTATAAATAAGTCTCACAAATGTAAAAACAAGTTCCATTATTAAAAAATTGTTAAGAAATAAGAATTTATTTTGGTTAAAATTCTATATACACTCAACAATAAATGATTTCAAGTATATGTATTACTTTTGTTGTTTTGTAAATAACATAAATAGGAACTAATTTTTTTTATTCAAATAAAAATAGTTTAAATATTTGTTTCTTATTTACTTTTATTTTTCTTTTTTTCCTTTCTTTTTTTTTATTTTTTGTGCCATAGAACTGCCTAAATTGTCGATTTATCCGGTTTTATAGTTGGCTCATGAATCAGCGATTCTCATACCACTAAATCTAACAGTTTTGGAAGTTAAACCAGCTAGATCCCATGTAGACATCGGCACGAGGCGATTTCAAACCGCAAACAGCCCCGAACAGTCCCCGGTGATTCCGTACCTAGGAACCGCCCCATCGAAGACGGTTATGAACAGCCGAATGACCCGCCATATATGTAAATTGAAAGAAAAAAACACACACACACACACAGAAGATGGAATGAATTGGGGGGGATGGGGGACGGGCTCTGTATAATACAGAGCAATTAAAAAAAACAATCAGGAGAATTGATGAGGGGACCCTTGCACCGTGCAGGATTTTGTTCGAAAAAAGAAAGAAAACAACAAAATCACTGAAATTTGGGAGGTTGAAAAATCATGAACGGCTGGGGAATGTTTGTACACTGTTTTGCAAATTGGAAAAGTAATCGAATCGAACAACTTGATTGCACTGTTTTTGCAAATTGTTGGACTGTGAGGAATCATACAACTTGTTTTGTGATTTTTTATGCACGTAAGGAGCTCTATAAATATATGAGTTTGATTCAAAAAACTATCAAACATTCAAAAGCTTATAACCACCTTCACAGATTGAGTTTTGCTAAATTATCAACCATTCCCGTGTTTTAAAAATATCAGACATTCCTGTGTTTGATATTGCTTATTATTTTGTAGACTATCTTGTACGAGAGGGTTACTCAGCAACACTTATTATCGTGTTTGCTCTTAAATTTTCAATTCTTCTAATGCCACCCCTCACATTAGTACCTACTCGTTGTTGAAAAAATCAATGGCTTCCTTTTTCTTTGGTGGTTCATCAAAAAAATCTGCAAAGAAAGACAAATTAAAGGCGGAGCTACCCAAGTGCCAGCAAGAGCTTACTATCAATATAGATGAGGATGCTGACTGCTATGACTTTAATGAGCCTCGGGTGTCCGACTTTCATTTCACACCTGACCAATTCTCTCTGGTTCAACCAGGTTTCGAGACAATCAATCCGGTTTACCATCAACAAGGGGATGATGATAATGACTCCCAAGACCCGGAAATGGAACAACTACCACAACATGAAACTGATGATTATGGCGGTTTGGGTGAAGAAATACATCCCTCCATCGAGGTAAACCCATCAACAAATCCACCTCGACCATATAAGTCTAATATGTTCACTAAACATTTTAGGAAGGTCAAAGGGCCAGATGGGAAGACTAGGGCGCATTGCAATTATTGCAACGCAAACTATACCTTTTCCAAGGGAGATGGATATGGTAGTCTTTCCAAACATCTGAAGTCGAAGCATCTTAATGAGTATGGTTTGGATCCATCACAATAACAAATATCACAATCGGGTTCCAAGAAAGAAGCAAGGCTGTGGCATTTCAATGAAGAACAATATCGTGATGTCATGGTGCAAATGATAAGCGGGTTGCATTTGGGTTTTAATGTAAGCGAAAATGCAAATCTTGTCTATTGCCACCAAGAAACTTTGCAGCCACAAGCACCTAAATGGAGTGCTATGACAATGAAAGGATATTGTCTAAAAATGTACTGTAAGGGTAAGGAACAGCTCCAAGCAATTTTTTTTTATCTTGATACATGTGTGTCTATCTGTTCTGATATTTGGACTGATAGATGAGGTGAAAGTTCGTATATGAGGATTATATCTCATTGGATTGATAAACATTGGGTAATGCAAAAGAGATTGATTGCATTACAAAAAATGAATGGATCCCATACAGCTCAAAACATATATGCGACAATATGGACAATTCTTGATGAGTACGAGTTAACACAAAATTTTTTCAATAGGATTCGACAATGCTGCAGCAAATACAACAAGTATTTCTGACCTTGAGTCGTTATGCTAACCAACGCTTGGGGGATCCTTTTTTCACATAAGTTGTGCATGTCACATCTTAAATTTATGTGTGAAGGATGGAATGGATTCTTTAAAAATTCGTACATCTCCCATAAAAGTTGTGGTTGACTACATTACCGACCATCCATCTATTAACAGAGAATGACAGAAATGGTGTGGTGTGCATGGCCAAAAGCTGAGAAAATTCAAAAAGGATGTGCAACACCGATGAAATTCGATGTACGAGCTTCTAGCTAGTACGGTACCATATAAGGAATTGCTATGTAGCTTTGCCATTGCACATGTACCAAACATACCACTGCATCCCAATGAATTGAACTTTTATAACAACTTGTTGCAGCTACTAAAGATCTTCTATGACTGCACAAATGTTTTCTTCCGTGTGTACAATTCTAATATCCATCTCTTTTTACTGGAGGCCTGCAACATCATCGGAACACTCCAACAGGTAAGCTCTGATCCAATTTTGCAAATGTGTGTTAACAATATGACTCGCAAGTGGTTGAAGTATTATAAGGAAATTCCAATAATATACAACGTGACATGGTTGTTGGACCCACGCAACAAAGTTGAGGGACTTCGCGAAATCCTGGATTACTATTACGAACATGTGGATAAGTTATCTGACACTTAAGACATTTATGCAATTTCTGCTAATAATGTTGTGAAAGAGACAAGTAATGTGCTGTTGAACTTGTAATTCTCAATTTAGTAGCACATATGGTGGACAAATACCCACTAGTCCAGCAACCCCAAGTAATGCTCCCATATCAACCACTGTGAAGAAGCCTGGAGTGGTGCCCCAGCACCGGCGGTTCAAAAAGTATCATGGCATAGGCAGCAGTGGATCAGACTTAGAGATTGACAAGTACTTGAACACGGCATTCGAGTTTGGTGACATGATGAATGCATACAACTTTGACATCCTAGACTGGTGGAAACGTCACCAGGAGATGTTTCCTGTCACGCCCCAAGGGTACCCTAGTAGTAATAAACAAGTTACACTTGAATATTATCACTAGATTACCTTCAGAGAATGACAGGTTTTCAAAACAACAGGATCTTTTAAGTTGCTTGATAAGAAATAACAAATATTGAGAGAAATGATTTAGTGAATAACCATTACAAACTATTGCAAACCATATAGCTCCTTTGAGATATACAACTAAATAATTTATCTTAATAGTACATAACAATCAAACTAAAATAGATCTGTAAACTTCTAGCTTCAAAGCCCTTACCGAAGCCATATTCCTGGATGTAACTAACCAGGGTCGTAAAGTGAACCTGAAAAGACTGTAGGAGTATGAGCGAAACCACAGCTCAGTGAATAACCAGACATACCATACATCACACAAGTCATTAACAAATCATATGCAATGCAAGCACTCAACCATATGCACAGATACAAGTTTGGATGATTTAGAATCCAAACAGGAAAAAGATTTACGCCCACTTTTTAATGGGTTGAAGAACCAGCATTCAATGACCCACTTGCCCAGGAGAGACTAAGTACACAGGAGAATCAACGATTTCTCATTTTAATGTTATCACTTTGAATATAGTGGCTTGCACAAACCATCTCCTGCAATCCCCTTAGAAACTCCCCAAGTATTAATCATTTCAAAGCGATTCTACGGGCGACGTTCTTCGGTGCCTTTTAGTTCCTCATAGGACCGCCAGACCAAAGAGAACCTTGGAAGACTTACACATTGGATCAACCAAGCAAAAACAGAGATTCGAAATATTAATACGTAGTAGGCTATCACAACCATATATGCAATAATGCAATTCGTGCAATGCATGTTCATAATATTTTGTTAAGTCCATAATTCTTAATCAATTTTGGGGTGACCATACAATACACACAATCATCATTATACTACTGCACAACACCAACCATTGCGTTATCGCTTGTATAAAGATATTTTAACAATCATACAATCAGATCATCTCATACTTTCAACACACATCCATTTGATTATCTTGCATTACATATTCGACTATTTACAATCACAGCCAGTACAATATGACTAAATTACTCACCTGTTTATACCGATTCAGTCGTAATAATCCGCCGGTAGATCCTCTAATGAGTCAAATTCACCTATTTAAAACAAAATATTCATCAATACCATCTAGCTAAATTCCTATATGTGATTAGTGTTCTAGATTCGATATTAATACTCAGTATCGTCGTGTTTTTCCTATTTAATCTCACATAATTGTTTGGTTATTTTTAGAAGTCATATTACTCAAGAAATTAACTTATTTCAATTTCCATTCTTATATTTTTATCTTGTTAAAACAAATATTAGACTAATATTACTTTATTTAACTCTAAATATTTTCTTAATTCTAAGGTTTCACAAGTTAATAGATATTAATTCTAAATAGACTTAAATGCTTGTATTATAGTCACTATCTAATACATATTGTATAATATACATATATACATACTTAGTAGATATAATATATATATATATATATATATAAATTTGGTTTAAGTCAGAAAGCCTTTCGTTATAAAATTTTAGCTGTAAGCTGGCTCAAGGCCGCCGGCCTAAATCCCCAGGTGCCGATGTAAAATCATTTTGAAGAAAAATATTTATATCGAATGCACCGGTGTTGAAAGCTGCCAGCTTTCAACGTACGCCGGCCCTACGCCACCGGCGTAGATCTCCAGGTAACCGGCTTACGTTCATGTCTTACGTGAAAATTATTTTACGTAGCCTCTGTTTGAGTGTAAGCCGCCTATAAGCCGTCGGCCTATCGATATAAGCCGTTAGCGTACAACGTTTACACTGCCGGCCTTAAGGCAGCGTTGCACTGTTCATCATCTTCTTCCTCGGTTCGATTCTTTTTCTTTGATTTTTACACGTTAGAAACTTACTTAAACTACTTCTAAGAGTTTATAGATCATATATAAGGATATATAACAACTTTTATCACGTTTAAAAACATAAATACATAGGTTTCGATTCTTTGAAACATAAGGCTAGGGTTTTGAAATTTTACCTTGTTGGAGCTCGTTGAGTGTAATCCGAAGCTTGTGTTTGTGTTTAATATGTTCCTAAGATGATTATAAGTCAGATACAAATTATACATTTGAACGAAAACCCTTTGAATCATGTCAACTTACCTTGGAGCTCGTTTTTTAGGGTTTTGGCTTTGTTTTTCCTTTGATCCGAGTTTATGGTTTATGATCTGTTTGTTCTTTGTTTTTAGTTCGATTTGGTTGTTGTTTGGGAGTATTTTCGTGCTGAGGAATGCAAAGATTAACGAGTTTTGGCCTGTTCTCCATTAAGATCACTTATTGCACATATATATAAGAGAAGAAAAAGAAAGAAGTTTCGGTTGCTTTCTCCTCCAATTCTCCCCCGAATTTGTTCTCATCCTGCTGTTATTTTCAAGCCCATTAATGTTAAAGTGACTTGGCAACATGTGATTGGTGTGGGTGGTTGATTTTTGTGGAAATTTGGTCCATGATTGAAGCAAATCCGGCTCTCCTCTTCTTCTACTTCAACTTGCACCAACTCAGCCGCATTTTCCCCACCGAAACAGCAGCCCCAATATATATATATTAGTTTATTTATTTAGTTAAATTTTGAGTTAATTATACGGGTTATACGGGTATAAATCGGCTAATATTTGGAAGTTTTTTGTACAAAAATATGTGTATAAAATTGTACAAAACACTTAGATTTTCAAATAATACAAATTTAGATTATATATATACGTGGTTAATTATTCGAATAATTTTGTCTCCCGCAATTTAGATTTCTTAAGCTCATTAGGTCAATTTTTGTTTCAGTCTCCGATAGCTAAAGAAAACTCGGTTTAGAATAATAGCGTGATCTAATTATTTATTTGAAGTTTATATTTTGAGTTATTCATCAGTTTGTATTTTCGTTGTGTTTTTAAAACCTTAACGGTTCATTTTTGGATCATCGTTTTCTAGTTATAAGCGTAAATAATCATTTATGCAGTATCGATCTTAATACAGAAATTAAACTAAATATATATCTTTAATTTTGATACTGAACATAAATTCTTATTAGTAGCTTTTAAATTTAACTAGGGATCTCGAAATTAGGGTTTAAATCTAAATATAAACTCATTACTACTCGTTATTCTAGCCTCGAATCACTATCGGGATCAAAAACAATCATTTAATCTTTATATTCATATTTTCTATTTAAATCTATTGGTATACTAGGTTTTCGGGTCTTAGATTTTAGATCATATCTTGAATTAGTTATTCAAGATACAAGATCTCATTTTCGATATTAACTAGGGTTAAAGAATCTTTTTATTCGATTCCTAAATCTTTCATTTATCCAAAATCTAAATATTAATCTATTATTAGACTTCAATCATAATCTAAATCTATTATCTAATTTATACAATCTATTATAAAGTCGGGTACTAATGTGAAAAATTCCCAGGGTTTACATTTCCAATACTATCTCGAATTGCTAGACAAATATTGGCTGTACCTGCTTCAACTGTGGCAGTTGAGTAAGCATTCAGCATTGCTGGGCAGTAGCTGAATGAGCATAGGTCCTGGTATGGTCCCGCAATAGTTGAGGCACTAGCTTGCAACCATGATTGGACTCATGCAGAACAACGACAACAAGACTTGAAGGACTACTCAAGTGAGGAAGATGAATATTTCAGTGATTTCAACTCATCTGTGGGAAGCACAGCTACGACCTCTCCAGGGACTAGTCCAGGCCAATGAGCATTGAGTTTATATTTAATCGATTGATGTTATTCTACCATGGGTGTTGATGTTGTAGTTAGGGTCAATGAACTGTGACTCTAGTTAGTTATTTGTTGTTGTAATAGTTAGTGTGTTCATGTTGTTGTAGAGGTAATATGTAATGTCTGGCGCAATAAAATTTACTCGTCATCGTTTAGTTAATCAATTACTATGTGTTTCGTAATTGTGTTTATTATTTACTAATCATTATATTGTATTTGAAAAAATTTTAAATGTTTACTTTGGGTATAAATAAGTTATAATTATTTTTGTTGATTTTAGAGTTTTTTTTTTCATTTTGTTGAATAATTAAAATAAAAAAAAGGGTTCACGTGGAACCGGAACTGCCAGAACTGACGATTCCATGGAACCGTGAACCGCTCCGCCTCTGGCAGTTCCGGTTCGAGTCGGTTCGGACTCGAACCATGCCGATGTCTAATCTCATGGGTCTTTGACCAATTTAGACCCGACTTCCCTGATCTGGTTTCGAAACCGCGAATAAGCAGGGTTCGGACAATGCAGGGTTCGGAAGATCTCTACTTTCAAATTCCAGCAAATGTCTCTCCATCATTCACCCATCTTGAAATTTACTTAAACACCCTCATGCCGATTTTACAAAGACCCAATTAATTTTGGCCAAGAATATCGGTTTGATCCCTTGGGTCCCGAAAATGGGACAACCGTATACGATTATCGAGTCTAGTACGCATATGTGAAGAATAATTTTTAAAAATTACCTAATTTGATATCATCCCCGGATCGAGCTCGTATGTTTTCCAGCCCCCACTAATAATCCATTTACTTAAGAAAAATAGTTATTCATTTTTTTTATTTTACATAAAATTATCATTACGATATTTATTTAAGAAAATAATAATTCATGAGTTATTATTACATAAAATAATAATTAGCAATTTACATCTCTAAGCACATAAATTGCTATTCGATTATTTATTTTCAATCTTTGTCATCAATTCCCTTAAAAATATCACATATATAAATATTATTTCTCTATAATATAGATAACTACATCATAAATATTTTACTTGACCTTGTTTTAATTTTTTTATGCCAAATGGATGCTATAATTTGTTATAACTCTATTGTATTTTTATTAAATTTGAATTTATTTATTTCCTTATTCAATACCCCAAAGTGAACCAGACTTTTTTTTTTATTCATAGAATAATCACCTTAACTTCAATTGAAACTCAATTTAAAGTCAGGATAAACTTAAAATAATTATTTTTCATTATTTTAATAACAAGCTAGTTGGACCTATTTGGAAAAAAAGAATTCAATAAAAGCAGTCCCATTCACTGGAAAGCTCAAATTCTATAAAACCGTTTGTGTACTCCAGCTCCAAAATTAGCTTTTAATTTAGAAAATTTATTTTCGATCTCATTCTCTGTTTTATTGTTTTTATCTCTTTTAATTTTTTTTTTATTTTTTTTCTTGTTTCTCCTATATATCAGCTTTTCAGTATAAGGAAATAAAATTTTAATGAAAATTAAAAAAATTCCATAAAATCCAATTATAATTGTAGTGACTCGTCTATTCAGGAAACGAGTTCTTATGTTAGACCTATATATTTAGGAAGTAGTTCAAATAGCTATAATGAACTCATCTTTTAAATATATAGGTTTAGGGTATATTTGTTTCATTATATTTGATCATTTTAGCATCTTATTTTTATTTTTTTCAAACAGACATTTATCAATAAATGAAAAACTTATAATTTTACTTGTAAACAGACCAAATAAATATGATGCAAATATGATATAAATAAGTTACAAATACATATCTGATATTGATACCTACAATACGGATAAAAATCAAACAATCCAAAAAGACACTTAGTAAAATATGAACTCATCTATTCAGGAAAAAAGTTTAACTTGCCTATTTTTAGAACTATTTTTAATTTTATGGCATTTTTAAAATTTTTTTATTAAATCATTACTTTTTTCCTCTTAATCCTCAAATTTTCCCCTTTTTTTCATTTTTATATTTCAAACTAGATGGATTAACCAACAGCTAAGTAGATTGTCCATAACGAGTCATGGTTGTCTATAGAGGCAAAGCCTATGATATTGGCCGATGAAATAGGGCCATGATCTCTCCGGTGCACAAAAATGCTTGGAGACGCAAGTTAACACTAAGAAGACACATAGGTTGTGCTGTTGTTGTTAGAGAACCAATTATCAGGGTATGATTTGACTTACATGGTCGATGCTTAAAGTGGTAGCTCTTTGGCATTCCAAGGATTTTGCAAACCTAAGTTTTTATTCTAACTAAAACAACGATCTTGAAGAAATGATTATCAAAGATCCCATATATTATATGTAAGCAACACCTGTAAAGAAGAAATTAGCTATATCAAAGTAGTAGGCTAAGTCCGATACTTCAAGGGTTATATCCTTGCCCCTTCTATTGCATGTTCTAAATTTCATGTTTCTATTCAACTTAAGTTCCAAATGATGATCCAAGATCTGTTATAATAAATGTGAGCAACACATGTAGAGAATAAGTTAGCTGCATTAGAGTGGTAGGTTAAGCTCAATGCTTAAAGTGGTAACTCCTTGGCATTTCTAGCATGTTCTAAACTTTAGTTTTGTATTTAACTTAAGTTCAATCTTTCACAAATGATTATCAAAGATCCAATAAAGATAAGTAAGCTAAGCTTGATTTTAGTTTAAGTTTGACTCCACGAATTAGTGATTAGGTTCAAGAGTTTATTCTATATCATAAAATGATTTAGAAAGATTTGACTTGATGAGCTTGGAATAAGATTGTTGTTTCGGTTCATGTACTCTCCGTCTCTCTAAAACAGATTCCTGTACTCAGCAAAAAGTATACAAACCTTAAGCCCATGATAAGCTCATCAGTATTTCCATAGAATGAGTAACTTTTTTTTTTTTTTCATTGACTATCAAGACAATCTAAAGGAAATCATGGAGTTCAAGAGTTAGAAGTATCTAGCAATATCTTCTCATTTCACACATTTTACAAATCAAACACACAATATATATAAGGTTTGAATAAGGGGCATTGTTACTATTCTTTTACTCTTAACTTTTCTAAGACATATTTGTGTACTTAACAAGAAGAATATAAGCTTTAAGCTCATGATGAGATCGTAAGTTAATCATAGAATGAGCATGCTTAGTTTTTTTCCATTAATTGATTACCAAAATAATGTGAAGGAAATCATCAAGTTCAAAGAGTTATGAATATTCAATAATTTTTAAAGATTAGGGAACATTATGAGGTTGTAAAACTTCTAAAATTTAAGATTGAGCAAGGCTTAAATAAATTATAAGTTAATTATGCTCAAAAGTAGTAGAATTGATTTCTAATAATTGTCCACTTGTCACTTGTACATCACTAAAATTCTTTGTTTATCCTCTCAACCACTATTCTCTAAATTATCCTTCTAAGTTTCTTCTTGATGCCTTCTTATCACTTATAATGCAAGACTCATGTACGTACAAACATCAACAAAATCCTCCATGCAAATAGCATTTAAAAGTGGAACATAGAGCTAAACACAAGTGTGGGTCGAGTTAGATGATGAACCAACTCAATCCAAAGCTAACAGTTCAAACCCATGACCCATCCATATAGGTCTTGTCCCATTGATAGACCCAATGGGTCCACGAGTTTTAACCGAGTCACTGACTTAGACTCGTGGACCTGTACGGGTCAACTAAATTTTTTTGAAAAAAAGAAAAAGAAAGAGGGAAAGAAAAAATTGGAAAAAAAAAAACAAAAAGGTGTTAAAAAAGAAAACAAATGTTTGAACTATTTTCATGTGAATAGTGAAAATTTTAATTATTTCTTAACAATGTAGACTTGTTTTTGTCCTTCTGGGCATAATTTGTGTCTAAATATTATGTAATCTCACTGTCACACCCCACAAGGTACCCTAAAATTATGATGTGTCATGTATCAAACCAAAGCCATAGACATGGTATTCAACCGCCTAAGGCTTCCAGAAAGATACATGGACATCATACTTGCAGAATACTCAGTGGTCTGGACAGTTATATAGGACCAAAAGTTGTTTAGAATAAGAAAAATGGATACATATAACATATAAACAAGAATTACAAATCATGGAACTTACATTAAGTTGCAACTATTACATCATAAACTTTATTTAAACTATAATTCTCAAAACTTCCTTACGAATAACTTCAAATCTCTCTTCATACAATAATTGTTCTTCATATATCTTTCGATCCTGAAATCAAACATTTCAGAAGAATGTGAGCTCAACTAACCCAGTCAGTTACTAGATCTTAAAATATTTCAAGCAATACAAATAAGTTTGATTATCAAACATATGCAATACTACACAATGTCGATAACCGAAACCGAAACCCAAACCAATGGAGATTTACGTTCTGTCTTAGGGAATGAAGGACTAACTCAAGCCATTCACAGCCAATAGAACTATGAACTAAGGATGGAGGTGCTTTCCCATTTTAGAGCATCCAGCTCATAGCCAACTCGGCATTAAATCATTTCATATAATAAACATAACCTTTAACTGCCCTTTAGATATAACTAAGGAGGGGCAATTTCAATTTGAAATACATTTTATTGAAAAATAACCTCCAAATTCTCCTCAGACATGGCTAAGGAGGGAGGATTTTCTGTAAAACTCGTTTTATCAAACATAACATCTACTTCTCCTTAGAAAAACAAAGGAGTGAGGACTTTACCTTGAACTCATTTTGTGCATTAATTAAAACATTTTTACAGTCAGTATACCATCTACTTCCCTTAGAACCATAGAGCTTCCCTAAAGTCGACTCCAACACAGGCGACATCTTTTGGTTCCTGCTTAGTTCTCATGAAGCCAACAACAATATAGTAGCACTAACCAGATTCACTGGACTCTCAAATGCGCTTCTACAAAATCAAAATATTAATATGTAACGTGAATACCATGCTAATGTAAGGTATGCTATGGAACAACACGTGTTTAGTTTATTTGATGGTCGATTAAGGTTTATGTCACATTATTTGGTGACCAATCAATCTTTAAACAATCCACATAAACACATTCATTAATGAATACAATTCAAGCAACTTTAACTTTTGTTATTAAAGTTTTTCAATCACTATGCAGCATGCATTGTACCCATCGCCTTACACAATCAATTATTGTTATAATTTAGTCTTATGCTACTATATTACAACCACAATCAATGCAATAAGATCAAAGTCACTCACTGATATCAAAGCTAAAGAGTAAAAATCTTGTAGTAAATCCAAATATTGATTCATATTTATTTTTCCTATGAAATAAAATAAGAATTACTCATAATTTCATGTTCTATTAATCTATACTTAACTTCTTTATTAACTTAGTTTTCACTAAGTCTATTAACTTAAATTGTTTTTAAAACAATTTCATTGGTTTAACCTTATTTACTAGTTATCAGTCTAAATTTTACATCAAACATGCACTAGCACTTATGTTTAAGACTATATGCAAACATACATATATCTATCAAAACACATTCAACAATAAAATATATCATACTCACATGCTTAGTGCTTCTTATAAACATATGCATCATACTCATATTCATATTCATGTTCATCAACTCATTTTGTAGAAACTTATATTTAAAACAACTCATTTCCTTTAATATCTAAGGACTAATAAACTATAATTACATCTAAGTCATTTACAAGTTAATTTATATTAATTTAACTTAGCCAAGTTGGTTAGACTTAGTTATTTAACTTATTTTAGCTTCATTTTAATTCACTAGAGTTCATTAAGTACATTTGAACATGGATTTATTAGTTAAGCCTATTCTAACTTTAACTTAATCAAATCGATTAAAGCTAATCATTTACTTTATTTACTAAGCCGTATTCAAGTATATCATTAAATCATTCTCATATGCCTTATAGAATCCTAATTAGCCTATTTCATTTTAGTTTATTAAGTTTCATTCACTTAAATGTTTAATACCTCTAGTAGATCTAATTAGTAATTAATCCAGTTAAATCAATTAAGTCATTTTTATTTAAACAATACTAACATATCAAATTATCTAATATTTATCTCTTTCTTCTTCTTCTTTTTTAAGGCAGAATAGTGTGCCCTACCTACTGCACGGCTGTGTAGAAGGCCGTGCACACTAGGAGACATGACCAGAGGCTGCTACGACCTTGGAAATGCCCTCGTTTGGGCATGCACTAGCATAAGCAAGGCCTGTGCTGCCTCTGTAACCGCTGTTGTGACTTTCCTTCTCCTCTTTTACATCTTAAACATATTTTTAACATATCCTATATCAACTACAACACCATACAAGCAACATACAACATATAATCACAACTTTTAATACTTTTAATCCCACCTCACTTCATCAAAATACATCTAACTATACAGTCAAATCTCAAATTCACATATACATAATCTACTTAGGTTTTCAACTTCAATGCACAAATCTTCCTTTACCATAAATTTTATCACAAACTCAACTTCTCCCTAGCTCTAATTCATCATATACATGAACAAATAATCATCAAATAAAGAAAAAGGAAAAAGTTACTTATTTTAAGGAAAACTTAACCATCGAAACTCCATTCCACTACTTTTTTTAGTTGATAATACTCCTCCATGCTTGTTCTACACTTCCATCTTGTTTCTAACTTCCATTTCTCTTTTAGTCTACTCCTAAACTTGAAATTATGGAAAGGAAATTGAGAAAATAAAGAAAATGAAGAGAGGAAGAAGAGAGGGAGGAGAGAACCGATGGACACAAGGAAAAGAGAGAAAGGAAGAAAAAATTTAGGTAGATCACAAAAGTCAACAAAGTATAAGGCAAAATAAAAAGATTAAAAGATTTTTAAGGGTAAAGGATTGGTATTTAAACTTGTCAGACTTTTTTCTTAAGCATAAAAAATAAGTAGGACATGATTTTAGAACTTATAGCATAATAATTATTAACTAGAAACGAAAATCTAGTTTTGGAATTTAACTTTGTAACAACTTGATGTTTAGTTTGAATTTGGGATTAAAACTAATATTTTTAAATAAGCACGGTTTAGGAAATGGAATTTAGACTAAAGCTCAAAGGTTTGGGACTTTGCAAAATACTTAAATCACATATTTAGATTTTTTGAGGAATAAAATTGGGGTAAAAGAAGTCTAAATAAATAGTTGAAAAAGATTAAGTGATTTGATTCGTTGAAAAACATTATTATGACAAATATATAATTTATAAGAACATTTAAAGTCTTAAATTTCAATTTAAATCTATTTACTAATTTATATCAAATTATCTAGTCATGTTATATAATTTACTTTAATTAACATAAGGTTATCTAAACCAAGTTAGTTATTTAATTTGGATTTGGAAATTTAGATTATAAAACTAATACTTTTAAACAATAAATCAATTTCCAAAATTTATAGATATTTAGAAAATAAGTTTTTGTTTCAAATCAATAAGCAGAGTCTTCTACAAATTTTGTTTGGTAATTGAGCTTTAAGAGTTGGGTTTTAATTAGAAATCGAAAGGAAAGAATTCAAGTTGAAAATTTATTAAGATGGTGAGGAAATTTGATTTGTTGACAAAGATAAGTAAAGAATATAGACAAATAGAGAGGAATAGGATTTTTAAATTAAAGAATTTAATTCATAAAATAAGTAATGGAAACAATTGGATAAATGGAAGAAGGATATTTATAATCTCAAGTTTAAGAAATTCATTTATTAATTTTTTATGTTTATCTACCTGATTATACTCTATTGTTTAATTTACTTAATTTAATTGCAATCATCTAAATCCAATTTTCTAAATTAATTTCAAATTCAATAAAATAAATAATCAATTATTTATCATTCTCTATTAACATTAACATATATATTTAAGTTCAAACATTAAAGTCTCTAGAATATTTCTATGAAGGGTTTGCTTGGTTCATAGTTTTCAGGTTGTTTTAATATTTTATTTTTATCGTTTTCAAAAAAAATTGTTTCTTAAAATCAAATATGGATGAAAAATATACATTTTTATTTATAAACAGATCAAACAAATCAAATACAAATAAGATACATATGCAAATCAGGTACATATTACATATAAATGAAAGTCAAATAATGCAAATAAAAATAATTACTTTTAATATGACTTTAACTTTTTTTTCTATAGAAGTGGATTAGCTGGTCAATGTATTTAACTCACAGGCTAACCCAGTTTAGCTTACAAATTCTATAAGTCGGGTAAAATTGACCCGTTGTTAAACAAATTACAAAAAAAAAAAAATAGCCCTATCTTATTTTTAAAACAGATTAAATAGATCAGCAAGCAAGGCCTGTTTCCACAGCTCCTCGTACAGCTTTCAAGTGTTATCTTCTTAGCATGTATTAAACTTCTAATTTTTGTCCGGTTTTACAAGTGACAAATGGTGGGTTCGACTTTTGTGTAATTTTTTGGAAGGCCATACTTCACAAGATCAGTATAATTTCCTGAGGCGAAGGATATTCATTTATCTTGTCTGACTTTTCTTAATTCGGAATATTCCACCTAAACTTCTACTATTAACTGTATAGCAGCTAAAAAGTTATAGCCACTTATCCTTCAAAGCACAAGCACCCTTATTTAATTCATTTTTCATGTTGCCTGATATATAAATAAATTGCAATCTCTCCATCTCCCCCATAATAAATTTAAAATAAAGTCATTTATCGATATCCTTACTTTAATCTTTTCCTTCAAATTTAGAATACCAAAATTAAACAAATCTGACTCCTAATTGCACCTGTCGACCTCATGTCTGATGTCTCTAGTAGTCACATGAAAGCAAATAAATACCTAATAAACAATGAATCCAGAAAGATATGGCAACTATGTCCCATTAGGGAAACATTAGGGAAATTAAAGAGACACATGAGATAGAGAAATATGATAAGGACAAGGATTTTGGGTAGCGTAAGGCCATGAAAAAAGAAACTCAATAGCCGGATAAGAACAAAGCAAAGCCAACCAATTGCATAGTCATTCATAGATGTGGAGGCTTCAGCTCTATATATGTTTTTGTTGTGTACCTGACAGTGAAACCAAATTAAAAAATGGAGGATTTGTTGCATAAATTCATGAATGTGTATATGTATCCACCAGTCTAGTCCGGTCTTCAGACAAGCACTTACCACCCATCATAGCAATGACTCAGCTTTATCCTAAGTTGTCTTGATAGAACATGCCTTGCAAGAAAAAAAAAAAAAAAGAATGTGGTTAGGAGATTTTGAGCTTTGAATTGAATAGAATAACTCCCCTTTATCTGTTGAGAAATGATAAAAGGTGATTTTGTATTTTGCTTTTTGTGGGGTTGTTTTTTTTTTTTTTTTTTTGACAGCTTACATTATTTAAGAAAATGATCAAAATCGTTATATAAATTTTGGATTTGTTTTTCAATTATTAAAATTTAAAGTTATTAAATATGGTGTCCAGTCAAGCCTTTTTACTTATCAAATATATTATCTCATCTATAATGGTACTTTTCCACCCATGATTGCATTTTTTTTTTTGGGTCAATCCACCCCTGATTGTTTGTGATATCATCTTTTTAAAAATGATGGAGGCGTAGATTTGATAGGTAAAATGTCAATTAGATGTATAACATTTAATTTGAAACTACAAATACACAATTTAATTAAAAAAAAATTGATTCAATGTGCTGATAACTTCAAATTTATGTATAAATTCTAAAAAAGATACACAAAATTCAAATAGTGACTATGACATTATTCTAATAAATTTCTGATGATGTCCTACGATATTTGGAATAATTATGAGAATGGTTAAAATAATACGATAAACAACATAAAACAAGCTTTTTCAAATATTGTATTATATTTTTGCGACAGATCCCAATACAGACGACGGATTTTAAACCTATTAAAACAAAGGAGAGGAAGTAAAGCATTTACATCAATTAATTTAACTTTACCCTTCTTTGAAAATGATAAAAAACGAAAAATATATATATTTCACCCTTATTTTGATTTAATTAACTATTAATACTTCTTGATACATAGTAATCTATTTGTAACCTATAAAAAATTATATAAATTTCCGCAGCACTTACCTTTTTTTTCTTCCAATACATATTAAAATTTTTTAAAAGAATTAAATCTGATTATATATTGAATTATTATTATTATTATTTGTACCATTAAATTACAGCAACTTTAACTACATCAACCATGCATTCATCTTCCTATTTTCTTTTTTATTTTTCTTTAATTTTGTGCAAACTACTGTTGTAATATTTATATAAATAATTTTATAAATATTCTTTTTCTGCATGTACATGACTGATGTATCAACTTGTGAATTGTAGCCCTAAATTATTAGGATATCGTGCAGGGCAAATAATTATCAAGATGACGAAGTTACTAGATCCGTAGACCAGTGAAAGAAAATTTTTAAAAATGTGCAAAGTGGGCCAAGCTTGTCTTCTTGCCTGCAAAAACACTAGATAATGAGTGGCAATTCCGTAAATAACGACTAAAACGTGGTCCATTCTCGTCAGTGTTCAATCTGAATATACAAGGTGCAGCAGGTAGGGACTTAAGGGCAAACTGGAAAAAGGGTGGGAAAAAAGAATCAAGTTGTGCAATTTGGACGTGCCACGTGGATAAAGCTTGAGAAGTTTTACCGGTAACCGGAGCTTCCCTTTTTCGTTTTTTACCGCTTTTCAGATTCGATGTGTACTCTTAACTCTCCAAATGTTAGTAGAGCTTGTGAAGAGGCGGAGCGACTGCTTAGCTATGGTTATTTACTGGCGTCTCAAATCTGTGGTCTCACTTCTTACTTGAAAGTACATTTTTGCCCTTCTTACCTTATAGGAAAAAATATATATATAATGATCACAAGGGCACATGGATGTAGGTACTTATTTATCTTGCTTGAAAGAATACCATAAAGTTATAAAGTTATTGGTGAGAAGTTATTATTTTCCTTATCCAAATTTTTATACTTTTGCAATAACGTGTAAGTGTTTTGATTTAAATATCTAGTGTTATCTTCGTTTTGCAAAATGCAGATGCTAACAGATTAAAATCCTCTATATATATATATATATATATATCTTTCGGTTAGGTTTTGATACTACCAAATAGAAAGAATAAAATTTTAAAACTTATCTAGTATTGAAAGGGAAATTACTTTAATACCATACTTATTTTGTAAATAAAATATGATACAATATTTATCTTGTTCTGGATATCAAAAGATTGTGAATAGAACACGTATTTCTTATCAGTGACCATATACGTTAAATAAATTTCAAAAGTTGATATGTTAAGAATGGGCTAAAGTATGCAAAAGCTTCTTAGAAAGTATTACAATAGCAAGCATATTCCCAAAAGAAAAAAAAAAAAAAAAAAAGAAAAGAAGGGAACATGGCACTCCTTGCTAAATGACATAATGTTGTGGGACACCTTTCATCAGCATAACTAATTAATTATATACGTAAGTTCAATTTTACCCGCAACTCCAACAGGTTTATGGCAATATTTTTGTATTCAAGATATCTATGTCATTTCAGCACCAGCATAATTGACCCAAAATGATTAAAGAAAGTTTAAGTGGAATATCATCGAATAGATGTTACGACATGTAGTGAAAAAATACATATATAGGCCAAATCTTATAAATTAGCAACTACACAAAAGAAACAAAAGAAAAGAGATCAATAATAATATCTCAACCCAGATTTCTCCAGAAGGAGTGAAAAAATCATGGGTGAAAGGCGTTTAAGTTTATTTGTAAATTAAGAGAGACATAAAGAAATATGTACCTTTTTATCTTTGGATTGAATATGACAATCTCCCTTTAAAAGATCAAACAAAACCTACTCACTCAAGCCCCACAAACATTAAAGAGATAACTAATTTCATTCAAGGAATCACAAGATCTAATCCCACACTTGCCAAACTATCATGGATTCTCAGGGGATTTAGCTTGACAATAAAGTGAATTTTAAGTATATCTATAACTGCCAAATGAAATAGGGGACAAGCCAATATAACGGGTGATCCCACAATAAGAAACAAGACAATATTGGAAACAGCCAAAAGCCCCATAGCTACTCACTAGTCGGTCATTTATACTCCTTTGGTTAACTAACCACTGATATCTTTTGGTTGTTCATCATCATCGGCAACCTTTTGTTAGACATTGACATCCTTACAAACATCCTTCCTCTTATCTCAAACTCACATCAAACATTCATCTTATGAAGGGGGTTCATGTTGTTGTAAGAACTTTTGACATGAAATAGTGAAGAAATACTTGTGCCTATTTTATTTGTTCATCAATTCTAATAAACATTAGTTTTTTATTTTCTTTTTCCGAACCAATCATATATCTATACAAATGAAGAAGAGCAAATATGAACATGCTTCGACTAATATCAGTTGGACTCATTGGAAAAGAGTCGTGGTCTAGTATTGCAGTTTGGATTTGGAATAATAATAATAATAATAACAGAGCACAAATACTACTATTGAAGGAGGAATTGTACGGTCTTATTAGAAGGATTGTTGCTCCATTATATTTCCATTAAAATTCGCATTATAGTAATTTTTTATAACTATCAAACCAATTAAATAATGAATTAAACGATTCCACTCAATCTACCAATGGTGGTACGATATGTCCCTAACTTTTTGCACTGCGTTTAAGGGAGGAATGACATCTTTAGGATGGACCTAGGGCTGCTAACTCACAGCTACTCTAGTATGGGTTGTTTTATGTAAGCCTCGAATCAATTATTTTAGATTAAGTTTAAAATGAAACTTATTTAGTTAAATGAATTAAATCTAAGTTTTTATTTAAGTTTGTCAGAATGAGCTTGTTGAGAGCTTGAAAAATATTTTTTTTGTAATATTATTTTATTATATATGATTATTTATATTAATATAGAAGTACAATTAAATATTACTATAATATTATATATAAGCATCTATACTAATATAAAATTATATATATTACTTTTTCTATAATTGTTCAATTTTTTAAGAGAATAAGGAAATGTTTGAAAAGAAACAGACTAGACACAAATCTAGTATAAATGATAAATAAATAATTTTACTTATAGATATATTAAATAAATCAAATACAAATCAAATATAGATAAGATATAAATATAGATCAGATAAAAATGAAAAAAAAGAAAAAAGACTATCCAAACTGACCCTAATATAATCTCAAAGGACACCTGAAAATTGAATGTCAAAAGAAATCTTTATAAAGAAAGAAAGAATGGAGGGGAAGGAAAAGGGCGATGAAGAATTAATTGTCAAATAGTCATAACCTGTCAAGTTTTTCCAATGTCTATGTCCATAAGTGTTGAGGTCTAGTGTAGATTGCAGAATAAGCTGTACGTTTTATTTAATTTATTACCATTATTAATTGGACCAATTATTCACAATTAAACAAATAATTGTCTATGCTAGTGGAAGAATCATTGTAGTTAGGATTGTAACTTTTTCTTTAATGTCCTTGTCTGGTACATTATTCGGTGAGGCTCCAAATTCCAAGTAAAAGTATTGTTAGGGTTGCTTATGGTATTATCATAATCCTTTTGAACGTGCTAAGATTTTGTGCAAAAGTAGCTTTCAACTGTTATAAAAATTAGTGGTCAAATTGATTGGGAGTTACTAATTCCTTAAGCGCGTACTCCCCAAGAAAAGTTCCATATGCAAGCATTGAGGACAAATATTTATATGTTCTTAATCAACTTCTTTTCATTTTGCCAATAAGATATTGCTGAATATGATTTCAACACTTTATGATTTCATTTTGAAAATTTTGATGTCGGAAAAGCTCTCCGCGTAAAATACGTAACGAAAGACGTTCAAAATTTTAGTTTTTTCTTCTTCTTTTTTATGGGTATTATAATAGGAAAAAAAGATTCAAACCTGTCATTTTTAACTTGAGAGTTGAGAGATGATGCCACTAAACTATAAGATTATTTTTTATTTTATTTGTTTTGCTTTTGTTTTTCATTTTTTGCCTTCTTATTTTATGTCATTAATTTACTATCTATCAATTGTAAATCTTATCAACTTAATACCTGCTCCAGTTAACCCTTGTAGTTGTAGATATGTGGTTGAATTTTTGACTTTGGATTTGGCTTGACGCCCACACTTAGTTTTGCTACGTAAAATAATCACGACCCAAAATTAAGATATGACAATTCCGCCACGATGCACCTTGCCGTAACGGAACTTGCAAAAAGAATTATAAAAAAAAATATACTCTAGAAAAATTTGTTATCATAAAATTACAAGTGGCAACTTTTAGGAAAATAGCAGATAGTAAAATTGATTTCTCAAAGCAAGTTCAAAATTACATTTATTACGGCTAATTTCCAATAAAAAAAAAGAATCCCAAGTAATAAGTGAGATTTCAAATTTGCTTTTACAAATGGCATTCAAATTTGAAATCTCATATGTGATTAACTACCTGCGATTTTCAAAAATATCTACTATCTATAAATTGCAATTTAAACATGTGACTTTCTTTTTATAAGATCAAACATTCAATTTTTGCAACAGTATTTATGTCATTATTTTTATACGATGGTATTTGTATAATTACTTTTATGTGAATGCTATTTGCATAAAAGTTTTCATAACATATTGGTAAATAAAAAATTATATCCTTTGCGCTTATACAAAAACTTAAAAATACCTATAGTTTCCGAAAATAATATATATACATATATATACACAAAATATTTTTCAGGAGAGTAATACAAGATAAAGCCTCCACAGGCAATCCACAAACGATAGTTTTGCTCAACTCGGCGGTGCACTAGGCAAACCAACCTACATAATCTGACTGTCAAAAATGGAATACATTGACCCACCTTCTGGCATCTAGACTTGATGTCTGGGTAGTCAAAGCCACTAATACTATCCCCGTCCTACTCCCATAATACAAATCCTATATCCCATGTTATCACAGAAATCTTGGCCATTAACTACAACTAAATCTAAAGAGCATGAATTCACAGCGGGTGAGCCAAAGAGTAATAAAAAAAAATATTCACAAGTGTTAATAAATACTTGGTACATAGATTTTGAAATGGTAAATTTAATATACAATTAAATTTTTTGTTTGCTACTTTTTCTATCATTTTGCTCTTGTTTCAAAGGTAGAAAAGACAATATATTAATGATAGACCACGTTAAAGGAAATGGTTAAAATTTAATGATAAATTATTATTTTTTATATCTAAAAACACAACAAATGATGTGCTATTTCCTATGAACTCTTTAGCCATAGGTGACCACACACGTTCGCATATACGTCACAAGGACCGCATACCCGGAACACTTCAAAACTGAATTACCATTACGCTATTAATGAAAGTGCCCAGAACCTCAAAACTAATATGATCTTCTTTATAATACAATCACTTTGAATCAGAAGCGGATTTAAGGGTGGCCAACAAGGCCCCGGCCCCGAGACCCAGGAAAAATTAATTTTTAAAAGTTTTTTTTAAAAAAAATTATATGGTATATGTATATTATAAAGATAAATATATGACATAAAACTAAGTTTAGTGTAGCGGTTAAGCATTTACTTTTATATCCACGAAATTATGAGTTTAAATCCTAAGAAAGTACTTGTTTTACTTTTTCTCAATATGCATTTATTACACTGGTCCCTTACATTAACTACTCTCTCTCTCTATATATATATGTGTGTGTATGTTTCTTTTTAACTTTTTCTTTAGCAATAACTAATAATATTAAATTCTTTCATCATAAAATTATCAAACTAAATAAATTCTTATTAATAACTATTTTATGTTCAAAGTATACCATAAGGTAATAATTATTATTATCCATATTACAATGAAATATTATTGCACAATAATCATATAATTTGATTTAGTGACTTTTTTTCTTTAATGTTATTTAAATGTATATGAATTATTAAATAACTATCCTATCTACGTATATTTTATTATCTATTTGTGATAAAAGCAATTACATTTCACATTAATTATATAATTTGATTTAATAACATTATTTTCTTTTTCTACATGTGATACTAGGAAAATTAACACAAAGTATTTAAATATCCTACTTAGATAAATTTTATGATTTATTTTTATTAAATGCAAAATTTATACAAATATTGATTCTATATTTTTTATTAATAATTAATTTTCAAGTGACATATATTATCCCTTATGAAATGCACTAAATATTCTTAATTATTGTTTGAATGATTTTTTTCATGAAGTTTTTAAAAATATCACATTAAAATCATTACAAAATTCTCATAAATATATAGAATGTAATATAATTGTAATAGTGAGTGAATATTAATAAATAATTTTAAAATTAACTTAATTATGATCCAGCTCCTCCAGTCATATAATCCTGTGTTCGCTTCTGCTTTAAAAGGTTTTATTCAGAAAAGTATATGTGTATTTACTAAATATAAGTTATGCAATATCAAATGTACTAGAAAGTTAGGAAAATATGCTATTGAATTGTTTTGCACCAAGCTTACGAGAAAGATTCGCAGGTAGACATGGGCACTAAGTTAACCTGGCTTGAGACTGTCAGGTTAACTTGATCTGAAACTGCTAGGTTGTGAGTCAGTGTTAGCATGATCCAGAGCTGACCCTATTGTACACGGGCCAAGGTAAGCTAGTTAGGTAATCTTGATGGGGCAAGGGTTGGGTTACAGCCCATCAACCCATATTATTTTACACATTTCTTTTTGTTTTTTTTATTTTCAATTGTGAACCACTAGACCTGACAAGTTGGCAGGTCAATGGTGTTGAACCGCCCATAACTTGGCTACCCATAGGGTCGTCTAATAGGTCTTCACCCATACAGATGGGCGGGGTCATGATCTCAGCCCATCGATATTGGCTCGGGCTAGGTTACGTGTCCGACCCAACTTGTGCCTAAGTTTATTCCTAGAGTCTTAATAGCACTAAGTGTAAGTGCCATACGCAATTATTAATTTGGCTCTTTTCTACAATTACTTTATATGTGAGGTAGTTCTATTTTCACATGGCCATTTACATGGAGATTGCATGAAAATGGTGCTTGAAAAGAGTGGTTCGATTCTTAGCCAGAAATACAACCAACGATAATTGATAAAAAGAAGAAAATGACCATCACATTTTAAGGTATGTTTGAATTGCTTAATTTTCATCTAATCTGCATCTATATCTAATTATATCTTATTTGTACACGATCTATTTGATCTGTTTATGATTAGAAATATTTTTTTTCATAAGTAATAGTTTTTTACAAACAATCTATTTAAAAATGATAAAAATCAAATGTGTCAAAATAATCTAAAAACAACAAACCGAACAAACCCTAAATATAACAATAAAACACTATAGGAAAATTAAACTAAAAACCAAATTGTTGGAAAACTATGGCACTTAATTGAAAATCTAATTTGGACTAAATAAATGATAACAGTAAAAAAGTTTAAGAAAAATAATATAGAGATCCATTCATATAAAAGAGAGATCTTTTTAAAAAATCAATGTTAATATATCCATTATAATATATTCATACATTTTATGCATCTATTTCGTACACATTACTTATTTTAGGTTTTTCTATGGTTCATCAATGGGTTATCCAACCCTTAATTAATTAATTTATTTATTTATTTTTACATTAGTTGTATTCATATACCAAAAGTAATGAATAATTCTATACATTTATTTTAGGGATAAACTTTGGCTAAGTGGACAATTAGATACTTAAACTTTCAAGAATACTAATTCCATAGCTAGCTAGACTTTTTGTGCTCCTTTTCACTATCTCATTCAATCATTACCTGACATGGTCCCTTACTTCAAGAGACATTAAAAGAGTGAGGTAGTGAAAAGGGGTACAAAAAATTTGACTAAGTATGAAATTTGCCTTTTTTGAAAATTTAGGTACTTAATTGTTCACTTGGCCAAAGTTCAAATACCAAAAAAGGCTTTTTCCCTTTATTTTATTTTCTTATTTTATTTACCTACTGCCTTTAAAGTGTAGTAACATAAGAAAAGAAATGAATAAACCATATATTTTAATACCTATGTTTTACTATCATTATACTCTCTCTCTTTCTCTCTCTCTCTATATATATATCTTTTATGTTATTAAGTTAAAACTTTTTATAAGATTTCATATCATATATTACGTACAATTTGTTAAAATGTAGAGAAAATGAATTGCTTGTAATGAATAAGGATATACAAATGCTATATTAAGTATTTGAGCTTACTTAGTTCTTCAATTAACTATAAAAAAATTTACTAATATTAATCTATTGCACTTTCGAGATTATTATAGCACCAGAACTTTTTTGGTGATTAATTGTAAAAATGGATAAAATTCAAAGTACTTAATTATAAAGATGGATAAATTTTCTATATGAAAATTATACATTTCAATTTAATGTAATTAGTATCATGCTATTTGTAAAAGGAGAACAAATGCCATATTATCAAAACAAGTTAAGAGATTTACACAAATCATCTAACTATTGAAATAAATATATAGTAAGTGATATAGTAAATATTTCAGTGGTGCGATCACAGTGAAGTATGAATACAAGCAAATAAATGATTGATATGACTGATCTTGTTATAACCTAAGTTCTATTTGAAAATAGTTCAATCACTTTTAAATTTAAACTACTAGAGCAGTTTACGTTAAACCTAACAGTTTATTATTTTATTTGGATGAGACAAAACTATTAATCAAATTGTTAGCAATGTCTTGGAACAAGAAATTTGCATATTTATAACTTTAGAACTTAAATGAAATCAATTTGATGCACCTAAATCGTCAAGCAAATAGTTTTAAGTAATAATTGTTTGGACATATCATTGTTGTGGTATAGTTTAAATACAAAGTGGTTCAGATCAATTTGAAGTGCAACATGTTCCTTTCTTTTTATGTGGGTCCCCTCAACAAGCCTGAACCACTTGGAAGAGTTCGAACCACTTAGCAAAGGATTAATTATTCAATAATGTGAAATGTGTCCAAAGGTCTAGATCTCTTGGCCACAAAATGCTCTGAAGGAAGGAACCACGACAATAAGTCTAGACCACTTGACCACGGAATGCTCCAAAGATGCAAAGCACTTAAAAAAGTCTGAATTAGTTGTAAGTAGTCTAGACTCTTTATTTTTTTACCAGCCATGAGAGAGCATTAAATGCAAGATCTTCATGGAGAGATTTATGCCAACATCCATGATTTTGGAGACCCATTTATTGGAGCTTGTGGGTAGGCTTTTTAAGGTTTTCAACAGCTTTCATTTGCTATCCAATAAAAGTCTAAAATGTGTATACTACTTATCTCCTTATACATCATTGTACCTCAAAGTTGTAATTAAAAGAGGGTAGTACTTAGTTTCTCATTTTGCAACTTATTGTAGAAAGTACTACGCTTACTAATTGAAACACTTATTTTAGCTCATTTGAGCATTAATTGTATGAGTCATTTGTGTTTGTGAAGTCTTGATTAGATGCATAGCTGACTATGGAGACTAGGGGGTGGATCAAACTCCATGTTAAACTCTAGGCTTAATCTTCTTATCCCTACTCTCTTTTAATTTTAGCATGTTATTATATTTGTTATCATAATCCTTTAATCACTTGGTGCATCTCAATTTGTTAACAAAGTTGCAAATTAGGGTAAAATTTCATTAATACTCAATTCGCCCTCTCCCTCTCTTGAGCATTTTCCTAGTATGCTTAGCTAATTTTCAATTCATTGAGTAAAAATCAAGTTTCATGATATTTAGGTTGAGTAGCTTATGAGTTTAATTGATTTTGAGTTATATTTAAATGTTATCAACTTTGAGACAAGTTTGGATATTAAATGCAAACCTATAGACTTGGCAATGAGACCCAATAATAATATATTAATATGTAAAATTCTTGGGATTCTAAAAACAAGTTTGGGTCTCGATTGATAATGAATTACGAATCAAGAATAAATTTTTAATAGAGCTTTGTGTATTGACTATAAAGAGCTAAGAACTAAAAGCATAAAGAACTAGACTCATTATCCTTAAGAAGCTAAAAATCTTAATATAATTGAACTCCATAATAACGTAATCTTGTTAAAACTTATCAACTTGAATCCTTATAGATATGAATTTAAATTTTTACTTTGGATTTTGCTCATCCCCCACACTTAGTTTTGCTATATAATATATCACAATCCAAAATTAAGATATGACAACTCTCCCACGGTGCACCTATATAAAAACTTAGAAGATACCAAAAACTATCCGCAAATATATATGTGCATATGTATGACTATAAATTCTTTCCAAGAAAGTACACTAATGCGAGATAAAGCCTCCACAGGCAATGCACAAACAATAGGTACACCAGGCAAACCAACCTACTTGATCTGACATATGACTGATAAAAAATACAATACATTGACGATTGACCCACCATCTGGCATATAGATGTCAGGGAAGTCAAAGCCCCTTGATATCCCAGGTTATCACAATAATCTTACTCATTTGCAGCATCTAAGGGCATGTTTGTTTTGTTATTTTGATATGTATAGACTTTTTTTTAATTTTTTAATAAATTATTTATTAAAAAATAAATATAGATAAAAAAAATTAACAGTTCTCATGAAAAGAACAAATAAAATAAATATAGATAAAATATAAATACAAATCGAATATATTTATACATATCATTTCAATAAAGATACAGATATAGATAAAGATAAATTTAAAAAACATTGTATTCACAGCAGGTGAGCTGAAGTGTTTAGTATGATGGTTACGTTAAACACATGCGCATAATAAACATGAAAAGTGTTCACAAGTGTCCATAAATTTTAGAGAAAATATCTAATTTAGTGTTTGAGTTATGTATGAAAATTTAATTTGATATATAAATTTAAAAATAATCACTTTAATATCCAATCAAATTTTTTATTTACTATTTTTATTATCTCATTGGCATTATTTACTCTTATTTCGGACATAAAAAAGAAAAAGACAGTGTATTCGTGATAGATGAGTTAGGAGGTGTTGTTAATCTTCTTTAACTAAGTATCTCTGGATTTAAAAAGAAAATGGTTTAAAAATTATGATTTATTCATTTTAAAAGGTCATATTCATATAAATATGTGCGTATTTACGAAATATAAGTTATGCAACATCAAATGTACCTGAAAGTTAGGAATATATATGTTATTGAATTGTTTTGCACCAAGCTTACTAGAAAAATTCCCAGTGGTCTTAGTAGCAGTAAGTGCTAGTGCTCTATGCTATTATTACTTCAGCTCCTTTCTACAATTATTGCATATGTGAGCTAGGTTTATTTTCACATGGCCCTTTACATGGACATAGTATGAAAATGGTGCCTGATAAAGCAAAGTAGTTCTATGAAAAAAAAAAAAAAAAAAAGAAAGTGGTTCGATTTTAGCTAGAAATACAACAAACAGTAATTGACGAAAAGAAGAAAATGACCATCACATTAAGTATAACGATATAGCACTACAAGCAAAATAAACTTAAAAATAAGCTGTTGGAAAAGTATGGCATTTAATTGAAAATCTTAAAAAGTTAGGACTAAATAAATGATAATACTAACAAGGTGTAACAACAAAAATATAGAGATCATTTATCTTGTTTTTTTTTTTTTGTCATTATAACGGAAGAGAGGGGATTCGAACCTGGACCTTTTCACTGGAGAAACCAGAAAGATGCACTAGGTTATAATGTTTGACAAAAAAAAATGTCTTGTTAAAAAAATTAACATTAATATCCATTCTAATATATTTATACATTTATGCATCTATTCAGCACAACCTTTTTTTTTTTGGGGTTTTTTTATGGGTCATTGATGGGATTATCCGATCCATAATTTATTATTATTATTATTATTATTATTATTATTATTATGTTACATTAGCTGTATTCGTATACCAAAAGCAACAAATAATTCCATTCATCTATTTTACTTATCTTATCTTAGTTTCCTAGTCACATAAGAAAAGAAATAAATAAACCATATAACTTAATATCCATGTTTTACGATGATTATACTATATATATATATATATATATATCTTTTATGTTATTACGTTAAAACTTTTTATAAGATTTCATATCATATATTCGGTACAGTTTAATAAAATATAGAGAAAATAAATTATTTATAAAAATAATAAAATGCATAAGGATATATAAATGCTATATTTAGTATTTGAGCTTAGTTAGTTCTGCAATTAGCTATAAAATATTTAAAAATATTAATCAATTACACTTTGGAGATTATTTACAGTATCGAAACTAATTTTTAGGTTATGAATTGTAAAAACCGATAAAATTTAAGTTAGTTAATTATAAAGATGGATAAATTTTACACAACAAATTTATACCTTTAATTTTAGGTAATTAATATAATACCATTTATAAAAGAAAACAAATATCACATTTTTTAAACAGACTAAGTTATTTATGTATATCAATAAAAATTTGTACGGCTTTGTTGATAGGATAAGTAAAATCAAATATCTAATTATTAAAATAAATATATACTAAATTGTATATTAACCATTTTTATAATAAATAAGATATAAATACGAAGCATGCTGATGCCGTAATGCGTTTTCTCTCAACTATATTTTCACACTGACTTCGTAGGGGAAACGTGATGATGATAACGACCTTATGAATTTACAAGTCGGCATTCCCAGAGAGAGGACACTAGGAAGCCAGCCTGAAACCGCCAATTTCAATAAGCAAATGAAAGTCCGCGTGTATGACGCAATCAGCTAGGGGCACCCCCCAGCGGCGATGGGCCCCGCCCCTCATATTTGGAAAATTTTTAATGTTTTAAAGTTTTTTTTAATTGATATTATATATATATATTTATTATAAAGAGCAAATGATAATAATTTTGTTTTTTATTTATAAGATCATGAGTTCAAATCTTATGAATGAATTTTTCATTTTTTTCAACATGCATTTATTACTTTCTTTTTTTTTCTCTTTCTCTCCTTCTTTTTAACTCTTTTCTTTCACAATTACTAATATAATTAAATTTATTTATCAATAAATTATATTTAATCAAATAAATTTTTGTAAGCAACTATTTTTATTTGTAGTACACCATAAATAATAATTATATTGTTCATATTATAAATGTTTTGATTTTATTGCATAAAGTATTATTTTAAAATAACTAATGAGATTAAATTAATTTTTAATTAAATTATATTTAACTAAATAAATTCTTGTAAACAACTCTTTTTTATCTATAGTACACTGAAATAATAATTACATTATTCATATTATAAATGTTTTGATAATGTCGCGCAAAGCATTTTAAATAACACTAGTTTTGCCATGTATTAACTCTATTTTTGTATGATTAATGTTCAAAAATATATATAATACAAATGTACTAAACACCCTTAGTTATTTCTTGAATGATTTTTTCATTACTTATCAATTTAAAATATACGACAGTGAAATCATTAATGAAATTATTATAGATACATAAGATGCAATATAATTGTAATAGTAAGCAAATACATATAGTTCTAATATTAACTTAATTAACATCCCCTTTTAATCGTATCATTCTGCGTCTGCCCCTACAGTGTATGATATTTCAAAAACTAATAAGTAATAACCAAAACATAACTTTGAGAATTTTATTGTATATTTGGTAAATGAGAAAGACACTGCAATGCGATTGGAATTCCAAAAACAAAGATGTAATGAATAAAATTATTCGTAAATTATTCAGCCAACCTATTTAGATTATCTATTTTTCATTTGTACGTGCATTTGTATCAAATTCGTATCTAGTCTATACGATCTGTTTATGAGTAAGCATGTCTATTTATCTTCTGTATTTATTTCTTGACAAAACATTTGATTCAAACAGACACCAAATTGATGCCAAACCAACGGCATACCAACAAATTAAACACCCATTTAACCTAAGTTTGATTTGAAAATAGTTTAATTGACTTTAAGATTGAGCTTGAATATTAAATGTAAACCCATAAACTTGCCACCAGATCAAACAATAAAATATTGATATGCAAAATTCCCTAAATTCTAAAAACAAGTTTGGAACTTAATTGATATAATGAATTACAAATCAAGAATAATTTTTTTAACGGAGCTTTGAGTATTGGTAATAAAGAGCTAAGAACCAAAAGTATACAAACCTTCGCTCTTTAACTTTAAATAGCCAAGAATCTTAATATAATCAAACTCCATAATAACATAATAATGCTAAAGCTAAAAAAAACAAAAATAGTAATATCTCTAAAATTAATTGAATAAGATAGTGCTTATAATGTTAATCAAGGTCTATTTATAGCTCAACTCTTAACTCTTACTCTAGAAAGGGAAAGTAAATATTTCTACTAACTAATAAAATAGAGAAAACCTACTTGGGATGTTACATGACTAAGGATATGACAAAGTATACACTCAAAAACTCAAAAAAAAAAAGATAGCAAAAATCAAACAAAAGTAAGTGCTTGTGAACACAAATTTAGAGAACATGTAGAGGTAGCCAAAAATGACTAATCGACCACATCCTATCAATCAGTGGTGGTTGATTGCTTTTGGCCAGTTGCCCCTAGCCAATCAATCTTCAACCGGTGCAGTTCTTCTAAGATGGGTTGGCCTCTCCATGTCGCCTTAGGTTGACATCTGTTTCTAGTCAGCCTGTTCTCAGCTATATCTTAATTGATTCATTATTTGATATAGAGAATTGTTCTTCGAAACAAATTGAAATGAAGTTGATCATCTTAAAAAAAAATAGTTTCGGTTTCTTACATGTTCTTCAATCCACTTTTAGCTTATTCAATAAGTTTAGCACAAAATGCTTTAAATCTTCTTAGCCTTAGATTGCATGATAGGTTGTAGGGTATCACTAATAATTCATTAGTTCTTTGGGTGATGGTCCTTTAGTAGTATCAATATTATCTTAATTTCTTTATATATATATATATATATAAATTGAATTTAAACAAACTTAATCGAGTTAAATTCGAATTTGTTTAGTGCCATTTTAAACAAAACTAAATTTTTGAGTTGGCTTTATGCTCAAGTTCAATATTATAACGTCTCAACTTGACTCATTTACAACTCTAACTTTATGATTATTTCCTTTTTCATATTTCAAAACATTTTTAAAAGTTGAAATGATAACATCTTGAAATCCATAATTTTATGAGAATTTGGTCTCACTTTAAGAGGGTGAAATCAATTTCATTCCACCCCATTATTCAAAATTTATAAGAATAAACTTTCAATCTATAATTTATTTCTACAGTTGCAATCAGGTTGCATCAAAACCCAAAAAATAAAAAAAGGAAAAAGAAAAGGAATGGGCATTTATGTTGAGGTCTCTTGACCCCATTCCCTTTCGTCATCTTTTGATAGCTCATTATCATGCTAGACCACCCCACTTGGCTCGTTATAATTTTGCTTCTCTATAAAAAAGTTATCTATTGGGGGAAATCTATAATTTGTTTCACCCATGATTTAATAGCACATTTAATACGTAGAACAAACCCATAATAAAATGGTGATTTCATATTTAATTTTTTTCATGTTTGGATATGTTTTAGAAAGTTAAATCACAGTTCCTTAGATTCAACTATTTTTATTTTAAGAGATAATTCAATGTAGAATTGATTCCATTCTACCCTTATTATTAGATATTTGTTAATATATGGTGTATATTTGTTTCATCACGGATCAAGTGCATTTTTTTTACAAATTCTACTATGATACATGAACGAAATTAACAATTCCATGGACGATTCCAAATATAATAATAAATTTATCATTTGGTTCTTGATTCTATTTTTTTTTTTTTTTTTGTAAATCAATGCCACTTTAGATTATCCCTCAAAACTAAACGCGATAAAAAGCATTAATACAATCAAATCAATGATTTTGTGAACTATTTCAAGCATAAACATGGATTTATTATTACCATGAATCCGTTTCACTTATTTTTAATCCATCTTTGTTCCGAGATGTTCCTAAATATTAAATTATGACATTAATTTCCTTGTACTGAGGAAAAGGTTCGTGTGTCTTTTTTTTTTTCTTCCCTAAATCAATGAAGCAATTGGTAATAATATTGAAAAATAATTTCATGCTTTCCAACTTAATGAATGAATTAGGGCTAATCCATCTATAATGTGAATAGTTAAAATACAAAATATTCATATAATATGAAGTTAAATGTATTATTTTATTATTTAGAAAAGAATTTTAAGCTATATATTTATGTAAAAGCATTTTGAAATTGAAATTATGATTCATAGTAACTATTACATGATAAATTTATTTATTTTATTTTTCCTGGGAAAAAAAAGAAATTAGTTTGATAATTTTATACATTATATTAAATTTTCACTTTCACCATTAAATATTGTATCAAAGGAGGCTGCCTAGTTGATTCATCCATAAAGTTTATTAGCATTTTTGGTGTAAACTAAACTTAAGAAACGGATGTAGAAACAAGGGTCAAACTTATTATGTTATAAATATAAATTTAATATACATATATTTTATTTATAATATTATATTAATAAGCTTTATTCAGAGTATTGGGGAATTAGAAAAATAATATGGTCCATTCGCAAAATTTTGTATTTATTCTACCATTCTTAAATGCAGTGTCCTATTTGGTCAAAATAAAAATTTTATGGTAGTAGGTAGTAGGTGAAGCCAAGTTCTCTTCTTCCTCCGTCCCATGTATTATAAATATTTGGATGTTACTAAAATTTCGTATTAGCAAACTAAGATGGCATGCTAACTAGTATATCATTTCTAATCTTCTTCTTCTTTTCCCAATAACTATCATATAATATAACTTGAAAAAAAAAAAATTTATCTTATTTTACGTGAACTTTTTTAGTCTATTGTCTTATGTAAGCATCTTATTATATTTGAAATTGGTTATTTAGATACTTTATCTTACTTTATGTTGTATCAGCAAAAAATAATATAATTAAAGGTTAAATTATACTAGATGGTTTTAAAATTTAGGGTTAAGTTCATTTGAAGTTACAATATTTAAAAAAAGTGGGCCAAATGAGATCCACATTGATGCTTATGACACTTGTCTATGGTAACCTCAATTGACCTACTTTCGTAAATGTTATAACCTCGAATAAACTACTTGAAACGTTACAATCTAAAATGAATTTACTCCAAAATATTGTTACGTTACAGAGTAATTTACTTTATAATTAAAATTGCAATCCCTCTAGTCAAAATGTCTTGGAAAATTCTACGATTCCATCATTAATTTTAACAGAATCGGTGCCGTTAATTATCCAACTACCCACATCATACCTAACTTAATATTTTAATTATTATATTATTTTAATGGTGAGATGGTTAACTTGATGGTCAACTGTAAAAGCTTTGAAGTATCTTTAAAATAATATCAAATTTGTTACTCAAACTTTGAATGCAATTTAATTTTTCACACGAATTTGATATTTAATCTAATTTTCACTTTTTTAAAGTACTACTTTAACAATGATATACTCTTTAACCAATGGCTGTTTACCACATTTTATATGAGCATAATATTTAATAACTTTAAACTTAATGCACAAAGGGGGAAAAAATACAGTTTGGGCGGTGATTATGACATTATCCTGATGAACCTTTTTCAACTTTTTAATTAAAATAATTTCTTCATTAGTATGCAATAATTCAATTTATTCCTATCACTCTTTATGTACAGTTTCATGGAGGTCAATAATGAAAGGTATAAACATATATTGCTAGGTTTCTTTACTACGATAAATACAATTGAGTTTATATTCATTACAATGGTTAATAATTCAAGGTAAATTCTCTTCTATATTTCACATATACTACATTTATATATATATATATATAGGAGTATCACAGAAATAATTAAAATGATTGTATAAATTACAATAATTAGATCAAAATCTTGGGTTGGGAAGAAACCCACAGAAAAAGTATAATTGGCTTTTTTCAAAGGTAAACTGATATAGAAGTGAAAGAAAATGCATAATAAAAAATCAAGGCATCCTATTTCTGGTCTTTGACAAAGACTATGCTTTAATTTATAGGTATCCCATCCTTTCAATGGTCATACTTATGAATTGAAGTGTTTTGTTGATTGTTATAAGTAAATATATTTTATGGGAAAAAAATGAATAACCTTTTTAATTTGATCTTTATATATGTGTGTGTATTGAATTTTTAAACGTTATAAATCATCCTTTCCAAATTTGATAAATTGATAAATAATTTAAAAGCCAAAAACAATCAAACTAAGCTTTGACCTTAGTACAAAAATACCCATCAATATCTAATTATATATAATACTTTCTATTTTTATTAAACTAAACAATTACGTGCTATTTACATCACTGATTTATCAAAATTTATAAGATATTTGTAATATTTTAAAATTTAAACATATCCATACTAAAGTTAAATATAATTTCTATGAAACTTATAATTGAGCTGGTAAACCTAGACGGCTCCATCAAAAATCCATTTGACAATGAAAGAAAACTAGCACTGGCACCAGTGTTTAAATCAAGAGAAGCCAATGGTATTTTAGTAAAAGCACCTCTGAATCATCTCATCCAAAACCAGATTTCCAAAATACTCCCCAACTCCTTTTTCAGCATATATTGCTCCCTCTCTCTCTCCTCTCTCCCCCATCTCAAAACACAACACACAAAACAAAACAGAGACTTTTTCAAACCAACACTCCCCACAGAAACAAACCTAAGACTGAATCACAAGGGAAAAAGAGCCAGAAATTTTTCAAACCTTAATTCTGTTTTTATCCCCTTTTTATTTTTTAATGTCTGTAAATGCATCATAAAAAATCTGAACTTCATCAGATCAGGAAACAAGAAACAACTGCAACCTCTTCCGGTTACAACCAACAGCACCAAATACCACTTCCTTACATCCAACCAAACCCTAGCCATAACCCTAACATCCAACAGCAGCATCATATCCAAACCCAACAACACACTCATCTCAGAATCCAGATCCCTTCACTTAAAGATCCTAACTTTGAGCATGAGCCCATCTCTAGAAACCCATCAACACCTCAAAAACCAATCTTGTCAACACCCCACAAGAGGACTCTGATGACACAATCTCCAGAACACCACCCTTTTGCTCAGAATTCAACCAAATACAATCACCACCAGCAAAATCTCAGAAAACCCAACTTTTTTTTCCTCTGTTCAAACTTAGTATCAGTCCCATTTTTGACTAAATCGCTGGCTTCCAGAGTTTGTTGCCATGTATGCCGGGCACGCATATATGGCGTACATTTGAGATTCATAGTACTATTAATCTTGCCTACTTTATACTTCTTTGCATCAAACACCCATCTTTCGTTTATGCTTGAATTCGTTTGTGTAGTAGCTTTTTCAATTGCTTTGTTAACATCACTTAATTTAGCTTTACCTAGACTTCCTTCAATAAAGCTGTTTCTTTCACGTTCATTGCCTTCAAAGTTCACTTCTTTAGCTTGTGGTAATGCAAAATCTCATAATCCTCCTCCACCACCTGTTGTTTGGTCAATTGGGTCTAAGCCGAAAACCGAAAAGAAGCTGAATTCGGGTTTTGGGGTGCAGGTTTATAGCAATGGAGATGTTTATGAGGGTGAGTTTCATAGAGGGAAGTGTTCAGGAAGTGGGGTTTATTACTACTATAGGAGTGGGAGGTATGAGGGTGATTGGATAGATGGGAAGTATGACGGATATGGGGTCGAGACATGGGCGAAAGGAAGTCGGTATCGAGGGCAGTATATGCAAGGTTTGAGGCATGGAGTTGGGGTGTATAAGTTCTATAATGGGGATGTATATGCTGGGGAATGGTCTAATGGGCAGAGTCATGGTTGTGGAGTGCATACTTGTGAGGATGGGAGTAAGTACGTTGGCGAATTCAAGTGGGGTGTCAAGCATGGTCTTGGTCACTACCATTTTAGGTAAGACTCTGATTAGTTGCAAGGACTGTGTTTCCCTATTCGGTTTGTCAGGCTATGCCTTTTATCTGCTGCCTCAGATTGCCTATCTCAATGTTGTCCTATCTAATTACATTAGGACACCTAAGAACTAAAATTGATATGTAGTTGTGTTCGGCTTATCTAATTTGCATGGTGTCCATGTGGTTGATTAAAATACCATTGAGATGGAAAGTTTGGGACAGTGAGTATTTGTTCGCACCTTGGTTACTTTGTGATTTTTTGCAATAATGCATTATCAGTTTCTGTAAAAGCTGTCCTTCCAAATATGGCATATTAGGTTCAGATTTCAGAAATCCTTTGCAGTTTGCTATTTGTTCACTTGTGATTGGGAATTACATTTCGGGATTGTGTGTTTTCGGTATTGGTGTCAACTGTTATGTTATGAAATTTGGGTTTCCCAACTTACTTTTATATGCATAAGGAATTTGTTTTGGTTTCTTCCACTGGATATATCATATGTGTGCACGTACCTTGCTGTTCTCTTGGGTGAAGAAAACAAGCTCTTTGGTAACTTCAGGGATTTCTTTTTTTAATGAGAATGCCATTTGCACATCTTTTGCCACATCTTTGTCATGCTGACAATGCTTTATTTCTTAAGGATACTGTAAAATAGCAGTAATTATTTAATGTAGTATGCATGTAGTTTTCCCATCTTGATTACTAGGTTATCCATTTTAGTGTTGCATCGTACACCATAGATGTTATGGTAAATGTACAGACTTTCCTTTTGGAAATTTACTTGAACAGGTATCTTTTTCTAAGTAACTAGGTTTGAGTTTTTTTTTTTTTTTAAACCACGAGTGATAGGCTTGGTGGCATAGATGTTCTCATGATAATGTCCCTAGTGATGTTATTGGCACATCATCTAAAAAAACTTAGTCTAGAACCAGATGCTGTGACATGCATATTTGCAGATAAAACCATTTAGTTCAAATGGCTATGGTTGATGATTTGGTATATATTGTATATGCACAACCTTGGGTGTCCGTTGAAATTTTTATTTATGGCATTGAAATAGAAAATTCTGCAACTTATTTTCTGAAATTGAAGTAACAGACAGTTTGCCATAACTATATTTCAAACCTTTGGGTCTGAAGTTTTATTGAACATTTAGTGAAGATTTTTTTATTCTTTTCCCCCAAAGAAACTCAAAATATGGAAGCTTATCAATGAACAGTTTAATAATTATATTAGTTTTGCTTGCAATCCAAAGTTTTGTTTGCAATCAGTGGAGACTTGATGCCCATATCCATGTTTCTTTATCGAACTCAACTTTTATTGTGTACGGCAGGAATGGAGATACATATGCAGGAGAGTATTTTGCTGATAAGATGCATGGATTTGGAGTTTACCAGTTTGGAAATGGCCATCGGTATGAAGGGGCCTGGCATGAGGGAAGAAGGCAGGGTTTCGGTATGTATACTTTTAGAAATGGGGAGAGACAATGTGGTCATTGGCAAAATGGAATTAGATGTTCCTAGTCCTCGAAGTGTTGATGCTGGATCTCCCACTGCTGTTATCCACTCCAAAGTTCTTACGGCAGTTCAGGTAATCTTACTCATAGTGTCAGGATATTCTCTGTTTCATTGGCTGTGGTTATCGTACTTTTCTGGAAAATTGCTCCATAAGATAGTCTGATTTGACTAATCATTAGCAGTCCAACAATAATAAATATAATTATAATGTATTGGTTTATGCACATATTGCATATATAAGCATAATATAGTTGGAATTCTAGAGGTGGAATTGATCATTAAATACCATCTTGTTGTTCATGTGAATTCAGAGTTTATTGGTGGTCAACTTATTAAGTATTCTGTGAAATGGATGTATGAGTTTTATCATTACACAAAAGTAAAAGGGATGTGGATTGCCACAATGATTGGGGATATTGGCAACAAGTAACCAAAATCTGATTGATACTTTCTGCTGAAAATCTGTGTCCTTGATGGACTTTTTGTATATCCCTTGCAAAGAACATTGTATATAATGGTGAAAAAAACTCCATAACAAGCTGAGAAACAGAGACTGTAGTCGATTGTGACCTCCTTTTCCTGCGAAGGAATTTTTTAGGTTCAATTGTAGAATAGAAAAGATTGACACATCTCAATCACGTCAATATATATAGATGGCATTTTGATAGGTTTGTCTCCCTACAGGAAGCACGAAGGGCTGCTGAGAGAGCATCTGAAGTGGGAAAAATAGACGATAGAGTCAATAAAGTTATAGCAGCTGCTAATAAGTCTGCAAATGCAGCACGTGTTGCAGCAGTTAAAGCGGTTCAAGATAGAATGTTCCAAAATACCTCCGGTGGTGACTTACCTATGGCGTTCGTCTGATCTTAAAACAACTGCTTCAGGTCAGTTTATGGCTTCTACCACCATTACAATCGTTTGTGAAGCAACCATCCATCCGCTGCCTCTTGAAGAATGCGCAAAATGAGTTATTTTTACCAGCTTAATTTTGCCGTTCGCATGAGTATTCGGTTGTAATCTATTTAGAGTTCTGTGTTAATGAAGAGAAGATATATGCTGAAAACCGTGAGGAGTATTCCTGGAACCACATTTGGTCATTTAGTTAACATGACCAATTGAGGAGCAGGGGGCAAATTCCTCCATTTTCATTGTTGTAATTTTGGTTGGCATGGGTAATATGTAAATAGGTTGTGTGGAACAAAGGTCCTAATGAGACCTTTTTTTCTCTGCATTATCAATGTTCATCTTTTTCAAATGCAAATCATATGGGAATTTTCAGCCTAAGGCTCCGTCTCATCTTTTTATGGTCTCTTTATGGTCTATTTGATATCATATTTTTATTATTTTCAAAGAGATTTACGTTAAGAAACATATACAGATATTTTACTTATAAATAGATAAGATATAGATTAGATGCAGATACAGATCAAGTATAAATAAGATATAAACGAAAATTAAACAATTCAAACTAATCTTAAGTCGTTGTATCAATTATCTAACTATTAAAATAAAGAAACCGTTCAAACCATTGAACAGCAGATAAACCCAATTTGTAAATCCATTGGCTGCTTTTAAGACTCCTTGTATCTGCTAACTTTTGCACATATAAATATCCCTTGGTGTGAGCCGTTCACCTAGATTCTGCACCATGCAGCAAGTTGAGCTATACTCGAGCCTAGTCTGCCAGGTTCATGACTTTGTTTTCTTCCAGCATTTCAAGGGTGCTACGGTTGGTCGTCCCTACAAGGTCACAGTATGGGACCATAGACCATTCGTAAGTGATTTATTGATCATCAATTAGCGCATTTGCCAGATTTTATACCAGGTTTAAGTACTTTTGCATTTTAGCTAGTAAATAAAAAAATGGGTAAATTTAAAGCACTGAATAATTAGTGCAGATAATAATTAGGTGGTAGAACAAAAGGAAAAATAAAAAGTTAATGAAGTAAGTATATATTGGTGAGGACCAAATGGAATCATTAGGAATCAAATTTCTTTTTCAGACTGCAATCGCAAAAATGTTTTTAATTTGAGAGAGGGAATGGAACGGAATTCGTAATTTCGTTCTTGCATAGTAACCGTTTAAAAAAGAAATTACACAAATACAATTTGTATAGAATTAATTACTAATATAATATCAATATCTTATATGCTCTACATGCGATATATAGTTTTTCGCTGGTATTGTACTTCGAATGTTCGATGCACATACAACAGCAAATTATCAAATAAATTAGAAATCCACGCTAAATAAGGCAAATAACTAGGAGCATCAATTAGATCACCTCCTCATATGCAGAAGGTTCGTTTCTTTGCTCACTTCCTTGAGCAGCTCCGCCCCGAAGCAGACAAAAAACAATTCGAACGGCAGATGTGTGTCGTCGATGACAACGACGACATTGATGCTGTTAAGGTATCTGAGTTCGAGGCCGCTGATTATGAGACAACGACAATCACATTAGTAAATAATACTATTAATGGAGCCACGACCACTCAAGGGATGATGATAATGACGGTGATAACAAGAGAGTTTTTCGGTTTCAGCGTTTGTGCTTCATTGTTGCACTCACGTGTCCTGATAGGAATAATAGGTGTATCGCTCACCAAAATGCGGTATACCTATTTTTAAAGCTTTGGATGACTAGCATCGTTATTTTGCAAGTCGGATATGCAATATTAGTACAAATACTTATATCTCATTGTTAACATGTGATATAGAGGTGTTAATTTAGTAATTCTTTTTTTACAATTTGTATTCTTATAATTTTTTTTTGGCAAGAACGGTAGATATGTATTTCAAACTCTTTTAAAGTTATCAAATCAATTTTAATTTCTTCAAAAGAGATAAGATTTAACATTAGTTTTGTGGACAAGAACCTTTTTCCTCCCCTTTTTGTTTTTTTTTTTTTTTTTTTTTTGGTTAAGAATTTTAACACATTTGTTATGTATTAAATTTCTCATAATTTGAATCTCATAAAACCACTAGCGAAGTTTCATATTTTTTTTGTCGTTCTTTCACTCAAAATATTGATTGCAATATATTTACAATAAACCAGAAAAATTATGACTTTTAATTACAAAGAGGAAAATGCATTTGAAATAGTTTTATTCAAACCCTTAATGAATCAAAATCAATTCACTTTTCAAAGTTTAAAATAAATTAAATTTAGATTGATTCAATTCAAACCATTTTTAAATACACCTAGCTCTAATTGATAGTAATATGTAAGAACAAAATCAAGCATTATATCATGATAGCATTGCATCTTAGCTAATAGCGATGAGGTGAGTCTACTTAGAACATGAGACAGAAAATAAGACTACAAAAGTTAAAATTGAAATGAGGAGATGAAAAAATATATATATTAGAGGTTGAAAGTGAAATGAGTAAATGTCTAACCGGAGAAATTGAAATGTTGACATGTTCTTTTTCTTTTTTTCCTTTTTCTTTTAATTATAACCGAGATGAGGGATTGGAATCTAGTCTATTTCAATTAATATAAACCCATGTCGATGCAGTGCAAGGCCATAGACAGATGTGGATAGGTTTAAAATTGAACATAGAAAAGACTTCTTTTTTATTTTTTAAATTGACAACACTTGAATTCGGATTCAATTGTTTCAAACCAACCACCGAATGGTAAAAGTTTGAAATCTTTACGAACTGAATCATAACCCAAATCAAATCAAATTATAAAGTGAGTGTACTTTGTGTATTGATCCAGTCCGGTCCCATTCTTCAGTCGGTTTGGTTCAATTTGGTTTAATTTGCAGAACCTTAAAATCGCTATCCAAGTCCCCATGAACAACACAATATTGCTCCTCCATTTGCATAACAAAAGGTTCACCAACACCAAGCCATCCACAAGATTGCATGCCCCTATTTTTCGTTTGCACCATTCTCATCCTTGTTTTGTATATATATTCATTTTTGTAAGAGCTTTATCTTTGTTTGTGATAAAGAGTACTGAATATAATTTTGGGACAGTGGCTTCCCTATCTTGTACAAGAAAAGGGTATGATCTTGAATCATGTCTCCCCATCTCAATTTCTGAGGCATTGTTAGAGCTGTATTTACATGGTTAATTATGGATAATCATTTTACTTGGGGTAAAAAAAAGAGAACGCATCGACTTGGTTATGCAAAGCAATAATAAGAAATTGGGCACATTTAACCTTTAACTCAAAACATGATTTTAACTACTACCACATGACAGTAGATTAGAAACCATAGGACCAGCACCACATGTTTAGAATTCAAACCCATCATTTTGCCCATAAATCGAAAGCCATATTGACTGCCTCATCCTTCCAGTCTGAATTCAACATAACTTGCTTGCAAGGCTATCAACGTCTAGGCATCCAATTAGTGCTTCTTGCACCAGACTATTGCATCCAAAACCAAGAGCTCATATTGGATAAAAGGCCATAAAAAAATCAAGATGAGCAAGGTAGGTTACCTCAATGTAAGTAGCATGACAAAAACCAATTTCATTAACTTTAGGCCAAGAGTAGTATGTCAACAACAAAATTAGGCAAAAGTTTGAAACTCCATAAATTCTAGATAGACTCATCAACTCTATAACAAAGCTCAAAAACTCTTAAAAAATGACTACAGCAATGAATTTAGCCTTCAGTTTGCTCCCGAAGCCTCCTGATTGTACTCCTCACTGTAACAGCACTGGCCGTGCTGTAAAATAAAAACAAACCAGTTAATCAGTGTGTATAAAGAATGCAGAAGCTTGAAAGCAAAAAAAAAATGTAGAAGCAAGGCTATCCATACTTCAAGGTGTACGCTCCTCCAGCTTTAACTTTACCGCAATCCTTGCAGCCCCAAATCCCAACAGCCTTTCTCTTCACTGCATACTGCATTAAATAAACAAACAGTTCAATAAATTGCCCAGGTAAACAGAGAGCCTGCCCACGATAAAGATGAATACAGAAATTGCTTACCTTTCCACAAAACTCGCAGAAATACTTGCTGTGTTGACTAACCTCCATCTTCTTAATCTGCTTTCGCAGACTGGCACCATACCGGGTTCCTACAGAAACACAAATCCAATCAAGGGGGAAGTAGAAGCACGATGTTTTAAATACAGGATAAACTAGTCCAACCAACCACAAAAACTTTACAAATTGCTGTTTCCCCTACATTGTACCACTACATGACCTTGCATCCCTACTAAGTTATATCAATACGGTCACTTTTTCATATGTTTGGTAGCTACACAGACCTGATAAGCTCTCTAACGAATGCAACCCCGACATACTAGAGGGAAGTCGATGTCATTTTTAGATTTTTATTTATTTTTTGGATTGCCGATAGAATTTATCCAATTTACCCCTACAATCAAGATCTTGAATTGCATTGCATAATCAACTTTAACAATCGTACCAGCCTCCTACACCACTTGCAAATCACACAGAAACTAACGACCCACCAAGTATTACTATGAAAGAATTATCCCACGTAAAGAAGGCCTTTGTCCTGATACATCCAAAAACTAAATTGACCCAAATGGATATTTAATACATGACAAACTACAAGAGCAATAATACTAATCTAAGCGATATTAGCAGTCCTAGTGCGTAAAATTAGACATGCGGGAACAAGCAAAAGTTGAATCCCAGACTGAAGCAGAAGTACTAAATACTCCATACAAGTACTAATACTAATCCTACCACAAAAGATTCAATTTTTCCCAATCAAAGAATTCAACAGAATCAACAAGAACATTGATTAATAGTTGTTTAAGGAACATACCATATTTCCCAACAATACCAACCTTCTTCGTTCTCTTGGCCTGTTAAACAACATGATGGAAAAAAAATAAGTAAGCAAGCATAAACCACATAAATTGCCATAACTCAAAATTCCCAGATGACCCAAAACTGAAAAACGTTCACAGCTTCACCCATTTCACTTGCTACAAACCCTAGCCTATAATTTTGTTCATCATTAACACATAATTGGTAACAAATCTTGATGCGCTTGAATATTTAATTGCTGTCGATACTAACATCACCAACGTACTTGTGCTTTTTCATGATAGAGAAGGAGAGGGAGAGAGAAAGGGGGAAGAAGGAAGAGGAAGTACCATTGCAGATGTGAACAGACGACGAGACGGCGAGACACAGACAGAAACATCAAGCCTTAGGTTTTTTTAGGCATTTATAAACCTAGAGACGGGGTTGTGGGCTTGGGTTTATGATACCGGGCTGTTTTAGGTTTGAGCCCATTTCCTACTTATTCATTATTTATATCGTTGAAAAAATTTATAGTTAGTTAAACATTGTCTTCTATTTCGTTTTTATATTTTTTTGGGAAAAGTAAATTAATATTTACAATTTTAAAAAAATTTACAAAGAGGTCACTACAATGAAAATAAATCCATTTTTAGGCAAGTTAATCTCGCCTCTTAAATAGACAAAATTAATATTTTTTTCAGCCTCGTTTGTTGAAAAGATGAGGTTAACCTTGTTTGTTTAACAGATGACTTTGACCAAAAGTATATAAACAAAGATGACTCTACGAGCACTGCGAACAAAAGCCTCCAACTCCAAAATTAACAGCCACCTTGTGTATGATAGGAAAAACCAAAAAGCCTAGGAACACGAAAATTAGATTCGGCAAGATACACATAGATTCGAGAAAAAAGGAGTTTAGTGGTGAAAACACTATGAACAAAAACCCCTAAAATGAAGGTTCAATAACACCATTGGTAGGTCACAAATATGGGAGCATAACTGATCATAATCAGAATTTTGGACATAGAAACTTTCATATCTCCATAAGATACCCTAGTAGTAATGATACATCATGTAACTAAGTGAGACCTCTAAGAAGTTATATAAGTACTATACAACTAACATGTCCTATGGCATAAGCAGATATAACAACATCAAATGTTGTTTAGAACAAGAAAGATATTGCATATATATAAACCATATATTAAATAACTTCTCAAAGATTAAAGAAAACTTAACATAAAAGCTTACAACTTTGCATTCATAGGCTTCCTTTAAGCCTATTAACAAAGAAATATATCAAATAAGACTCTCAAAAGCTTATACTATTATAAATATTAACTCTAAGTCTCTATTACATAGCAAGGTCTTCCTTGCTTAAAACGCAAATACATAGCTTCACTTTCCACATTGCACCTATACTCGATCTCATTCCAAGTCTTCTTGCTTCAATTCTTCAAAACAACAATGTAAATGAGCGTGAGCATAACAAGCTTAGTGAATGGCAAAATCTTAACACAGTTCATTAATATCAAACAAGTCTAGTTAACCATCATATGCAATGCATCAATCAAACATATGTAACAAACATGGTTTGGATGACTGGAATCCAAACTTATGGGGATTTATGCAAATTAAACTTATTAAAGTATGAACAAATTTGCTTATAGAATCCTTGCCAATAAGATCTCAAAATGCAAATTATGATTCCCATAACTTTAAACAAATAAAGATCAATGATAAATCGATTGTTACTGAAAAATTCAAAATCAATTTCCTTAAGTTTAATACTTACAAAAATAAGATTCTAATAATGATATAATGATTTTCAAATTATCCTTAATATTTTAAAACTATAAAACAACTAGAAAATTTACTATTATTAATAATTAGGATAAATATACCTATACAATAAAAGATAATATTCGATGATAAGAATCAATAATTCAAATAATCATAGTTGACCTTAAATTTCAATTACAATAAAAAAACAATTAATTTTTAGAACCTATTGTTAAAACGATGGTTTAAAGATAAACTATTAAATTATAAAATAAGCAAAAGATTAAAATTTGATCAATACTAAAGAATCTAGACCTTAATTAAATTTTGATTTATACTAGTATTTTAGTTAGAAATTTTTTAGTCTACAGAGAATAAAATCCTAATTTATCCAACTAACCTCGAGCATTTTTATAACTAGTAAAATGAACAGAGTAGTAAATATAAAAAAATATTCAACTTATGACCTAATAAAAATCTTAGAATAAAATGATAGTAATAAACTCAATTATAGGCTAAAAACCTGGATAGAAAAATTCTTTGACTGTAATAGATACCAAAGACAAGATTTCGTACCTTGAGCAAACAACTCAAGATATAATTAAAAATAGCTCTACATTTCAAAAACAATAAAAAATAACCCCTCTATAGATCGAATTGGCTATAAAACAATAACTAAAAGATGAACCGCTAGTGTTATAAATACACAATAAAAATAAAAACAGATCCGCAACTATTAACCTGGACTTCAAACCCTAATCGTGTAAGATGAAACCCTAAAAATAATTAATCATGTAAACTTTAAACTCAAAGATAATCTAGAAAATTTATAGAAGCTTAAACTAAATTTCTAGAGACATAACTCCTAGATAATTGATATAAATATACCTGTTTAACTTGATAAACTATCCTAAAACTAAGATAATTAATTAAACAATATGTAAAGACCCGATATGCTCAATTCTCAAATTAAGTACACCAAGTTCCCAACCACGTATAACTCTTACGAATTATGCGTAAGGTTGTCTTAAAATAAGTTGTTTATATTGAACATTGCTAAACCAATTTTAATCTAAGAAATCGTTTAGTTAGATTTTCAAATAACTGGATTTGGTAGCGGAAAATCAAATTTTATAAAATGACTTATAAACTTCTACTCTCTACAAAGCAAACCAGTTTTCTAAGAAACTAACTTAAAAAAACACTTTATGATTTACTCTTAAGGGTAGATAATTATTTAATAAATATTTGGGCATTAACAAGCCCTTAAAAGAAAATACAATATATAAATAAATCCAGTCTCTATAAAACAAAACAAAGAAAAAACAAAATACAAATACATATCGGTCCTATTACATTTCACTCATATCCCAAATCTTCAAATTCGCCCGATGCCCGAGACAAACATCATCACATCAACAACAACAACAATAATAAGAACAATAACTTCAACAGCCTCCACATCTGTCACGCCCCGAGGGTACTCTAGTAAAAGTAAACAAGTCTCACTTGAATACTATCACTAAATTACCTTCAGAGAATGACAGATTTCCAAAACAACAGGATCTTTTAGTTGCTTGATAAGAAATGATGAATAAATGTAAGAAATAAATTAGTGAATAACTGCTATCTTAATCATAGAATATTACATAACTATTACAAACCAGGTAGTCTTCCTGTAGTTCACAACTGATACATTAGCACTAACTAATCTATTCTAAGAAAACATAACCATTATTCTCAAGTATAACCATAGACTTCCAGCTTCTAAGCTCTTACCGGAGTCATACTCCTGGAAGTGATTAACTAGGGTCGTAGGGTAAACCTGAAAAGACTGTTGGAGTATGAGCGAAACCACAGCTCAGTGAATAACCAGACATATCATACATTACACAAGTTATTAGCAAATCATATATAATGTAAGCACTCAATCATATGCACAGATACAAGCTTGGATGATCTAGAATCCAAATAGGAAAAAGATTTACACCCCCTTTTTCAGGGTTGAAGAACCATTACTCCATGACCCACCTGCCTAGGAGAGACTAAGTTTACAGGAAAATCAACGATTCTTCATTTTAGGGTTATCACTTTAAATATAATCAATTAAACTGACCATTTCCTGTATACACCTAAGAAACTCCCTAAGTATTAATCATTTCAAAGTGATACTACGGGCGGCGTTCTTCATTACCACTTAGTTCCCGTAGAACCAATGGAACAAAGAAAACTTTGGAAGAACTAACACATTAGAACAACCAAGCGTTAATAGAGAATCAAAATATTAATACGTAGCAGGCTGTCATCTCTTTATATATGCAATAATGCAGTTCGTGCAATGCATGACCAGATTATTTATTAAATCAATAGTTCTTATTCAATTTCGTGGTGATCATACAATACACACAGTCATCATCATAATACTTCATAACATCAATCCATTGTATTATCACTTTTAAATGATAGATTAATAATCATACAATCAGATCACAACATATTTTCATCAAAACATTCTTTTGATTATCTTTATATTATATGTTCAACTATTTACAAGCACAAATAGTACAATATGACTGAATTACTGCACATACTGCTCAACTGACTCAATCGTAATAATCGGCTAGGAGATCTTCTAGCGTAAAAAAGTCACCTATTAAGATAAAGTATTCATCAATATATTATAAATTATATACCTAAATTCCTATACGTGGCTAGTGTCCTAAACTTGATATTTATTAAGCTTTGGTAGTGACTAATACTAGTGTTATGTTATTCTATACTGAACTCAATATAAAAATTATATTTATTTATTATTACTTAGTGTTGTTGTGTTTCTCCTATTTATCTCATGTAATTATTTTGTTGTTTTTAGAAGTCACATTACTCATAAATTTAGCTTATTTCAATTTCCATTCTTACCTATTTTATCTATTTAGAATAAATATTTGACTATTTATAACTTTTATTAACACTTAATATTTTTCCCTAATTCTAGGAATTTAAATTTATCAAATATTAATCAAAATATTCTAAATATTTGTGTTTGCTTATCTACTTAATAAATTCTATATTATCATATATATATATATATATATATAAAATCAGTAAAGCTTATTTTGTGTGTGTATATATATATATATATTCTGTTCATTTCAAAACAAGCTTTCGTAGAAGAAATATGGTGTACGCCGGCTCAAAGCCGCCGACTTTGAAACACAGGTGCCGGTGTTGATTTGTTTTGCATAAAAATTTATATTGGTTACACCGGCAACGTACGTCGGTATCTACGCCGCCGACGTAGAATCCCAGATATCCGGCCTTCGTTCATTTTTTCGTGAAAATAATTTTTACGTAGCTTCTATTCAGTGTAAATCGTCTCTACACCGCCGGCCTATCCTTGTAAGTCGCCGGCATTGAACGTTTACACTGCCGGCTTATAGACAGTGTTAGCACTGTTCATCATCTTCCTCGATGATCCAATTCATATTTGTTAAATTTTCCACGTTAAAAACATTCTTAAACCGTCCCTAAGTAATTCTATATCTTATATATAGACATGAAATAACTATTAACACTTCTACAAACATATAATCAGAGATTTCGATCTTAATGGAGTACAACTAGGGTTTTGGATTTTTACCTCAATTGAGCCAATCCGATGAAACTCGAAGCTTGTTTTTGTGTTGATTATGTTCCTATGATTATTAGAAGTTAGTTCTAATCCTTAGATTTAAAAGAAAACCATTTGAATTACACCAACTTACCTTTGAACTCGTTTTAAGTGGTTTTTCGTATTGTTTTCCTTTTGATTCGTACTTGGATGGCTCGAACTGTTTAATTTCTGTTTTTAGATTGTGTTGGCTGCTAATTAAGAGTAGTTTTTGTCTGTAACTTTCGTGAGTGTTTAAGGTTTGTTGGTTTCTTTATTAAGAGCTTTAAATGTGTATATATATAAAGAGAGAAGAAGAAGAAGAAGCTTGCAACTGCCATTTGGTCCGAATTTCCTCTTCATTTAGCTTCAATTGATATGTTGTTTCATGCCATTAATGAGAAGCTCACTTAGCAATATTTGATTGGTCATAAGGTTGATTTTGTTGACTTTTTGGGGTGCATTATTGCTCAATTTCGGCTCTCTTCTTCCTCCATGCTCTCTAAGCAACTTGCAGCCGAAAACTTCTCCAAATATATATATATATATTAGTTATTTATTTAACTTAGTTTTATGATAGTTTAACAAGTTATACGGTTACAAATTAGTTAATAATTAAGAGTTTTTGTACAAAAATATATTTATAGGGTTATACAAAATACTTAGATTATTGAACAATACAATTTTAAGTTGTATATATACGTGATTAATTACTTGTAGAATTTTATTTCCCGCGATTAAGGTTTCCTAAACTCATTAGGTCAATTTTTGTTTTAGGCTCTAATAGCTTAAGAAAATCCAAGTTAGAATAATGGCGTGATTCAATTATTTAATTGGAGTTTAGATCTTGAGTTATTCATCAGTTTACGTTTTCATTGTGTATTTATAATCCTAATGGTTTATCTTTAGGTTATCGTTTCTTATTTATAAGCGTAGTTAATTAACTACTTAATATCGCACTTGATATAGAGGCTAAACTATATATATATATATATATATATATATCTTTAGTTTTTAATACCTATCATGAAATCTTATTAATAGCTTTTAATACTATCTAGGAATCTTGAATTTAGGGTTTAGATTTAAGTATAGGCTTATTACTACACATTATTCTAATCTCACATCATTGTTGAGTTCAAAAGCAATCATTTAATCTCTATATTTATATTTTTTTATTTAAATCTATTTGTAGAACAAGTTTTAGATTTGAAATTTAGATTTTCTTTTAATCATATCTTGAATTATTCATTCAGGATACGAAATCTCATTTTTGGTATCAACTAGGGTTAAAGAAGTTCTTTATTCGATTTCTAAATCCTTTATCTAACTGAATTCTTAGTATTGATCTATTCTTAGACTTTGATTAGAGTCTAAGTCTATTAACTAGTTCATATATTCTACTTTTAGAGTCATGCACTAATGTAGAAAATTTCCGGGTTTACAACATCATCATCAAATCACATCCCATTACTCATCTTCATCATCAACAATAACAACTTCATCAACAACTTGTAAAAAGATAAACATAAACAGGAATGAGCCAGAGCTTAGTACACAGTAACACAATCACACACGGAGTGGCATGGAAGCTTAACTAAATGCAATGCATCAATCCACAAGTTATTATCTTTCCATTAAAATAAATAAATCAACAATGGAGCACTCACACTCCGGGATAAGCCAATGGAATCTGGGGCCTTGAGTAACAGTAGCTACTCAGGGGGTTGATATAAGCAGTCCGAATATCTATATCCCCTATATCTATTTCATAAAAATAATCTCATCTTGAGTTTGTAGCCGTTATGCAACTTTACTTAACTTAGTCCACAATATGAATCTAGTTCACTCGTTCCCATAAACGTTGAACTAAACCATGGTATTTCCTTCCAAGTTTAAGCAAATGTTATACAAGACTACAATCTCTATCGATTACCATTTAACGGTAAAAGAATCGCTATTGCATCATAGCGTACCATCGCATCATGGTAAATTCATCGCATCATGACTAAGGTTAAAGCGCCTAACTACCGTGTCATTGCATCATGACAAGGTTACCGCTCCTCGAACCAGATTCAACGGCATAATAGACAACCGGCACTCATCAATTATTAAGCCGAGTTTAAGTTCTTAATCCATTTTATATGTATCCTAACATCCAACACGCAAGTTACTGCGAACCTTGAATGTAAAATCCAAATGGAGTCTTAGAAGATAGAGCATAAGCTATCTCAGAAGATATATCTCATATCTACTACTGGTTAAAGAAACAACTCTTATAAGAACCTAGACTAGTTATCAACTTATTCAAACACATATAAGAACTTAAGATATTTATCCATTCATCTCGAACTCATTTTATTAAAGCCCTATTTGATCAGACACTAAATAGGAACCCCGCTATGGCTGAATATCGCCCCGCCAAAATACGGACGGTTCTTTTTCTGTCAAAATGTTTCTTTTCACTTTGATTATGATTATTTATTCACAAAAGCATCAACAAGGCGTTTATATTCAAAAACATATAAATACAAAACAATTAAACATCCGAAACAACATACTTCTCATATAAGAACAAGGTTTATCATGCTTTCCTAGCTAAAATCCATCATTACTTATTAAGCCTATTTTACTTAACTTAGCCAAATTGATTAGATTTACTCATTTAATTCAAAAAAGTTAATTGATTAAAATAACTCAATATAATTCATTTTAACTCATTCAAGTTCATTAGTTAAGTTGAACCTAGAATTATCAACTAAGTTCATTTATGTCTAACTTCCACATTTAATCCAATTATTTGTTAAATTTGTAAATCTATCTAAATCATGCTTAATTATTTTAGTAAATCATTATAACACATCAATTATCATATATCTATCTTTTTTAGTCCAAAAAGATCCATTTACTAAACAAACAACATAAAACAAAAAAAACAACTTTGCTTGAAAATGTATCAGTTGGAAATAAGTGAAATTTAAGCACTAATACTTTAGAATTTGCAAAAACTTAAACATGAAAGTTGTAGATCTCTTTTTAATATTTCCAACGCAACTTGAATCACCTCAATCCTATATCATATGAAAAAGTTATGATCAAATTAAAAACATGTCAAGCTACAGGGGAAGGACATGCCTAAGCGGTCGCCCATGATTTCAAAAAAAAAACACCAGAGCATATCATGCCCCTTTGGTTGTCTGATGTTTGAAAAACACACAATCAGTTCATTTCACTCCCTTTTGCTCGCTCGTGATTGATCCTTGGTACATGTTACGAATTTGTTCTATTTTTAAAATCCATTTTTACACTTTTTCATGAACTTATACATCTCCTACATCAATTCTAACATCAAATAAACTCTAATAATAACTCCTAAGACTTCAATCTTCCTCCAACAACTTCAAACAACAATCAAACTCACAAACTATTCATCATCTTCTTCCTCAACTCAACTCATATCAATTACAAATGTAAATAACAAGTAAAACAAAGAGAAATAGAAATAGAAAACTTAGCTCTTAAAGCTTACTCATGCAATTCCTTCTTCTTCTTGTTAGAGCTACTTCTACTTGATTTCTCTTCTCCCATCTCATCTTCTACTTTATTTCTCTCTTATCACCTTTGAAATTGAGAATTAGGTAGATGAATTGGACAGATTGAAGAGAGAAAAGAGAGAAAGAAAAGGAGGGAGAGAAAAACAATTTGGAAAGGAGAAACAAAATAAAGAGGCAGGGAAGAATAACGAATAAAATAAAGGAAAATGATAGATATAAAGGTATTTTCAAAATTGGTATTAAATGTAGAACTAGCTTCAATATCTATAGTTCTAAAAATATTTAAAAGATAATTTTAGAACCGATAAGTTAGAAATTAAGAACTTATAATAAGAACTTAATTTAGGAATTTATTTTAGATAAAAGATATTTAATTTGAGTTTAGGTTTAAGAACTGATATTTTGAGATAAGTAAATTAATTCAAATTTTACTGAGATTTTGGAATTAGTATTTTTGTTATAAATTGAATGTTTAGGAATCCTCTAAACAATTTAGGAACATGTTTAGGAGATTTAGAATCAAATCTCAAATTTCATTTAATTAATTACTAATCTAACTTGTCAACTTGTCTATTTAAATCCTATAATTCATTTTATTCATTTAAATCTATCTAAAACCAATTTCTATTTAGGTTAAGATTTGGGGTATTTCATAATATTAATTAATTATACGCATGTATTTTGTGGAAATTACATGAGACTTTGTAGCTAATAATTTCCCAAATTTCCAGCTGAAGTCTTCAACACAAAAGAGTCAAATTAGAGCAATTAAAGTCAAAGGAAAATGTTGAAGAACCAATCAAAATTTCTCAAATGAGTAGCTCATTATATGCATGAGATATCATGCAAAACAAGTTGCATTCAGTGGAGAAACTTGGTCAAAAACATCCTTGGAAGCTGCCTCCAATTTGCTTATAAATACAACTCATTAATGAACAAGGAAACAACATACTTAAACCCACCTTGAGCAGCTAAACTTCTTCTCCTTCTTCACCGTAAAATACAAACACAGCCAACAACACAAACACACCAACCCAACTTCACTAAACAAGCTTTAATTAAACATATTACAAGCTTAGGAAAGGAGCAAACAAAGGTAAGAAAATTTCATTTTAAGACAATTTATGTAATAAACATTAGTTTAAACAATATTCTTATTAACTTAGGCTCGTATCAAGCTTGGAGGAAAGGTTTAGCATCTCTATAACAACTCAAACAAGATAATATTCCATTCTAAAACCCCATTTATACACTATGATATGTATAGAAACTAGGAAATCATATATTATGAAAGTTATGAGATGTTATATGGGGTAATATATCAAGAATAATAGCAAAGGATCATGGAAAAACACTCAAAATAATCAAACATGCAAGTAAAATACATTTATGATATAAGAAAAATGAAATACAAACTGAAAAAAAAAATGAAGAAGATGATAACAGTGCTTACATGGCTACATCGACCGTACACCAGCGGTGTACATGGCAAGGCCGACGACATGGATGGGATAGGCTAGCAACTTTTGAGCCAGCACTCCCTGGAACATGCTACGTAAAATATATGTACACATAAAAATGCACGAATGCAGGCGGCACAAGTAAATAAGTGAGGGGCGTTCGAGTCAATGTACACTAAGGCGAAGTCACCTAAAACTCTGATATGTGCAAATGTCGGCAATTTAATATTCAATGTTGGCGGTGTTGATGCCGTTGTACGTGCAAATTCCAGTCCTGGACGAAAACAGAACATGAAAATTTTATAAATAAATATTTTAGTGTGTTTAAATATTTGTTAAGTATAAAACTTTAGCAACTATTAGTCTATTATAATTAAGAAACACTTTTGTTATCTATACTATTAAAGCAAAACCACTCCCATTGATGTATTTAATGTAAATTTTTAGTGTAAATGTCTTAAATATAATGTTTTTTGCATATGGGCATAAAATATATTTCGTACCCTTAAAATCATGAAATTAGATAGGGTTTAAATAGAATTAAATAGGGGGTTGAATAGAGACTTTTCCTTTTTTAGCATATGAGCGTAAAATGTTTTTGGTATCCTTGAAATTATGAAATTGAATAAGATTTAAATAGAATTAAATAGGGGTTGAATAGACATAGTCTTTTCCATATAAAATATTTTCAGTATTCCTAAAATCATAAAATTAAATAGAGTTTGAATAGAATTAAATATGGGTTGAATAGACATGGTCTTGGGGTTGAATAGACATGGTTTTTTCCTTTTTTAGCCTAAGTATGTATCTTTATATACCGATCTAAAGCTCTAATACCATATTTATGCATGGTAGTCACCCAACATGGAGAAGTTATATGTGGAAAATACAATTATAATTATGATTTATAATTAATTTTTTAATTTTTAAGACTAATTAAGGTTATCCTCTTCCAACATATCAAAACAATATATCTATTTAATTTATAGATGTTAATTGTTTTATTTGCACATGCATCACGAGTGCATCATCTACTTGTATTAGATAAAAAGATTATATTATAATAATTGTACAATAATTATTCGATATAAGTAAATATATAAGAAATGAAAAATGATAATAAGTTATAATTAAAAATAATGTGATTAATGTAAATAACAATAATAACACGAAATGAGATAAAAAAAAACACGATGGAAATAAATAAATAAGTTACCATAAGTTGATCAAACTAAAATAATGGTATAAAAATAATAACAATGATGACAATAAAATATTGAACTATTAAATACACAAACTCTAAATTATTCGATGAAATAAATTTAAGTTTAGTAAAATATTTTATATATATTTAAACTCTAGGAAACTACGAATATATTAGAAAAATAATTAAAGAAATAAATACTAAATGTAATTATATGGATATAAATTTCAATTGACATAAGACAATAAGGTTGACAAACGAAAAAATAATTAAATTCACTATCAATACGAACACTAATTGAAGAGAAGCTTAAATAAAATAAGAATAAATAAAATGTCCTAAATAAAAATATAGATATCAATTAAGATCAAGACAAGCAAATTGAAAATAGATAATGAGTAATAAGTATCAACTACCTTAAAAGTACACATACTAAAAAAGACCACATAAACAATAAAAGCTTAATAATAGAATTATTAAATAAGATTCAAAATATTCTATAATTTAGGAAGATTTCTCTTATATAAATATAAATTCTACAACTTTAGCAAAAGAATATAACTCATATAAAGTTCAGGCTCCTAATTACGTAAATAAAAATAGATTAAAATTAATAACTAGGACCTGAAAGAATAATGCCAATATCACTATATAAAATAACAGTATAGTAATAGATATCCGTTATCACGTTTTATAGGAAAAATAAAACAATTCTTGGACTTCCAGTAGCATATTATAATAAATTAGCGAGGATAATAGGTAAGTAACTTTGACCTTATCACATTGTTTGTGCTTGTAGTATATCTTCATTTGTAATAATATATCCAACCGATATGCATGCGAGATTGCATATATTGCATGATACTTTGTGTATGCTTGATTGTCAAATTATCATAATATAAGCGATAATTCTATTGTATGAATCATGTTGATGTTTGTCTATGAGTTGTATGATCACCTTAAACCTGACTATAAACTATTGGTACCATAAATGTAAATGGACATACATTGCATCGTTTGCATATACTGCATTATAAGGAGTGGTGACCCCGCTACGTATTAGGATTTCGTTCTCTAGTAACATGCTTGGTTTTTCTAGATAACATTTCCTAGTTCTACACAAGAGTACCTTTGTTCCGATCGGTTCCATGGGAACTAAACTAGCATCGAAGGAGTATCGCTCATAGTGTCGACATGAAATGATGAATATGGAGTTTTTTTTGTTCCAAGGATAACAGTGGAATGTTTAAAATTAATTTATAAGAGTTTATGGTACCCATTCTTCCTTGGTTCTCTAGTTCTCCTGGGCACAGTATATCACTTATCATGGCTTCCTTCTAACCTCGATAAGAGGGCATAAATCTACATCCTATATGAATTCCAGATTATCTAGGCTTGTACTTATACATATGGTTGATTGTTGCATGGCATACACTTACTAATTAAACTTATTTGTTATTGCTTGATGTGTGGTCTGGTCAGATTATCTCACTAAGTAGGTGGTTTCGCTCACCCCCAATAGTTTTTGTGCAAAAATAATGCTAGCTAGGATTAGGTAAGAAGTGTGTGATGTTTTCATCTTCATTAAGCGTGTAATTATTACCCTGTGTACTTAACGTATGAGTAGTTCTTGATTAGTTGGCTCGTATGGATAAAGATCAAAGTGGGGAGTGACTAATAGAGAGAGGACATTATTGCTTGAGGGAAGTTGTATTGTGAGTCATGCTAGTAAAAAACTGTCTAAATCTTTCTAGTTTTTCTCATGTGAATGAAGCTTAAGGTAAGGATCATCACCAAAGAAGGACATCATTGCTAGAAGGCAGTTATGTCATGAGTTAGGATTGAAGCAATAATTTGCTAATGAACTTTAGTGAGTACACCCTGCCATTAAGGAGACGATTTCAAAGGATAGAGAAATAGGTGAAGGTAAGAGGAAGCCTATAAAAGCCTAAAGTCTTGGTAGGATGATATTGGGTGGGTTGACGACGAGTGTGGATTAGGTTAAAGATCTTATAGGAGTGGGCAGTGGTAATAGATTTAACTCATGATGAATGCATTGTAAATTTAGATGGGGGAGAATGTCATGATTTTAGTATTAAGGGTCTAGTGGTACTGTTCATTTTGAGCGCGTATTGTTGTGAATGGCATTAATGGGATGGTTTATTTAAGGAGTAGGTTACTTTTGAAGGCGAGTTTGGCTTCCAGTAAGTAAACTAATCAGGAGTTGGTGCCACTCTCCTTATAAGGCCATGGTGGGCTAAAACCAGCTAGAATAGTTGAGCCTCCCAAAGATGTGTAGGAACATGACAATGCTAAGATGGCACTCCTTGAGTGAATGATGGGCTTGAAAGAAACTTAGGAAAAATAGGAAAAGAGAAGGCTGGCTCACAATCTAAAAGGAGGGATGGTCGAGTACCATAGGGGAACTATGAGAGAGGAGAACCTCCCAATCCATGACAAGTAATATTAGAGCGAGTACTCCAGCTTCACTAGACCACCTAAATGCTACCTTGCATACTTAACGTATAGGTATTTCTTATTGTGAAGTTGGTTCGTGCAGATGATGCTCGGAGTAAGAAGTGGCTACTAAAGAGAGGACATTGTTGCCAGGGGACAGTTGTGTTATGAGTCATGATAATAAGAATTTGCCTAAATCTTTTTAGTTATGCTCGCATGAATGAAGCTCAAGGTGAGGAGCGGCTACCAAAGAAGGACATCATTATTAGATGGCAGTTGTGTCACAAGTCAGGGTTAAAGTGAGAATTTGTTAATGAACTTCAGTAAGCAAAACTTGGGCAACTCAACAAGAGGTAATTTCAGTGGATAGAAAAATAGGTAAAGGTAAGAGGAAGCCTATAGAAGCTAAAAGTCCTGGTAGGATGATCTTGGATAGGTTGACAATGAGTGTAGGATAGGGTTGGCAATCTCGAAGTAGTGGGTAGTGGCAGTGAATTCGCCTCATGATGAGAGCACCATGAATTTTGGTTAGGAAGAATGGGAGTGGATTAACTCTGAAGGCAGGTTTGGCCTTTTGTGAGCAAATTGGTTGGGAGTTGATGCTATTCTTCTTAGAAGGCCATGGTATATCGAAACTAGTTAAATAGCTGAACCCTCCAAGCATATGGAGGACTGTGATAGTGCCAATATCGTGCTCTTTGAAAAAAGGATGGCTCGGGGTAAACCTAGGAAAAACAAGAAAGAGAACGCTGGCTTGCCATCAAGAATGCAAGTAAAGGCTAATGTGAGGAAAGAGTGTGTGCTCGAGCACTCTAAGAGGGGAGAACCTATCGTCTCGTGACACGTAGTAAGCTCAAGTAAGTTGTTGATCCCCTTTAAATGTGCTAATTTTCATTGATGTAGAACGCTTAACTTTAAGATGTTAGGTCAAGGTGACCATACCCAATTTGTTTTAGGAATCTTCTCTCAATAAGTGTTGTAAGGTAACTACATGTCTATTGAAGATTAAGTCTAGCATTTCTACTTTATGGATAGTATTTCATAGTTAAAGAAGTAACATCATGAAGCCGACAATCTGGTTGTTGAAGTCATATATGCCATGGTCATTGGTCAAGAGTTAAGATTGTGGCATGACTATCTTATCATATACCTTTTTGCAGTTGATGCCTATCGAGTTGCAGGTGCTAATGGACACCTCTGAGTCATAGTCAACAATCATAGCTTGGATTACCACTGAGTTGCTATGGGAGTTATGGCCCATCTAAATTTGCTATGAAGAAGGATATGATTAAAAATGTGGATTTGAGGTTGTGGATGCTATGTGCCTATTAGCTTCTTCATTTGGCATAGGCCTTACTTTAGGAGTTAGATTGTTCCTAGTGCTGAGTCACCCACTACAATATATATAATGTTATGGGTTGGCCTACTCTTCACGTTTAAGGGTTTAGTGCAGTTACTGATGCATTTAATGTGATTAGCTTCACAACATCCTTTGTTAAAAAAACCACATAGGTAGTCCTTTGAGCTTAAAATTCTCAAGGTATCCTAATAAGGGTTGTGGCCACTTTTATAATGGATTTTATAATAGTAGGTATGTTATTGTAACTCAAAATTCTATGTTTCCTCGATTGTTTTCTAATATATGGAGTAGGGCAAATGTGTGTCTATGCTTGATAATTAGCATGATTTCATCCTAAAGTTTATCAACATTGCATGCCAGTAGGACAGGGCAGGCTTAGTGGTGTGTGTTATCCTTGTTAATCAAGTGACTTAGAGCTATTGTTGTGATCAAAACTTTATTTGTCAAAAGGCCAATTGAGGAGGCTTTAGCTTATGTTCAAGGCGAGCTTAGTCGCTATTGAGTGACGAGTTTGACTATTTGAGTGTGGTGCTTGGTTGGGGTTAGTGATCATCCTTAAATGACTAAATGTTGAGAAGGGTAACATTGTTTAAGCCCTTAGGTGCCCATTTTAATAGTTTGCTATTGTTAAGACGTGTAATCTTTTGTGTAGTGTTGTCAAGAAGAACAATGAAATTTTTTTAAAGTTTTGTTGCACCACTATGATATGGGATTGCGGATAGATGAGTCTTGTTATGGTTGCCTTGTTGTGATTTAGTATTGATTGGAAAGTCTATTGAGTTTCCTAAATTTAGAGATATTGCTGGTGCCTGGCCCTTGTAGCATGAATGTGTCTTTTCATGGAAGCTTCTTGAGAAAACTTTGCAACAACATCATGGATGCCGTTGCTTATTTGCGATAATAGGTGGTTTAGGTACTCTACCAAGTTGGTTGAAATGTTGTGAATGCTAAAATGTTGGATGGCTCCTTGGTAAGGGGGTGTAAACTCATTTGCACTAGTTTTGAAAGGAGAAAAATAAGTGATTTCTTACGCCAGGTGAGTTGAATGATTGTTTGCTCTAGAGTTGTTCTGTTTGTTGTGTTTTTGATGGTACGCAATGAAGCACACACACCATGTAAGCTTCAAGAAAGCTTGACCATGCAAGCATTATACTAATTTTGAAATATCTTGGCTAAATAAATTTAGGTTTAAAATAAACCAGCAGGTCACAACATTTATGCGTAAATTCATTTGATATGACAAAGTTTCAAGTGGTTGAAAATATGTCATAATATTTAGAGAAGTTGGTTAATTGAGGTTACTATTGATACTTGTCAATAGAAGAAATATTCAATTAAAACTTAGAAGATTTGACGCATTATGACACTTGTCAATCATGACCTCAATTGACATACTAAATTAAATATTGTGATATCTTTTTAACCACTTGAAGCACTGTGACCTTAAATGAACTTATCCCCAAACACTTTAATCTTTTGGTGAACCCAATAAATTTATAAAGAAGGGCATTGTTGCAAAATAGATAAACAAATGAAGGGTAAATTTGTCTTCTTGGCTTCAAATTTTAATACATTACTTTTGAAAACCATAAGTAATGTTCATTCCCTTTTCCTCATATTATATCTTCTTTAAAAAAAGGGGTGATTATCTCTAAAAGAGAATATGCCACAAACCATAAGTCTGAAATCGTAAAGAAGTGTTGAGAAGCAACGTGTTCGAAGAAGAAAATTGCTATAATTGGGTTACTGATATTTTCATGGGATGGCTACTTACAAAAACGTAAAATATGTGTTAACATGAGAAATTTTGTGTTAATTGAATCACTATCAAATTCTTGTGGAATAAAACAATTAAAGGAAAAGATTAAAGAAAAATTTTTTACAAAAAGGTAATGTAGTTTCTACATTATTTTGATATCATGAATGTTAATTATGTTAGAATTGGATAAATTTGTTCTTGACATGATATTAGGGTGATGGATATTATTATATAAGGACTAAAAACGTTTTTCGGTTTAAAACTAAAGAAAAACCTGTGAATCTAACAATTCTAGGAATGCATAACCAAGTGCATAGCCTGTCTATAGGTTTGGTAAACCCTTTAAAGTTACAAAATTTCAAATGTGGTGTTTTTAGAAGTGCACAACCCTTGCATGAGCCTATGCATTAGGTTGTGTACCTCTCTATGACTCAACAAACACAATGACCTTAGAAGTGTATGACCTATGCACAAGCCAATTCATCAAGCCATGTACTAATTCGTGGCTTGGAACTTATTTCTAAAAGTGCATGACCAATGCCCTTTGCATAGCCCATGCACAAGCTCGTGTACTCCTTTTGTGACTCCCATGGTCCATTTATGACTTGCATGATCTCTAACATAGTCATGCACTAACTCGTGTATGCTGGGACCTCTTCAATATCACCCTTTTCCTCCTCAAAAGTAATCGAAACATATTTAATCCCTCCATCTAAGAATTTACTTATAATATAAGATCTTGAAACCTAGATACCGGTAGGGGTAACGACAAGAGTTATAAAAGTAGATTATGGGTAAATGTATAAGTATGAATAATTTTGAATATCTTAATGGTTATATAATTTAGGTTAAAGGCTTTTAGTATTATAGACAGATTCATTTTTTAGGTATGTATATACATTGCTTGTTGCTTGTGTTTAGTTAAGATAAAATTATAAAGAAACCAAATGATTAAGAATTTGTTTGTTGCTTGTGTGGTTATTAGTAGTACATGAGTAGTCCCACACTATTATCATAATAATTTGATAGCCAGTGTGACATTGTCCTAAAGTGGAGTCGTGTATGGAAAAATTCTAGGCAGATTTAGGTGATTTAGTGTTTTGTTTATTGGGGAGTACATAATATCCAATGTTTTTGAATTATGGATGTTAGGGAGTGCCTAGTATTTATAAATGTATATATTATATATAATTGAGTTTGGGATACTGAGTTATCTATGTATTGTTTGATGGGCTTAAATTAAAAGATAATAAGTAATTGACTGTTACATTAATTATATGTTTTTATATAAGTGTGTGCTCATAGTTGCTTATGCAATTGTGTTTGGGGTATACCATATGAGACTTTGATTCACTACTTGTCTATTTAGATGAAAATTAAAGAATTATGTTTAGTTGGTTATGGATCTAAGAAATGTGTTTAGGTTCTACACTAGAATTTCTAAAGATTAAAATGGATTGATGTAATTGATTTGGATATCTTAGATTATTGATTACTTCGAAGTTTACATCTATTTCATAATAAGAAATGGTTGATTCCACTATGAGATATTGAAGGTTGTGATAATTATAGACCGTGATCAATGGAAAACTATAAGTATTTGTGTAATCCCCTTAGTTTTACATAATCCGATTATAAATAAATTTTATAAATAAAATAGAATTATAAAAGAACTATATTAAAAATATCAGAAATCACTTCAAATTTTTCGTGATTTAAATTTTTGAGTATACACAAATTAGAATAAAGAATCTTTATCACTGAGACTTTAAAAAGTTCATAATGTTTGAAATAAAGAATAAAGAAAACTATTTAATATTTAAGAACCTAAGTTTTAATGTTCGAAAAATATTAATACTTTCAAGTTAAATAATTTTGAGTCTATAGAAATTTAAATTCCGATATAACTTAGTAACTTATAATTAGTAAAAAGAACAAAGTAACAAATATTAAATAAATGTTAAATTTCTAATCTAATAAAAACTCTAGAATAAATTTATAAATAGAAATGAATTCATATGTAATTTCAAACCTTATAAATTTATGATAAAGTCGAATTAAAGGCAATATAATTATTAATTTATCAAAATATCACTAAACAAAACTTTTAACAGATAAATGGTTTGTTTGTTTGGCTTTTTCCGGTAGATACAGATACTTTTTTCAAACTTTTTTCTAACAAATTATTTATCAAGAAATAGATATAGATAAAAAAAAAATTGGCAGTTCTCATCAAAAGATAAAATACAGATAAAATATAGATGCAAATCAGACATCTTTACACATATCATTTTGAAAAAAATAATACAGGTGAAAAACAGACCATCCAAACAGACCCAAAATATAATTTACGATAGCAGGTATAAAAACTAAAAAGTAAAAGCATTAAACTAAAGATTCTATATATATTATCGTATTCAGAATATTTAATATCGTTAATATGTAAATTGTTATCCAAAAATATTAACGAATCAGTATTCATCATACGTGTCATTCAGATTCACAAAATTAACTTTTTACACAAGTTTATATTTTTGCCCACTCCTTACATAGTTGTTAGTTATAAATTTATTATTTTCTTTTTGTTTTTATATTTCTATTCATCCTAACTCCCTTACATTTTTTTATTACTTTTCACGTTCTTTTTCATTCTCAATTTTGGAACTTTCTCTGTACGTGACAAATTCCAACAAAAAAAGAAAAATTAAACACACATACACATATATGTAATATAAATTCTATGTATACCATAGTGTTCAGAATATTTAATAACGAAGATATGAAAATTTTCATCTAAAAATATTATCGAATCAATATTTATCATACGTATCACTTAGACCTGCAAAATGGATTTTTTTCACAAGTTTATTTTCACTAACTCCTTACACAGTTATTGGTTGTAAATTCATCATCTTCTCTTTGTTTTTGTATTTCCATTTAACCTATCTCCCTTATATTTTTTTTTTCTTTAAATCAATTTTGTATGCATACAATGCAAATTGCACCAAGAATTCATTGGAAATTCTCTTAAAATCCACACGACCGAAATGCATCCACAACTTGACCAAAAAATACAATTTGAAGCCAACTAAAATATACACAAGCCAATGGAATGAAGCTAACAAAGCAAGACTAAATTAATGCATGTAGAAACATGCATTCTCGGTGGAATGGAGCTATCAATTGTCTCCAAGAAGCATCCTCCTTTCCTCATTTGAATACATTTACATTAAGCTCTTAATGCACAAAGGATCAAAGCATTAAAAACACAAGACAACCCCCAAATCCCCTCCAAATCTATGCTCCCTACAGCCCTTAAAACACACACAAAACATACACATACAACCTCAAAGACAAGCATCAAACAAGAGCTTAGGAAAAACAATAAGAAAAAGCAAAGAAATGAAGCAAATCAAGGTAAGTTAATTCACTTTAAGAAGTTTAGATGGTTGAAATATGATCTTAAGCTATATTTATATACTTATAGGATCGGTTCAAGCCTTGGGAGAAGGTTTAGAACCATCAAACAATTTCAAACAAGGTAAGTTACACTAAAAACTCTAGTTATATACCTTAGAATCATAAAACAAGGATTAGATGCATGTTAATATATTATACGTTGATATATATATGTATATATATATAACATGTATAAACACTTAGAAGTAGCTTAAAAGAAGGTATAAGACATAAATAAAATAAGAAAAATAATTTACAAACAGAGAAAAAATGAGGAAGATGATGAACAGTACCAACGTCGTCCCTATGCTGGTAGCGTATACCCTAAAAATCGGCGGCTTACAGGGATACGTAAATTTTGAAACACGAAATTTTTAGACAAACGCCAACCTCTGGAATTCAAAGCCGACAGCATATGCCATAATGGCGGTGGTGTTTGTTAAACACTAGCGGCCTTTAAGCCGGTATACATGGGCGTTTGAATTGTGTAAAAATTTATACGAACGCCGCCATCTGAGAATCAATGCCGACGGTGTTTGTTGCCAGCGTACATGTAAAATTTCCCATATCAAGCTTATTTATCCGAATCAATATATATTATATTATGTTATATTATCTATTCAAATATACATATATGTATATATATGCAATGAAGAAGAATAGTATATAATAAGAAATAAATACAATACTAAAAAAGGGAATGATGAAATGTGATAAATGTAATTTGGCAACTCCTAAAATTATTGAAAAATATCACTTACAATAAAATTACTAATATTAATATATTGTACAAATAAAAAATTATAAATATTCTAAACAATTACCTAGGATGGATATATAAGAATGGAAAATTTAATAAGTTAAAATTATGAACAATGTGATTTCCAAAAATAACAAGATAATTACATAAAAGTAGAATAAGAAGAACACAATAAGATTAAATGATAGAAAATAAATATTAGTTACTATAAATTAAAAAAAACTGTCTAAAAATTTATAATAACAGTAATGATGAAATATCAATTATTTAAAATAAATTCTATGACTATCCAATAAAAATATTTAGTATCCAATAATATCAAGAGAAACAAGATAAAATAAATAATTAGAAATAAATATTTGTTGCTATAATTGCTCAAGCTAAGAAATGACATAAAATGATAATAATAAATCGTAGTAAATTACTAATATACTAAGTATGAACCCCGTAAATATCCGATAAAAATAAAATATAAAATATTCTAAGATCAAGACAAATAAAATAAAAATAAATAATAAGTAGTAAATATTCGTTACCATAAAAAGGACCGATACAACTAATAAAAATTAAATTAAATATCAAAATAGGATAATTAGACGATCATAGAAGTTTAGTTGCGTTATTCACATTATATCAATAAGTATTTTGTCTTAATAAATGACAATAAATTGTAAATAATATAAATAAAGCTAATATATCTTAAATGAATTATTCTATTAAGTAAAATCATGTTAGGTTGATTAAGCTAATTAAAGTGGATTTAGTAATTGAATTAGAGGATTAGTTTCAATCAACTCGACTTAGATTAATATATTAAGTAAAACCATAAAAAGAAAAGAGTACGTGATTTCTAAAATACGTCTTAATTAGAATCAGTGTAACTTATAGTATAAGTTATACCGTAATTAATATGGTAAATATGTTATTTCAAATATCTTATTTTCGGAACTAATAAAAAAATATATTGGTTAAATAATAAATATCTGTTATTTCATTTTCATAGGAAAAATAGATCAATTCTCGAATTTCCAATAGCTTATACAACAATTTAGCGAGAACCACAGGTGAAGGAATTTTGATGATCTACTATTTGCTTGTGATTGCTACTGCTTGTTGTTATGTTGATTGTATTGCTTGTATGTGAAATGATTGATTGATGTGAGTGCTATCATTTGTATGATCACGTGAATAAATGAATAAAGATAATAATTCGACTAAACTAATTGGATATACTCACCGCATGTGCTCGACCCCTGTAGGAAATGTCCCGAATTTGAAATCAAAAGTATTTTGAAATGTATTTTTTTACAGGAATCTGACTTGGAATATTCCAGGTTGCTTTTATATCCTTTGAAAAGGACGACTTTTTACTAAAAGAATTTATGAGGTAAACATAGGACATTTCTGAGTATTGTTGTGACAGTGGATGTTGCCTGAGTCGGGGTCCACTAGTCACATGGTGATAGATGTTACATGAGTTGGGGTCTATCTGCCGGATTCACCTTTGGTAGGTGATGTTCAGTATTGGCAATAGATGTTACTCGAGTCGAGGTCTACTTGCTTGATTCACCATAAATTGGTGATGGTTAGTGTAAATTGCCATTAATTGGCATTATTTATATTTAAATATTAACCAATATAGACCACATGAACACATTGGGGAATATTTGCTGTTACCAATGGCGTTTAAGCATTGGGTAAGTCTGGATGGATGTTACCACCAGATAGCTTCGTGCGAGTAAGGCGAGGTGTCCCATGAGGGTAAGTATGGGAGACAATTGAAATGTGGACAGGTAAACTACATCATCTATGGATCTAGACTCTCATAGATGTGTTGCTTGCATTCATCACGTATGCATTCATATTGTATATAAATAGATTTGTATAAATGTATAATTAATATTTGATAACTTGCGTAACCAATAGTAGTGAGGGATGAACTCACTAAGCTTGTGGTTTTGCTCACTCCTTAATAGTTTATGTGCAGGTATAACGCTAATTGAGACTAGGATAAGGATGTGTGAAGAGTGGCTTCTCCATCAGACTATAGTGAAGTTAGATATATAAGTGGCACTGAACTTAGAATGTAAAATTTATAATTTGTATAAACAAATGAGACTTTATATTTTGTAAGTTAGAACTCAATTTTATTATTTGGTAGAGGATACCGATTCTCTGCGATATTGATAGAAATTGAAAAATCGGATTCCATAGTTGAAATCCAGTAATATAATATATCAATTATAGAATGGACATTGATAAATAAATAAAGTCTTGTACACTTTGACTTACAAGACGGTTCTCATATTACGGATGCACACGTGGTATGATAGTTTTAGATTAATCCTACTAGGCCCTTTTTGAGGCGTGACAATTTGTGTGTCTATAATTAATATGAACATATGAGGAATTGTAAATGGTCCTTAATGTTAGGGCGTTGTAAGTCTATTATGAAAATAAGGTGAATTTGCTTATTATAGGTTAAAAAAGGATTAACAAGTGTTATTATCTCAATATAGTTTGAAGGATGGTGTGTTGTTGAACTTGTGATTGTCACAAAGTTGTTGCACCTCAATGCAATGGCAATTATATTCTAGTAGTAGCATGTGATATTGTTGTTGCATGTAATGTAATTTTGGTAAGGTTTGACTATTCATGAGTGTATTTTTGGCGTGTGTCACATTAATTATTGTTAGGAAGGTGATGGTAAAAGGAAGAAGAACTTTAATCTATGAGATAACGATCTTGGCAAAGGAGAGAAAAGTTTGTAGTGCACTTCTTTGACTTCATGTTTTTATATTATTTACACGCATCGGATATGTGATTGATAAAATAAAAAGTCAAATTAAGTTAAAGATAACAAACAAAAAATCAACTTAGCATGTATACTGCAATTTCTTTTTATTTGTTGATCAAGGGAACAAGAAAATTGGTTCGAGTATATTCTTACGCACTTGAAAGAAAAAAAAAAAAAAGAAAGAAAACAAAATGAACCAAGGATGCTTGGTTAAACTCAAACCTATGCACACTTAGATAGAATACTTGCTCTTAGCAGTATTTTGCTTAGATTTTCTTTCTTTAGAAGGCATATCATTTGCATTTTAGCTTAAAACAGGACTGAGCTGTCTACCTTTACATAGAAAATGCAGTTATAGTTTGGGGTTAGGCTTACATTTGCAGGATCTTAAAATACCATTTTATCAATAGGCAACTAATTATTGCAGTACACATATAAAAATAAATACATGTGCTAAAAATGAAATCCATTTATATTGTGTTTGGTATAAGAGGAATTAAGAGGTAATAATTGGGAGGGAGAGGAAAGAGGATAACTCAAATTTCATCTTTTGTTTGTTTTGAAAGGGAAACACTACAAGGAGGAAAAGAGATGAAATATCTTTCCTAGTCCCACCTTTTTTTCACCCTCGAAAATGGAGAGAATAAGGAGGCAAAGAAGGAGGACAAAAAAAAAAAAAAACCATTTCTTTTAAATTACCTATTATTTTTTAGGAGCACATAAGTAATTATTATTTTTTTTTAATAGATAAATTTCATTAATTTTCTATCTATTCATTATTCAAACACATAGGATGATTCAAATTCTCTGATAAATCATTTTCTCAATTTGTTCACTCATTTTTTCATAATTCATTCCATCCTCCCAAATAAAGTATTAATGAAACTTAAAGTCATGATTAGTTCTACGTTTGATTTATATGAAAAATAATTTTTGCTTAAACATAATAAGTTTAAGGTCAATGGGAATACCTTTGAAAGGACTTTCATTTGAAGAGTGAATAAGCTAGTCTGAATCTTAAAAGGATAATTTTTTGAAAAATGAGTAATTTTTATAAAGAACTCAAAATACATTACATCATAGAAATATGTTTTGACTCTAAAAATCATGTGTCATAAAAAAATATCTTTACTACTGATTCAAATATTGAAACCACCTAAGAACCGATTCTTTTGTGATTTTTCTTTGTTAATTTTTGAATTTGATTTTGTATTTTTACTAATTTTCTTATTTTAATTGTTTGTTTAGTCTTTGCCAATATGTTGTATCTTTATTCTTTTTATTACTTTATTTGGTTATTTTTGAAAATTATTACATAAGAACAAGCTAAATAAGAATAATTCCATTTTCAAATCCTATTAGAGAAGAAACATCAATACATAGAGAAATCTTAAGGAGATTAACAAGCAAAAGACGACAACGGATCATGTAGAACAATAGAATTGCAAATGAGTTGAGCTAGACAATACAATGATGAGTTTAAAGCTGACTTAAAATTTCAAAGCTCAAGCTAAGCTCGGGTTTGGCTGAACTTAAGATTTTAATATTAAGCTCGACACGAAATAATATTATATAATCTTGAATTCAATTTGATTGATCTCATTTAGACTCAATTTATTAAAAAATATAGTTTTAATTTTAATTAAAACAATATTAATACATGAACTTTATTTAAATCGAGCTCAATTAAGTTTGTAGTTAATCCAGTTAAACATAAAAAACTCCAGTTGAACTCGATAAACTGCTTAAGTAGTTTATGTTTGAACTCAACTTGCTTATTCTTGAATTAAATTTGAGTAAATATTGAATCAAATTTGAATAATTTCTAGATTGATTTGATTCATTTGTGGCTTAGCTACAAATATGGAAAATAGCTCAAAACTCGTGATCTAGCCACTAATAGCCTTTTCCCATTTAGAAGACATTATTACTCTTATCTAGAGCTGTGCAAGTGGGATAAATGGGCTAACCCACCTCACTTTAGCTCGCACATTGTGTGGGTTCGCTTGTTTTGGCCTGCATTATAAAGTGTACCAATAATTTTGGTCTACCTCTCCTTACGCGGGTTGATAGGTTATGTGGGCAAATCCACTAACTAGCTAAGATTTTTTTCTTTTTTCTTTTTTTTTTGGAAACTTTAAACATAACAAATGTAACTAGCCCAAATATAATTGCTATTTTTAATCAAAATTGAAAAAAAAATGTATACGGGATAAAAAATGATAAAGATTATAAGGTATACATAAAATTAAGATAAAAATTATTATTTAATGTTAACATTTTACTTTCTTATTCTTTTTAGTTAGGTTAAATTTTTAATACATACTTATATAGTTGCTTATTATTATTAGGTTTTTGTTTTTTCTTTTTAAACTTTCATAGGTTTGCTTATATTTAAAAAAAAAAGAAAAAAAACACTTATGTGGATTCATGAGCCAACCCGACCTTTAAGCATGTTGGCTTGTACGGTAAAGTGGGTTAAAATTTTTAGCCTAATCCATTTTTTTTGTTTTTTGTCTTTTTTTTTTTTTTTTTTTTTTTTTGAGTTCAACGGATTGGTTCGTGCAACCCGTGCACCTGCACAGCTCTAGTGTGCCCAACTCAAACCACTTCCACTTGACAAGACAAAAGAACGGAACCGAAGCGCGTAATGATGGGTGTGGGAGCTGCTGGTGGGGCCCAACTTAAACTCAAATGTCTGCATTTTACCGCTTAAAACGCCCTTTTTCTCGCTGATTCACTTCTCTTTAACCGAAAAAAAAAAAAAACAAACAAACAAAAAAAAAAAAAAAAAGAAAGAAACCTAAAAATTTTAGAAAAAGAAAAACTTTTATTTTATTTTACTTTTTTTTTTATGTTAATAATGACAAGAAGTAGTGTGTTTAAGAGATAGAGAGGGATAAGAACTGTTCGTGTTGGATCCGTCACGAGTTCTGAACCACAACACCTCGATTTATTTATTTATTTTTATTTTCATTGATTCGATCAATCTTAATGAATGTGTGAGATTGTTGTGTGGATTGCATGAATCGGTTCTGGTTCGTGATATCCGGTAAATGTGTTTCGCGGTCTGTTGTCGTTAGATTTGGTGAATCGGAGTTCGGAAACAGCTGAAGATTGTGAAACGATTATCCGTTTCCGGTGAGCAGGAGTTGATTCCCTAGGGTTTGAGATTGCGGATTAAGGTACGGTTCGTTGCGGTTCTGTGGTTTTAAGAGCTGCATTGTGCGATTAAGCGTCGAATTCGTGATTCTTGTCGGAGATTTGAGATTTCAGATCGGATACCGACGTGACATTGATCGATCTCGAGGTTTTGGAGATTTTCAAGTTTTAGAGAAAATAAGAAAAATTTGCGAGAAATTCGAAACTTTTGTACGGATAGTGCTTCGTTCGTGATTCCGACAAGTTGATTCGGCGTCGTGTGGCTCAGGAAACCTGAAGATTTGATTAATGCGAGTAGTGTAGAGCGACAGGTTGCTTGAAAAGGATTAGATCTTAAATCATGGACGATCTATCTGCAATTAGTGAGGAACTTGCGGAGATCGACGGACAGATCGCCGACATTTTCCGTGCTTTATCGTAAGATTATATATTGCCTCCCTTATTAGGTTATTGATTCAATTATGGAGTTTGTTATGCGCGATATCGGTTTATTGGTTCTATTGATAGGTTGAATTATTATTTAAAATGTTACGAGTTTGATCGATCTTGTTAATAATAATGTGTGCTAGTTAGTTGATTAGTTTTAGTTTGCTGAAGTAAGCTTGAATTATACTTGATTAACAGGAATGGATTTCAGAAGTTGGAGAAGATTAAGGATGCGAATAGACAGAGCAGGCAGCTCGAGGAGTTGACCGGTAAAATGAAGGATTGTAAGAGGTGATTGGAAATTCATGATCTCTTTTTATAACGTCTCTCTCTTCATGCTGCGGTTTTTGACATATTATGTCGAACATGTTTCTCCAGCATTGGTTATTGAATTCTTTTTTGTGGCAACTTGTGTAGAAGTAGAGCAGTAGAATTTATGGCTTTAGAGGATGATAAGACGTGTATTTGGTGTTAGTCCAGGCAATATGCCTCAAGATTGAATAACATCTAAATGGTAATGATTAGCTTTGTGATGATTGAATGGAAAATGGGGACTGCAAAGTTTTGTGCTGCATGCTTTAGTTTCATGCCTGTTTCTGTTGAATCAACTGTAATCCTTTTCAGGCTTATTAAGGAGTTTGACAGAGAAGTGAAGGATTTAGAGAGTAGCAATGACGCAAATACCAACCGGATGCTTCATGAGAAAAAGCAATCAATGGTTCAGTTCAAAGCTTGTTTCCCTTATCTGCTGTTTGCTCTTCATGCCCTTTCTGATGAGCTGAATTTCCCCTTTTATTTATTTTTTATTTTTTATTTTTTTTTGCAGATAAAAGAACTTAACTCCTATGTTGCTTTAAAAAAGCAGTAAGTTAATCCTTTGGATTTCAGAATTCTTCTTGATTTACTACTCACTCATCTTCTTATGGCTTAAATTACATCAGGAACTGTGTCTTTCTTCTTATGTTAATATCACGTAGCTTAGATATGATATGGGCATTATAATTATTATATAACAGAGGTGAGGTGTGGTGATTTCTACTGTCCTCTTGCAGTGGATTGATTTTTTTTTTTTTTTCCCTTCCTATTCATGTGTAGGTATGCAACCAATATTGAGAACAAAAGGATTGATCTTTTTGATGGGCCCAATGAAGGGTTTACTGAAGATAATGGTTTGCTAGCTGCATGTAAGTAGAAGGCTATTTTTATTATCGTTTTATTAAAATTTGCAATATTCACATTGAGAAGATACCCTTTACTTATTGATAAATAAATGTACATACGATGCAAATAAGAAACATCTGAATGACCCAAATGATGATGCTAAGGCGTGACTTTTGAATCAGAGACAACAGGCATGGTGGATTTTAATTTGTATTAAGTTGACTCAAAACAATTAGAAAGGCCTATTTTTCGCTTCTTCCCGGGGATGGGGGGTGGCCGTGCATTGAGGTTGACTAGAACTACCTGATTTCAATTGGGATTAAGCTAATCTGGAACATTTAGATAAGTAGTAGAGAACGTTATACCTTTAGCATTGCCAATCATCCTTCTTGAAGAAATGTCCTAACACCTTAGTGAGTAGGATAGAAGGATACACTACAAATTCATATTTTTTCCACAACTTACTGTTACTGACAACAAATCGAATCTCAATTTAGGCACATAAAGAGCATTATGCAAAATCAAGTCAGCTTTTTGTACTCACCTTGCCCCTTAGCATATGGAGTACTACCATCAGAAATCTATTTTATTAATTCTCCACAGAATCTTTTTAGGTTGCTTTTCTCTGTTATCAAAACATTCATTAGTAGGGATGTGTTTTAGAATTAAACTCAAAGAACAGAAGTGCATATTGGCCAAAAAAAAAGAGAACAGAAGTGCATATCCTAATACTGATGAAGGCCTTCTTATCTAAGGTTCAGCATCTTTGCACTCGGAGCGGGCAATTTTATTTGTTTACTATTACTGTGTAATAACTTAATTGCTAGCAAAGTCTAGGAGAACTTATTGAACAAGCAATTGTTGAACTTTTTTGGGTTATCTTCGCTTTGTCCCCTGAATTTTTTCTGATCCTCCACAGTAGAAAAATGTCTAATTAGGCCGACAATAATATAGGTGCAACATGTTGATTTAATGAAATTAATTTCTTGTTTAGGACACCAATTGAAATTAATTCCTTAAATAAGGTTAAAATGAAAATAATTACCAATTTACCACATTAAAATCGCGTTTTTGTCATAGGATATATGAATGAACAGTAAACACATGTATATCACGTCTTTAAAATGCGATATATGCATGCATATTGCGATTAACAATCGGGATATTGTAATGGTACTCAACTATTAAATCGTGATTCTTTCACACGATTTGTGTATAAAATTGAACATCCCGTATCCTAATCGCGATTTTACTACTGGAAATTAGTAATTAATTTCATCCAATCGGTATATTAATAATTATTTTGTATAGAAACTCTAGACATGTATTGGACTTTGATTTAATGTGTGGGATGACATTATTGTTTTATGCAATGGAAGATATATACCAAGTGCATCATGTTAACAGGGCATTATATGTATCCTCTCATAGATATATCTTTCTTAAAGTCTGTCTGAAGTCGATGTTTTGCCACTCTTTGTAGCCATGACGAATCAGCAGCTAATGGACCACGGAAACAAGATGATGGACGAGACAGATCAAGCGATTGAGAGGTCCAAAAAGGTTAGCCCCTATTTTCAGCATTTCTTTCTTTCATTGCCAGAGATCTCTCTTTTCCTTATCTGACGATAAATAGATGGCAACCGGATTATACTTATACATACCTATTGATTTGTGGCTTTCATCTCTTCAATGAGGGCTTTGTGAATTTTCACTGCATTTTAGGAGTAATTGAGTTGAGCTGAGCGGTTGCGCTTGTCCAATCTTTGTACTCGCCTCTTTTGCATAAACTCCTGGCATAAAGTTTCTATGATACATAAGCTACTAAATCAGAATAGTAAATGTCATCTTCTTTGAAGTTTTGGACAATTGTTGAGACAAATGCAAGTTATTTCCATTGATATTATCTGGCATTTAGTAGAGAAGGATGATAGAAATTGATAGAAATTCACTTTCTTATTAACAGACTGTTCAAGATACCATGAATGTTGGAACAGAAACCGCAGCAGCTCTTAAGGCTCAGGTACGTTGACTTGCACCAATTAAGTTTCCATGCAGGTTTTTTTCAGAAAGAAATGCTCTGTTGGAATTAAATATGGGTACCTCGTTGTTCAGACAGAGCAAATGAGCAGGATTGTCAATGAACTGGATTCCATTCACTTTTCAATAAAGAAAGCTTCTAAATTGGTGAAGGAAATTGGTAGGCAGGTCAAATTTCTGATAATCTTCCTCATATCTCTCTTATATATCGAACATTATTTATTGTCTTGTCCTAACCTGTTTTGTCTTTCTTCGTCAGGTTGCAACTGACAAGTGTATAATGGCAATGCTTTTCATTATTGTCATTGGGGTAATAGCCATCATCATAGTGAAGGTATAGATGAAATAATGTCCTTCCTCACCAATGCATTGTTTTGAAAATCCCAGTCTGCACGGATCTTCTAGACTTGACAGATTTTTTTTTATCGTGATGGATTTGCAATGTTTTGTGCTGTTGTTTATATGTCATATCATTTGATTGACTGGATTCTATTTCTACCATTCGACCAGCTTGTAAATCCAAACAACAAGGACATTCGGGACATCCCAGGGTTAGCTCCTCCAGCTCCAACCCGAAAATTGCTTTGGATGGCTGATTAAGGAGATGCATTGATGTGCATGGAGTTCGATGGATGTCTTAGCAGTGTCACCCGAACAACGCACGTTCCAACTTGTACTGTATCACTAGTTTAGAGCGAAGTTACTGGAAGAAATCGACATTTTTCTGATAGCAGCTCCTCAGTTTGCTGACATATAGATGGTGCTTCATGTTGCTGCGTGCTCTTTGAGATCTTTGAAATTAATTTTCCTTGCAGAGGATGTATACCTATGTGAGCGATGATACCATATTTATAATTGTATTTGGTTAAATGGTAATCGAATTTTCTTGATTCATACCAATGTGGTCATGATTTTTTTTTTCGTGATTGTTATTTCAGCTGTTTAGTGTTATCAATTTTTGATTATAATGGGTATTCATAGGATCGAATCCAATTATGAGAAAGTTGTGTATTCTCGGAAAAAGGAAAATAATAATAATTTTTTTTAAATTACAAAAATGCCATTGGGATCAAAATAATCTTAGTTTTAAGCAAGTTGACCTCTCTCTTGAAGAGACAATATCATTAGTATCTGATCTTGTTTCTTCAAAAGACGAGGTCTTTATTTTTATAGATTTATCTCATCTTTTGAAGAGACAAGGCTAGGCACTAATGATCTCATCTTTTGAAGAGATGAGGTCAATATGATTGTTGACCTTATCTTTTCAAGAGAGGAGTTCAGTTAAAATTTTCTCTCACCACATATCTCATAAATCACTCATTTTTTACATTAGTTGTCATAACTTGTCAAAATTATACACAATCTGCTATATAAATAATTCATTATCCATATACCAACTTCCAAACTTCATAACCTAACCATAATAATATTCCAAACCCAATCTACGTAAAAATAATCCCAAACCCAATCTATTCAATCACTGTAGTTTTGTGAAACTTTTCATCACAAACATAATATAAAACTCATAAAACATAATATGAAATGATTGTATTAATGTTTTGTTATTTACACCAAAAGTATATGAAAATTCTACATACAAAAAACATAAAAGATAAAAATCTATATATAACAATCATAAAAGATGAAAATCTATGTAATCTCTATTGTTGAGTGTCCCGCCTTCTCATCCCCACCCGATAAAAGTCCGAAGGAATGGTGTACGTTGATGGATATCTTGATGGAGATGCTCCATAGATTGATCAACCTATGTGAGCGTGACATCCCCATCTCCACCACCAGCACTATAAGCACAAAATGAGATAGGGTTTGGATCCACCTAGGTGAGTCTCTTTCCCATATCATGTGGTGGTGACGGTCGCCTCTTTTGTGAAGCAAAGGGGGTATGGAACTTGGTGTATGAGATGTCTTGCATCGGAGTCTCATCTAGATTAGCATATGATGATGATGATGGACTATGTTTGAAATGATGAAATTGTGAAAGGCTACGCTCACTAGGTAGGTGTACATGCGAGGAAGAAGGCTTATCTCTGATATCTACAGCTCAGACTCGCCCTCGCTCCTGACCCCAAGCTCATCCTTACCCATGCCTCTTACTATAGCCATTGTCTCTAAGTAAGCTGAGGTTGTGGGTCCTCCGGTGTTGTTGCTAGATTATTCAAATTAAGCCCCATGAACTTTTCTACTACACGAATGACATCTCGTGCAGTGGAAAGAGTGTTCTTTGTTGGCATGTCGGGGACTGTAAATGAAATTCTGCCTACAAGCGAGAACAAACATTTGGATCAGTGAATATCGAACATAATATATATCCATATATAGCTTATATAGTCATTGAATATACCATATATTGAATAATGATCCCTGTATGACTGATCCAGCACTTCGTGATCTCATGGTATCAGTTGAAATAATCTCCAGATGTGCCGGTAGGGATATCTAGCATCTCAACAATGCGATCGCGCCTACCACCTCCTACTACTACCCACCTGACGTACTTTGCCACTCAGTTCCACTCGGAACGCCCTCGTAAGTCCAGCTCATGCAAGGATCTCATATCAATTGGAGAGTTTGGGATCCCCTGGAAGCTACTAAACTGTCTGAGCACCTTGTCCTAAAAGTTGCTTCTTGTCTTTACCTATTGAATATTGAGTTGCAATTGTAAAATTTTCTTTTCACTAATGCTGCCACAGGTAGAGGTGTGCACGATACGGTTCAGTTCGGTTTGCATCTCGAACCGAACCACACCATAATTTACGGTTCGGTTTTTCTTTTAAATTCAACCTAACTATACGGTTCGGTTTGTAATTTTTTCGAACCGAAAAAAACGGTCCGGTACTGTTCGGTTTGCGGTTCGAATCTTTTTTTTCATAAAATAAAAAATATATTCTATTGAAAAAGTTCAATTACATATTTCTTATCACTAATGCAAATATAAACAATAATATTTAAAATTAATCATTTATCAAATAAACATGTAAAGCTTATAGGAAGGAAAAGATTTCATCCATTATAAAATTATAACTATGACTAGTCTCATTTTTCTGAATTATCTTGAACTATAATGATATACTAGACTTTATCTCAATATAAGACATAAATTGTAATTTGTTGCATGCTTCTAACTAACATATTACCAATTATATAAATCAATAAGTGATTAAATAATAGAACTAGATTAATTAGCAAGACAAATGGAAAAGAAATATGCAGAAGTTAGAATACTAGAGGTTAAATTCTAAAATCTACCTTACTTATAGATAACATAACAATTAAAACATATTATAAAAAATCTAATTTTATTCTAATGAATAACACATATCTAAGTAAAATTTTTTTACAACAATTAATTTTTTTAAGTTAGAATACTAGAGTTTAAATTTTAAAATCTATCTTACTTATAGATAAATAACAATTGAAATATATTATGAAAAATCTAATTTTATTCTAATGACTAACACATATCTAAGTAAAAATTTTTAAAAACAATCAATTTATTTAAAAAAATTAATTGTTTTTAAAATTTGTGACATAGATATATACTATTAATAAAACAATTAAGAGTAAAAATAATATGTTTAATTTTTTTAATATATAAAATGGTTCGGTTCGGTTCGGTTCTAACCATACGGTTTCGATTCATGGTCCCGAACTGAACCGCGAACCGTTTGCTCTTCAATGAACCGAACCGCGAACAGAACCGTTTAAAAAAAACCGAAATTTAGGTTTGGTTTGGTCCAATCCGTTCGGTTCACGGTTCGGTCGGTTTTTTTGCACAGCCACACAAGTAAGCACCGAGCATCTTTTAGAATGGAATTGTAATTTTCAACCATGTTTGTTGTACTAATTCCAAACCTTACGCCTTCATTGTAAGATAAAGTCTATATACATGGATGCAACTCGTGAAAATATCTCGATATCCATGGACTACTTTGCTTTGTTACATTGAAGTAACCATGAAACTTTCTCATTTGGGTATGGTATGCTGCTCTTTTAATTAATTCCTTACATTCTTTACTTTGCGCCTTCGAGTTGAAGTTACTAGCTATATGCCTGATACACCACCGCCAAGGCCAACCTTTATGCCACACAACATTCTTACCTTCAACTGCACTCTTAATATCGGTATGCTGGTTGGATATCAAGCAAATGTTTGAACGACCCTTGATAACGTGTTCCAATAATTTTGTGAGGAACCAACTCCATGTGTCCTCTTTCTCTTCATCGACAAGAGCATATGCTAGTGGAATGTTATCATTTGCCCCATCTACTGCTACTGCGATGAGCAATTTATGCTTGTATTTTCCATACAAGAAGGTGCCATCAACTGTGACAACGAGTCTGTAAACAATTAACACATAGAACTTAGTTCACCGATATCAATCTTTTATAACTAAATTGAATCATGTATCCAAAACATACCTGCGGTACTGGAATGCTTCAATGCAAGGAGCAAATGCCCAAAAGAGTTTATCAAGGAAGATGTGCCCTACTGTATTTAAATCCACAGTTCTCCACTCAACCTTTGTTCCTATTGCCTTTGTTATAGCATTAAATATATGCGAGAGCTCTAAATATGACTCTTCCCAACTTCCATACACCTACTCAATAGCTTTTCGCTTCGCCTCACGAATTCTCTTCATATGAACATTATATCCAAATTCTTTTAAGATGGTCAATTGGAGTCCTTCGCCCTCACATTTGAGGAATTATGAATCTTCAATATAATGCACCTAGACATGTTAGTGGGGTCCAACTAAGAGTGGTCCTGTTTAGTGATTTCATCAAAGTAGGTGTGGGGTCCTTTATATTTAGTGATGTGAAATCACCCACCATGCTTATTGTAACTACCTTTGAGTCTCCACTTGCAATCTTTATTATGGATATCAGTACATTTAACTACCCATGACTTTGGATCCGAGTCCACCACCTTAAAATTATAATGAGACGATCTTTAGTCTTAAGCCGCATCCCAACCTTGAATTCATCGCTGAAACTCCAATTTCCAGTACTCATTTTCTGCTCATCATCAAATGTCGCATAACCACTAACAACATCAGCAATGAAAAAAGGTATTGGCACTGAGCTTCCAACTGCATCAACGTCTGTGTGAGCTATGAAACGGTGCTAGTCATTTTTATAACATTATACCCTGGCACCAGCATCTTCCTGGAGAAAAGCTTCTACATTATCATTTCCATCATCATCATAATCGCCAATGGATTCACTTATCAATGAGTCTTGTATCACATTAGTATCATGACCACATGTCCAATCAAGTGCATTAATTTCAAAGTCACCTATTTGTACCTGTGTGCTACCTATTGTTTGAATTGGAGTAGAGTTTGAATCTATCAATCCTTGTCTGCTAATATTCCATCAATACCCATTTCTTTTGCAGGTGCCTGTGATAATTTGTTCTCATATATCTGCATATACACAGGCGCAGACCATTCAGTGTACACTAGCATCTCTTGTGCATCATCATAATTGGTCATTGGAATAACATCATAGTGTAGTGTCCTATCTCTAATAGCTGCCATATGATACAGTCCAACTCGATGTGTAGACCTATTTACCTTAAGTCTATTGCAAATGATGTGAAGTATTTGCTCATATGTTGAGTTCCTATTAATACTGACTACAACAATTGACCGCTTATCATAACCAAAACCATTATTCCTCTCCCCAATATTGCCATGAGTGTATAGTACAAACTTGGCCTTATCCATTTCCTCACCTATCATGTCATCTCATAAAACATAGGGTAAATTCATGAAATTCGCATCATGACTTATCTATTGCACTCCCCTAATATTTAAACATATTTGCTAACCCTATTATATCCACCCCAATCTTATAATAGTATATGATCAATTTATATGATGTATAACAATATATGATTTCATAATTTGGTTCCTAAATTCAAAAACTATATAGTATAATAATAATTACATCAGACATTATCTACAAGACAGCATCGACAACACATACGGTTAACATACAAATCACATTACCACTCCACAATACAACTCATCCAGCACTACGTACAACACCCATCTAAAATATAACATACAATGTGCTTCATCATTTGACAAAAACAATCCAACAACATATACAACACCCAATATTCAACAATGCAACATCAATAATAGCAAAAATTCAAGCATAAAATCTAACGTATTTACTTATCGAGTTCGACATGAATTTTTGTTTTTTCACGCGAATTGCTTCGCTTTTCAATGATCTAATGACTTCTGCAACACCTCGTGGCCGAACCTATTCAAGATATGCAGTGATTTTTGTGAAAATCCTTGTCGAAATTAAGTAAATTAAGGTTAGGGTTTTGGATTTGGGATTTTTTTTTTTTTTGGGATTTGAGAGTTTTGGTCCACTTGAAATGAGGAAGAAGCAGATAGGGGCGGATATAATGCCTGCCAACCTCGTCTTTGAAGAGACCAGGTCCTTATTTTATAGCCTGACCTTGTCTATTCAAGATATGAGGTACATCCATAAAAATAAGGATCTCGTCTTTTGAAGAGACAATGTCAACTTGTCTAAAACTGCGATTATTTTGATCCTAGTGGTATTTTTGTAATTTTAAAAAAAAGTTTATTATTATTTTCCTTTTCCTTCTATTTTCAATGCGAGTTTGCTTTGCATGTAAAATCAACTTCCACTAAAAAGTTGCATTTTCAACATGTGATTTAGCTTTGATATACATGCTTTCTTTCTTTCTTCTTCATCTTCTCTCTCTCTTTTTTTTTTTTTTCACACGATAAACACAACAAAAATTATGTATAGAACATGTTAACATGCGATTTCACAACAATAGTTTGGTAATTAATTTTACTACAACTCGACGAAGCGATAGACTGAACACAAACCCATCATCATCCCTTTGCCTAGTGTAGTACTTGGGAGTAATTAACACCATTTTATGGAGCTTTAAGTGTTAGTGGAATTTATGCAATACTGACATTAGTAACCTCCTAAGGATGCGTGGTTGATGTGTGTAGCGAAAAGGCTAGAACAAAAGTAATGCCTTTAGATCATTGATGGAGTGAAAATAAAATTAGAGTAAGGAGAATAGAAGCCTTGTAGATACAAGTTAGATAAACATAATGTCGAGCCCGAATTTTGCTCCTTTTCTCCTAAAGGTCTCGATTCATATCAAACCCGACCCATTTGATACAGACCACTCGACAAGGAACCAGTAGGGTTTTCGTAAAAAGCTCGATTTTCTGAAAAATATTTTGATTGGAGTCGCCACCAGCTAAAGCCGGAAAAAAGGTGAACTAGAAACCAAATGGGTGGTTTGGTTTCTAGTTCGACCACTGGTATTCGAAAAATCAGAAATTGTTGAGTCCGGGGGCTACTATTTTAAAACCTAAACGGTTATCTAGACTTGGATGGGCTTTAGAAATCTTGAATTATATGGGCCAAAGATGTAATTTTAAATTTTTTAATTTTTCAATTTTTTTTTGTTTATAAAAAGGAATTTATTTGTTTACAAAATATATACATATTTTTTGTTTTTGTTTTAAAAAGGATCCTAAAATTTTTTTATTTTTGTGACCGCCCCGCAGGTGCCTACGTATTCGCTAGCAGGAATCAGGTCCCATGGTTCGTTTTGATTTTATAAAATTTTTAATTTGTTTGTATTTTTTAATTTTGAAAACCCGCAGAGTTTAAGTATTTAATCAATTTTTATTTTGAAATTCCTAAGAGATCTAATTTTTGTGTTTTTATTTTGAAAATTCCTAAAAGATAATTTTGGAAAAAACCTATTTATTGTTTTTGTTAATTTAGAAATAACTAGATGATATAATTATATAAAGGCTAGGAAAACATTTTTTTTCTTTCTTATGATATTATGCTAAATATATATATAATTTTGTTTTGTGAATTTTTCTTTTTTTTGTTTTTATATAAATAAAAAAATTATAGGGTAACTAAAACATGCTCAAGATATCACACCAAACATTTCGCGAATTCTAACAACTAATCCTTCAACTAAACAATCGCGATTTATAATTATAATACATAATATGACAATAACAATACTAATAACAAATGATAATAATAATAATATTAATAATAAATAAAACTAAAAAACCTATTTTTTTATAATTTATTTTTTATTTAAAATTATACTATAAAATTTTATTTATGTACATCATCATTAGGAATATGTCACACAGATATAATCATACTCATACACACACACATATTTTTTTTTTGTCTTTAAATCTACTTTATTTACTGATTGCATTTATATACTAAAACTCTTTTTTTTACCTAAATATGATATTACATATTAATACTAATAAAATTGGAGCATGCATCTCAACTATCTATACATACATATATTTATTATTATTATTATTATTTTTGTTTGTTTTTCTTTTTTGTTTCTTATTATTTTCTAGTTTTTTTTATGCATTACATTAATATATCTTATAGAAAAACAATAACAACGACATCAGCAACAATAGCAACAACAACGACGACGGTGACAACGACGACGACGACAACAACGACGACAACAACGACGACAATAACGACGACGATGACGACAACAAAAACAATGATAATAATAATAACTAATAAAAAAAAATTTGGAACCTTGTCAAACGATCTGGTCGACTTCGTTAGAGGCTGAGACGTGCAATGATGGTGGTGGTTGAAGCGGCTGGTTATGATCGGGGTTTGGTGTATGATGGAGATAGAGGCATTGAGAGAGAGAGAGAACAAGAGAGATTAGAGAAAAAGAGTTACGAGAAAGATCTGTGTTTTTTTTTTTTTTTTTTTTTTTCTAATATTCTTTCTATGTTTCGATCTCTGTGTTGAAGATGAGGAATTGGTTGTCATTTTATAGGAGCATGGAGGAAGATGGAGAGGTGCACGGCCATTAATAGCCGTTACAAGCAAGTGAAAAGATTGGAGGTTACGGAACTTAGAGGGTTGGGAGAGTTACGAATCCTTTTATTATTGATCTTAAATCCATATTTAAACGATTTAAATTCTGGAATAATTCACACTTTTAATGACATAACGGATGGAAATTGAAAGGGTACGCATGAGTGGTAATGCACGCTCCCAAAAAAAAATTTCATTGTGTTGATGCATGGATCAAACTCCGGTCCCCTCCCTTGCACTCCTCAGCCTTAACCAACTAAGTTATGCTTGGCTTTTTATTCATTTTCTCACCTAAAATTCATTTAAATCATTCAAACAAGGTTAAACGCATTTTCAATAAAAATAGGCCAAATTTGATACGGGTCCAAGATCTAAATTAATTTTCAAAATAGCTCAGTGCACTAATATGAAATATTTTTTATATTTTTTTCATTTTCTAATTTTTTTTTATTTTAATTCTAAAAGGCTTATTTACTAAAAGATGAAGTTTTTTATGAGTTTCTTTTCTTTTTTTTTTTATAGTATTTTTTAATTTGGTCATTTTTTTTATTGATTTTTAATTTAGCTAATCTTTTTGTATTTTTTGATAATTTTCAATTTTTATTGTATTTTCTATCCTTTTTTATGACTTTTATGATTATTTGAATTTTTCATTTTTTTTGTATTTTTATTTTTAAAAGGGGGCAAAAATGGGGTGTCGACACATAATCATGAGTATTCTAGAATGTGGCAATGACCATGATTTTGGACAACTGAGGAAACCACTTACGAGTATTTTAGAATGTGATAATTATGATCATGATTTTGGACAATTGAGGAAATCATTGGACAAAATGAGTAGGATACCAAAGTGGAGGGTGTGTGCCCTTTGAAAGGAGAGGGGATGGATATTTATTATTGGTTGAATTTACTTACAATAATAGTTACCATGCCATGATTGGTATAGCATCATATGAAGCCTTGTACTAAAGGGAGTGTAGATCCCATTACATTAGGATGAGGTTGGGAAGAGAATGTTGTTGGGACCTAATTCAGTACAACAAGTGTAATGATCCCGAACTCCACCCACCAATGTATTATTTGCTTTGATAAGATACTGTATGGTTTTGTCCTTGGTACCAGCTACTTCTTAGAAGGTCACCCATTCTAGGAATGCTCTCTATTGAGTACGCTTAACTTTAGAGTTTTGATGAACCTTAAGCTATTATACTAAAATGTGCCTCAATGATTAGAGTTTCACCACCTTATAATTGAGGGTATCACATTCTTCCCCACTTATAAAAAAGCTGTCTACCTTCATCAGCCTCATCCTTCTTAAAAAAAGAAAAGTCATCCTCTACCTCATCCTTAAAAACATCAAAGATCGGTCCTTCATCAGCCTCAAAAATAAATTCGTCCTCCCTTTCTCTACTATGATTCACCATAATCTTCATCCTCTCTATAATCTGATCTACCATCTCACTAAATTGAGATTCCATTGCATCTAGCCGTTCATCGATGATCCGTTTGATCCATCGATCTTGGTCGTCATAAACATTTATCTCATCCATACGTCGCTGGTTTTGTTGTCTATGAGGCAACATCGTTACTCTGGGAACGAACGCAGCTCTGATACCAATCTGACGTAGTAGAAAACAAAGGTTTTATCACAAACCGTTGAATTGCAATCTGAAGCAGCGGAATACAAAAAGGGTTTATCACAAACCGTTGATTTGCGTACGAATACCGGATTGTGATCTTCAAAATACCTATTGATTTTGCGAATACCTAGGTAATTGGCACTAAATATGAAGTCCTCACAAGGAATTGATATTTGGGATAAAGATAGAAAACACTCTCAAATAATTTTCATTCAATAATCAATATTTATATTTCATATGCCATAGGGTTTATATATATATAGGCAAGCGTGAAAGTTACCATAATCGAAAAAGGACTAAAACCTATTAAATAATATTAAATAGAATTTATAAGGAAAAACAAAAACTGATATCCTGTTAAAAGATATTAAATCCTATGAAACTGACATTCTATTAAAAGACATTAAATCCTATTGAAAATCCTACTAAATGTTACTAAAAATTATTCTTTAAAAACATTAAATGATATTCTAAAGAAATTGACTACATTATTAATTACGAAATTAAAAAATCTAAAAGACTAGTAAAGTGTGCCACTCCCACGTTGGCATTGTAGAACTGAAGGCCGGCAGCATAACTCCCAAAGCTGGTGGCGTAGGTTGCCAGTGTAGAATTTTTTGCCTCTTCATCCTATGCTGCATCAGATTTCAAGTTAACTCCAACTAAAAGTGACATGAGGTTGATATTACCGTGTCCAGGGGCAGGTTTAGTTGGGATTTTAAGTCGAGGGAAGCATGATAGAGGCCTCCATTAGGTCATGGTTCGAATCCCACAATCTACTTTTTTCTCTTATTTTTACTTTTTCAACATGTATTTTTTTTCTCTTTATTTTTTATTTTTTTCTTGCGCAGTAATCAATAGCATTGATTATATAATTTGATTAAGTAACCATTTTTTTTTACATGTTATAAAAATAGACATAGATTATTGAATAGCTATCGTATTTAAATATATATAATGATCTATTTTCGCTAAAAGCAAAACCTAGACAAATTTCATGTATTAATTTTTTTAATTAATAATTAATTTTCAAGTAATATATATTCAATTTCTTATGGATTGTACTAAATACTCTTAATTTTTTAATAATTTTTTTCATATGTATGAAGTTTTGAAAAATTTCACAATAATATTATTAATGAATTTCTTATAGCAATATAATTGTAATAGCAAGTATATATATCGATAAATATAATATTAACTTAAATAAGATATAACCCTCATAGACCCTAGTCATATAATTCTACATTTATCTCTAACCATGCCGTGCCAATGTTGAGACTGATGTCCAACATAGTTTAAAAATCAATTTGGGTAAATTACATAAAAGGGACTAACATTTGAGGACAAATTTATTTAATGTATTAATGTTTTAAGTGGTTAAAAAAAGGAATCAATATTTTGAAATTGATTCATTTAAGGTATCAATGTTTCTAGTAGTTAAAAAAAAGTATCAATGCTTTACAAAGTGAGTGGAATAAGGTATTAATATTCGATCATTAATAAAAACTAATGAAACTTAATTGAAAATTAGTCCAAATGTTGATACCTTAAGTGAACTTTACGAAACCTTGATACTCGTTTAGTTCACTTTATAAAACGTTGATTCCTTTTTCTAACCACTTGAAATATTAATACCTTAAATGAACTTACCCCTAAATGTTGATACCTTCTAGCATAATCTACCCAAATCAATTTCAAAAGGGAAAAATTATCTACTTTCAGGGTAGAAAAGATAACTTAGGTCAAATGAGGAAAGTCCCAAGGATTTAATCTCCTTAACGATGGAGATTGTTCACTTTTTTAAATTGAAAATTTACTTTTCTATTTTGAAGATTCTACCCTCCAAATTAGAGAAATTAACCTTCCACTTTTAAGGACAAGAACTTTCCTATTTTAGAGAGATAAAACTTGCATTTTCAATTGTAGAAGACCTCTATATAAGGAAGAATTTACATTAACTATAACAACAATGCATTTTGGAGATATTTACGGTGGGAGATTTGTGTAAGTCAAGTTTTAGGCATCAACTAAGTTGTGGAATTTTTATATATATGGGGGTTTAGTGTTTAATTATATGTTTTTCTTTACTTCCTTGTGTGATTATTGCTGAATTTATTGAGTAAATGGTTACTCTAGATTTTGATGAACCCTAAAACTTTCCATCGACAGTTTTGGCCCAAAATTGAGAGAAACCATTATACAGAACGTATCCTATTGAAATATTGAATGTATATGTACAGTCATAAGAATGTTAATATGTACAGGTTTGATACAGCTCTAATTGATATCAAAGGCCAAAAAAACTTCAAAACTTTACAAGAACGGAAGAAGAGGCCTAGGAAAAACAATGCTAGTCCATGGGAGCAGCCGTCAGAAGAGTAAAATTCAGGACTGACTCAACTCAGGGTTTTTCGTGTGTAGCTCAAATGTGATTAGGACAATTTCTCTATCAGCAGAAACAATGTAGGAATTAACAGCGCGGAGAACTTCACAGGTTCTTCAAGGTCCCTCTCGGTTGGCTATAACTTCAGCATGGTGAAGTTTTCAATAGAGGCCGTGTTTGAAGCCCAAAGGGCATTCAAAGTCAACCTTGGAAATGGAAACCATTTGAACATGTTTCCTCAACAAGAAGTTATGCTCTCCTAGAGAGCTTGGCCAATCAAACTGATGAATGCATTACCTCGGCAGTTGATCTAGAACCCTCATGGGCTTCCAGTGAGATTCCTCCTTCTGCTGTCTCAGGGCCATGAAATGCAGCGCATCACTTTTAATCTGATAAATATGGCATGCCCATGGATAGGGACTTGGAGCGGACCAAATCTTCTGCTCTTCAAATTCTGTTTCCTCGGCAAGTGATTCTGCTACACAATAGATTAAACCAGGTTCAGGTTCATCGAAGCCTGCGACAGCAACACATCCAAGAGACATGAAACCTTCGGGAGCCCGAGGAAGCCAGATTGAGACAGGTGTTATATAGTCATCCAAGCAGTTCCTCCATACCTGCATTTCTTAATAATGAGCTCCCATTTACATAATTTAAAGGTCCTGATAAAGAGTTCAAAGAGATATTGCCAGTTTTTTGTTACATACCAAGTCATAGCCTATGGGCAATGCAAACAATCCAGCATTATTACGGTAAACAGCAGCACAGTTTGGAGGATGACTGCCAATTCGAGCCACATCACCGATGAAGATATAGCTGCACGAAAGTAATCAGTCCCCAGTAAATCATGGAATAATGGCAAAAGATGTTTTAAAATGCAAAGAATCGCAATTATAAAATCCGGGCAGGTGCAAAATACAAGAATGTGATATATATGATTGAAAATCAGTCGAGTATAGCTAATAATTAGCTGATAAAAGCGAAGGATCATGGAACTTTTGTTTTCGTACAGAATTCATCAAGATGTCATCTTTTTGTTGAGCTGTAACTTTTTGTAAATAATAATATTTGTAATATTTCATTAGATAGTATAATTAATGACGTGATAGATAGAAAAAGTAGATAAAGGTTGATACACCAACTAAGGACACATCATGTGTATATATATATATATATATATATATATATTGATGTTTCTTGAAATATATTTATCAATGAAAATTACAAAACACCCCCTCATATTCTTGACACAATAGCAGTCCTAAGGCTTTTCTCTAGGAATTTTTTTCCCTTTCAAATGGCCTTTAATACCGTTGTTAAGATTAGTACCATAATTATCTAATCTAAAAGTTTAAACTTGCAGATATAGTGTGAGCATTATATTTAATACATAATACTTCCCCTCACTTGTGGTTGAGACTTCGATATTGACCTTCTCATTAAGTGGACGATTTAATTTTTTTAATGGAGTTGAAATAAGTGTGCAAGGATTCGAACTTATAATTTTCTGCTTTGATACCATGTTAAGATTAACATTACAATTATTTAATTTAAAAGCTTAAACTTATAGATATGACGTAGTACTATATTAATACATAACAACTATCATTCGTCTTTTCTATTACATAAATAAATGAGAGCGTCAATTGCACCTTTATTATTGCTAATTTAACATTTATTTGATTGTCTTCTTTAATTAAATTTTCGATCCATCATCATATCTACTTCCAAGACCACCTCAACAAGTAGTCTAGGACCTCAAACTCACTTGATTGAGGACATGATTGATAAAACCTCAAAACATGAAGGGTTTCAATAGTAAAGAGATCCAAAAGTTAAAAATATTGCCAAGATCTCTTGAGAAGTCTTCTCGGACTAATTTATTCACTTTTTTCATGTAAATCTTTAATCTTTTATGATATGCATCCTTTCAAACAAGTTCTACACCAACTTTTGGATCCTTGGCTCTAAAGCTACAAATATATGACCAATTCCTCACAACTTTTCCATTCATATACACCATGTCTAGCAATCAAAAAATTTTAGTAAGCAAATAATGCTCTTGCTACTGTTGCACTAACAAGAGATATCTATATAACCTCTTCTATTGCTCTTATAGGGGCTTCATATGTGCCAAAATGGTTAGCCAAACAAATATCTTTGTTCAAAAGCTTACCAATGAACCTAATTGTCGTACTGTTTTCCCCATGTCGCATTTATGTCTCACTGTGTTATTTAGGATTAGGTCTTAGGGAGGATGATTGGACTTGTTAAGAAAAGAATGTGCTTTATCATCTTGAAGTGTCTCGGAATACCATAAGTAATGCGTCTATATCATTTCTCAATCCTCCTTACAATAAAGATGTTACTTGCTTTACCATCCTCATTTAGGTCATCCACTATTTCATGTCTTAAAAGTTGTGTTTCCCAAACTGTTTAAAGGATTAGATATTTCTAAGTTTTAATGTAAGTTTTGTCAGTTAGCAAAACATACCATGTATCTTTTCCTATTAATAATAAAAGTAGCCTTCTTCCTTTTCATTTAGTTCATAGTGATATTTAGGGACTCTTAAATATTCCAAATATTTCGAGGGCTCAATGGTTTCTATCAATGATTGATGATTGCACACCGCTTACATAGAACTTAAACAAAAGTCAGATGTTAACATTATCATCCCAATATTTCATAGTATGGTTCAAAACCAATTTACATCATATATTAAAATTTTAGATTTGATAATAAGATTACTTTTATTAAGTTTTATCACCTTATTTTTAGAAAGAGGGCATCATTCATGGATTTTTCATACATCTCAACAAAATGGGATAGTTGAGTGAAAAAAACGAGTCTTTGCTTAACACCACTACATTCTTATTGATTCAAATGCTCCTAAATCCCACTAAGGGGAAGCCATTCTCACTACTACACATATGATAAAGAGATTGCCCTCACGAGTATTAGACAATAAAAGCCTCATCAATACCTTTAACAATTTTTACCCTCATTTCAAGATGACAAGGGATCTTAATTCTACTCTTTCGTTGCACTGCTTTTGTACATATTCACAGTTAATATAGAGGAAATTTGGACCCCCATGCAATTAAATATGAATTTCTATGTTATTCATCTACACAAAAGGGGTACAAGTGTTGTGATCTTGTCTTGAGAAAATGCTACATATCAGCCGATGTTACATTCTTTGAAAATAAGCCATACTTCAAAAGTCCAATCTTCAGAGAGAAGATACCACAAAGGATGACTCTTTTGAGCTATTGAGTCCTCTTGATTTGCCTACACCTACTCCTAAATTCAGACAGTCCCATGCTAGAGTTAGCTAAGGAAGCCTTTCTCCAGACCATGTGTCTTCTCCAGAGTAAACAAGCAGAATTCATGGTTTTCCAAGATTTTCATAGGCATATTCTAGAAGATCAACTGTTTCAGATCTAAAGCAAGTTTAAGAACCCTACTTGAGCCCTAAAAATGAGACTGTAATAAGAACTGATCTGTTTGTGCAATTAGAGACAAGTGGAACACCCATGAACTACAATGATCTCCTTATTGCAATTCAAAAAAGGTACTAAGAATGCACCAAGAGACCATTATACTTGATATCCAACATTGTATCCCACAAAAACTTGCACTGACTTACAAAAAATTTTATAATAAGCCTAAATAACATTTCCATACCCAATGTTGTGTTTAAGGCATTATTAAATACAAAGAAGATTTTTTTGCCACGAGTAAATTATTGAAATCCATCAATTCGACTCTCTTGACTTTGGTCCCTAAGGTTCCAACTCCTGAGTCTCTTGCTGATTATCATTCTATAACATGTTGCAATACATTATACAAATGTATCTCCAAAATCTTAGCAGAAAGACTCAAATTGGTAATGGATAAGCTCGTTGGATGGAACAAACAGCCCTTATAAGAGGAAGAAAAATTGTGGATAATTTTCTGGTGGCTCAAGAACTGTTGAATGGATACCATAGGAACTCCCATGGAGGAAGATGTGTAATAAAAGTAGATATCATGAAAGCATATGATCATGTGAGTTGGAGTTTTCTAGGAGAGCTACTAGAATGTCTAAATTTTCCTCCTATCTTCTCTAAATGGGTTTTGGAATGTCACTACTCCTAGGTTCTCAATAAATATTAATGGGGGATCAGTAGGTTATTTTGCTAGTACCTGAGGATTAAGACAAGAAGACCCTCTCTCTCCTTTTTATTTGTTCTAGTCATGGAAATCTTCTCTTGCTTAATGAGGGAGCTAAACAATAATCTAAGTTTTAAGTACCACTGGAGATGGAAAAAAGTGAAGCTCAATCACCTTTGTTTTGTGGATGATTTACTCATTTTTTGCAAAAGGGAGACTTGTTTGATTCAACTTATCAAACAAAGTCTTTAGGAGTTCTCTAAGTTGTTGGGTCTACAATGCAATACCACAAAGAGTCAAGTTTTTATGAGTGGAGTATCAGAGGAGATTAAAGATAGCATCGTGGAGATTATAGGTTTCACAAAGGGATATTTGCCAATCCAATACTTGGGGGTACCTCTGATTTTTACAAGGTTGTCTAAGTCTATATGTTGTGTTTTGATTAGTAAGTTTCCAAATCGCATAAATCATTGGTGTTCTAAGACCCTTTCTTATGCAGACAGAATTTAACACATCAAAAGTGTGCTATCCTTTCTTCAAGTCTATTGGTCTTCCATTTTTGCCTTGCCCAAGAGCATTCTAAAGGAGCTTACAACAAAAATGAAACGTTTCCTTTGGAATGGGTTAGATGAAGAGAGAGCAGAAGCAAAAGTAGCATGGGAGGAAGTGTGTCGCCCTAAAAAAGAAGGTGGACTAGGTATCCTTGACTTGACACAATGGAATGAAGTAACACAAGCAAAACAATATGTCATTTATGCTCAAATGTGGAAGGATCCTATGGCCTCGATGGATTTGTGTGAGATTCTATAAGGACGGAATTTTTGGGCTGCAAAAGTTCCAGCTCAATCATCATGGTCATGAAGATTTTGCAAGCTCAATCTTGGACATGACTATTGTTTCATGGAAAATTGGAGATGGGAGTAAGATTTCGCTGTGGTATGAATGGTGGCACCCGAGAGGCCCTTTGGTTAATTGGTTAGGCGAAAGGACCATTTATAGATTGGGATGGTCTAAACAAACTCTTCTTAATTCGATTCTCAATAGCGATAGATGGGCTTAGCTAGTAGGAGAACTTGGGATGTTATTAAGGAGGAAGTGCCTCTTACCACGTTACCTAGGGTGGAGCAAAGTGACAAGTTTATATGGTAGCCTAACCCATCAAAAGCTTTTACAATCGGAATAACATATAGATATCTTCAACCTAGGACAAACTTTGTGTCGTGGCACCTATAGTATGTTATAAAGGAAACATCCCACACCATTCTTTTATTCCATGGCTTGCTGCTCGAAAAAGGCTACTCACACAAGACTTATTATTGCAATGGGGTATAATAGCACAAAACCAGTGCCATCCATGCAATGACGAAGAAGAATCTCACTCCCATCACTTTCTCTGCTGTGAATTCACAAAATTCATTTGGCATAAGCTCCAAAGTCACTTCCAGATGTCTTTTGATAGTATACTCACGGCATCGACAGTGGATGATATATGACAGCTTTAAAGGTCGTAATGAACCTTCTTGGAAGAAGATACCAGTAGTGCTTGTTTATCTTGTATGGAGAGAAGGAATGATAGAAGATTGGAAATATCCTTTTTGACAGCTGAAGCTTTATTTAGGAAAATTTTAATCTTTCTCACTATGTAACTTTTTGAGCTTATTCTATGATGTATGGCTACCGATTGAGGTACCCTTTTGTTTGGTACCCACATCAATATCCTTTTTTCCTTTCTTAGCTCTCTTGTATATAGGCTAATGCCTCTCCTTTATATATATAAAAGCAAATTCATTAAAATTTTATGGATTGATTCTTCAATACCTAAGTAAACATACTGACATTACCCAAAAGAAAGAAAAAAAAAAAATACAAAGAAGAGAAATGCTATGAGAGTGAAAATAGATGCTTTAAAGAAGAACAATACAGAGGAAAATTGTCAACATGCCAAGAGGAAAGGATATAGTTGACTATAATTAGCTATACACTTTGAAATACAAGACGGATGGGATACTTGAGAGATCCAAAGAAAAATTAGTTGCAAAAAGATAAACTTAAATCTATAGGGTTGGCTACTAGGAAAAATTTTCACCAATGGTGAAAATGAACGCTTGTCCTTAACGACCCATTTTGATTGGCCACTTCTACAGTATGATATGAAAAATTCTTTTCTTCATAACAGACTTAAATGAAGAAATTTACATAAACATCCTGCAAGGTTTTATAGAAGAAAAATTATGAAATAAAAGTTTACATGCTAAAAAAGGCCCTATATGAATAGAAACAGTCTCATAGAGAAATTACAACCCAACACACCACCACCAACCCCACACCCCCCCCCAACCAAAAAAACAAAAAAAAAAAAAAAAAGGAGGGTAAAAGGTGAAAAAACACTCTTAGAGCTTGGTTCAGTGGGTTTAATGAGTCATGAAGACTTTAGGCTATAAGCAGAGCTTTTGAAGAGGAAAAGTTAAGAAATAAAGTTCATAGGCTTAAAAAGACCCCATATAAATAGAAATAGTATGCTAGAGCTTGATTCGGTAGGTTTATTAAAGTCATGAAAGCTTCCACGTACAAGCAGAGCTAAGGTGGTTATAGGTTCATTAAGCATTTAGTTGTAGGGGGGAGTAACTATAGTTTTATTGTATATTGATGACATTATTATAATAAGGAATGATGAGAAAGAGAAGCAAAAGTTAAAACAATGATTGATTGAAGAATTTGAACTAAAAGAGCTTGGGAAATTGAAGTACTTTCTTGGTATTAAGATGGTTTACTCAAGCCAAGGGTCACAAGAAAAATATGTGCTTGATCTTTTGAAGGAAACGGGAAGGATAGAGTGTAACGTAGTATCCACTCCAATGGATCCTGATAAAATGCTTGGTGAAGCTAGAAAGGAGCCAGTGGCTGATAAAAGGTTGTTTCAAAAAAATAGCCGAACACTCACGTACCTTCTATGTAGCCAACCAGTCGACCTAACATAACATATCTTGTGAGTATAATAGGTTAGTTCATGTATGACCTAAGAAGCTTTCATTTACAAGCAACTCATAGGTTTTGCACTATCTTAAAGGATGTTTAGTAGAAGGGTCTTTATTAAAAAAAAAAAAATGGTAGTTTCACACTGAAAGTTTCTACTGGTGCAGATTATATAGGAACAATGGTAAATAGAAAGTTAATTTCAAGGTATTGTACGCTTCTTGGAGGAAATTTGGTAGCATAAGAAAATAAAAGGAAAATGTTGTGATCAAATGAATTGCAAAATCAGAATTTAGAGCAATTTCCCAGGGATTTGTGAGCTGCTATAGCTGAAAATTATTCTTGATGACTTAAAAGTCAAATGGAAGAGACCTTTGAAGTTTTTAAGTGGTAATAAATTAGCTATCAACATTGTTTATGATCCTATACAACATAATAGGATAAAACACATTGAGATTGACAGTCATTTTATCAGAGAAAAGTTTGAAGGATGGTTTAGTTTGCATGCCATATATTCCCTTCGGAAGCCAAGACGTCTTAACAAAGGGATTAAATAGTGCAAGCTTTCATGAGACTATTTCCACACTTGAAATGATAGACATCTATTCTCAACTTGAGGGAGAGTGTTGAGTTGTAACATTTTATAAATAATATCTTTTGTTATATTTTATTAGATAGGATAATTGATTATATGGTTTGTGAAGATTGATATATCTACTAAGGATGCATTTGTCTATATAGATTGATGTTTCTTGTAATATATTTAACAATGAAAATCACAAAACCTTTCCTCTCATATTTTTAACACTAACACTAACTAGAATGCTAATGATGATATTAATATACTTAATTTTTAAATTTATAATTTTCAGATTTTATAAAAGCCCTTAAAATTTCACTCTTATCATTTTGTGCTCCAATAGACCCAAGGTCCACTTAGGTGTATACCTTCTTTTCTTTTTTGGCCAGAAGAGTGGAATTTGAAATGCAATGAACAAGCTCAATAAGACAAACTGAAAATAATTACCCATCAGGACATATTGGTCTCCAGATGCTACATAAATCATTATCATCCATAACCTGCAGAGAAGGGAAATAAAAGGATTATATAATGGTTGAGAGAACCCATGACGAGTAACCTCAACATGGCCAAGTAAATGAAGCACCTGCTTTCTGCATAACGTGCATCTTCCTTTAATTTCTGGTTCACTGCTCCAAATTTTTACAAAGTTAATGCTATGTTTAACAAATCTCCCGTCATCCAATGCAGAGCTGGATGAAGAGAGATCCTGTGATCTAATAATGGCCTTCTTCATTGTATGTGATCCTTTCTCATCTGCTTCATCCCATGAAAAATGCACATGCCTTTGGCTGGAAGGAACCTGCACATCAGCACATACAATCTCCCATCATAATCATACAAAACTTCTATGAAATGCCATGTGCACCATTTTCCAGCTACACAAAAACTGGTAGTTTTACATCATGTTGGATGCAAACTCAAATCACTAACAATGTATTCATTATGCAGAAGCCCTTGATCCACTGACATGTCCTTAGGATCATAGAGTGAAGTTAATTGCATCAAAACAGAACATTTAAAGAGTCAACCTTTAGAATCAGGCATTTCTGGTCAGACAGATACGTTTTCCACATCTTCTGCACAACTGAACATATTCTAACAGCTTGGGGTGCAGTATGCTCTACTTCTTCATCTACACTGCATTTAATGACTCTAACAAAGTTTTCTGCTCTCTTAAAGTTTTTTAAATGTAGTATCAAATGGGATGGCTGGCTGGATCTGGCTTTTGCAAGTTCCAACGCCATTAGATCTTCCCAAGGCACATCCCACAGAATCTTGCAAGGTTTCTTGTCCATCTTCTCAGGATCTAGGCACTGAAAAGAAATAATTGTTAAGAAACAATGAATCTGTAATATCGACAGGAGAAGCCACCTATCCAGTTTGTTTTATAACCTGTAGCAGCATGACACGCTTATTGGTTACTAAAGCAATCCTCTGGTATGGTACAAGAAAATGCTCCTCATAATAATCAGACAAAGCAAATTTTGAAGGTTCTTTGAAAAATTCAGTGCAGCCAAAGCGTCGGCTTGTTTCTCCAAGGTAAAGTATCATCTGGAAGAGAGAAGTGATGAGATAATGATGTTTTATAAGCAAGTAATATAGCGTCAGTAAAGATGTTCTACAAGAAAGTAGTAGTGTCAATAAAATCGTCTGCTTTCTAGGGAAAGGCATTCAAATCTAGAAATTCTTCAAGGCACTTTTAAGAGTATAGCTTGCTCCTACTGAATACACAGACAAAATTTATAATTAAGCAGCAGAATAGCAGATATCTGCATCTTGAACTGTCACCAACAGAATAGAAAAGATTCACCAGATCTGGTACAATGGTGAGTGAAGTGAGGATAAAGTTCCTAAGTCAGGCCACCTCAATGAAAGCCTATTTCTTTCAAACAAGTCTTGCAGACATCTCATGCCATCTTAAATCCCCTTCTGATATGTCAAAGAAAAACAAATAAAACTACTCTTACCTGTCCCAGCGCTTCTCTTTCACAATAATTCCTCAGAATATTATCTGCACGGATAGCTCGTGGATTTCGGATTCTTTGGAAGCAGGTCTTATCATTGAGAACATCCAGGCATTTAGAAAAGCTAGCACCTACTCCCTCAACAGTCATGGAAACTAAATCCAATGCCCCACTTAATGGTTGAACAACGAACCCAACAAAAGCACGTCCAACTCCATGAGCAATTCCTGGAAGACCACTTTGCCTGGCACTCTCCACAGGCTTTCTTACAACTCCTGATACTGCAAAAGCAACACCTTGTGCAAGAGCTTCTGTTCCTTGTAAAATTCCATCACCTACTCCAGTGATTCTTCTTGAGCGGACCTAATTTTATATCAGATAATAATTAAGGCCATAGTAAGCAAAATGAATTTTTAGGAATCTAAAAAAAACGAAAGATTTACCTGTTTGGATCGCAATTGCAGAAATTGTCCATCTGTAGAGAGCTCAGCAAATCCTTTACTAAGGGAAGCCAGTGTTGAACTTGCCATTCCAAGTACATCTACTGAGAATAATAAATGCAAAGGATTGTGGATTAAATCCCTCCAAATGCGATTTAAGATGGCAGACTGAATAGAACTTTTGCGCATGAATCTGTCTTTATGCATGACTCTTCTCAAATGAACCTGAAAAAGAAAAAGACAAACTGATATGAAGCACAAAACTGGTAAATGGCATGATTATTAAAGAGCAAACTAATCAAATTCTGTTAAAAAGACAAACTGATTTGAAGCACAAAACTGGTAAATGGCATGATTATTGCAGAGCAAACTAATCAAATTCTGTTATGGTCATTCCTTGAGTAAAACCTCTCGTGGTTTTTGCAAAGCAGACTAATCAAATTCTGCCATGCATTTTCAGTTATTTACTGGTATTTTGTAATCATTCCATATACAATTAGCAGGCTCATGTGAATCTTTGCAGCTTGTTGCAGAAATAATCGAAAATGAGGGGGTGTGGGGGAGCAATCCATCAATAAGATCAAAATGAAAGCCACATCTATAATCACCAAAAAAAAAAAAAAAAAATCCCAGATTCAATATACATCTTTCACAACAGGCAAGAGCAACTTGCACCTTGATGAATAATACAAGGGCAGTCTTGTAAACAAAAGAAAATGAATTATGCACTTTTCTAGTCCACAGAAAACATATTTTGGGGGTCATTTCACTACATACATATAGTCAGCCAATCAGGCATGATGGTCATATTGGAGGCAATCTTACTTGAAATTTAAATGCATTCCCAACAGCTGACAAAATGGGACTCCAGATGCCAAGAACTCCATGAGGTCTCTGTGCTGGTGCGGTTTCTAGAGAAAGCTTCAACCTAATTTCTGAGATATCTATAAGGCTAAAAGGGGAAAAAAAAAAAAAAAATTGATGTCAATTCCAAATATTCTCTGTCACGAAACCAAAAGAAATTATCTATACAAATGATCAAAGCCCTATCTGAATAGGAGAAAAGGAGAAACAAGACAAAACTGCAAAGTTTAAATAACCATGAACTACTGATAAAAGATTGTTCCAGCAAAATCTATGAAATGTGGCCAGCCTGAGAACATCTGCAATTGTAGAACAGGTTTCCCAAGCAAAATCCTGATTTTACTGATATTTAATTATCCTTTCTACCATTCTCATAGATATTTTAGACTCTGGATAGGACAAGCCAGTGTAAACATTGAAGAGTGAAGGTGAACATATTGTCTTTTCATACATAGTGATCACATGATTAAATATGGGCTGCAGTTTTGGTGTTTATTAGTGCCGCCAGTCAAATGCCGAGTGTAAATCCAGTTCATCTTAATTAGATACTCCTCGGATGATTTCTTCTTACTCATCCATTGATTTTCAACAGCAAAGCCAGTCTAATAAACTGTTAACTCAATCACAGAACATGATGTTAATTCCACGTTCCACCTATCATTTAAAGAAATGAGGATTTACTTGACCCGTATCTCTGGATCAACTTGAGTAACACTGGAACTTTGAGGCAGGCGATCCAATTGAATATTGTTGTAAAAATCCACCAAACCCCAAATTACTGGTTCATGGATATTAATCCTCCAAGACTTCTCCGTTACCTGGCATACCAAGTTACGGTTTAATAAGAACATGTAGCTTTAATTATGCAATATAGAACAACGCACCACCAATGGAATTGTAATCTTGCATTACCCGTATGTATACATAAGGGTAGACTTGCACGCCCTCAGGGTTCTCATTGCAGGCTGTAACAGTCATCTTAAACACCGGATGCTGTGAACCACTCACTTGCTCTGGCACTAACAGCACAGGCATAACTGTTAAAGGAAGCTGGTTATCAAGCTGCGAATGTCCCAGTATGAGTTTGAACCTGGAAAAACAAGGTGTGAAAAAGATCATACCATTAATAAATTATGCAACCAAGCTGATGACATTTGAAGGGATCATATTAAATTTCTCATAGGAGTACCATCTCCATAAATCTTATGGCAACAAATTAGAAAACTTAAATTAAAAAAAAAACCCTAACGATAAGGGTTGAGGGGTAAAAAGGAGGGTGGCTAGTGAAGTATTGTCCTTTGGAAAGGATGCCACTTAGCACAAAATGGCCTTTCGATATGATATAATATAATATAATTTTCCTGATTTGAGTATAATTATACAGGCAAATACATTCTGGGCATGGAGCAATGAGAACAAGCAGGTGTCTAGAATAATTTCATTTTCAGCTGACATCAGACAGACAATATCTTTCTTGTTCCCTAAGTTATTAACTTGGAGCATGCATCTAAGAACTTTACTCCTAATGGTTCTCATGATAATATCTTGCATCAACTTCCAGCAACTTCCTGTATGATTCTCGCAGGTCCCTCTCCTCAACACAAATGCATAATTGCAGTAATGCCAAACTTAGTGAATCAGCAACAGGACCAGTTTTATCTAGAATGGCAATCATCTGAACAATACACAGCCAGATGAGGCAGAAAAATATGCAACCTGAAGTGTATTACTGTGTATATATTTTTATATTTTGTGTTTATTATATAAGTCCATTTAGTCATATCATATCATGGTCTAAGACACTAATCTCTAACATATAAATGTATTGCATCTTGCACTAAAATTATCATTGAATCAATAAAATCTTTTTTCTTCTCTATATATGTATATAGTATTAGAGTAGGAGGTCATAAATTTAAACAACAAGATTGAACAATATCATATCATGGTATTCACTCTTTCTCGCTAGGAAATAGTAGTAGGATCACTAGCAAATGAGAAATTCAAGTTGCAATAAGTTTTTTCAAGCATATCCTCACTGAATCAAATGCCAGTCAAACATGTGCCAACCGAATCAATTCCATTATCACACGTAAAGTAGCTATGGAAGATTGGAGTAGTTTGATTCAACCAGTTACAGATTAAGAAGTAAAGTCAATCGTTTGGTCTCTAGCAAAGGACAAATCACTAGGCCCTAATGGCTATAATGTCAATTTCTTTCAAGAGACATGGGATATAATAAGCTCTGACACAGTGATGGCCAGCAAAGATTTTTTTTGCCACAGGTAAATTATTGAAATTTATCAATTTGACTCTCTTGACTTTGCTCCCTAAGGTTCCAACTCTCGAGTCTCTTGCTGATTATCGTCCTATAGCATGTTGCAATACATTATACAAATGAATCTCCAAAATTATAGTGGAAAGACTCAAATTGGTAGTGGGTAAGCTCGTTGGATGGGAACAAACAACCTTTATAAAAGGAAGAAGAATTGTGGATAATGTATTGGTGGTTCAAGATAAGCTTTTCGTAATTCGATTTTCAATGGAGATAAATGGGCTTAGCTAGTAGGGGAGGCTTGGGATGCTATTAAGGAGGAAAAGGGAGGCTTGGGATGAGGAGGAAGTTCCTCTTGCCATGCTACGTAGAGTGGAGCAAAGTGATAAGTTTGTATGGCGACCTGATTTACAACCAGAACAGCATATAGATATCTTCAAACTAGGACAAACTTTGTATCGTGGCACTCTTATTGTCTGGTATAAAGTAAATATCTTGTGCCATTCTTTTATTCTATGACTTGCTACTCGAGAAAGGCTACTCACACAAGACTTATTATTGCAATGGGGTATAATAGCACAAAACTAGTGCCATCTATGCAATGATGGACAAAATTCACTCCCACCTTTTTTTCAGTTATGAATTCACAATCATTTGACATAAGCTCAAAGTAACTTCCAGATATCTTTTGATAGCATACTCCGGGCATCTACAGTGGACGAAATGTTGACAGCTTTTAAAGTCGTAATGAACCTTTTTGGAGGAAGATACCAGCAATTTTTGTTTTATCTTATTTAGAGAGAAAGGAATGATAGAAGATTGAGATTATCCTCTTTGATAGTTGAAGCTTTATTTAGGAAAATTTTAATCTTTTTTGATAGTGTAACTTTCAAGCTAGTTCTATGACGTTGTATGACTATTGATTTAGGTACCTTTTTGTTTGGTACACACGACGATATCCTTTTTCTTTCTTAGCTCTCTTGTAAAAAGGCTAATGCCTTTCCTTTATATATATAAAAAGTAAATACATTGATATTACAACCCCCCCAACCACCCAACCAAAAAAAAAAAAAAAAAAAAAAAAAAAACCCTCTGACATAGCTTTGATGCCTGGAATCCTATTATATAGACATTTAAGTCTTTAAATTGCATTTGGGCATGATTTATAGTATTTATATAATAAAAACATGCCTTAAGTACAATGTATGTTTTTCCCACAAAAAAATTAATTAAAAATCAAAATATGGATCTACATGGATTTTCATGACTCGACTGTCTTCCTAAAAACATGGCATATATATTTAAATTTACCAATATTGCTAACCAATAATATTTATATATAATAGGGCAACTGATGATTTGTTTTAATTTATCATTTTGTCATAATATCTTATGTTGTAACACACTTGTTCATGGTACTATTTAGATATTTATAATGTAGTTTTATGTGGTAGTGTAAGGACTTGTACTTGATTGTTTGTATTGTGATATGATTATTGAATTTATGAGTTTTACAATGACATATGATTAGAATGTATATTCATTTTCTCATGTTTTTATTATCTATTTTAAGTTTTTAAGACTAATGTAAGCAACTCTCTAGTATTTAAAGGCTATTGTAGATAGGTTGTGCAAACTTACGATTCTACAATCCGATTTCACCGATCCCCTAGTGATTCTGTATGGAATTGCAAGTTTGATGGCCATGACTGCTAACCTTGACATTTTTTTTTCTTAGGGAAAAAAAAACATATATTCTTAGAAAGAATCTCTTTATCGCTGCTTTCATAGATCATTGTACCGATCTTATACTGACTCAAGCACCATGAGATTAAGTGGACGTATTATTGTATATATCTTTTCATATTTTACATCTATTCTGTAAGGGTTAATTTAGTCACACTACATTATAGTTTAAGACACAATCTCTTCCACATATATGTATTGGATCTTGTACTGAAATTATCATAGAATCAATAAAGTCCTTTTTCTTCTCTATATTTGTACAAAGTGTACCAAAGAGGCTAAGTTTCTTATGAGTGACCAAATGAGTAACATTATGTTTAGTACCTATCTAGCATGCTGTGATCAGGAACAGTAACCATCTGAATCATGGTCTAGAAGACGCCTGAAGATTGCTTGCAAACAAACAAGGGGCTATTACTGAAAAGATACACTAACCTGGATGTTGATCCTCCATCATAGCCGGTTGAATATGACAGGAATACCCTTTCCAAGTATAGGTATAATAGCTCTCTTGGTTTATGGTCAATTAGAGAAACTCCAACCACTCCTAACTCCACTATAAGCTCCATGGGTGTTGCATTGTTATTTGCTTTCACCTGTCCATAAGCATTAACTGAGGATCTTACATCTTCCAAAGACGTACCGTTTTCATTTAACCTTAAGATGGATGTTTTCTCATCCATAAACCTCACAACTTTGACATCACCCATTTCAATGGAGTGTAATCTCATCCCTTCCTCCATAAGACAAGGTCCTGTCTTGTCCAGATCAAATCTCTGGATCAAACTGGTAGAGCTTCCATCAACTTTGGCTTCAATAAACTTCTGACCATATGGATCCTCCCAAGAAAAGTTGGTTGCAGATAGAGGATCCAACTGAATCCAATAGTCTTCACCAAATCCAGATTGACGAATACTGACTTTTCTTCCACTTATTCTATTCTCCAGCCTAGCCAAACAAACTTTGATTGGTCATTATCATAATGTGTGATCTAACAACAATATTCACATGCCATGAATATGTTTCGACTCAGCAGATGTTTTAGAATTATTGATACATCAAAACAACATAAAATTAATAATGAACAGTACCTGAATGGACCAACTGTTGATCCAATGCGAAATACAACTATAAATCGAGATCCCTCCTCAAATCCACGTATCTCCATTTGTACAAATTTTCGAATGGCATTTTCAGTCCTAAGACCAGTGAGAGAGTGTCCTCTTTAGCAATTTGTACAGGAAAGGACCACTGGGTGTCTTCTAGGCGTACCTTCAAAATTAAACACTGTAGATGAAACTCAACTTGTCCAGTTAGAATGCAAGAAGGTAAAAAAGACCTAGAAATTTCTTGAAGGCAGAAATGATGGTACTTTCTTTTGAGAAGGGATGCACAAGTAATCTATTTGAGAAATAAATGATTTGCAGGAGTTAGTTTATCTCATGATTACAATGACAACATGTGAAGCATTATTCACTTTCAGTATATGTAATGACAGTACCTATGATGTGCTTGTTTAATGAACATCCCTTCATGATGTTTCCATCAGAAGGAACAACCCATATTTTTCTATAAACTAAAGCCATTGATACCAAATTCTCAATTGTAAAGCTTAAGGACATCTATTTCATGGATCACACTGGAAGGAACAAGCTATTATTGTTCTCTACTTCATAAAATATCCATCTAAATGTTTTTCTTCCATGTTCTGCCCTCCATGGATGAACTCTCGCATTGTACTGAAAGCCCTCTTACACATGAAGCAGATACTTGCCATGTTTCAAGATGAAGCACAGAACAGAAAGGTTACAGACTGCAGTAGGAATTTCTTTCAGAGTCCAACACAATGCAAGACCTTGGGACATATAGATTCAAAAAAATTGTTGACTTTAAAGCATGATGATGCACGATTCTTTGAAGTAAAGAAATTGGGATATCGAGCTCAACCTGAAGTGTATTTTGCCCCTCTGTTTCTTTGAAGGGAAAGAAAAGTCTTGAGTCAGATGCATGAAGAACTTTTGGGTCATCTTCTGGCTTAGCTTAAGAAATATATCCTGACCAAGTCTATTGGTGAAAGTCATATATGGACGGATGCAAATAACCTGCAGGGAGTAACAGATTGGACAATTAATGAAATTTATGCAACAAAGCAAGCAGGAATGAGGAAAGAAAAAGGATACTCAACTACCTTTGTAGGGACTGACTGATAAGGGCACGTTTTTGTTGATACAAAAAGCTTGATGCACTTTCCCTCAGAATTGTAAGTGTTGATATCGAGCGAGCCATCCTGAGAATGTCCAGAAAAATAATGTCAATTTCTGCAGACAAAAAAGATCTCTTTTTTTCCCATGATGATATATACCATATCTCCAAGGGATGAAAGATCTTTAACAGGTCCATATTGTTCTTCACCAGAAACAGATACAGATAGGCCCAAAATGTTGAAGTTCAAAGCAGAAGCAATTGTATAACCATCAAAAATTTCTTCATCTTTTATTTCTTCATATTTTAGAGATTTGTCTTTTTCATAATGAAGTGGAAGGAAAATTTTTTTGGTATAATTCTTCCCTTCCACTTCAATGAACTTGTAAGTAAGCGGAGGGCATCTTGCAACTGCAAACCAATATGGAGCATAAACTCTGATAGTTCTTGCAAGCAAAGGATGCTCTTTATCATGATTTTGCTCAAGAATGATCTGGACAATCCTGCTTGACATCAATAGCAAATAGATCAGTTGGAGAAACCCGTATCACATTAGAAAGAGAAGAGAAGGAATGTGAAGTGTAGATAGAAATATAACCTTCCAGTGATAGCACTTCTGAAGCTCATTGTTTTTGAGGGAAGTCTGTGTGGATGAGAAATAAGAACAGCTTCCTATTCAACAGAAAAGAGAGAATTAGACAAAGGCAAAGACTCCATGCTTAAGAGAAACAGCTTCAGGATCTTACATGGACTGGAAGCCATCCTCTCTGTGGCAGCAGTGAAAGACATAATGGCTTTGCTATGTCACCATTATAAACATTTACAGGTTTTCCTGGACAAAGTATTCCTCTCATGCACGCAAAAAGACGACCATCTGCTTGTGCTTCAAAAATGGAAAACTCAGCAGCAAGGGGAAGGAAATTGACTAGGGATAATGGGGCTTTGACCACTATACTCCAGTCATGAATAGGGTTACAATGTATGTCTTTGCCAACCTCCACTGGCTGTATGCTCACACAAAACAACAGTTTGTGCAGGCTATTGGAAGAACTCCCTTTAAGTTGGGTGCAGAAAAATAGTTCATCAGACTCTACAAGGGATGAAACGCATAATTCATGAAATGCTTTTGCTTCACCATCTGTTCCTAGTTTCTCCCTCCCAGAACTCCATGAATATTCACTAGAGTTGGACATATCAATGGGTCTCAACTCCAACAGATACTGTCGAGACTGAAGCAAGCCTGACAGAGGAGGGGAGTGGATTCTCCAGGTCTTAATTGTCCAACAAGTATTTCATGCTCCAAGAAACCAGATATTTGTTTTTTGTTCCGAATCCACCTTCTTTGCCTGGCATGATTCACGGAGTTGATTGGATCATAGGACTCAGGCCATTTCAAACTTTCAATATTGGGAGCATAAATCCAACCATCCCCAGTATTTGCTGATGCCTTGTCCAAGTGCCAATCATTGATCCATTCCCATCCTAATGGTAATTTATCAGCAACGTTCCCCTGCTTTGTTTCATCAACCATAAGGATCACTAACAGCAACAAGCCAGAGACACACAATGATACTATAAAGGATGCACCAAAGGAAAGGTTACCACCAAGGAGTTACAAGGAACAAGGAATAAACACCACACACCTCATGCTTTACTCATCGATATGCACTTGTAACAATTTCAATTTCTCACATAAGGTGTTCCAACCTAAGCAAGGGGATCATAAAACATGTGGAGAGCCTAACATAATACCGCACCCTCATGGCATTTTTAGTGCATTCTAGGATTCGATCATTGAAGTACAACTAAGTAAACCTTATCATTACAAGGATATTAATTTAGGATGTAGTTGTTTGTATGCATAAATTCACCCCCAAAAAAAAAAATTTATATATATACATATATATATATATATATAGAGAGAGAGAGAGAGAGAGAGAGAGCGCAAGTACTATCAATAGATAGTATAAAAAATATAATATATTATCAATTCTAGTGACAAGCATATGATTTTCTATGAAAAGATTCATCATTTGATTGAAATCTTTAAAGATATAAAAGCAAAACCTCATGAATGGGAAGAGTTGTGTTGTTTTGTATTTGTTAAAGTTATTATTGCAACCTAAAAGCTTAAGATTATAGAAATGTCATGAACTACTATTTACTTGACATTTTAACTCAAGTACATCAAGTGGACAACATGGCGATTTAAACTCAAACTCTAGCTCTAATATCAGATTGAGGTTAATGATACAATTATTTGATTTAAAATTTTAAACTTATAGATACAATGTTGACATCTTTAATTACTTAACAAAATCAAATTATGCAAAAGTTGCATAAAAGACATGCCTCTTGGAAAAGCTTTAAAAACTATTCATATAATAGAATGGATTTCTTATACACAACTCATCATCTTTCCAATGGGTTTTGAAGATATACATATTACCTTTCTTGGTTTACGACTTGATGTTAGAGTTGGGAATATCCTATCAAATATTACGCCATATTTAGATTATATTATAGGATGTAAAATAGGTATTTATAGTTGTACTTTCCATGTATATTTTACTGTCATCTCCTAGGTCGTACTTTCCATGTATATTTTATTGTAATATCTTAAGTCATTATTTTTTTATTTCTTTCTTAGTTTAAAAGAGCATATAGATATATATATGTATGCTGTAATACATAAAAAAATATGGCAATACAATTTCTTCTTTCTTGGTTCAGATTTATTTTCACTTGGTATTAGAGTGATGTCATTTTTTTTGAATCAACCCAGCTGTTAAACACACTGTTTACCATATGTCTAAAATGACATTAAATATTTTGTCAAATTTTGCACCTTTGACAAAGAATTCTACTGCTAATCAAGAAAGACAGTTCCACAACAAGAGGATCATATCCTCAAAACTAAAATTCAATTTGGATCATCTAATTCTCCTAATGCTTCTCTACCACAACAGGTACTAATTTAAATGCCTTACTATCTTACTCGTCATTACAATATGCTCCATGGATCATTGGTTCTAGAGTATCTGATCATATGACAAGTTTCTTAAATTTATTTCATACTTATGTTCCTTATTCTGTCAAGAAAAAATTCATATAGTAGATGGTTCTTATTTATCTATTGCTAGGAAAGGTTTGATTATTTTGTCAGAAACTTTATCCCTTAAATTTGTCCTTCATGTACTAAAACTTACATGTAATCTTTTGTTTGTTAGCAAGTTATCCAAAGATAATAATTTTAGTGTTACCGTTTGATTCCTATTGTGTGTTTCAGGACCTGAATTTAGAAAAAAGATCGGCACTGCTAGAATGTTGAGTCCTTACTACTTTAAAGATGAAATCTCTGAAGATAAAAGACCTCAATAACTAAGTAGTATCAATTCAAACGTTGTCAAAGATAAATAATGCTCTCGCACTATAGACCAGGGCATCCTAGTTTTCTTTACCATAAAAAATTTTTTCCTACCTTGTTTAAAAGAATAGATTATTCTTTTTTCATTGTGAACATTACATTTGGTCAAAAAGTCATAAGAATATCTATCCTTCAAAAGGTTATCAGCTTTCACGACCATTCTACTTAATTCACAGTGATGTGTGGGATCCTTCACAGACTCCTATCCATTCAAACAAAAGATGGTTTGTTACGTTTGTTGATAATTATACTCGTTTGTATTGGGTATATTTAATGACTGACAAATCTGAAGTTAAGATAATTTTCCAAAATTTTTATAACTTGATTAAAACTCAATTTCAAACCAAAAATAGTATTCTACATAATGATTATGGTACTAAGTATATCAATGAGATCCTTGGAAGTTTTTTGAGAGATAGGGGCATTCATCATCATGAACTAGTGTTCGACACACCTCAACAAAATGGTATAATTGAGCAAAAAAATCGACATTTATTGGAAGTGGCTCAATCTCTTATGTTTTCTATGTATACTCTTAAGTATCTTTAGGGAGATGTAATTTTAATCGTAGCTTATTTGTTAAATAGAATGCCTATCAAGGAACTTAACTTCATTACTCCTTTGGAGTGTTCTAAAAATTTCTTACCTCAAAATTGGATTTCTTCCAAATTACTTCTTAAAATTTTTGGATGTGTAGCTTATATTCATTTACCTCATAAAAAACAGTCCAAAATTGATCTTGGGGCTGAAAAATATGTTTTTGTTGGCTATACACCAAATCAAAAGGGGTACAAGTGTTTTAATTCAAAAACAAGAAAAGTCCTAGTTACTATGGATGTTTTATTCATTGAAATCAGCCTTGTTCTCAAAAGAATTTTCTTTAGGGGGAGAGTTTCAAAGAAGAATATAGTGGGTATAAAACACCTATTTTTACTGCTTTGCCTCAAACTCTAATTTCTACACCTAAGGAGCCTTTGCCAAAAATTATTGAATCTTTGACAAGGGAATAAATGCCATAAGATAATCCTAAGGATCAAGGACCTGAGGTCTTAGTTTATACAAGGAGAAAGAATCATCAAAAGGGTAAAGAGCCTATTATTCCCTCAGTAAGTGGTCAATCTACTTCCTCGGGTTCAGGTACTCAAGGCACTCCTTGAGACACTTCTCAAGATACTTCTCAAAATACAAATTATTACATTTTACATTTCTTTTATCCAAATAAAGTGTCTCATGAATATACGGATCTTGATGTTCCTATAGCACTTAGAAAAGGAACGAGTTCTTGCATTAATCACCTCATTGCAAAATATTTGTCTTATCATTGTATCTCTAAAAATCATAGGCTATTTACTTCAAAAATCTCTAATTGTTTATTCTAAGAAATATTCAGGAAGCACTTATTGACCTAAATTGGAGAACCACGGTGATGGAGGAAATGAATGCACTAAAGAAAAATGAGACATGGGAAATTGTAGAGCTACCCAAAGGTTAAGAAACAGTTGGGTTTCAATGGTTATTTACTGTGAGATGTAGGGCATATGGGTATGTAGAGAGACAAAAAGCGAGACTTATGGCTAAGGGGTTTACTCAAATATATGGTGTTGATTACCAAGAAAACTTTTGCCCTAGTAGCGAAAATTAGTTCTATAGGTGTTCTTTTAAGTCTTATTATTAATTTCAATTGGGTATTCCACCAACTAGATGTAAAAAATGCATTTTTGAACAGTGATTTAGAAGAGGAAGTATTTATGAGTTTGCCTACTAATTTTGAAAAATCATGTGGTCAAAACAAAGTTTGCAAACTTAGGAAGTCCTTGTATGGTCTCAAACAATCTCCAAGGCATGGTTTGAGCGATTTGTAAAAACTATAAAACGATATGGATATCAACAAAGTCAAGCCCACCATACTCTTTTTTACAAATGTGCAGCGATCCTCATTGTCTATGCTGATGATATGATACTAATAGGTGATGATATTGATGAGTTAGCAAGATTGAATAAAAGGTTCGCTGAAAACTTTGAAATTCAAAGATCCAAGAGCATTAAAATATTTTCTTGGCATGGAATTTACAAGATCGCATGAAGGAATATTTGTAAATCAAAGAAAATATATCCTTGATTTATTGAATGACATTAATCTGCTCAGTTGCAAGCTGCTAAAACTCCATTGAAGATAAATCTCAAGCTAAACCCTGCTAAAATTGATGATGTGGTTGAAAAGGTGTAATTTCAGCTTGGTTCCCTATGTTTCTACTTCTTAACAGGTAGCTGACACACTCCGAAGGTTATAGAAAAAACAATTCGATTTTCTAGTAAGCAAGCTAGGGATGCAAGACATTTACAAGCCAACTTGAGGGAGAGTGCTAGAATAGGGAATATCTTATAGAATATTGTTCTATATTTAGAGTATATTATAGGCTATAAAGTAGGTTTTTGTAGTTGTACTTTCTAAGTATATTTTACTGTAATCTCCTAGGTCATTAATTTATATTTCTTTCTTAGTTTAGAAGAATATGTATAGCTATAAATATGTATGCTGTAATATTTAAAAAATATGGCAATATGATTTCTTCTTTCTTGGTTCAGATTTATTTTCACACTTGAATTAGGTAAATATATGAACTTGATATGATTATTTCTTCCTAATCCTAATAAGCCTCTCAGCCATAAATTGCCTTTATGAATAATTATAACATTGGCAAAAATTGTTGAAAGATTAGTTGATTCCCAAACTTGCACATGTTATTCTTGGATTTCTTTCATGAGTTAATAAAATTTGAATTAAACTACAACAGAATCCTATTTTACTGTTGTTTTTCTCTTTCATTCTCTTTTATTGTCTTTCTGGTCATATTTCATGAAGTGAGGAATGAAATATAATTTGAATAATTTTCTATGTAATCCAATTTTTTATTATTTATCTTTCATAAAAAAGGAGAGGACAATGGAATTCAAAAGCAATATTGGATGATAGCATTTTTGAAATGAAATGTTGGTGATCGCATCCATATCATATTGTAGTTTTCAGTTTTTTATCTTTTCCATCTTAAGAAAAAGTAGAAATTTGCACTGTCTTTTAAATTTTTTTGAAAGTTAACTGCTTCTCTTTCACACAGAAATTTACAGAAAATTTTTAATAAAACTGTTTTTCATTTCATGATCAAGAACACACTGACTATCTTTGGTACTGTATATTATGATACGGTTCAATACCTTAGGAGACCAACTTTATTACGTAAGTGCATTCCTAACTTTCTCTTATTCATTAATTTTTTTTTTTAAATTCTCATTACATCAGCATTAAACCATGCTAATCAATCTTTATATTGTGTCCTCTATCAAATGGGTTCTTCATTCATGTAATAAAGCATGTTGGCATATCTATTTCCTCCTCGTTCTCTTCTTTCTCTCTCTCTCTCTGTCTCTATTTTTATTTATTTATTTATTATTTTGGGCTGTTGCTACAGAAAATACTCAATTTTGAAGTAACCCTTTTCTTTCCTAGGAGATCTTTTTCTAGTATTGGCCAATGGATTTATTCTTTTCTCTTTGCATTTTCATTCTTTGGTTCTATTAAAAGCTTGTGGTAAGAACGGGTTTCGTTCGAGTGCCCGAAAATAATATTCCAAAGCTTTTGTATGTTCTCCATTACTTGTGTGGATAAGACCTATGTTAGAGAGCATAGAAAATGTGGGAAAAAAATAGAAAAAACCTGTTTTTTGAAATTATATAGCATATAATACAATCACTACTTTCTTTTCGGAAGCTTAAAACATACCAATTTTCACTCAATAAAATAGTGGGTATTCATGATCGGTGTAAAAGGGAAAATACAAATAATAAAATGTTAGCAAAAGGCCTTACAAGAAATTACGTTACATCAACATGCAATTTTTCCATTCTTTTATAATTGATTCATATGACTATGATCTACCTAATGTGTTTGTCTAATCAATCAATTTTGAATTGATCCATTTAAGTAAGGCTGCGGTGATGCATGTTGCCTATGGATTTGTAAACATGATTTTAAAATTTCAGGTGATATCCACTTAAATTTGGGTCCTATTTTATCTATTTGCCTGTGTGTGAAAGGATCATTTGATTATTCCATTAGAAAAATGAAACTCTTGGCATATCATTAATAGGATAAGGGTAAGATGAGTATAGGTGTGCTCTTAAAAATTACCCTACTCAAAACATAGCTTCCATATGAACAACATTAGATTTCCAAGCTTAAACTTTTATATGGGTTGCTTATGAATCTGAGTTCAGAATTTGTAGTGTTCAACTACCTGGCTGTTCAGCTATCCAAATACATAGATTAATTTTTATCTTTAACAATAACAATCTAGATTAAACCACTGCATTCTCCCTGTTAGCGTGCCTAAAGCAAATAAAGGTTGCCAAATCCTAGCCATAGAGCATAATTACCAAAGTTTGGAACTTTCAGAAGAATTGTGACTTTTGAATCTAAACGTCTTAGATATTTAGAATATGTTCATTACAACTTTACCTTGTGAGAGCTTCCACCAGATCTTTCTTGCTTAGATGAATCTGAGCAGTTAACCCAGCCGATGCTTGGATCATACTTCTGAGTCTCAAAGAATTCACCGATTTCAATTTTGTTACTTTCAATTTGCAGGCCCCCACTTCCATTGCCCTCAGTAGTTGCTCTCCGATCTGAAGCTTTGGACTTGAGGCGTAATTCTAGAGTGAAATCTGTCTCATTCCGCACAGAGACAAGAGATCGTATATCTACATATCTATGACCATTTTGGACACTTACCTCACTAGCAACCACATCATTGCCCAGCCGCCAACAAGCAGCAGGTGCAGCATAGTTGAGCCTTACAGTTGTCCATGGACCTTCCATGGTAGGACTTATCTGGATAAATCCAGATTTTTTGTGGGCCACAGGTGCAAGCTCTCTGCTCTCACACTCAGATCTAGGTGACAAAAGTACAGAACATTTTAATTTACCCCAAGATTTTGAACTTCCCTCTCCATTTATCCTCTGCATTAATAAAAAAAATATCAGAACCATGTCAGAAATATTTACTGAATGAACCAGAGATATGCACAGATCTTTTTGTGCACAGACATAATAATAATAATAATCATGTCATATAATGTTGACATCACCATTGACTGTGGGGGTAACAGATCTATCCAAGATAATCTTCTGAGGAAGTCAGATGAGTTGAGATTTTCTGAAGTGCTTTCTGCCATCTGCTTCAATGGAGCTGAAAAGAATCCTATAGCATCACCTGAAATTTATATCATAATAACAGGCACATATTATCACTTTTAGAATTAAAAAATGAAAACAGCAAATTCTCATGTGGAAAATCCCTGAAAATTTCAGGACTTTATTACTCAACAAAATTTGGGATTTATTGCTTGTTTAGGGTCCTTATATAAGTTAGTTACCTAAATAAGGTTTAATTAAACTTAATTACCAAAATATGGTAGCAAAATCGCAGGTCTAGGATGGGATGTCAATCTATAGAAAATACTGCAGGAACCTCTGGATCCAGATTACTTCAATAATCCCCAGGCTATTGCTCTATATTCTACCTCAGCAATACTCCTTACAACCACTGACTGTCCTACTTCTTCGAGTTACAAGATAGCCCCATATTTTTGTACAGTATCCTGATGTTGATTTCTCCTCCTAATCTGTATCAATAGAGGCTTTGCTTCTTCTATTTTTTGTTTTCTTAAGGAACAATCCCTTACATGGACTTCCTTCAAACCACTGACTGTCTTCTCCAAGTTACAAGATTGCCCCATATCTTTGTACAGTATCCTAATGTTGACTTGCTATCATCAACTTCTCCTCCTAATCTGTATCTACAAAGCATGGACTTCCTTTCAAGTATTTAACCATATAAGTGATGCTTCGGGGGAGTATGCATAACTTGACAAAACAAACTTATAAGGGTAGCTTGATATGATCTAGTTAAGGATAAATTTATGTCTCCCAACCAATGTTTAGTATTTGGCCAAAAAAAGAAAAAAAAACCAATGTTTAGTACTGGCCTTGATATACAAGGTGTCATTTTATCATTTCCAAATTTAAGTTAATGGCATATTTTGTGGTATATAGACTTCATTGCATCATCATTCTGTACATAAATATTTATAAGAGTAGCACACACCATCCTATTTTGATGAAACTATTTTGTCATATAAGACAGGAAGTAGCTTGTTACTTCTTGACATAGCTCAACTAACTTGCACTTAGTTCCTGACATTGTAATATACATAGTTTTTTCAATAGGTCAACTCATTTGAAAATTTAAGCTGATGGTTAGAAGCATATTCTTATTTGATTACGACAATGCTGCTGCTGTCAGGTAGCCAAATCATGCCTGTCAGACAAATTCATTTAGTAGGGAAAGAAAACAAATAAAATGGGATCATATTTTTAACAGTACAGTAGGAGGAAATTACATGTACCATGTACTTTAAAAAAAAAAATTCCATAAAACAAATTAAAAAAAAAAAAAATTACAAAAGTAGTGTTGCTGTATTCATATGCGATACAAATTTTTTAAAAATTATAAGCGTATCGCCTATTGGTTGTGCGGTACACTTACATGTGTATTGCATGACCAACAAGCGATACACTTATAAATATACGTGTATCGCTCGCTGGTTATGTGATATAGGGTTAGACGAGTATCACATAACCAACATGCGATACTCAAGTACCTAATTTTTATTTTTTTTATTTTTTTTTTATTTTTTTTGCCTAGGTTGCTATATCTCTATCTTAAGATGCGATATAGGAACACTATTTTGGTAATTTTTTTCGTATAATTTATTTTGTGTATTTTTTTTAGAATCAACCCTAAACATGTGTTCAACCTGTACAGTAGTAACCCTTTATTTGAGTAACTGATAGACTAGGAAAAGGCACGGAATACTGATATATATGTATCATGCCATTTAATCCCATATGATTAGTGTCTGACAATGGACCCAAATTAGTGTTTTAGGACACAATTTAGAACCAGTAGTGAAATATAAATATAATATCTGCTAGCTTAATATTTTACATAAATTTGTTGAGGATAAAGAAAAAAAAAGTTGGTTACCTTTTGCCATGTCAGTGACAATCAGTTCAACAATGTAGGAATCCTGCAGCACGAAGGCATAAAAATCATGAGCCCAGACGTAACATTATTTTGCTTGTAGAGGAAATATTATAATAGAAGCACATAATAGGAAGGTTGCAATCAGATGCAAAATTCAGATGCTCAAATGCGACTTCCATACAACATCAGATCCTGTATAATGAGAGGATTTTTGTTTGGTAATTGATATATTGAGAAAATTTGGTGAGCATAATCTTAAAAAGAGCATGGCCCATGGATCAAAAGGTCCCAGAAAAAAGAGGATGACAGTGAGAATTGCCTAAGAATTTAAGTAGGATAGGGAAAACCAAAATATAAAATGGAAACACTTTAACAGGCCCCAATCCTGAAGGAATTCCCACATAAACCAAAAGGAGGAGGGGGGGGGGGGGGGGGGGGGGGACAAACTTTTTCAATTTTGTAAAGATGTGCCCTCCATGAGACACTCATGTCCCTGTATCCTATTGGAATCTCCAAGGCAAGATATAATTAAAAGTCCTCCACATTTATTCCCAGATAAGGGTATAAACGAACCCTATTCTATCAGCAGTAAAATAGAGATGACATTATCAATATGAAAGCTATCTCTATGATGCTAAAAACACAATAAATTACTTTCATGTACCAGAGAATCAACTTTAAAGAAGAACATCTCTCTCCAATTAACTGTCCTCTGCCCAAAAGAAGAGCTATCAGGATTACATCCACGTGTTCGTGCACTCTGTTGGTGAAGCAATGAGTCACTATGAAGTCTTGGATCTTGTGAAATACGGATAGCTACCACATACTCATGAGAACTCAGTGCTTCTGCGCTGGGAACTGTAATTTGGGGGGCGGGGTTGGTTTACAAAGATAATGTTAGTGCAATTCAATACCTGGTAAAATGGTGCCATGTGCACATTTATTATTAGGTTTAGAGAAAAAATAGACGCAGTATTATGGATGAAATTATAGAGTTGATAAAACTTCCAGATATGAAAATTCACAAAAGCATCGTAGCTTGCTTCTCCAGAAACTCACCCAGACTAGACAAGAGTCAACTGATCAACTAACTAGCTAAACAATCGCGCTAATTACAGAATCCAACATTCTACAATCTAACATACATGAACAGCTGTCAAGACAGCAGGTGCTGAGCTGGTTCATTTCCCCATCACCTGTCCTGCTTATAAACGATAGGGAAGTGTACTACTATACCAAGGGGTGAACAACATGCCTACAGCACTTACCACCCAAAAAAAAAAAATTACCAAAATATATATCGAATGAAAATAATTACCAAAATCCATCATAAAATCACGTCTATAAGACGGATATAAGGTTTTGCGTGTATATATATATATATATTGTGTATGGAATGTAGCAACGACGTGTATATCCCATTTACAAGACAGGACATGCATGTGTATATAGAATGTATAACACATATAACATTGTAAATGCATTGTTTACATATCTCGTTGAACACATGTGATCTTAAAACTGTATTTTACTAATTAATTTTAATTAGACCTTATTTGAATAATTACTTTTAATAAGGGTCCTAAATAAAAAATAATTTCGTTAAAACTCTGCTGGGACACATCAAGACAGGAAACTATCACAGAAGATGATCTTCATACACCCAAGTAGCTCATAAGTTGGACTTCCATTCCAATGCACAAGCAATTGTGGCTTAGGAAGAACCTGATGCAGAAGCACCCTTTGAGCAAGCACAGAAAATACAGCAGAGGAACTTTTCAGGTCAAACCCAGGAGGCAAAATGGAATCTATGACAACGACAAGACCAATTCATTCTACAATCTAGAATGACCCATAAGATCGAGAAGAAAGCTTTGAACAAATTTTGCTGATGAAAAGTTCAGAGTAATAGATACAGCCAATCTCCAACATTAAAATCGACCATCTCTGTGCTTCTTATTTGCATAACATGCTAATGAGATTGCATAGCAGAGGATATTTTAGCACAACCAACTTAAAATTTCATCTAGCACCAAAAATTTTCATCGACTGCTGCCACTCTTCCTGGCACATATATAAGAAGGATGAGCAGATACTATCCTAAACCACCTAAAGGGAGTGGTATTTATTGCATTATGTTATGAAGAATTGTAACAATACTTGGACCAATGCGGCTAATTTGCCCAGGTACGTGGTTGGTTGGAAACAAAACATCTCAAATAGGTTTCAAGCAATGAATTTAGCCTCTTTCAATATCAGCTTTAAACATCAAAAGGAGTTTCCATCTGAATTTCTTCCTCTACTTTTGCATTAGAAAAGCATTTTTTATACCAAGTTGATGGCAAGGCCAATGCAAATTTTCCCTAAAGACAACAAAACCCAATTGAGTTATATTTTGTGATATCTGAAAAACACTCAACATGATTATGTTCGTAATTTCCATATACTAATCCAAGTCCTGGAGCACCCTTTATAGATAACCTAGAATTTGTTTCAAAGTTGTCTAATGATGCACTGTATGAGAAGACATAAACTGACTTACCACACTAACTGGATATACAATATTAGGACAAGTCACTGTAAAGATAATTTAATTTCTCAACCAATCTTCTATATCTTTCAGGATCCTTAAATAACTTCCCATCCTTGGTAAGTTGCAGATTAGATATCATTGGGGTATTGCATGGTCTTGCCCTCAACTTCCACGTTTTAGATAACAGATCAAGAATGTATTCTCATTAAGATAAGAAAATAACTTTCTTGTTTCTCATCACTTCAACTCTCAGAAAGTACTTAAGAGACCCCAGATCCTTTAGAACAAATTTTGTATTATCTAAGGGGTGCTCTAGGACTTGGATTAGTGTATGGAGATAATAGACATAATCGTATCGAGTGTTTTTCAGATGCTGACTGGGCAGGATCTAAAATAGATAGAAGGTCTACTACTGGATATTGTGTTTTCATTGGAGCTAATCTAATTTCTTGGAGAAGCAAGAAACATAACACTGTATCTCGCTCAAGTGCAACAGCAGAATACAAGGCTATGGCACAATCAGTGTGTGAGATAATATAGATTTATCAGTTTTTGATTGAACTTAGTCTAAAAGTACCAGTGCCTATTCAGTTATGGTGGGATAATCAGGCGCTCTTCATATTGCATCTAAACCCCGTGTTCCATGAGCAAACCAAGCATATTGAAATTGACTGTCATTTCATTCGTGAAAAGATACAACAGAAACTGATCTCTACAAGACATGTCAAGGCTGGAGCACAGATAGTAGATATTTTTACTAAAGCATTGAATGGGGCTAGAATATATAATTTTTGTAATAAGTTGGCATGATTAATATCTATGCTCTAACCTAAGGGGGAGTATTATAGATAATATTATATTTATTAGTGTTATATTTACTATGTAATGTAATTAATAAAGGAGTAGGTGTGGTATACCAATAGTCACAAGAACTTTGTATATATATCTCTATGTATGTACATACAAATGATAAAAAATAGAAACATTTTACTATTTCCTTCTCATAAGGAGAGAGAAGAGAGAGAAAGAGAGAGAAAGAGGGAGACAAAGCAATAAGAGGTTCCGTATCATTCAAAAAAAAGTAGCATGACTAACATGACAAAAAAGAGCAAATATTTTCTTGTACGCCCCTATATCGCGATTAATTAACGCGATTTACCAGTAAAAATTTATATCTTGTGTAATTATCACAATTTAAGATGGTATTCAAACTTGATATGGTATTTTTGTAACGCGATTTATATGTAAATTTAATATATCTTGATTATAAAATGATTTTACAATGTATTTTGATAATTGTTTTTAAACTGACTATATCTTGATAATTATTTTTTACACAAGCCTTAGACATGTTTTTCATCCTGCAGTTTTCATACACAATCTATAAGTAGACTACAGATGCATTTCAACTCCAATACAATGGAATATTTGCTTAAAGATTGTTGAGTAAAGAAGACAAAAGATCTGAAAAACAATCGCAGGAGCACTACATAGTGAAAGGAATGCATTAGGAAGAATCCCACAACCTCATAATTAGAGACTGATCATGACCTAAAGTAATAAACAAGGGATTACATTCCCTGCAGTGTATGAAATCAATTACATGCTTAATTCTACATTCAAAGATGACCACAGCATTTCATTTAGGATCTTGAGATTCTTAGTTCATCTCTTTGTGATGAATAAGAGACATTCAATGAACCAAGCTGCCAGTACTATCCTATGAAGTGTATACATATAAATCATAATGCAACAAAAAAAAAAATATCAAGGAAATGTTATTTATATGCTCATATAAAGCCCATGCTATGTCTAGAAAAAGCTACTCAGATATGTACATAAAACAACCAATCCTGTGAGCCATTCAAATAGCTGTTTACATACCTCTGCATCTGCTATGATCACAGTCACCATTGCTCTATATTTTGTGGCAAGTTTTCCTTCTAAGTGAGAGTCCAACATGTTTTTCAGGACAGGAACTTTCAAAGGCTTCATATCCCCAGATTCCATTTTAATAATATTTGAGAGCCCCCTGATCTCAGAAGCCCGTATAAATATATCCTGACCAAGTTTATTCCTAGGGATGATGTAATAATCTTTCTTGTGATGAACTCCAGCAAGTGATCCTCCACCAAGAGTTGAAATAAACACCTAGTTATGTTTGTAAAATCAACCAGGTCAATAGGTATCACCCTTTCAGAAGTATAAAGTCAATAAGGCAAAGAGATAATATACATACTTGTTTTTTATTGGACTTATGAACATGGTTAAGATTACTCCAACTTGCATAAGCTTGAAGGATCATATTGGCATTAGATACGAGACATTTAAATTCAGATTCCTTTTAGAAGTGAGTCGCAGCTGAGAAGCTGCACCAGGGGAATTGAGATCGTACTGATAACTGCAACAATAAACCAATGAGCACTAGCTGGAGAGATCAGATTAAAGACTAAAAGCTGAATGATGCAATGGCATTCCCTTTGAAAGCAGTCAGCTAAACAGATACATTTTTAGTTACAATGTTTTTAGTTACAATGTATCTCTTTGGTTACTGCATTTTATTTCTTTATCTTCTGATGATCCGGGTTGGTATAGTAGTTTTAGAATTACAGCAAGCTGGTATAGCAATAATTGTCACTACTGGTATGTGCCATATTAATTACTGCTACCAGCCATGTTAGGGTTGCCTATGAATAGGTTTTTATATGTAAAAACCGCATTGTGATTCCTGAAAGCAATTTTATATTACAATTTTCATATATCAACATCTGCTCGAAAAAAAAATTCTGTAAAAACAGGTCAAACACTACTATTTATACCGTCTCCAGATAGATGGTGTAGACTCCAATTCAATCCAGATCATGAGCATTAAACAACATTGAGAGAATTATATTGTCGTGTCCCAGTCTGTATGAATGTACAGTACGGGCAGAGGAAAATTGAATATTAACTGGCAAGAAGATGCGGCCAGCATCATGGATGTGTGATCATTGCATCAAATCATGTCATACTCATGAAAAGTGCTGGAGAAACTTCATAATAAGCTGGCTGATTGGAAGAAAAAACAATTAAAATGACAGATGTTCAGGAGGCTTCAAAAGCAAAGGAAGCTGCTTCAGTTCTGATCAGTAAAGAGCAAATGGATCATCTTCTCAAAATGCTAAAATCTAACTCGTTATCTGATAAACCAGTGGCTAATTGGCACACATGAGCAATGATCTCTATGCTTTCCATAATTATAAAATCATGTGCCTTATATCATAGATTCTAGGGCTTTAGAAAATGACGTCAAATTCACTCTTATTTTCAAAATATTCATTATATTCTAGAAACATGAAAGTGAGAATTGCATATGGAAGTTTCTCATCTACTATACGATAAGGGCAGGGTTTTACTTCCAATAGTCTAACTCTACATTCTGTACAAAAAGTGATTATTGCACTAAACTCAGTAAAAATAATCAGCAAAGCTATAATGTCAATGGCTCTACTTCCTTCAAGACTCCAAAATTATAAAATAGCTTGAGGCTATAGACGAAGTATCAATCCTAGTCTACAGTGGAATCGCATGTAGAAAAATGCACTTACCGAAAAAATCCATCAACAGGCTCAACTACTGGCTCCCAACATTCATACTTATCATTATACGATCTCGCAGTCAAGGAAAAATTAACAGTAGAATTTTTGTAGTCTGCGCTTCCATGGAGAGTAAATCCCATGCCATGTACAGCTATGTTAAAAAGGGGCACCATCTGCAAAGTTTTGAGAAGCAAATTAATAATGATAAAAATTGACAGAGCTAGTGTAATTGTTGGCAAAAGGGGTTATGATATTCTTTTAGTCAAGACATCAAACATGCAATTTTTTATTGTCAACTCATAAGACAAAGACTCAAGAATGATAAAATAATAAATGTTTGCAAATTAATGAAGAAAAGGTATAGCACATATGGGAATTTCATTGCATTTACCTTGTTACACAAGATATAACTAAGAATCAAAAGAGTTTTTTCTAGGATTCATTGCATTCTGTCAGTGAGATGGATAAAAGGATTGCAGAATCTATGTGCCAATGGGCAAAGATACAATGATCAAGAATTGGTTAGTTAAAACAAACATAATGGAAATTGGTAAAGGAACCCTAAACCAATGAACAGGTCAATCATACAAAATTGGACCATTGCAATTACACACCTCTACTGCTGCTTATTGCCTTGATACTGTGTATTGCCAACTTGTTAGATGCTTGCTTAAATATAAAAACATAAAATTTTAATCTATAAACTTAAGGCTTTAGCTCAATTGCAACGTCAAATTCAACATGGTGTGAAAGCAAGAGAACAAAACTTAATCCCTGCACACACTTTCCCCCCATCTTTTTTTATATTTTCAATTACCCTGTTTAAGTTAGTTGTCCACGTGGTCAGTTGAAAATCATTGGCCTAGCCTACAAGTGAAGAGGAGTGGATTTACCCAAGCCCCTCAGTTGAAAGTCAAGGATGACACCACTATGATTGGAAAAAGAATAAATGCTTAAGAGGCTTTTTTTATCTTTAATAGAGATGACCTTTGAACCATATAACATACATTCACATGCATTCACACCCATCTCATGCTGAGGCCAATTTAAACAGCACAACCTATATACATAAATCAAAATGCTTGCAGATATTAATATAAAAATGGATGCATTTTGTAAAGATATAAAAGCTCATACCCATGTATATATATATACATATATAAGTTTAAACTTTTATACCAGTTAGTTGTAGAGCTAGAATAAACATGGTATCAAAACAGGTAGTCATGAGCTCAAATTCTCACACCATATTCGTCCCATTTAATTACTTCCATGTTTGGGATCTAGTCAGTGCCTCAGCCCACACTGATCTATAAGCCTAAGTTGCTAAGTCAACTGTTCATTTTACTAACTCATCAATTACTCATCATAAAAAATCTCTGGCCTTATCTGCATATTCATGCTTTCAGGATCACAATTAAAAAGAGAGACAGAGAGAGGAACATGCTCATCCAGTATGATATCACTAGCAAAATCTAATATCAATCATGGATTTAAGAACTTTGATGGAGTAAATATTGAATCACATAAAGAGGTATCAACCAAAGCAAAAAGAAAGGAAAAAAGGCCCTTCACCAGTCCGCAATAGTCATCGAAAAGTGCTGCAGAGAAAGTCCTAATTTCAGCATCAATAACCATGTCATCTGAACTGCTTGGTGTATTCAGATCTGCTAGTTTCAAAGCCAATCTTCGTGGAGGTTTCTTAAAACCACTACGGACGACAAATGTTGCCAAATCATTAGCCACAGCCCAAATGCTGAAGGATTGACCAACCTTCACATCAGATGTATCCCACAGGCTATCTTCAAAAATTGATCCCCAGTAACCATGTCGTTACGAACACACTTTAAAGCACTAAAATCTCGTTGTTTTGGATAACTCTTGCATGCAATACAGCCTAAAGAAACGAAACCTGGAGGAGCTTGGGGCATCCAAAAAGATATACTTTCCATTCCTTTCTGCTTTTTAACCTGCCCAACAAGTTTGAAATCTATGGGTTCTCTAAATAGCTCTTCAACACCAGTGACATGCATAACAATGCATGTGTTGGGCGGTTCATACCTATTATACAGCATAAATAGTTATTTTAGGACTTAAATTAACAACATTTCTCAGATGGAGTTGAAAGAATTACATACCCTTGAACAGCTAGGTCACCAAAGTACACTACTCCCTGGGGGCTACTGGGCGCCACACTGAGAGCTTCTTTCTTGAGCTTGATCCCTGATTCCACCAAACCAACTGAAAACTAGCAACAGCCTCAAAACGACGACCCGAAGCAATAAGCGCATCTGTTTGTGATTTTAGTGCATCAGCATTGCTAGAAGCTTGGGGATTTGAGCTTTCATATACTTTTGGAGAATAGGGATTGCCAAACATCAAGTGACGTAATTCATAAGGTTTTCCCATGGAACAGAAAGCTGTGTCGGCTGGCAAGAATGTTCCCACAGAATTTGCTACGCGCCAAAATGCTAAAGTAGAAGGATGCCTGTGATTCACAAATTTAAAATAGACAAAAAAAAAAAAAAAAAAAAAAATCTCTGTCAAGATCTAGATATAAAAAAGGTTTTTTTCCCTAACATTAGTGCATATCACTCAACAACCAAACACCAAAATATCACTCATGCATAGTGGTGGACCCTATAAAAGCCTTATAGATTGAATAATAGTAATAATAAGGTACTGATACAAAATTTTCTGCTATTTTGTACGTCCATTTTGGAAAATTTCCAAAGTTGGAGGTTCCCCCCCACACACACACCACACCCCCACTCCACCCACACCCAACCCCACCCCCCAACACCACCCGCGCCCCCCCCCCCCCTCCCCGCGCGGTTCAGCCACTGCTCCTGCAGAAGTAAGAGCTGAGAACTACCAAAACGCTGATAAATGATGACAATGAAAAGGAGCTTAAATCTTATATTAGACATGCAAAATATTTTCAAAATACATAAATAGCATAAATTTGAGCAAATGACAAAGTGGAGGTATATTTCCATCCTGTCACCTCATGCAAATATTTATTTGAAAGTCTAACAGAAGAACAGGTAATATGATGCAGGTCAGGACAGATATTTCAACATACATATTGTCTGAACTGATTGCAACACAGTCCCGCAAAGAGCAAGAAGTAACCAAAGAAGCCAGGATGCAAAAGACAGAAGATTGTGATGGCTGTTCTCTTCCATTTGAAACTACACAACCCAAGCAACATATCCTTTAGGTGCCACGGGGAACCAGACAGAACAGGTGGTATCATTGATACCGGAGATACTGCCTGAGAAAGCCTCATGAGTGTCAATACATATTTCTGAACCATCTCCATCTGTCTGGGGTGGCCATACTGCTTTGAAAGAAAGAGGTTTCTTGACTCTTGCAAAGTTGGTATTGACAGCCAAAACTCCTTTGGTAGGTGGCTTTTCCCTGTCATGTCAAAAATAATGAGACAGATGCCCAAATTGAAAATGAAAATGTCTCCCAAAAAAATGTGATGATTTCTACTAACGTGGGTGTTAAGTAGTCCCCAAGAACAGCAAAACCTGGAGGTGCACGAGGTCTCCAAAATACATACTCTTGGTTATGTTGAATATCTGGAGCACGAAGCAGTAAGTTGTAGCTATTTTAATATTATCATAGTGATATCATATGGATGAATTACTAAAAACAGAAATAATTTTCTGTTTAGGTTTTGTTACTAATAACAATTATTTAAATAAGGTCAAATTAAAAATAAGTACCAATATATAGCTTTAAAATCACGACTTATACATTGGATATGCAAAAATTATACATCATACCTATATTGCGATTAAAAGAAGTGATACCCATACGTATACCATTATGAATATCGTGTTCAATAGTCAAGATAACCATATAGCAAAATCAAAAGCCAAGAAGCAAACAGTAGCACAGCAAAATAAAATGTAAAAATCAACACAAATAGTACCACAAACGTGTAGGGATAAAAATAAAAAAGCAATGCAAACAGTACAAATGTGTGGAAATAAAAATAAAAAAGCAATGCAAAACAGTAGAACAAGCAAAGAGTAAGCCAAAAGCAAATAGCAAAGCAATGCAAACAGTAGCAAAAAGCTAAGAGCAAGCATGTCAAGGAGATTTGAACCATGGTCTTTCTCCATACATCCACCCTCACCAACTGAGCTCTGCACTGTTCATAGTTAAACGCTATATCACGGTTATTAAAAACGATTTAGCAACCGTGGGCAAACATATTATTATGTTTTATTAACGTGATTTATTTACAGATTATACGTATCCATTATTTTAAATGCAATTTTGGTAATTTTTTTATCAACTTTATATTGGTAATTATTTTTTGTACAAAGATTAGACAACTGTTTCACCCCTAAAAATATGATTGAAACGGTCCCTGAAGTGTAGATGGCAGCATACAAAAAAACTTCTTGATAAATAATTACCACAAGAATAAAGTTGTTGATCATACTAATCCTGAATACTAAAATCTAACACAAATGCCTAGCATCCCAATGACAATTTGTGTTGACAACTGCAGGAGGTTCTTGACTAAAATCCAAAGTCTAGACTTAGAATCTATGAGAAAGATCTTAGTAGTACTACAAACTAGGACTTCCATCCTCGAGTTCTGTTAGGGCCATATGATAAGGTGTTCTGTTGGAAAATTGATCATGTTGGAATATTTTGCATTGATTGGCTGATGTAGAAAATGCAGCCGGTTTTAAGACAATAATTAATGATGTCAGTTGGTAAATTTAATAATGTGGAAGGTAGGGTTGGTATATTAACAATTGTTGTTACCAACCATGTTTAGACTATCTATAGATGGGTCCTATTATAAACATTTTAGGCATGACTTGAAATATATTTCTATTCTAAAAACCTAATTGTTCCTAATTAAAATTTGAGTCAGTCTCCTAGTATGGAGGATTATACTCCGAAACCCTATGCAGAAACTAAGTTTAAGTTTGGTTCTCTCTAATCCACCGATGTAACCACAATGGAGGTAGAAGATGAAGGTTGGGAACTCTTCATCCATTGGTTCCGTAGTTGAGCAAGTCAAAGTTCTCCAAGAATTATCAAATCAAACACATGTTGCACAAAACAACATAGCACAATATGATGGTCTATCAGTCTCTATAACCTATAAAGATAATAATGCATCATCTTCTGTGTTCTTAAATACAGAAACATTGGATCATATGAGTAATTTAGAAACATATGAGCAATTTGATCAGAACATGGGTGTGGGATGCTAATGGGAACTTGGCTTCAGCTAAAGGACAAGGTTAGTATCCATCTCAAGATTAAAGTTGCTGCCAACTTATTTTTACCTGAGTTAAAATATAATATACTATCGGTAAGCAAATTGACAAGGGATATGCATTATTTTCTCTCCTCAATATCGTGAATTCCAGGACCTATCTTCAAAGAGAATGATTGGTAGCGTTGAGGAGAAAAATAGCCTCTTCAAGTACAAACAGGTATAAATGCTTCTATCCACCCACACAAACTCGTATGTCACAGTAGATGTTTTTTGTCAAGGCCAATTTTTTTTCCAAGGGGAAATTTAAGTGATAAAGGTACACTTGTTTCAGACATCAATATCTAGACCAATATCACAAGAAATGCAAACATGTTTTATACGTCAATTACGACCAAGTCCAAAGCCTCAGTCCTTGCCCGGCCAACTCAATCTAGTCCACCTTGAGTCAATCGAGTCATTAGCGTCAATAGTCCAACTCTTGGTCCACAAACCCAAACCAAAGTGATACATTGCTAGAAGTTGTTAAACCTACTACTCAATTACAAGTGTTTACAAGGTCTAAAGCTCCTCAACAAGAGAATTATACAACCCTATGATGGGTATCTCTAAACATAACAAGAAGATTGCTAAAGAGAAAGTCTGAAAAAAATCAAAATTTAGGTGGAGGTATGATCTTGAAACCAATGATGATGCGCTCAATATTCCATTGCCAATTATGTAACCTATGACGAATTTTTTCCTCATTACAAGCTTTTATTACTCAAATCGACATGGAGAAACTACCAAGAAATATCCATGTAGCCCTTAGTATTCCTAGATGGAGGGATGCTCAAATGGAGGAAATAAGGCGTTGTACTTAAATAATATTTAGGACATTGTTGATTTGCCAAAAGGAAAGAAAGTTGAGGGTAGCCAATGGGTGTTTAATGTAAATTATAGGGCAAATGGCAGTATAGAGAGGTATAAAGTAAGATTGGTGGCTCAAAGGATATACTTAAACTCATGAAATTGATTACTAAGAGACTTTTACTCTAGTATCAAAACTTAATATGGTTCGCATACTTTTGTCATGAGCTATGAGTCCTGACTAGCCCCTTCATTAGTTAGATGGATGTTAAAAATCAAATTTTGAATTGTGAATTGGAAGAAGAAATTTATATATAGCTACCTCCTGGTTTCTACTCACACAAAGAGGAAGGGAAAGTGTACAAGTTGAATAAACCTTTTTATGGGCTGAAACAGTCACCTTAAGCTTGGTTCAAATGTTTTTGCAATACTATGACCCATTTGGGTTACATACAAGGACAGACTGATCACACTTTCTTTATAATGTCGAATCATTAGGGTAAGAAATTCATCTTAGTTTTTATGTTGATGATATCAACATCACAAATGACAACTCCAAGAAGATTAGCCGGCTAAAGAAAGATATCAAGTCAGAATTCAAAACTAAAGAGCTTCATGAGTTAAGATGTTTCTTAGGAATGGATGTGGCTAGGAATATATCAGGCATTTTATTTCTCAATAAAAATATATTCTTGACCATCAGGAAGAAACCGACAAGCTTAGATGTTAGCTTGTAACAACTCCACTTCCCCCTACTCAGAAGTATAAAGGAATTCAAACTGATTCATTAGACTTTATTGAAAGAGGGCAATATAACACTTAGTGGGAAGACTTAATTATCTCTCTCTCCCAAGATCCAATTTGGCTTATGCAAAAAGTGTTGTGGGTCAAGAAATGCATGCCCCACTAAAGTATCACATGGATGCCATGAATCACATTCTAAAATGTCCAAAGGGGTCGCCTAGCAATTTGATGTACCATTGTTAGAAATCAGGAATAATTGGAATAATGAAATTATTGTATTTTCTTTCCCTTTTTTAGATTTTTTTTTTCATTTTTTGTTGGTTTGGTCAATCTCTCTTGTTAAGTTAGTTTCCTTTCTTGTGGGATTTGACTCTTGTATCTTTCCCTATATATGTACATGCTTATACGCATATATAATACAGGAAAATTCTCTCCAAAATTTCATGGTATTAGAGCTTGCTTGAAACTTTTGTTTTTTTTTTTTTTTTTTTTTTTTTTTTCGGAATATGGCAAAAATCTCAAAGTCAGAAGTTTCTATCCCTCAAAATCCCTCTCTTCTTACAGCTTACAGTGATAATTCCCCTCTAGTAATCACAAATCACAAACTCAATGGCTAAAATTTCTTGCAGTGGTCCTAATCAATTCTTATGGTCATTCGGGCCAAGGTAAATTAGGACATATCACTGGTGATATTCAACAACCTAATCCAACTGATTTAATGTATGTTGCGTGGGAGTTGAACAATTCCATCATGATAGCACGACTGATCAATTCCATGGGGACCAACATTAGCCAAACTTACTGTTATTGAAAACTGCCAAAGGCATATGGGATGCTGTTAAAGAAAACTACTCATATTTGGAAAATGCCTCACAAGTGTTTGAGATCAAGTTGAAACTTGGATATCCATCAAGGCTCCTTCGATGTGACTGGTTATTATAATTCCTTGAAGATTTTACGGTAGGAACTGGTCATGTTCTACGAAGCCGACAGGGGAGAGATAGAGGATTGTGTGAAATTCAGGACTCATCTAGAGAAGGAAAGACTATGATTTTCTAGCCAGCCTGAATCGAGATCTAAAACGCATGTTTCCAAGTCTATTTCGCAATAAAAATGTCAGTTTCTTCAAATGTGAGATATTAGTCAATTGTCAAAACATACTCGGATTCCATATGCTCTTAAACCATATGTAGAATCTAGACCATTCACATTAATACCGTAGGATTTTTAGCCTTTTTATGACCTGGTCAATGTTTTATTTTTCCATTATTCTTCTTCTTTTTATTCTTTTTTTTTTTGTTAATAAATATCTTTATAATTAAAGCTTTTTATCAAAGATTGCTAGTCCTTTTACACGTGTTTTTTTTTTTTGGTTCTTGTTTTAACCAAGCTTTCTTTCCTTTCTTGACTAGACTGTATACTTGTATATATTTTTCCACCAGCAGAATGAATAAAGTATGGGAGATTATTATCTTATATTTGACTTTTATGGCATCAGAGTCTAGTCGGTTTCTCTCCTCTTCTAACTAGGATAGGATCATTATAGATGATTCCACTCCAAAAAATCAATTCATCACACCAGGAACCAAACTTAGGTTGATACGTATTCTGTGAAGGTATAAGAGAAAATACTAAACCTACAGCACCATCAATTCTTGATCAACATTCTCTCAAAATTAACTAACATAAATTGAATGGGATAAATTTTGGGAGTGGTTTTAGTCAATAAAATTAGTGATTCATGGCAGAGGAAAACTGGGCTATATATGCAGCTCAATTGGTGAAAGACGTTGCTTATGGGCAAACAAAAGGCCTACATCCTAGGATCGAGTCGTGGAGTTTGCAGGCGAGACTCAATGTCTAGGGTACGAGAACAATACCGATTTGTACAATTTGGAGCGAGGCTTGTGGCAGCCTTAGGGCGGCTGTTGGCATCACATCACTTCCCCATAACTCGGAAGGGGTAGCGGTGGAATGCTCCGGATCGTGGTTCAGATAAATATGCAGTATAGGAAGAGGAGAATTCCCTTGTGACGACATGGCTTATAAATTCTATGGAGCCACGAATTGGAAGAACATATTTATTTTGTGAAACAGCAAGGGAGATATAAGAGAATGTGCAAGAGATTCATTCAGATCTAGAAAATACATCTCAATGTTTTGAGATAAGATCTTGCCTCATAACAAGTATTCAAGGTAATATGAGTGTGACTAAATATTATAATTTACTGATGGAATTGTGGCAGGAAATGTATTTCTTTTATGAGATAGATTGGAGATGCATGGAAGATGGAGCAAAATATAGAAAGATGTAAGAAAAAGATAGGGTCTTTGATTTTTTACACGAGTTAAATTTTGACCTCGACTAAGTGAGAGGTCGTTTACTTGGGAAGCAACCATTACCAACAATTAAGGAGGCTTTTGCAAAAGTTGTCGTGAGGAAAGTCATAGATGGGCGATATTAGTGTTAAAGCAAGATGATCCAATAGTGCTTTAACGTTGGTTGCAGATCCTTCTTAATCGTTACTAGTTGGAGATTTTCGTCGAGGAACACTTTCACGAGAAAGACAATGTTGTGATTATCGTCGCAAGCCTAACCATACAAAAGACACTTACAGGAAGCTTCATGGCAAGCCAGAAAAATGCAAAAATTAAGCCATGGCAAAAAAGGTACCAAAGGTGTTAGAAATGCTCAAGTGGTAGAGATTGCTCCTACAACAACTTCAGTAGTAGGAGTCGTTCCTTTAAGAAGTCCAAATATGGAATTGAATTTGATGTCAGATCAAATAACTCTCCTTCAACAAATATTGGGTCAACTCAAATTAATTGTGATGACAATAAGATAACTGAGTCCTCCTCGGTAGCTATAGCCAAACAAGGCACTTGCCTGTATCTCTCTAATAATTTGAAAGGTGATACGTGAATCATAAACATAGAAGCTTTTGACCATATGTGTAACTCCAAACAATATTAAGATAATTTGAGCATGTGTGATAATCTGAACAAGATATCCATAGCTAATGGGGATTTTATAGTTGCAAGAGAAAAGGGATGGTGCATTTGAGTGGTTTGAAATTAAAAGATATGTTATTTGTTCCTAAATTAAAAAACAACTTACTATAAGTTAAAAATATGAAATGCCAAGTGTTATTGACCTCAAGCAATTGTGTTTTGCAAGTCCAATGTTTGAAGAAGATGATTGACAGTGTAAAAGAACATGATGGTCTTTACTAATTAGCTGGAATAGAGCTTAGGTCTGGTTGTAATTCTGAGTCTAATTCCTTTGTTTAATCCTAAATGACCTTGAAATAATGTTATGGCATAAACATTTGGGCCATCCTTGTTTTCCACACTTAAATCGTTTGTACCTAAACTTATTTGAGAATAAAATGGTGGATAAGCTTAGTTGTGAATGTTGTATCACGGCAAAACTGTCAAAATCTCCATATCATGCTAATCCATACAAACCATCAAAACCTTTCTAGTTGATTCACAGTGATATTTAGGAACTTCCCGAATTTCCACTTACAATGGTTATAAATGGCTTGGTACATTTATTGATGACCCTTCACGGATTTGTTGGGTGTTTCTCTTGAAAGAAAAATCGAATGTCTTCCATGTGTCCAAGCAATTTCATAAATTTGCGATGAATGCTTTCAAAGAAAACATCAAATACTCTGTATCGATAATGCTAAAGAGTATTTCTCTAATGAATTTGGGCACTATCTTAATGAGAATGGTATTGTACACAAAAGCTAATTTTCATATACTGCTCAACAAAATGACATTGCAGAACGAAAGAATATACATCTTTAGAAACCACAAAAGAAATGATGTTCACCAACTTTGTTCCAAACACTTTTCGGAGTGATGCAATGTCAACTGCTGCTTATCTTATCAATTGTGTTCCTTAACAGGTCCTTAATTTTAGAAATCCTCTAAGTGTTCTTCTAGACACATATCCTACATGTTCCTTGTGGAATTCCTTATCACCAAATGTATTTGGTTGTACTATGTTCTTTCTAAACAATACTCCGAACAAACATAAATTAGAATCCCAAGCTCTTAAAGGGATGTTCATTGGTTATTCTCTATCTCAAAAGTGGTATATATGTTGCCATCCATGCACAAAAAGTCTCTATGTTATTGAAGACATTTTTTTCTTAGAAAATCAATCATACTTGAATTCAACTAATCAGGGGGACTCAAAAATGCAACAAGGATAGCATGATTTACCTCTTTTTCTTGATCCTGGTTACTTCAACTCTGATGTTTCTGTTTTTAAACCTAAGTTGTTGCCACCAAATACATCTTAGCTACCAAATTCATCACCTAACATTATCGATTAGCCGCAACCCAGCTATAATCATACTTACCCTTTAGAGAATGATCAAATTATGGAACCTCTAGACCAAAATCTATTCAAGAAAAGGATGAATTCAGTTTATACAAGAAGACCAAAATTTCCAAGCATAGCCAATTATCAAACCCACAACCTCTAGTCCAATCAAATGAGGAGGACAAGAGTCAGCATGTGCCACAAGAGAAGGACAATCTTGATTTTCCTATAGCTTTGAGAAAAGAGAGATGGGCTTGTGCCAGATATCCTATCTCAACTTATGTAACTTTTTCAAAAGTTATCTCCAAAGTACAAAGCTTGCTTAGCATGTGCAGACAATGAGATTATTCTTAGGCATATTGATGAAGCTCTAAGACATATAAGATGGAAGGAAGCAGTCCTAGAAGAAATGAGAGCTTTATACCAAAACAATACTTGGGAATTGGTTGACTTGCCTTTGGGTAAGAAAACAATTGGAAGCAAATAGGAATTCAATATCAAGTATAGATCTTATGGAAGTATTAGGCGCTATAAGGCACGGTTAGTTGCACAAGAATTCAAACAGACATATGGAATTGACTATGAAGAGACATTTTCTCCAATTGCAAAGTTGAATTCCATTAGAGTAATACTATCTCTTGTAGCAAATTTAGATTGGCCATTACATCAGTTGGATGTAAAAAATGCTTTTTTAAATGAGGAATTAGAAGAGGAAATTTACATGCAAATTCCACCTAGTTTTAGTCTAATAGCAACAAAAGAAAAGCATGCAAATTGAAGAAATCCTTGTATAGGTTGAAGCAATCTCCAAGAGCTTCGTTTACGAAGTTTAGTAATACATTGTTTGAATTAGGGTACAAACAAAGTCAGGCTGAACACACTTTGTTTTTCAAACAAGGAAATTCTAGACTCAAGACAATTTTAATAGTGTATGTGAATGATATAATCAATACAAGTGATGATATAATGGAGATAGACAGTTTGAAGAAGAGAATTAAAGAAGAGTTTGAGACAAAGAAGCTTGGGGAGTTAAAAATTTTCTTACGAATGGAAGTTGCCAAAAACCGGAAGGGAATCTTTATTAGTTAGCGGAAATACATGCTTGACTTGCTAGAAGAAACAAGCAAGTTAGGGTGCAAAACTATGACAACTCTTTTACCACAAAATTGGAAAAATTCTGCTCCAGTGGATGATATTCCAATTGATAAAGGCCAATATTAAAGGTTAGTAGCAAGGCTAATTTATTTAGCTTATTCTATTAATATGGTTAGCCAGGCATTGCATTCTCCTACTAAACATCATATGAATGGAGTAAACCATATTCTGAGGTACTCAAAAGGTACTCTAAGTAAAGGATTATTTATTCAAAAGATACGAATTAAAGATATTGAAGTCTTTGTTGATTCTGACTGGGGAGGTGATATTGCTGAAGCAAGATCTACAATTGGGTATTGTACTAAAGTCTAGGGTAATCTTGTAACTTAGAGAAGGCAAAAGCAAAGTGTCGTGGCTAGAGGTAGTGCAATAGCTGAGTATAGAGCAATTGCACAAGGAATTTGCGAAGCTATTTGGCTCCAATGGCTCTTACATGACTTGGGAATAGAGATTAAGATTACTCATTTGTACAGTGATAGCCAATCAACATTGAATATTGTGAAAAATCCCGTAAAACATGATTGCATGAAACATGTGCGATTGGATTGACACTTTATTAAGTCTAAGATTGAAGATGGAGGAATAAAATTACATCACGTGCTCTCTCAAGATCAAGTTGTTGATGTTCTTACAAAGTCATTATCAAATAGTCGCTTCATAAAAATTCTATGCAAGGTAGGAATAATAGATATCACTTCCTTACCTTGAAAAGGGGTGTAGGAGTTTTAACCTTTTCATTACCTGGTCAATGTTTTATTTTCTGTCATATCTTTTCTTTTCTCTTTCCTTTATAGTGTCAAGCTTTTTATGGAAGATTCTGCAAGTCTTTTCATAGATTTTTTCCCTTGTTTTTGACCAGACTTTCTTGTATATAAATTTTTCAGTCTTTTTCAAGCTTTTTCCCTTGTATATAAATTTTTTCCTCCAGCAGATGAATAAAGTAGGAGAGATTATTATCTTTTTTTTTTTTTTTTTCCAAATACATAGTGATATTTTGTGGGCTTGCCATGTCAAAAACATAATGGGATTGCAGTGATTCGTTACCTTTATAGATGATCACATTAGTGTGTGCTGGATATATCTCCTAAAGGATAAATTTGAAGCATCATGGACTTCTCAAAATTTTCATTCTATGGTTAAAAATCAGTTCCAAGCTACCATACACACATACTTCAATTTTATCTTAAGACAATACCTAGCCAATCACGGTATAATTCATCAAAGGTCATGTCTGGATACCCCTCAACAAAATGGTGTGTTTGAAAAAAAAAAAAACCAACATCTATTGGAGGTAACTCGAGCTCTTATGTTTGGCATGAATGTTCCTAAGTATCTTTGGGGTGAAGCAACATTTATTACTTGTTTCTTGATCATCCAAATGCCTTCAAAGATCTTAAACTTCAAACACCTCTATCAGTCCTAAAATTGCTTTTCCAATGGTTTCTGTCTCATCTCTTCCTTTGAAACTCTTCAGATGCAAAGTCTTAATGTTCATCACTAAGGCCAATCTATACTTGATCCCCGTGCACACAAATGAGTCTTAGTTGATTACCCACCTGCTCAAAAGGGCTACAAATGTTTCTCTCCTATCTTAGACAACTCTTTGGGTCCAAAGACGTCACCTTTGTTGAATCTAAGCCTTATTTTTCCCAAAATCATCTCTAAAGGGAGAGTCTAGGTAAAGATGAGTCATTAAATTATTTGGAAAAACGTGAACCAGAATCGAAATTATCCCATGCCAACCTTGTTGTTCCTACCATTCCAATTAATCAAAATCTCTTACTTAATGTACCTAGCATTCCTATTGATGAGAAGTCTCATAAAAATGACCCTAAAATACATGAACCAAAATCACATCACGCTCCTGAACTGCTTGTTTATTCAAGAAGGCAGAAGTCTTCCAAAGTAAATAAATCCAATATCGAAGGTTGCCAGGAATCTAAAACTGACCATTGTTCCAAGTCTAACTTGCCAACTGAATCTATATCCATCTTAGATTCTACAAGAGAGGAAGACCTTCCTATTGCTCTTTGCAAGGAACTAGATCATGTACTCAACATTCAATTTCCAAGTTTGCATCATATGAAAGGTTGTCTCCTTCATATTAGGCCTTTGTCATCAATATGGCTAGACTAAGCATCCAAGAGACATACAAGAAGCTCTTTGATCTTTAGAATGGAAACATGTAGTATTTGAAGAAATGACAGCTTTTGAAAATAATAAAATCTAGGAGCTCCCAGATCTTCCAAAAAGAAAAAACACAGTTGGGTGCAAATGGATTTTACTACTGAGTATAATGTGGATGGTAGTATCAACAAACATAAGGCAAGACTTGTTGCTAAGGGCTACTCTCTATGGCTTGGATTACCAAGAAACGTTCGCCCCAGTTGCAAGCTCAATACTATAGAGTTTTGATCTCCTTAGCTGTAAATTTAGATTGGCCACTAATGCAATTAAATGTAAAGAATGCATTCCTAAATGGCCACCTAAGCGAAGAAGTTATATAGACATGCCTCATTGGTTTGAAGGACAGAAAGGTAGAGTGTATCGATTGAAAAAGTCCCTCTATAGACTAAAGCTTTGTAGACAAAGCTCTTTATTAATTAACTGTCCCATGACTAGATCTAAAACCCACACAAATAACAAGTTCTTGCACATCTACTTAGATACTAAAATATATAATTTGGTAAAAGGATCTACAAACTTAACCGATGCTTTTCCTTCATCTAAATAGAAGCCACAAAAAAACATTTGTGATGTCACACGTAGTTGTAGCTTCTCCCTCAATAAATACACACTTAATTAACTTTTTCCTTATATACACAAAACCAAAAATAAATAAATAAACAAACAAATATAAATAAAAATAATAATAAGTACACACACCCAGAAAACACAGATATTGATGAATTTATTCATGTGGTTATACATATATCTTTCAAGCACTTTCAAGCAATTTTTACAAGAATATCAAATTATATCTAGCATTATCCTATCATAACACATAGGTAACCATTTTAGATGTGGCAAGAACGCACCTTTGATAGACCCAACTTTGTCGAATTGAGTGCAAAGAACAGTCATTTTTCTTGACGTCATTCTCATAAATGCCAAAATATCATCTTCAACTGCTAAGAACAGTCTCAAGATGCTAAAGGACAAATTCATGAATATATCGGAAACATCAAAATGTATATTAGTTTTTCCAGAAGCATTTGAATATCTCAAGTTGGTGTCAAAAGGTTCCAGAATCCTTATTCCATTGCTCTCCATAGTTAAACCCAAGGCATTAGCATTTATTTCCATGGCATCATCCTTCATGACAAGCCTGCATAATTATGAAGAAATCCATTGTTATGCAAACATAATTCTACTTAACCGCTCCACCAACACAATTATCTAATGTTCATGGTGTAGAAAAATGATTACATAATTTTCTACACATGAAAACATCTTATAGAAGAAATGACATAGATGAGACTAGGTATTTCATATAAATGTTGATCAGCAAATAGAAGGCATTTTCAAAAAAGTTTGATCAATGAAATGTTGATCTCTTATTGATGTGATTATTGGGAATACCGAGTCATCATTTCTTTGTTTTGGTAGGCTACACAATAGGAAAACTAGCTCTTCTTGCAAAGTTTAATGACCAACTTTTTCTTTTTTTTTTTGCCAGACCAGAATATCCAACATCTCTCAATGTCAAATATAAAGGAACTATGTCTGCAAGCAAATGAGCCTATGAAATCATCATTGAAATCCAATCAAGTAGTTAAACAAAGGTAAACACACACACACATTTCAGTGCCATATATATAAATTTGCTATGTTCCTTCTGAGAGACAGGTCAATGACTAATTTAACAGAGATTTAATAAGCTGATGTCAAACCACCACCAATTCTAGTATGATTGTTCAACGAAAATGAAACCAGAAAAATTCTGAACCATAGAGAATTTCTGCCTGAAACAAACAATGTAATATGCTTGACAACTATTTGTGATGGACCAAGTATCTATTGAGACATCAATATGGATATACCCAATTGACATTTACTTCAAACACAGTGTCCATCCATCAGTAAACTTCGAATAGATTTTAAGCATCCAATCATCACAACATACAATAACATAAGCTCTTGCAATTCAACTCATTTTCAGTAGGATGAAGATTGACCTGCAGAATACATCCAACTGGGCATGCAAAAGTTTGTTACTGAGAATCAAGGACTCTGACTCGCCCACATCTTTTGATGTATTGTAGAATGTGAGCTCCGGCCCAACAGCCTATAAAAGTACCTTCATCAAATTCTGTGCAACTAAACTTGATAAAAAAAAAATAAAAAGAACCAACAACTAGAACAAGAGAATTGGACCCACCAAAAAGCAGGCACTAAAACCATAAAATAAGCAGCATAATCAATATCTTAAGCCTACTTAACCTGCAATTCAATGATGAGCTCTGTAGATCTTCTGACTGCTGCATCTGATGGAGATGGATGATTTTCTTCTGTTGAGAACTTTTTGCACCAAGCTTCATCAAGCTCCTCAAAAAAGACATTGTCCTCCTCTGAAGCTGAATAGCTACTATCAGTACCTAGTGTTATGCAAGAGTCCAAATACCTCCCATCCTACATGAATAAAGTTGCAGTAATATAAGATTTAAGATCCTCGGCGGTGTTTGCAGCAAAGAAACATTATGTGGTGAGATATTAGTACCTTAATTGTGACATTTCTGAATTGCAGCTTCTTTCCATTTCCCACATATATCATGCTCTCTATGCTAGGTGCACAAAGAATGGAGCCCTGTCGATCCTTTAGATACAGTATTCCACCTCGACCATCATAAATGAAATGATCATATCTTTCATCATCAACTATCAATGGTCTTTGGGGGGACAGAGATGCTTCTTCCGAGGGCTGCCAGTATATTGATTTATCCAGAATCATCACATCTAAAATATGTTTTCCTTCCTTAATGTCCTCACCAGTTATTATATTCCCAACTGTTGGTACAAAAAATTCAATGACAGCTAGCAAAAAATCAAGCGCAACAAGTAGTTGTGGTCTTTGGACACTTAAAGAAACAAAAGTTGATGACTGGCTAAATTTGGCATCAAGAATTAGCATAGTAGAAGCTATCTTCAATTTATCATCCTCCACCACATCTATGCTATTCATACTCCATCTTCCATCACCAATAACTACAGGCACTGAATTATTAGCAATATCCTCAGATTTTCCAATGGCCAGCCTATACTCCTCTCCAGTTCCTTCTCGATTATCTATCACAGTGAAACCAGTGAGTGATGCAGATAGAAAGCCGTCTCCCAGTGTATTGGACTTGTACAAGAACCACGAACCCCTAACCTGCAGAGAGAGATGCAACTATAAAATAGCAGCCCTGTATGTCTCTGTGTCCATGACTGAACAATTAAAAACAATCTAAAGATAGATAATAATCAAAGACCATGTTCATCTTTTTCTGCAGAGGAATTCTATCTCTATAATACTAAAGAAAATTCAGCATGTATTTCACAATCGATCCAAGTAAATAATAAGGCTAGTTCTGAAAAGATTTATCGAGATGAATCCCTAAATGCAAAGTGAAGAGGGGCAGATTACCATCGAATACCCAAAAAAGAAAAAAAGAAAAAAAAAGAAGAAGAAGAGGAGGTAGATGAAGAAACAGAAATCAAAAAGCAAACAAAAAACCCATCCATTTTTTCTTTTTTTAAAGAAAAAAATTCCAAATACAGCAACAATTTGAGTATCAAAAACCAGCATAGGAGGGTCCCATTAGAACAAGGACTTCTGCATGTTGTAGAAGGGTTCAGAAACTAGTTACAGGTCAGACCAGGGGGACATGCAATGCAATGCCAAATGCAATTCAACATTGAGTTAATCCAAATCTCACAAGCCACTTAATTTTATGTCTGGGACCCATCCCTCCCAAGAGATTCTTCTAAGCAACAAACATGCCTCCAAACATCCACACTAATAAATAATAATGGTACCAACAAAGGGTAAGCGTGTGTTGCTCTCCTCACCCCCATGTTGCATCAACTTATAATACATAAAAAAGTGGTACCATTAGGACAAGCCAGCATAGGAGGGTCCCATTAGGACAAGGACTTCTGCATGATGTAGAAGGGCTTAGAAACTAGTTACAGGTCAGACCAGGGGGACATGCAATGCAATGCAATGCCAAATGCAATTCTACATTGAGTTAATCCAAATCTCACACATCACTGAATTTTATGTTTGGGACCCCTCCATCCCATGAGATTCTTCGAAGCAACAAACGTGCCTCCAAACAGGGTAGAACACATCTAGGATTTTTTTGGGAAAAAAAATACACAAATACAAATTATACAAAAAAAAAAAAAAATTACCAAAATAGTGTTGTTATATCGCATCTTGAACTAGAGATACAAAGATTTATACTTGTATCGCATTTTCAGGTGGAAATATAGCGACCTAGGTAAAAAAAAAAAATTAGGAGGTTTTGTATTGCACAAAGATTGTGCGATACAGTTTTGTCCTTGTATTGCATAACCAACGAGTGATACACGTATTATTATAGATGCGATACAAGTGTAAAATTAAAATAATTTGTAAAGGTGCGATACAGCAACACTATTTTTGTATTATTTTTTTTATTTTTTTTTTACAATTCGGTTTTGTGAATATTTTTTTTTTTTTAAGTTACATTATACTTGTAATATCCTCCCTCCAAACATCCACACTAATAAATAATTATGGTACTAACAAAGGGTAAGCGTGTGTCGCTCTCCTCACCCCCATATTGCATCAACTTATAATACAGAAAAAAGTGGTACCATTTGATCCATTTTAGTAATGTTTTAGTTCATTCCTGGACAAGCACTAATTAGGATTATAGTTAGATAGGTTTCAGCAGTATCTATTGTATTATTTCTGTCTATTTTTCCTCTTATTTCATTAGAATAGATAGGATATGCTTTGAGTATATTGCCTCTTCAATTGTCCTTAAAGATGTTCTTCATGTGCCAAAATTATCGACCCACCTTATCTCTATTCAAAAACTTAATAATGATCTCAATTGTCATGCTGTTTTTTCTATATCTAATTGTGTTCTTTAGGATCAAGGAAGATTAGACTTGATAGGGGAAGGAACAGAATCTATTAGGTAGATTTGCCTCTAAATACCATGAGTAATGTCTCTGTAACTTTTCTCAGTCCTAATAAAGATATTATTTTTTTTCACCATTTACATAGGTCACCCATCATTTAGAGTTTTGAAAGTCATGTTTCCAAAGCTATTTGATGGATTAGATAATTTCTATGTTTCATTGTGAAGCTTGTGGTTAGCTAAACATACTCAAATATCTTCTCCTATCAGTAATAAAAGGAACCTCTTTCCTTTTCATTTAATTCATAGTGATATTTGGGGAACTTCATCTGCACCAAACATTTCGGATAATTGATGGTTTATTTTATCAATCAATGATTGCACACGAGTTTTATGGATCCTTCTACTTAAAAAAAAGTCAAATGTTAGCACTGTCATTCTAAATTTTCCTTCTATGATTCAAAACCATTTTGGGATTAAAATCAAAACTTTCCAGTCTAACAATGCTAGAGATTACTTTAATCAAGTTCTATCACATTATTTTCAAAAGGAGGGCATTATTAATGAATCATCTTGTGTTGATATACCCCAGCAAAATGTTAAATATGATAGTTGAGAAGATAAATGGTCATTTACTTAACATGACTAGAGCCATGTTTTTTTAAGAGAATGTTCCTAAATCCTATTAGGAAGAGGCTGTTTTCACTACTACACACTTGATAAACAGAAAACCCAAACCTTAGCAAAAAATGTATCCGAAGATGGTTCATCAAAATGGTGAGAAAAGAGTGAAGAACTCCATAACACAACAACCCAGTAATTACTTGTGGAAAAAAAAGGGTTTCACGTGCCTCCATGCACGGACAAAATAGAGGGCACATCAAATGCTTTACATGTCCATCAGTTGCCGGAGCTTGTTGAAATGGGATGTTAGCCAGCGGTCTCTCCTCTCTAGGGTCGGTGAGGGAGGTAAAACAACACAACACACTCTGGTGTGTGTAGGATGCAAATGCTACTCACTAGGGTAATTAGGGTTGACGAAACTTTTAACCTAAGCCCTAATTTCAAAAACTTCCTACGCTCTAATACCATGTTATTTGATAGGAAATTGAGGATAATTGTATTGCTGTAATACTTTGTTATGTACAAAATGAGGATTTATATAGTGCTATGTTCCTACCTACCTATACAAAGCACTTCATTAATTACGATACCAAATAGCTATCATAACAGTAGAATTAACACCATTTTAGTTAGTAATTAATATTGTAGGCTGGTAGAATTAATATTGTAGGTAGTTGCCCTTGTTTAATATTTATTGCCACCATCCATGTTTGTACTATTGATGAATAGAGTCCTTTATGTACAAACTCTGTATCACTTCAAAATAAACCTTTAGCATTTCCTACAACGATAAGTATTTAATGCATTATGAAAAGCACTCAAAATGGGTGAACCAAAAAAATCAACATTTACCTGCACAGTTGCCAAAGAAGCATCCCCTGTTGCACCAGAATGTAGTGATAACTCAATTAGGTCAATTACAACACTAACTTTAGTTGTGATCCAGGTTTCACGCATCGGACTAGAAGAGTCTATTTCTGGACCTTGAATTTCAAGAGGCTCTGCAGTATGAGATGAAGATTCTGCAGAATTATTCAAGGAGGGAGCAAGATTTGGTATCTCTGAAAAATTAGCTTGTGCACATTCAGTGATAATCTGATACTCCTTGTTTGATAAGATAGCTTTCAACTCCTCCATCTGGACCAATTAATGAAAGGAAATGGTGATTTTACAATAGGCTAGCCTGTACCTAACAGATAAAATGAGACCATGACAGAAGATATTTTGCTTGAAAATCAGCCTGAACACAACACTAACCTTGACAGCAGCTTCTATACTAGGAATTTGATGTAACAAATCCCGAAGTGACCTTTTGATGATGATAGAAACCCCCTTAACATCCTGGATTATGCTTTCTCCTAGTTCACTACCACTTCCAACATTCAAGTTAATGTCCTCGACCTGCATAGTTTGCTTAATAGAATTAACAATTTGGGTTGTAGAGTAGAAACCAAACGACCATGAGTCATTTGCAAAGGATCACAAAGAACCATAAGAGAAACTTTATTGTCATCTCCTTTTGATATAACGAGATGGTTCTTAAAGCAAGCGACAGAAAAAAAAATAAATAAAAAAGAAAAAAAATCCATGATAAACAGACAGACAGAAGATGCTTTCACTCTTACCAGAATTGTGGTTGTTTCCAGATGAACAGCATTAATATCCTTTTTACTCCCAAAGAACCAATGAAACGTGTTATGGAGAGTAATATGCACGATATCAAGCTTCAAATAACTGCAACATATGATTTGAAACTGACAACTGTTATTGTGATGTTTGAGGAAGAAACTAAATGCATAGGGTACAAACAGATGATATCAACCACAACTAAGGAAGCAAAAACGGGTCAACTGCTTGGCAGTTTACATTAATAAATCCACAAACTTACTCGAGACTGTCAGTTTGCCGAGGCATCAATATAATGGGCTTTGTAAGTGAAAGATCCAACTTCATAGATGGTGAGCCCTCTATTTCACTAGTTGTAAACCACTTCTCAGATTGTGTTACTTGATCCTTTAGCTTCACAATATCCTTTGAATTTTTTGGCACAAGGCCCACAAAATAACTCACTATCTACAGAATACCAAAATAAATAAATAAACAAACAAACAGATAAATGAATAAATAAATTGGTCATCTAAACCTTTAGAAAACTAACAGATCAAAGAATAATACCTCCTGCACAAAGCGATTCAAATACACGATCCGCACTTCTGACAGCTGGCCAAATAGGCCATATTCGTAACCCTCATAGTCATCATCATCAGCATTGAATGAACTAAAAACCAACTGCACCATTAAGACATAGATTTAGCAAACTGAAAAGGACACAGACCTTCACCGATCTTTAGATTAGCTCTTGAGCTAATTGTGAGGATAATCCCTGATCTCAGGGTGTTTATAGATGACAACTGTCAAAAGAGCCTTATTTAGATGTGCTAATTTATTCTTAATTTGGTTATTTTGATGTATAATCTCATGAAATTGGCGCTTACAGTGGTTTTATTTCAATTGTAGGCCTCTGAAGTGTGATTAAAATTAAAAGAAAGAAGTTGAACCAGTCCAGTGCACTATGAAGGAAAATTTGGCAATTTTTTGACTAATTTATATTCAACAGGACCATAAAATCACCATATCGTGGTCGTGTCCACCAAGGATTATTATTATTTTTTTTTTTTTTAAAGAGTAAAATTTAACATGACCATGACGGGACCATGTTGTGGTTGTGTCAACCCAAGATTTTTCAAGAAGGATTTTATTTGATTTTTGACATAAAGTAGACATGCCCATGTCTAAGGGAAATAATAACCGAAATATGACCGTGTTGCACTAGAAATAATATGAGAAAGAAATACCCTAAGTGAAACGAGAGATTTGACATACCCATGTTTCAACCATGTCATACTAAAATTGGAATTTGCTTTTTCAAATTTTGGTAACCTCTACTTTCAAAAGAGGAAAGTTATCAGATATTTTGAAGAAAGGACTTCCTATTTGAATTTTGGAAAGGAATATAAGAAGAGGAGGATTTTCAATGGCAAGCGTACGATTTTCAACAGCAATGTTGCATATTTTGAGAAAGCTTCTGTGATAATATGTTGTATATTTCTAGATATTGTAATTAATATAGTATTAGGTAGAGGTTGATAGAATTTTGTATCACTAGATATATATATATCCTCATTGTACTATTGAATGTATATAAAATTTGCTAAAATGTATATAAAATTTGCTATTTTCTTCTCATAACATGGTATTGGAGCTCCCGGTAAGAAATTAACTTTTACTAAATGTATTTTTTTCACGTTGGAGTTACCCTAGTGAGCAACATGCCACCTTTGAGAGTGAGCAAGCGTAGGAAGTTTTATTTTTAGACAATGCTAGTCTAGAAAGGAAGGTCACCTGCCGACCGGCCCACCCAGCATGCCGGCAACCAAAGGTCTCACGCGCCACTCAAAGCTCTTGGCCTTCTAGCCCTTCATCAGTGCGTGGAGGAATTTTTCTGCCATTGGAAGCTTTGGCACATCATTGGTAAGGGTGTTTCTGCTTTCTTTGATATTGGGTTGATGCTATTGATCCTCCTTGATAGTGGGTTGGTGGAAGATTTTTTTTTTTTTTTCTTTTTTTGTTTTTTTCCATGGATTGTGAAATTGTTGAGGATTGATTTTTGCCTGCTGGTTAGTGTTATTATCTTGTTGCAATTGTTACGTAGGGTAACTTTATAATTCATATTCTGGTGGTTGTGAATTTGTGTTATCATTTGAGAGAGGGGCGGTGGGGGAGGGAGGAAGGGGAGGGTCAAAATTGTTCTATTGCTGTTTTGAAAGACCATGGATTGGTCAGATTTTTATATATATCTTTATTAAGATGGAGAATGTATATAATAAGTCTATAGTTGATATGATTCTAGTATCTACTAAGATTACGGAACACAAGTTTACTGGAAATAATTTTATTGCATGGAGCAAGACTGCATGAGTATACCTGCGAAGTATTGAAAAAAAAGATCACCTCACTAACGGTCCCCTAACTGATATTACGAGACAAGCATAGTTACATGATGATGCTAGGATATTTTTGCCACTTAGAAATTCTATTGATAATGAGATTATCACTTTAGTTGATCACTGTGAATATATGAAGGAGTTGATGAATTATTTGGAGTTTATGTATTTGGGGAAAGGAAAAATTTCCCGTATACATGACGTGGGTAAAGGCTTCTGTCATGCTGAACAGCATAATCAGTCTCTTACTAGCTATCTTATGGACTTCAAGAAGATATATGAGGAACTAAATGTATTACTACCATTTAATCCCGATGTGAGAATTCAATAGACTCAATGGGACCAGATGGTAGTAATGAGTTTTTTGGCCGGTCTTCGTCCATAATTTGGTAGTGTCAAAACGCAGATTCTATTTAGTTCCAAGATATCACCTCTTCAAGAGACTCTTATTAGAATACGCTGCACAAAGAAGCATATATCTATTACTTTATCATACTCTAATAATGCCCTTGTTGGTCAAAATGCAAGTCGTTCCTCTACTAATGGGAAATGAGGAGATAACAATTAAGGTTAGAATTTAGGGGGAGTAGTGTGCAATTACTCTCATGAACCAGGCTGCATTAAGCGCACTTGTAAGAAGTTGCACAATCATACCAGAAGAAATCATCAGCATATAATTGCTTCCACTGAGTTTGTCCTAAGTTCTGAGAAGCTAACCACAGTTTCCACTGATGAGTTTGCCAAATTCTCCCAATATTAAGAGGCCTTGAAGGCTTCATCTTATCATTTGTCTGCTATTGCAGAATCAGGTAAACCAACTCAGTATCCTCTTTCCTCATCATCAAATGGGTCATTGATTCTGATGACATAGATCACATGACAGGTAACTCTAATCTCTTCTCCACTTACCAACCTTACACATCTCCTACAAATGTCACTCTAACCGATGGCTCTAAGTCATATATCCTTCGACTTGGTACTATTAATCTAACTCCTTTAATTTCCCTATCTTTTGTATTAAGTTTACCACAGTTTTCTTCTAACTTACTATCAGTAAATCAACTTACTCGTGCAATGAATTGTTGTATCTCATTTTATCCTGATCATTGTTTGTTTTAGGATCTTATAATAAAGAAAATCATTGGTAAAGGATATGAATCAAGCGGTCTATATCTCTTGGATGCACAAGTGCCGAGTTTTATTGCATGCTCAAGTATCCTAACACCTTTCGAAGCTCACTGCCAACTTGGACACCATTCTCTATCTGTGTTAAAGACACTTTTACTCAATTTAATAATGTTTCTACCTTAGATTGTGACTCTTGTAATTTTGCTAAACACCATCGTTTGTCTAGTTTGCCTAAAGTTAATAAAATAGCTAGTCAGCCTTTTAAGTTAGTTCATTCCGATGTACGAGGCCGATGCCCAGTTGTATCCAAGACTGGTTTTCGATATTTTGTTACATTTGTGGATGACTATTCTCGTATGACCTGACTATAACTTATGAAAAATCACTCAAAAGCGTGTTCTCATTTTTCTGCATTTTGTGCTAAAATAAAAACACAATTCAATGTCACAGTAATACATTGACTAATAACTCCAAACAATATTTCCCTCACTCATTTCAAACGTATGTGCTCCAAAATAGTATTCTTCGTCAATCTTCCTATATTAACACAACTTCTCAAAATGGAATGGCTGAAAGTAAAAACAGACATTTCTTGAGACAGCAAGAGCACTTCCATTTCAGATGCATATTTAGGCTAATGCAGTTTCATCTGCCTATTTTTTGATTAACTGTCTTCCTTCATCTGTTCTTCAAGGTGAGGCTTCTCATAAATTGTTGTTTCTTATAAAGCCATTATTTCCTAAATTAGATCCTAAATCTAAGATATTTGGTAATATCTATTTTATTCGTGATATCCGTCCTTAGGTCACTAAATTAGATCTTAAACCTCTTAAATGTTCTTTTTTTTTTTTTTTTTCTGGATATTCTCAGGTTCAAAAGGGACATCGGTATTTCTATACTCATCTTGACCAATATTTTGTGTCAACTAATGTTACTTTTGCAGAAAACACTCCATTTTTGTCATCAATTGAAGCCTCAAAACAAGAAGAGGATGACGATATATTACTTTAACATATTACCTATAAATGTTTAGGTAACCTGCTACCCCAGCCGCCATCATGACCTCCAATTTGATATGTATATTCCCAACGATAAGATCCACCTGCTTCATATCTTACACAGTCTCTTCTTCCTTCATGGATCCAGCTTCAAGTGATCTTGATCTTCCAATAGCTCTTCGTAAAGGTAAATGTCAATGTACCTATCTGATTTCTTCCTATGTATCTTATGATCACTTGCCATCATCATCTTCCTCATTTATTGCATCCCTCGACATTATAACCAGTCCAAAATCTATTCATGCTGCACCCACATCCTAGTTGGAGAGATGCTATGATTGATAAGATGAATGCTTTAGACAAAAATCGCACATAAGATCTAGTGGACTTACTTGCAAGGAAAAAGGCAATTGGCTATAAATGGGTATATGCTCAAACCTATGGTGTAAATTACTTACAAGTTTTTCTCCTGTAGCTAAGTCAATTGCTATTCGCCTATAGATCTCTATGGTAGCTACTAATCAATAGACTTTGTATCAGCTGGATATAAGAAAACACATTTTTACATGGTGATTTGAAGGACGAAGTCTATATGGAGCAATCACCTAGGTTTGTTGCTCAAGAGGAGTCAAAGTTTGTCGTCTATAGAAGTCATTATATGGATTGAAACACAGTCCTCGAGGCTGGTTTGGGAAATTCAGTCAAGTAGTTGAAAGTTTTGGTTTAAGAGAGAGCAGGTCGTATCACTCGGTATTCTCTGAGTACTCTAACACCCATATAATTATCCTCATTGTAGATGTTGATGATAATATCGATAGCGTCAGAATTACCACTCTTAAATCATTCCTTCACACTCAGTTTCACACCAAGGATTTGGGGCTACAAAGTATTTCGTAAGAATTGAGCTAACAAATAAGAAAGGCATTTCCCTATCTCAAAGGAAATATGTACTTGACTCATTAAATGAGACTGGTAAATTGGGAACTAAGCCATGAAATACACTTATGACTCCTAATATGCATCTTACAAAAGAAGGGAATTATTCAGGGATCCAGAGAGGTACAGACGTCTAGTTGGGAAGTTGAACTATCACAAGTATCCCGACCAGATATTGCATACCTTGTCAGTGTTGTAAGTCAGTTGATATCTTCTCCCACAGTGCACCACTGGTAACTTTAGATTAGATTTTATGTTATCTAAAAGGTGCTCCTGAACGTGATTTAGTATATGAAAACCATGGTATAATCATATTGAAATTTTTTATTTATTTATTTATTTTTTTTTGGTGATGATTAGACAAGATCCAAGATAGACAAAAGATCCACCACTGGATATTGTGTGTTTGTTGGAGGAAATCTAACCTCTTGGAAAAGCAGGAAGCAAAACACAATATCCCGCTTAATTACAAAGTAAAATATAGAGCTATAGTACAATCAACATATGAAATAATGTGGATTCATTAGCTCTTAACTGAAATTGGACTTAAAGTTTCTATACCTTCCTAATTATGGTGAGATAATCAAGGAGTCATTCATATTGCATCTAACCCTGTGTTTCATAAGCAAACCAAGCATATTAAAATCGTTGTCATTTCATCCATGAGAAGATACTACAAATTTAATTTCTACAAGACATGTTAGAACTAGAGAACAGTTAGTAGATATCTTCACCAAACCATTGAATGGTGTTAAGAGTTAATCATATATGTAACAAGTCAGGCATGATCAATATCTATACTCCAACTTGAGGGGGAGTGTTATAATATGTTGTGTATTTCTAGATATTATATTTAATATAGTAGTAGTAAGAGATTGGTAGGACTTTGTATCACAAAATTTACTGCTTAGAAAAAGTGTGAACCGAGTTAAGAACAATGGGGCCTCATTAAAGATTACAAGAAATCTATGCCAAGAGTTTTTTATGTTGAACTTTATGTTAGGAAAATTGCAAAATATCCCTCAACTTTCACCTAGGTGCGGATTGACTTTGAACTTTTAAAATTCACTTTTGAACCCCCTAAACTTTCAATATTTGGCAATATTAAAGACAGATAACATTTTCCATAAAAAATAATACACTCTAAAACTTTAGAGGTAAATTTGCATGTTCGAGAAAGTTTAGAGAATAAATCCACATATAGGTAAAATCTTAAGAGGCTAATTTGAAATTTCCCTTTTTTTAATGGGAAATGTTAATTGTCTTTTAATTGTGTCAAGCTCAAGAGGTGGATCCGCATTTATGTGAAAGCTTAGGGAGTAATTTGCAATTATAAATTATGTTATCTAACATTGTACTTTGTTGTTACATCTACAACAGAGTAATTAGTTAACCTAGATTTTGGATGGAACTTGGATTCATTATATTATAGGAATTGTTTTAATTTCAACGAATTATTTGTTTTTGAAAGATGTAAAATGTATATTGTTTATTGATATGAACTAATTGAATACTATTGTTATGTACAGTGAGAATATAGATAGTAGTATTTCTACTTACCCACCTACCTGACACATAATTAATTACAATATTAATTTCTATTCTATAACACTCCCTCTTAAGCTGGAGCATAGATATTAATCATGCCCAACTTGTTACAAAGATATTCGACTCGAACTCCACTTAGAGCTTTTGTAAAGAGATCTCCTAATTGTTCTCCAGACTTCACAAATCTTGTAGAAATTAATCCTTGCTAAATTTTCTCACGAACAAAATGACAATTAATCTCAATGTGTTTAGTACGCTCATGAAATACTGGATTTGATGCAATATGAAGAGCGGCTTGGTTATTACACCATAATCTTACAGGTAGCAAGGTGTTGAGACCTATTTCATTCAAGAATTGGTATATCCACATTACTTCACACACCGATTGTGCTGTAGTTCTATATTCTGATTCTGCACTTGATCGAGACACAACACTGCTTATTGCTTTTCCATGAAATCAAATTGCCACCCACAAAAACACAATAACCAGAGGTAGATCTCTGTCTTCCTTGGATCCTGCCCAATCAGCATCTGAAAAACACTCAATATTAGTGTGACATGATTGCTATACGGAATACCACGCCTTGGTGTTCCCTTCAAATAACACAAAATTTGCTTTACAGCAGCCCAATAATCAACAGTTGGAGATGACATATATTGACTCACTACACAACTGAATATGCAATATTCTGGCCGAGTCACTGTAAGATAATTTAATTTTCAACTAACCTTCTATATCTTTCAGGATCTTCAAATAACTCACCTTCTCTTGTTAACTGCAAATTAGGAATCATTGGTGTACTACATGGTCTAGAACCCAATTTTCCTGTTTTAGACAATAAATCAAGTACATACTTCCTTTGGGATAGAAAATTTCCTTTCTTACTCCTCATTACCTCAATACCCAAAAAATATATCAACATTCCTAAATCCTTTGTTTGAAATTGACTGTGAAGAAAAGATTTAAGAGCTAAAATTCCTATAGCATCACCACCAGTAATAACAATGTCATCCACATATACTACTAACACAATACTACCAGCTGCAGATCGTTTATAGAAAACCAAATAATCAGATTTGCTTTTCTGCATCCCAAATTTCTCAATTGCTTGGCTAAATTTTCCAAACTAAGCAAGGACTCTGCTTCAAGCCATATAAAGATTTTCGAAGATGACAAACCTTGCTGACTCCCCTGAGCAACAAATCCAAGAGGTTGCTCCATATACACTTCCTCTTGCAAATCTCCATGTAGAAAAACATTTTTGATATCAAGTTATGCAGAGGCCAGTTGTACACTGCTGCCATGGAAAATACATAATCGACAAATGTTAACTTAGCAACAGGAGAAAAAGTGTCAGAATAATCTATTCCATAAGTCTGAGCATATCCTTTAACAACTAGACGTGTCTTCAATCGGTCAATTGATCCATTAGGATTTACTTTAATGGTGAAAACTCATTTACAACCAATAGCCTTCTTTCCTGCAGGTAAAGTTACCAAATCCTGTGTATCATTCTTATCTAAAGCATTTATCTCCTCTATCATCGCATTACGCCATCCTGAATGGGATAGAGCTTCATGAACGGTCTTAGGAATAGAGATAGAGTCAAGAGATGCTATAAAGGAACAAGAAGAAGGTGACAAATGATTATAAGACACAAAAGATGAAACAAGGTGAGTACATTGCCATTTACCTTTACGAATAGCAATGGGAAGATCATCCTTAGAGACTGGATCAGATGACGAGAGAACTGGTTCAGGACATGCATCAAGAGCTAACTCTAAAGTACAAGGTCTGCGAGAATAAACCTAAAGAGGAGGTTTAGAAGTGGAAACAGAAGGTAGAATAATGGATGTAACCATATAAATTAACAAATCATCATCCTCCTCCCCCTAACTAGAAGATGGAGAAAAGAGGATATCTTCAAAAAACGTGACATCAATTGATACAAAGTACTTATCAAGACTAGGACAATAGCATCTGTATCCTTTTTAAACACGAGAATACCCGAGGAATATACATTTCAATGACTTAGGATCAAGTTTAGTAACCTGAGGACGCACGTCCTGAATAAAACAAGTACAACCAAATATTTTCGGTTCATGGGGAACAAAGTTTTATTCGAGAAAAGTGTATGATAACGAGTCTCACTACCCAAAACAACCGAAGGCATCCGATTAATTAAAAAACAAGTAGTAGATACTGCATCAGCCCAAAAGTGTTTGGGAACATTCATCTGAAACAATAGAGCCCTAGCAGTTTCTAGCAGATGCCTATTCTTTCTCTCAGCAATCCCATTTTGAGATGGTGTATATACACATGGAGTCTGGTGAATAATATCATCTTTAACCATGTAAGATTGAAAGGATTCAGATAAGTATCCTTTAGCATTATCACTTCGCAAAATTTGGATTGAGGCATGAAATTGTGTCTTAATTTCAAGCAAAAAGAACAAAAATGAGTGAACAACTCTGAACGATTCTTCATGAAATATAACCAGGTCATACGAGAGTAATCATCCACAAAAATGACAAAATATTTAAATCCAATTTTAGATGTCTCTGGACAAGGACCCCATACATCTAAATGAACTAACTCAAAAGGAGCATTTGGTCGTTTATTGACTCTAAGACTCAAACTAATGCGATGATGTTTCGCATATTGACAAGACACACACCGTAAAGACTCTAAATTATGAAACTGAGGACAAAGTTTCTTCAGTAAAGAAAGAGATGGATGACCAAGCGACAATGAGCTTCAAATAGGGTTACAACTCTAGAGCAAGCGATTGGTTTTGGTACCTTTGTGTCTAGAATGTACAGACCCCCAAATTCATGTCCTTTACCAATAATCTTCATCGTCATAAGATCTTGGAAAAGACAATAGTCAGGAAAAAAAAGAGATGTAACAGTTAATGAACGGATGAGTTTACTTAAAAAAATTAAGTTAAAAGACAAATCAGACAAGTTTAAAACAGATGTCAATTGAACTGGTGGTGTTAGATTAGCAGTGCCAGATCCGAGAACATGAGATGTTGAACCATTAGCTAAAGTAACTGGAGAGTACGAGTTTTGAGATTGAAAAGTAGATAACATACTAGAATTACTTGTCATATGATTTGTGGCACCAGAATCAATGACCCATTTTGAGATGAAGAAACAAGGCACATGTTTGGTTTACCTGACTCAACGATGGCAATAACATGAGCAGATGAAGACTTCATTGATTCTTGATACTATGAAAACTTAGCAAATTCGTCTGCTGAAACCATTATGGATTTTTCAGATGCATCACCTGAAGAGGCAACATGTGCTGATCCAAATCCCTGATTCTTATATTGCAATTTTCTATAATCACGCTTCATATGCCCCGGTTTATGACAATAGTGACGCACCACCGTTCTAGAACTTTGTCCCCGGGTATCAATTCCCCTACCACTATTCCCGAATTGCTGTCTTCCAGATTCCTGTTCATAATGACGACTTACAAGAGCACTACTAGACTGAACAAGTTGAGGATTTTCTGTACGAAGAATCCTACTAAACGTTTCCTGCAAGAAACTCATTACAGCCATTTGCTCCCTTTAAACTTATTGAACTTTCACATCAGGACTGAAGGGTAACAACATATTAAGCTTCTCATAAATTTTCTTAAAATCCATAAAGTACTTTGTCAGGGATCTATCATGTTTCTCAGCACGATAAAAGGCCTTGCAAACCTCGTAAATATGGGAAACATTCCCTCTTCCAAAATACAAAAATTCCAGGTATTCCATTAGTTCTTTAACAAACTCAGAATGATTAATTAATCCAATTATCTCACTATCAATGGAATTACGTATTTGCAAGAATAATCGAGCATCTTCCCTTAACCAAGTTTGCTTCGAACTCTCATTGGTGGGTGGATCGCTAGTCAAATGATCATCCTTATCAATACTTCGCAAATAAAGCCTCACAGTTTTACTCTAATCCATATATTAGATCCATTGAGTTTATGTTCCGTGATCTTTGACATCACTGGAACCATATCAGTCATAACAACAGATTTTGTATCTTTTATTTCACTCATACTTTCAACACCAAATTCAAACCAAAGATTCTATATAATAAAATTACTGATGACCAAACACATCAAACCCTAATGTGCCAAACAAAATCCAACAGTACAAATAACCACCGAATCAAACAAAATTCAACGAACCAAACAACCACCGAATCAAACCTAAATCTAACAAACCAAACCACCACCAAGCCAAACAAAATCCACCGAACCAAACGAAATCCCACAATCTACTGAATCAAACAAAATCCACCGAACCCTAAGGATCACAGGAAATCCAACACCCCATAACGTAAAGAGGAAGAAATCACAAACCTAGGTTGTATAACCCAGGCGAGCCAAACAACGCAATTGGAGATGATACAGACACCGCACGCGCCCTCACGCACCGGCGCGTGAAGAAGGTCGTGGAGTTTCTGATGGCGCGTGTACATCACGTGCCGCTCTTTTTGGTGTCATGAGCTCCAGATCCTCTAATCGGAGGATGTTCTTCCTCCCTAGCGTGGTTGTGTCTATAAAAAAATCCGTCGAAAAAGACGACCAAAAAATCTCAAAGGATGCTACAAAAAAAAAAAAAAAAAAAAAAAAAAAAAAAAAAAAAATCCTCAAAAATTCCTCAGAAAGGCTCTGATACCTTGAAAAATGTGAAATGTATATTGTTTATTGATATCAAGTAATTGAATACAATTGTGATGTACAGTGAGAATATATAGAGTAGTATTTCTACCTACCCATCTACCTAACACAAAATTAATTACAATATTAATTTCTATTCATAACAGTTTTAAAATCCAATTATGCGTTCTTAAATGTTTTTTGAATTAATAATTGACATCTTAATTCTAGATTTGATTTATGCTGGTTGATGGAGAAATTGCTTATATGAACAGATCTTCATAATTGGAAAAAGTTTCACTTAATCCTAAAGGTAAAATGGTGTAAATCTAATGGATAAGGGTTAAATCTACTAGAGGATTTCATAGAGCTTAATGCGATTTTAAAGGTTTAATTAGGAATGAATTCATTTTAATCAATCTAGAGTTAAAAATAATATTCTTGAGTGTTATGACATGTAAATTAGTATAAAATATTTCCTATTAATGTACAACAACAATTTCCCTTCATTAGGAGATCTTGTTTCCTAGAATAGCTCTATTAGTTTTGTATATAATTCTACTCACATATCAATGAAGATACAAGGAAAATTACTACCTTCTAAGTTTTCTATTTAGTTTCATGATATCAGAGCCATTTTAGCGTCGACATTGCCTAACGTGTAAACCAACATGCCACCCTTGAGGGTGAGCGACTTTTTGGGTCATTGTTTTTTTTTTACCCACCAATCCAAGAAGGGAGACCACTCATCGATCGATCAACCCATGAAATTCAACGCCCAACAAACACACGCGTAAGTCCCCCGCGCTACTAGAAGCTCACGGCTTTCTCCTTCATTGCCATTGCGTGGAGGTGCAAAGAGGAGTCTTCCACCATCTAGAAGCTTTGCATTTCATTGGTAAGGTTGTTTCTGCTTTCTTTGACATTAAGTTGACCCTATTAATCATCTCGAGAAGCAGGTTGGTGGATTTTACGTGGATTGGTTTTATGGTGTGCAATTGGTTTTATCCTCTCTTTGTTTTTCAATGTGGGTTAGTTTTATATCTTGGTGTTTTTATGTTGCAATGGCGTTTTAGTGAACAACATAAGGCTTGTGTTTAGTATTTTTGCACGCCATATTTATGTGTTTTTGGAAGTTTGTGGACTTGCATTGCGTTGGAAAGTGGAGTCAAGTTTTTAATATTTTCAGAAGTCTGTGGATTTGTGTCGTGCTAGAAAAAGGGGTCAAACTTTAGGTTTGTGTTTTAGTGAACAACAAAAGGCTTGTGTTTAGTATTTTTGCACGCCATATTTATGTGTTTTTGAAGTTTGTGGACTTGCATTGCGTTGGAAAGTGGAGTCAAGTTTTTAATATTTTCAGAAGTCTGTGAATTTGTGTCGTGCTGGAAAAAGGGGTCAAACTTTAGGTTTTGTAATATATATATATATATAGAGAGAGATTTTTAAGATGGATGACAGTAAGAGCTGTGGTGTGAACAGTAAGTCTATAATTGATATAATCCTACAAATGCAAACGACTCGGATCACAGAGCACAAACTTAATGAAAATAATTTATTGCGTGGAGTAAACTATGCAGGTATATTTACGAAGTATTGAGAAAGGAAATCACCTCACTGATGATCCTCTAAATGATAATAATACTAGACAGGCATGGCTAATGGCAATGTGATGATACCCAATTATTTTTGCAAATTAAAAAAAACTATTGATAGTGATATTATTAATTTGGCTGGTCATTGTGAATATGTCAAAGAGCTGATGGAGTATTTAAAGTTTTTTATTTAAGAAAAGGGAATTTTTTTATACATATGATGTATGTAAAGGCATTTATTGTGTTGCATAGCAAGATCAATCTCTTACAACCTACCTCATGAACTTTAAGAAAATATATGGAGAACTAAATGTCTTGCTACCATTTAACCCTGATGTGAAAGTTGAGTAGACTCAACGAAAACAAATGGTATTGATGAGTTTCTTGACTGGTCTTCATCTAGAATTTGATACTGTAAAATCTCATATTCTATCTAGTCCTAAGATTTCATCTCCACAGGAAACATTTACATGGATATTTCATATAGAAAAACACACCTGTCACTCCACCTCATTCAACCAATGCTTTAGTCAATCAAAATGCAAGCCGCTCGTTTACTATTAGCAAAAGGGGAGATAGCATTTGAGGATAGGATTCAGGAGAGTAGTGTGCTACTATTATTATGAACCTAAACACACAAAATGCACCTGTAAGAAGTTACAAAATCGAACTCAAAAGAAACCATTAGCCCATATTGCCTCCACTAATTCCACACCAAGTTCTGAGAAGACAATTACACATTCAGCTAATGAGTTTGCCAAGTTTTCTCAGTATCCAGAGGCATTGAAAACTTCATCTCGTCATATGTCCGCTATTGCTTAGACAGCTAAACCAACTATATGTCTTCTTTCCTCATCTTCAAAATAAATCATTAATTCTAGTACCAGATCACATGACGGGTAATCTCGATCTCTTCTCCACCTATAGCCGTACACATCTCCTACACGTTACTCAGTAGATGTTTCTAAATTTTGTATTCCTGGTTTTGGCACTGTTAATCCTACTCATCTACTTTCATTATCTTCTATATTGAGTTTACCACAATTCTCTTCTTACTTACTATCTGTAAGTAAACTCACTCGTGCAATGAATTATTTTCTCATCTTTTCCTAATCATTGTCTTTTTTAGGATCTTATGACGAAACAGATTGTTGATAAAGGATGTGAATGGGAGATCTCTATATTTTGGATACACAGGTGCATAAGTCTATTACATGCTCAAGTATTCTCACATCTTTTGAAGCACATTGTTGACTAGATCATCTTCTCTACTGTGTTTAACAGAGTATCCTCAATTCAATAATGTCTCTAAATTAGATTGTGTGTCGTGTCATTTGCCAAGCATCATTGTTTGTCTACTATCCCTAGAGAAATAAAAAGGCTAGTTTACGTTTTGAATTAGTCCATTCTAATACATGGGGTCCTTGTCCTGTTATGTCTTAAGACTAGATTCCGGTGTTTTGTTACTTTTGTAGATAATTATTCTCATATGCCTTGATTTTATCTTATGAAAAAACATTCCGAGGTCTTTTCTCATTTTACTTCATTTTGTGGTGAAATTAAAACACAATCCAATATCTCAATACAAACCTTAAGAAGTGATAATGCCAAAAATACTTTTCTCATTCATTCCAGACATACATGACTCAATGGCATTATTCATAGATTGTCATGTGTTGATACACCTCAGAATGGAGTGGTTGAAAGAAAAAACAGATATCTTCTTGAGACAACACAAGCTCTTCTTTTTTAGATGCATGTTCCTAAACAATTTTGAGTTAATACTGTCTTTATGGCCTGTTTCTTAATTAATCGTCTACCTTCATCTATTCTTCAAGATGAGATTCCTTATATAGTATCGTTCCCTACCAAAACTGTTGTTTCCTATTGAACCTGGGATATTTGACAATACTTGTTTTGTTCGTGATGTTCATCCTTAGGTCACCAAATTAGATTCTACATCACTCAAATTTTCCTTTTTGGGTTATTCTTGAGCTCAAAAGGGATATCAGTGATACTGCCTCCCTCTTCACAAGTATCTTGTGTCAGCTGATGCCACATATGTAGAAAAAACTCCATTCTTTCCCTCCTCCATTGAAGCTTCAAAACAAGAAGAGAGTGAAGATATGCTAATTTATCATATTACTTATCGGTCTTTAGGAGCATGAATGTCTATGCTACCGTATCTTGCCACCGCCACTACCGCAGTAACCTCCTATTCAACTTGTACTCCATAAGATGAGACTCGCCTGCTTCATGTCCTGAACCATCCTCTTCTTCTCATCAGATTCAATTCCAAGTGATCTTGATCTTCCTATTGCTCTTCGAAAAGGTACATGTCAATGTACCTATCCTATCTCTTCTTTTGTTTCACAGAATCACTTCTCATCATCATCATCATCTTTTTCATTTATTGCATTACTTGACATTGTTTCACTTCCTAAGTCGATTCATGGTGCACTTTCTTACTTTGGTTGGTGTGATCCTATGATAGAAAAGATGAATGTCGTAGATACTAATGGTAGTTGGGATCTAGTGGAATTACCTACAGGAAAAAAGGCAATTGGTTGCAAATGAGTATTTGCTATTAAAGTTAATCTTGATGGATCCACAACTCAGTTGAAAGCCTATCTTGTAGCTAAAAGTTATGCTCAAACCTACGAAGTGGATTACTTGGACACTTTCTCTCTTGTGGCCAAGTTCACTGCTACTTGATTGTTTATACCATTAGCAGCTACTATTCATTAGCCTCCATATTAGTAAAATATTAAAAACGCCTTCTTACATGGTGATTTATAAGAGGAAGTAAATAGAGAGAAAACACCTATATTTGTTACTTAAAGGGAGTCGGATAAAGTTTGTTGCCTATAGAAAACATTATATGGATTGAAATAGAGTCATCGGGCTTAGTTTGAGAAATTTAGTCAAGCAATTGAAGCTTTTGGTCTAAAGAAGAGCAAGTATGGTTACTCGGTATTACTTAGATGTTTGACTCTGGTATAATCCTTCTCATTGTATATGTTTGATTGACATTATTATTACAGGAAGTAACAGTGTAGGGATTGCCTCTCTCAAATCATTTATTCACACTAAGTTCCATACCTAAAAAAAAAAAAAGGATTTAGTATTGTTGAAATATTTCTTAGGAATTGAGCTAACAAGGAGTACGAAAGGCATTTTCTTGTCTCAGAAGAAATATGTGCTTGACTTATTAATAGAGATAGGCAAATTGGGAGTTAAACCGTGCAGTGTACCCATGCTTCCTAATATGCAACTCACTAAAGAGGATGAATAGTTTACCATCGACGCTCTCAACACTTGCCTTCCTCAGACACCCTGCATATTCCAGAAGCTTCTGCTGACTCATATTCTATTCCAACATTCCACCTGAAGAGGACCTTCCTATAGCTCTCAGAAAAAGGTAACCGTTTTACTCGTAATCTTATCCACTTTATAATTTGCCTTAGCTATCACTGTTTATCTCCATCCTATTATACCGTTGTCTCCTCCTTATCTTCCATTTCTATTCCCAAAAATGTGCATGAGGCTCTTTCAGATTCAGGGCAAACACAGGCAATGATAGACGAGATGACTACTTTGCATGCCAGTGGTACTTGGGATTTAGTTCCCTTACCTCCTGGCAAATCACTTGGTGGATGTCAATGGGTTTATACTGTTAAGGTTGGTCCTGATGGTAAAGTTGATCGGCTTAAGGCTCGGTTGGTTGCCAAGGGTTATACTCAAGTGTATGGTTTGGATTATATTGATACATTCTCTCCTATTGCTAAAATGTCCTTTGTTCGCTTGTTTGTCTCCCTTGCAGCTATGCGACATTGGCCCTTGTACCAATTAAACATTAAAAATGCATTTCTTCATGGTGAAATTCAGGAGGAAATTTATATGGAGCAACCGCCTGGCTTTGTTGCTCAAGGAGAGTCTAACTTGGTATGTAAACTTCGACGTTCACTTTATGGTTTGAAACAATCTCCACGTGCTTAGTTTAGCCGATTCAGTACTGTTGTAATGAAGTGCGAAATGACTCATAGTATATCTGATCACTCAGTTTTCTATAAGCACACATCTAAGAGTAATGAATTTACTTAATAGTGTATATAGATGACATTTTCATAACTAGTAATGACCTGGATGGTATTACTCAATTGAATGCACATCTTTTCAAACATTTCCAGACCAAGAACCTTAGCTTGTTGAGATACTTCCTTGGCATAGAAGTTGCTCAATCCAGTTCAAATATAGTACTCTCTCAAAGAAAATATGTTTTAATATATTGGAAGAAACTGGCATGCTTAATTGCAAGCCTGTGGAATCTCCTATGGATCCCAATGTGAAATTGTTAACAGGACAAGAAGAACCTTTTACAGATTCAGGAGATATCGTCGTTTGGTAGGAAGACTTAATTATCTTACTATCACTCAACCTGATATATCATTTGCAATTAGTGTCGTCAATCAGTTTCTCTAATCTCCTTGTATTTGTCATTGGAATGCAGCGATTAGTATTTTTAGATATGTGAAAGGTTCTGGGTAGAGGTCTACTATATGAAAATCATGGTCACTCCAAAATAATTGGATATTCTGATGCTGATTGGGCAATTCTCCATTTGATAGACGATCTACTTCTAGGTATTGTATTCTTGTTAGAGGAAACCTGGTCTCTTGGAAAAGTAAGAAGTAAGATGTCACTAGGTCAAGTGCAGAAGCAGAATATCGTGCCATGGCTTTAGCAACTTGTGAATTGATTTGGTTGAAACAGTTATTTGAGGAACTAAAATTTTGTGAAACTTCACAAATGGAGCTAATTTGTAATAACTAGGCTACATTATATATAGCTTCCAATCATGTATTCCATGAGAGAACTAAGCACATAGAAATTGATTATCATTCATCTGAGAAAAGATCTTATCTGGCTGCATCTTCACTAATCATATCAATTCAAATGATCAATTTGCTGTATACTGACTAAATCCTTAAGGGGTTTTCGTTTGAATATATTTGTAACAAGCTTGGTGCATATGATTTGTATGCTCCAGCTTGAGGGGGAGTGTTAAGTTATATGTTGTATTTATTAATATTATATTTTCTATACAATATAATTAATATAGTGGTAGATAAGGTATACTAATAGTTACAAGATCTTTGTATATATATCTCTATATATGTAAAAACAAATTAACAAGAAATATATCAGAAAATATATTTTTTCTCTCTTTGTTCACACTCTATGCAAGTCAACACCAATTGAAATAGTTAAGTCTTCCAAACGTATGGGGACTAGGGCAGTGCTGAGAGGGTTCTCCTGTAAAAATGATAGGCATAGAGCAAATTTGAAAAAACTAGGATGGAAAGGCTTGCTTACCATCCAAAATATAAGTAAAATGCAAATAAAAGGCAAGGTTAGGCACCACACAAGCATTCTAGGAGGAGAGATCCTCTTGTCTACCCCCCCGTGGCGCATATACCAATCCATGCACTTGAACCCCTAAATCTACATCTATCCCCCAGACACAAAACAAGCCCACTTCAATTTTATTTTCAGTTGATTATCGAATTGATTCCTTTCCGATTTCAGTTTTACTGAAGTTTCAACCTTTTACTTCTGCAAACCTAACCAAAGGACTGCTATAATTGAGTCTACACACTTCATAATTGATATAAACAGATGGTACAGCCTTAGACTGCTATCTCTTGATTTGCTAGTCTTGAATCACTTAAGAGAATTGCATTGGCAAGCTGTGCTTCTGGTTCATATTCAATGAATGCTCATAGAGGTAATTCAACTAATTAGCATGATAAAATGAGTAACCAAAAATATCCATGATTAAATTAATGCACAATAATTTTTTATCAATATGACAAAAAGGTAAAACGAATTAGTACCTCAACAAATGAAGTGCCCCCAGGATTTCTCATGTCACAGATCCAGAAATACATATGATTGCTCGGAAGACTGTCATCGCTCATTCTTAAATTACCAAGTGCTGCCTTTATGCAAAAGGAGGAAGGGAAAACCTTAAGGAAAAAGAGATGACATTTAATTAGCACTGATGTAAAATCCTCGAAACGAATTGGAATTGCACTAGAATAATTTGCAATAAAATGAGAAAGAACATAAATTGAACCTTAATATCAGCTAGTAAGTTATCTTGGGACAAAGTGGCAAGTTTAGCTTCATTCTCATTCATTATGAAAATTTGAGCTCTAGCCATTTTCAATGTCAGTTTAAAAACAATTCGAGTCTTTCCTTTTCCTAATAGACTTTTAAGAACAGGTTCCTCAGCAGTTACTGAATGCACGCCATCAACCACATCTTCTCGCGATAGACCAGATTTAACCATTGCTGAAGAGCTATCACTGAAAGATTCACAACTCTCATCCTCCATATTAATTGCATTGACAAACTCCATGATTGCAAGAATAGTTGGTCTACGACAGAAGAACGATAAGGTTGAAAGAGTCACGTCACCTGAAAACAATGAATTATATGTGAATATAACATAGAAATGATGTGCAAAAATAACACTAAAGAAATCACATTTTCTAATGTTTAATTTAAAGCTCACTCTCTTGTCAGTGTTGTCATATAAAGAAGAGTTCTGGTCAAAGACTACAATTTGGGCTTTCACAAAACTATCAGGGGTATCAAGTAGTTCCATCTGTTCCTCCTCCATCTGAGAAGTATGGACAGGCAGAAGACCAGCAATTCGATTGAAACCAGGGGGCTCCAAGAAATTCTCAGACACAGCTGAATATTCTGAACTCGAATGTAAATATGTTGACGAATTCAACATAGAATCAGTGTCAATCAACTTATCAGGAGCCTCATAAAACTGATCATCTCCTTCACTCGTTCTCTCCTCACCATCAAAATTTCTTATCTCAACATCATTGAAAGAACAACACTCATCAGCACTTCGAATGAAAGACCTAGCTAGATAACGAGGCTTTGTAACACTCCCATACAAGACTAAATCTTCAATCTCCAATGACTTTAATAAAGTTCCAATAAACAGGTCGTTTCCCCTCATTAAAAGCTCAACCTGGTTTTCAAAATACATTGAATCCAATTACACAAAGAAATGAAGGACAAAACAAGAGAAACTACAGCATACTGGGAGGCATACCTGACCACCAATGGCTCGAAATTCAAATAACTGGCTCTCATTTGCAAGAAGCACCCTCATGAAGTTCTGCCCATACTGTTATGTGCATATAAGTTAAGAATTGGTGTTTTCCCCCTTCATATATTTCAACATATATATACAAGACACAATGGGACTACATATGGTAGAACACCTATATATGGCTCTATAAATTGTATTATCCTAAAAGATATACAAGGAATATAATAATTATATAGGGAATATACTTTTTGACTAAAAAAGGAACTAGAATTTAATAGGAAATAAATACTGCTCATTCACATTAATTATAATTATATATGTAAAAACAGAATGATTCTCACAGTTTCTAGTACAAAAATTCATAATAACATGAATTTATGTTATGCTACATCATGGAAAATGCACCCATGCAGCGTGTACAAAAGTAGCTACACGTAGAATTTTAACAAATGTGACAATGACATGACACAACTACAATACTGCTACCTTAAAAAAATAAAAAAATTTATGAAACTTAAGTAAATATTTATCTGATTTTTTAGAAAATTTTAATAAGAAATTACAAGGAAAAAAAAAAAACATAAAAACTAGTTATTGTTTACAGAAATTAAAATTTTGAAAATGTCAGTACATCTTATCTCATACAGGGGAAGGGGCTAATTTGATCAATTCCATTTTTACACGAATCCATCCCTAAAAATCACAGATGAGCAGCATTATAATACCTGACCATTATAATAAAAACAGATCTTCAGTTCATCAAGAACGCCTGTCATAAATAGTTTCTCCAAGTTGAATGTACTAACTCCAGCCTGATCTCCTTCAGATTCTTCGTCTGAACTTTCAGCTAGACTTGTAAGTGGTGCTGAACCCTGCAAAGGTTGCACAAGAAAGTATTTATTAAAGAAAATGCAAGCTGAATTATACTATGTTCAATCTGTTGGAAAGAAAAGCAACACATGCAATAACAAAATTTGGATAGAGATGACTCAAAAATACAAGGTCTCATAGCCCCTAAAAATGGTATACAAAAAGACCAGTCACCGACGAGGAAAAAAAGTAAAAGAAGCTTCCAGATCATATACTTTAATGGTAAAAACACATTTTTCCCTAGCTAATAATTCAAAACAAACGCAAAATTACTGTGCTGTTATTTCTTGGATGGATTCTTAAGCTAAACTCCTGCAGTTTCTTTAGCAAGGCATACATCATGTGTAATTTTTACTCATAGACTGATCACTTAAACATGAATTCCCATAAGGACATTCTTCTCTTTGCACTATTCTTTAGATGCTTTAACAGAAGAATGCCAGAACTACATGGAAATAAGAAAAGTCCTATTGATTAACAAAGTGCTCCCAGATCAAAGGTATCGTGCTGGTAATTTTTTAACCAAGCCATAAAAGTCCAGCAGAATTGACAATCTTAAACCTCACTACTAGCCCCACATGGATCCAAATCAAGTGAACATCATAAGCATAGAATTTCAATCATTTGAGCAGTTCTGGAAGATTGCAAAATCATGTGTGCTGATAAATTTAGTGATACATAATAAATCCTTTAGACAAGATAATTAATAATGTATTGGGTGTATACTTAATATAGAATGTGAACATTGGTACAACTATTGGACAGATATGACTCAATCCTTCTCCATGGGCAGAATGTAGCTAAGATTTTATAGCCACAGCCAGGAGAATATCACTCAAAGCCCACATGAGCATATCGTGTGTCTTCAAGTTTTCATCAAGTCTATTCTAGAGGGCAAAACTCTCCTACTGCATGTCCAGCAACAATCTCTTTTTCCTCATCAGATCCAACACCAAGTAATCTTGATCTTCCTAATGCTCTTCGGAAATGTAGACATCAATGTACTCATCCTATTTCTACTTTTGTTTCCGATGAGCACTTATAGTCATTTTCTTGCTCGTTTATTGCATCACATGTGACCCTTGCAAAAGCTATCTATGCTATTTTATCTCATCTTTGTTGACATGATACTATTAAAGAGGAGATGGATGTTTTAGATACTAATGGTATTTGGGTTTTAGTAAATTTACTTGCAGGTAAAATGGCAATTGTTTGAAAATTAGTGTCAGCTATTAAGGTCAATCTTGATGGACTTATGGCTAGGCTTAAAGCTTGTCTTGTAGCTGTGCTTAAACTTACAAAGTGGAATATTTAACAGCTCTCCTGTGGCTAAGTTGACACTAGTTCACTTATTTATCATTCACGAAGCCACTCATCATTAGCCTCTCAATCAATTAGATACTAAAAATTCAGTTTTCACATGGCGTTTATCAAGAGGAAGTGTAACCCAAATTATTGTTTAAGGGGAGTTTGGTAAGATGGTTGCATTTGCAAGTCACTGCATGGGTCAAACAGAGAATTGTTCAGAAAATTTAGTTAAACAATTGAAAATTGTGGTATGAGAAACAATAAGTCTGATCACTCAGTATTTTTTAGGCGATCCAGATATGGCATTATCCTTTCTATCATACAAGTTTAAATATTGTCATTACAAGAAATGACATACAGGGATTTCATCGTCAAGTCCTTTCTCTACACTTAGTTATCATACAAAATATTTGTGGATGCTAAAATATTTCTCAGTTAAAGTAGCAAAGAGCAAGAAAGTCATTTTCTAATCTAAAAAGAATTATAACATGTGCATGAGAAATTGCATGAGATCGTGTTAGAAGATTCACAGATTTTAATTGATCAACAATTTCCTATACTATAATTTCTTCTCAGTAATAGAGTCCTGTTAGTTTTCTTTTTAAGAATGAAATATTTCCTATTTCCTTCCACAGTTATGAAGACTTTTATTTTACATTTAGTTTCCCTTTTTATATTTGCCAAATTTATAGGATATATTTCCTCTTGATTTATTTATTTTTATGTTAAAAGTTGCTATGGCATCTAATGAGGCTATAAATAGGAATATTGTGCATTTAATTACATGATGGACTGGATTAATCAAATTTAAATTTTATTTATCATTTTTATGAATTGATGAATTTAGTGATACGACGGGTCTTAATTTAGGATACTAAGAGTCTACTTTGCTTTTTTTTTTTTTTTTTTAAGTTCTGTTCTAACCAATCAACTTAAATCATGGTGAACTTGTTGATTGAATTTCCAAGAGTCATATTGGATATTCTCTCAACACCCATGGAAGTTTTATAGAGTGTGAATCGTGTTTATTCTATAACTCAATCACAATGTTCATTGTAATATTAGTGCGTCACATCTAATAATGATTCTGTCTACATTCTTTTTCTTTTATTACGTAAAAACCAATAATAAAACCACAAAATTTCCCTCCTTTTATCATTTTTTTAGTGTTGAAAACCCTAAATCTAAAACACAAAATAATTTTGCTATCGAGTTACTTGGTTTTTACATTAAAATATGTACTTGCCCTTTTAATGGAAACAGAAAAATTGAGAGCTAAGCTCTGTAGTACGCCCCTACTTCTGAAAATGCAACTTACAAAAGCTGACTTATTTGAAGAACCTAAAAGATAGGAATGAATGACTGAGAAGTTGAGCTGTCTCAAAAAGAGTTGTCCAAACATGGCACGCTTGGTTAGTGTTGTAAGTCAATTTATATCTTCTCCAACCATGTATCACTGGTCAACTTAACAACAGATTATGTGTTACTCAAGGGAGCTCTTAGATGCGGTACACTATGAAGATTGTTATAGAATAAGGATTCTAAATATTATTATATTTAAAGGCCAAAAAAAATATTATTATATTTACTAGACAGTGTGATAGTATAAAGTAGGAGTTGGTACACCAACTACTAGAAACACTTCATGTATATATATCTGTACTTGTATATACAAAAATATGATATCAAGATATAATTATTCTACACTTACATCTTGAACTTTTAATGGTATCAGACGTGTCAAATCGAATTAAACTAGGCATTTAACCATATAAAGGGATTTAATCTGGATACTTAGTAAATAAATGGACTTTTATAAATTTTGGGCTTAAAAGGACTATAAAATGGGATTTGTAATTATTTTATGTTTAAAAGGATTAAATAGTTCACATAGGCCTAATTAGTAGAAATATGATCAATTTAGCATAAATGACCTAAAATGGGCCAAAATAGTAAAAATAAGGCCAACTTGACCTACATAACCTAAAATGGACTAGGATTTTTTGAATTAGGGTTTAGTTCTTGTTGCCCTTGTGAGCAACGTTTAGTTCTTAAGCTTCACCCAAGATAACAATTTTATTTTATTTTTTTCCTTCACCACCCCCTTGGAAGAAACACCACTGGCCGATTTTTGGAGTCTGTATGATTTGTCAAGTGGTATAGTGGCTGATCTAGTTAATCAGTGCAGCAAGTTTGTAAGTATGATTATGATTTCTACATATGAGTATGCTCAATTCCACCAATACCAAGAAGGAATAAAAAATTCATTTCATATCACTGCTGTTGCTGAGTTAGGAAATTTAAACAAGTTCCTTCTTTTGTCCACGTCATAATGCATTATTGACTCGATTGTTACCGATCATATGACAACAAATTCTAGTCTCTTCACTACTTTTGAACCCTACTTCATCTTCTCTTGTTGCCTTAGCAAATTACTCTACATCATTTGTTATTGGTTTTGACACAGTACATCCAATTCCGTTGCTTTTTATGTCATCTTTGTTAAGTTTACCAAACTTTTCCTTAATCTTATATTAGTAAGCCAAATTATTCGTAACCTTAACTGTTTCATCCTAATCTATCCCGATTATTGTCTATTTTTGGATTTTATGACAACGAGAGTTATTAGTATAGGGCATATATCGGGAGAACTCTATTTTGAATACTCAAACTAAGGTACCTAAGTCCATTACTTGCTTGAGTATACTAACTCCTTTGAAGTAAATTGTTGACCTGGTCACCCTTCTCCTTTGCCTTAAAGAAAATGTGGCTTCAATTTCAATATACGACTTCTTTAAATTGTAAGTCTTGTCGCTAAACACCATCATCAACCCATGTCTCTCATCTCAATAAAACAGCTAGCTCTTCTTTTACATAAGTTCATTCAATGTTTGGGGTCCTAGTCTAGTTATGTCTAAAACCAGACGTTACTTTGTTACTTTTGTTGATGACTTTTCTCGAATGATTTGGCTTTATTTAATGAAGCGTTGTTCTGCATTATTTTCTTATTCCACCAATTTCTGTGTTGAAGTTAAGACTCATTTTAATACACCTATCATATTCTAAGAAGTGATAATACCAAAAAGTATTTATCTGATTCATTCAAGACCTATATGACAAAGTAAGACATTACTCATCAAACTTCATGTGTTAACAAACCATCTCAAAATGATGCGGCTAAAAAGAAAAATAAATACCTTCCTAAAACAACAAGAGCACTTCTATTTCAAACTCATGTTCCTAAATGTTTTTGGGCATAAGTCTTCAATAGCTTGTTTCTAAATCAATCAGATGCCATCATCTATTCTTCAAGATGAAGTCCCCTATAGCATTCTCTTTCCCATAAAGCCCTTTGTTTCATATTGAACCTCACATATTTTGGAATACATGTTTTATTTGAGATGTTTGGCCAAATGTCACTAAATTAGACCCAAAATTTATAAAATGTATTTTTTATGGGTTACTCTTGTACACAAAAAACAATATTAGTGTTATTGTCCCGGTCTTAACAAGTTAATTGAGCTCATGTTACCTTTGTAGAACATTGTCCCCCCCCCTTTTTTTTTTCCATTCTTCAAAATCTACAAATAAAGGGAAGAAGGATGATGATTTGGGTAATTTGTTGGTTTACACATTACTTATTAAACATCGAGTATGACTCCTATAGTACCTCCTCTACCCTCTCCCTCACCAATTCATTATGTGTATACTCTCCCGTTGTAAGTCCAACCCCAGTTTCCTCTTCGACATTATATCCACCTAACAATGACCTAGATCTTCCAATCACTCTTCACAAAGGTAAAAGATAATGGACTTAGCCTATTTCATCATTTGCGCCATATGATCGTTTATCACTTCCTCATGTTTCTTCATAGCACCTCTAGATCACGTGTCCATTCCTCTCACTCTTCAGGGCCCCCCCGCTCCTCTCTCTCTCTCTCTCTCTCTCTTTTCAATATAAAGTCAATAAATTTCATTAATAAAAATAATTACAAGGACATATACAAAAACACTGTAGGACTCACAACAGGCCTAAAGTCCCGCACATATCACCACCAAAAAATTAAAAAAGTGTTAAGATCGAGATCTTGGCATTACAAAGCATAAGTACTGTTCATTACAAAGAAATAACTAAGAGTCACTCTAGCTACTACATTAGCTGCTTTGAAACTGATGCCTATTCTTCTCTCATTTCATTCCCTCCAAACAAAATAGATATCAAGGATAAGTATTGTTCATTACAAAGAAATAACTAAAAATCACTCTAACTGCTACATTAGCTGCTTTGGAACTTATGCCTATTCTTCTCTCACTTCATTCCCTCCAAACAATATAGATGTCAAGCTAGCGATGACCTTCCAAAAAGGATTTAATCGGGACCGAATAGAATGAAAAAAATCCTCTATATTATTAGCATCCAAAGGAGACAGTACTACTAATGGGATTTCCTCTTTCTAGCTCTTCCAAATTTCTCGAACGAAGGGAAATTTAATGAAAAGGTGGTTATGAGACTCTTCGTCTTCAGAGGCCTCGTTCTTTGCAAAGGTGAAAAACAACACACTTGACCCATTACTCATTTGTGTTATGTGATTGTTTATTATCTTCCTCATGTTCCTTTATAGCCTCTCTATATCATGTATTTGTTCCTCACTATTCATGAGACCTTATTTCATCCTAGTTGCCATATGGCAATGATAATGATAGTGGAGATCAATACTTTAAATGCCATGGAATTTAGTTAAATTAACTACAGTGAAAAAAGCCATTGGATGTAAATGGGTGTCCGAAGGCAATGATAATTGTTCATAGGATTCTCTATCCTGGGGACAAAGGAGATAACAGTAGAGTTAAACGGCCTCCGGTAACTTACCTGTAGCAAAGAAATCCTTAATAGCCATACAAAAATCGATACCAATTATGTCTCAAGCTAAACCGAAGAGTTGGTATTGTAATCATCCGGTCCAGGCGCTTTATCTTAAGCCATAGAGAAGATACTAGATTTAATTTCATCATTTGATACTGGTTTTACAAGGTCCCCTAATCTGTTTTATCCACCTTTTTGGAAATGAGAGACACTAATCTTTGGGAGTTAAGACTAGGAGTTAACAGCTCCCTAAAAAGCTCCTTAAAATAATTAACCATCAAGTCTTTCATTTCATCCTCTAAGACATACATTGTCCGTTATTACTAATAATAGAACAAATAACATTTCTATGATTCTTAGCTTTAGGCACCTAAAAAGGAAGCTTGTATTGCGATCACCAAGCTTGAGCCATGTTACTTGGACTTCTGCTTAAGGAAAGATTCTTCGCTACACTGAGAAGGTAGTTTTTTTTTAAAAGCAATTTTTCATTGTTCCAATCTACCGCTCTAGGATTAGAGAGATTAGACTCCTAACAATCATGGAGGCAAATCCTAGCTTCCGAAGTTCTTTGTTGAATATCAAAATAATCTTTCTTGTTAAGAACCTTGAGTTCCTTCTTTAACAATTTCAGTTCAGAAACAACTAAGAACATAGAAGTCCTAACAATACCTATATTCCATACTCTTTGAATGCTACATAAAAACTCCGATGTTTAGCCCAAAAATTAAAGAACTTGAAGGAACTTATGGATAGCCCCATCAAGATCCAAATGAATGATAATGGGCCAATGATCCAACAAACCTAGGCTAAGAATTTGAGCTTCGAAGATGGAAATTGCTGGGACCAACAAGGATTAATCAAAGCACGGTCTAGTCGACTAAGAATAGGATTGGAAGAGGAGAGCAACGATTGGACCATGTCAAATGATTTCCAGTTGTACGATCTCTTCTAAGTCAGCTTGGTAACCGAAATCATTGAAATCCTCCATTCCTCTAGGAAAAACAACGTTCCCCCCAACTTTATCACCTAGGCTATTGCATTCATTGAAGTCTGTTGATATACGTGTAATATTATTAGTATTATATTAACAATGTAATTACTAGTATGGTAGGTAAGGTAGACCAATAGTCACAATTAATAGTATGGTAGGTAAGGAAAACCAATAGTCACAATTAATAGTATGGTAGGCAAGGTAGATCAGTAGTCACAAATTTTTTGTATAAATAGATGTATTCTTGTACAAATTATATATGAAAAATACTTTATAATTTCAACATGGTATCAGAGCCTCGCTGCCATTAGAGGCGAGTTTTCCTCCCTCCGCAGCATTAGGTTTTAGTTTTTTACTTTCCCATTTTCTTTTTTTCGTTACTGTTCGTTCCTTCTTTTTTTTTTTTTTTTTTTCTAAAGGAGGTCGAGTTTCCTCCCTCCATTTTTTGTCACCGCCGCTACAAGGAGGAGGAGCATCCCCCGATCGGCCTATCCCAGAAGTCCGACCGCCATTGGAGGCCGCGCGTGGGCTCACGCGCCGATTGTTTTTCGGAGGAATTCCTCAAGCGCCGTCGCGTGAGGGCGCGTGGGAGGTCCGAGCCACCTCCGACGAGTGGCATTCGGCTCGACAGCCCAAATCCGGCCTTTTCCCGCCGTTTTTCCGCCGACAGGACTACTGTTCCGACGTTCACTATTCCAACGCGATCTATTTTTGGATTGTTCTGGTATCTCCTTTTCTTTCAATATGGAAAGTGATAAGAAAATTGTAGCTATTAGTACTGATAATCCTTCACTGCAAATTAGTCCTATCAAGCTTGATGGAAATAATTATCTTACCTGGTCACGGTGTTGTTTATTGTTTATCAAAGCTAGAGGAATGCAGGATTATATTACCGGTACTAAAGTCAAACCAGCAACAACTGATCCAACATTCAACCAATGGGATTCTGAAAATTCGCTGGTAATGTCATGGCTTATCAATTCCACGCAGCCCCAAATTTCAAGGACATACTTATTGCTTGACACAGCAGCAAAAATATGGAATTCTGTTACTCTCACCTATTCACAAGTGGGAAATGATGCCCAGATTTATGAGATTCGAAACAAAGTCCATGGTTTGAAGCAAGGAGAGATGACAATCTCGTAGTATTTTTCTGAGTTGAATGGCCTGTGGCAAGAGCTTGACTATTATCAAGATTTTCAGGCTGATTGTACTGAAGATGCAGTCAAATTTCAGAAACTGCTTGCAAAAGAAAGGGTCTATGATTTCTTGGCCGAACTAAACAATGAATTTGATCAGATTAGAGTTCATGTTCTGGGTAAGACCCCTTTTCCTTCTCTTGAGGAAGCATATTCCTATGTTCAGCAGGAAGAGAGCAGACGCAATACCATGCTCTATATCCACAAGTTGAAAAATCTGGTTTAGTAGCAGCTAGTGATTCATCGAGCAGCTGAAAACCCAAAGTTCTAATAAGGATCATTTGCGATGTGATTATTGTGGAAGACCACGTCATACCAAAGAGACTTGCTGGAAATTACATGGACGCCCAACGAGAGGTCGTGGAGACAAACGAGTTAATTCTACTCGGGCAAATTTGTCTGAAACTATAACAACTCTGAGATGACTCCTCTGACTTCTTTTCTCCTGATGAGATTCAGTATCTTAAGCGTCTGATGTCTCATAAAGAATCTTCCTTTGGTGCCAAATCCAACTTTGTGCAGTCAGGTAATGCTTTTTCTGCTACCCTTGATACTAATCATTGGATTATTGATTCTGGTGCAAATAAACACATGACGGGCTCCTCAAAAAATCTTCTTGAATACTCACCATGTTTAAATAAGGACAATGTCCGAATAGCCGATGGCTCTTTTACTCCAGTTTCTGGAACAGGTTCTGTTTTCTGTACTCCCCATATCAAACTATCCTCTGTGCTTCATGTCCCTCAATTTCCTGTCAATCTGTTATCTGTCAGTACACTCCCCATATCAAACTATCCTCTGTGCTTCATGTCCCTCAATTTCCTGTCAATCTGTTATCTGTCAGTACACTTACAAAAAATCTCAACTGTAAAATTGAGTTTTTTCCTGATCATTGTGTCTTTCAGGATCTTCAAACAGGGAAGAGGATTGGCAGTGGTAGATTGCACGATGGCTTATATATGTTGGATGAAAGTCAAGGATCTAGTCTCCAACAGGTTTTTTATGGGGAAAATAAAGATGTTAATCAAGAAATCTTGCAATGGCATAGGCGTTTGGGACATCCCTCCTTTTTTGTGTTAAGTAAATTATTTCCTAGTTTGTTTTCAAAGACTCAGTTTGATTCATTAGTTTGTGATCCTTGCGAATATGCAAAACATTCTCGAAACTCTTATCCTTTGATTAATAATAAAAGCCAGTTTCCTTTCATGACTATTCATTCTGATGTTTGGGGTCCTACTCAGACTACTTCCTTGTCTGGTAATCGATGGTTTGTCACTTTTATTGATTGTTGCACCAGGATGACTTGGGTCTATTTACTTAAGGCTAAGAGTGATGTGTTTTCTTGCTTTCAGTCTTTTCATAAGATGGTTTGCACCCAATTTGATGCTAAAATAAAAATTCTTAGGACTGATAATGGCACTGAATACATGAATGAAAGATTTGATTCTTATTTAAGGTCACATGGGATAATTCATCAAACTAGTTGTCCCTATACAAGTGCACAGAATGGGGTAGCTGAGAGGAAGAATCGGCATCTTTTGGAAGTTGCTAGATCTCTTATGTTTACCATGAATCTTCCTAAGCCTTACTGGGGCAATGCAATTCTAGTTGCTGCATATCTAATCAACCGAATGCCTCTTAGAGTCCTTAACTACAAGAGTCCTTTAGAAATCTTAACAGGACATAACACATACACTGTCCCTCCAAAGGTTTTTGGATGTGTTTGTTTTGTTCATACTAAGGATGCTGGGAAACTAGATCCAAGAGCCCTTAAGTGTGTGTTTATTGGGTACTCGCCGACACAAAAAGGTTACAGATGCTACCACCCTCCATCTAGGAAGTATTTTGTGAGTATGGATGTTACTTTCAGAGAAACTGAACCTTACTACAATCCAACTCCATCATCTCTTCAGGGGGAGAATAATGCAAAGGAAGAGATGATACCTAGTACTGTGACCCTCATTGACCCCAAGAACAAGTGATGATCAGAAGGAGACTATAATCCAGGGGGAGAAAATTGGACGTTTGGATAAACCTGATTTGAAGAGGTACTCAAGGAGAAACAAAGACACAACAGAAGAAGTCATCGTGCAACCTACTCTGCTGCCAAGAATCCTCTTCTGGTGAGTTATTTTTTGATGATTTAGATAAACCTATTTCTCAAAGAAAAGGTGTTAGAGCCTGTACTAAACATCCCATTTCTAATTTTGTTTCCTATGATTCTTTATCTCCTACCTATAGAGGTTTTGCCTTGTCCATTTCGTCTGTGTCTATTCCACAGGATTGGAAGGAAGCACTCAATGATCCAAAATGGAAGGGAGCAATGATTGAAGAAATGAAAGCCTTGACTAAGAATGAGACTTGGGAGCTTGTTACCTCTCCACCTGGAAAAAACTGGTAGGCTGCAAATGGGTGTTTACTGTAAAACACAAAGCTGATGGATCAATTGATAGGTTCAAAGCTAGATTGGTGGCTAAAGGATTCACTCAAACTATGGGGTAGACTACCAGGAAACTTTTGCTCCAGTAGCAAAAATGAACACAATCAGAATCTTGTTATCATGTGCAGCCAATCTTGATTGGGATTTACAGCAGTTTGATGTGAAAAATGCCTTTTTACATGGAGATTTAGAAGAAGAAGTGTATATGGAGATCCCACCTGGATTTGATACTGAAACAACACATGGGAAAGTATGCAGACTGAAAAAGGCATTATATGGATTAAAGCAATCTCCTAGAGCATGGTTCGACAGATTCAGCAAAGCTATGACTTCTTTCGGCTATCAACAGAGCAATGCAGATCATACTCTATTTATTAAACATAACAAGGGTAAAATTACTATTCTCATAGTTTATGTTGATGATATAGTATTGACAGGAGATGATGAAAAGGAGATAGCTCGATTGAAGAAACTTTTGGCCCAGGAATTTGAAATTAAGGATCTGGGAAAACTGCAATATTTCTTAGGAATTGAAGTTGCCAGATCAAAGAAAGGTATCTTCATTTCTCAGAGAAAATATATTCTGGATCTCCTGGAAGAAACTGGCATGTTAGGTTGTAAGCCAGCTGAATCTCCTATTGAAACAACCATAAGCTACAAGTTGGAATTGGTGATGCAGTTGATTTAGGGAGATATCAGAGATTGGTAGGAAGACTAATATATCTCTCTCATACTAGACCCGACATTGCATATGCAGTCAGTCTAGTGAGTCAATTTATGCATGATCCACGAGAATCACACATGCAAGCAGTATTTCGCATCTTGAGATATCTGAAGTCTGCTCCCGGAAAAGGACTACTATTTGCCAAACATGGTCACCTTCAGATAGAATGCTTCACAGATGCAGATTGGGCTGGATCTCCAAGTGATAGAAGATCACCACTGGCTACTGTACTTTTGTAGGAGGAAATCTAGTAACATGGAGGAGCAAGAAACAAAATGTAGTTGCTCGATCAAGTGCTGAAGCAGAATACAGAGCTATGGCTCAAGGGGTTTGTGAGCTTCTGTGGGTACAGAAGATATTAGAAGAATTAAGTCTATCAAGCAAAGATACACTGTCCTTGTATTGTGACAATAAAGCTGCTATTAATATAGCACAAAATCCAGTTCAACATGATAGAACCAAGCACATAGAGATTGATCGACACTTCATCAAAGAAAAATTGAATAATGGTGCCTTGAATTTACATCATGTGACATCTGATAAGCAACTGGCTGATGTATTTACTAAAGGGTTGTGTCACAGGACCTATCATACTTTAGTTTGCAAGTTGGGCATGTGTGATATCTATGCTCCAACTTGAGGGGGAGTGTTGATATACGTGTAATATTATTAGTATTATATTAACAATGTAATTAATAGTATGGTAGGTAAGGTAGACCAATAGTCACAATTAATAGTATGGTAGGTAAGGAAAACCAATAGTCACAATTAATAGTATGGTAGGCAAGGTAGATCAGTAGTCACAAATTTTTTGTATAAATAGATGTATTCTTGTACAAATTATATATGAAAAATACTTTATAATTTCAACAAAGTCCCCTGTGACTAACCAAGGATCATTTATGGTGTTCTTCAAACTTAACAAGTCCGTCCATAGACTTCTCCTTTGTTTAACTGAATTTGCTCCATAAACCGAAGAGATAACACAAACAAAATCTTTACTAAGCAACTTGCAATGAACTTGGATCAACTGGTTGGAAACCAAGATAGCCTCCACATCCCAAATTAAAGGGTTCCACCCCACCTAAGGTCTCCCATTTTGATTAGGTAGAAGGCGCCAATCTGGTAGAATACGGTTCCAAATCTTTTGGATATTATGAGACTTAACTCTTGTTTCCAATAAACATACAAGAGTCAAACTATTCTCCTTACAGAAATTTACAATTTCTTTACATTTGTTTGGGTCATTTAGACCTGTAATGTTCTAAGAACCAATCGTCATATATACAAGAAAAGAAAAAGATGAAGTATGTTAATAAGAAGGGGATGATGAGGACATGCATAACCTCCACCTCTCCATGCTGCTTCTCCCGAGCCCTCTTTTTCTTTGATTTCTTCTTTTTAACTTCAGGATTATCTAAGACCATTTGAGCAGGATCAAGAGCTGTCACATCCTGATGTAATATCTCTTGACCAGAACCCACAATTGTCTCACTAATCCTTGAAAGGAGCACAAAGGATGAAAATGAACCTTCTTCTCCATTTCTAAAATTATCACCAAACAAACCCAATTCCTCAACTCTATGAGAAACCTCAACCAGAACCTGCCCATTGGAAGTATCTATACCAGGTATGCCCAACCTACCAATAGATGAACTACTCTCTTAAGTAGGATTGGTAGAAAACTTAGAAGCTACTGTTGATTTATCTTTTCCAATATAGATTGTTGTATGAGCAGCAACAAAGTCCCTTCCCCCATTTGTACCTTCTACTACTTGTATAGGACCATTTCCAACACCACAAGGGGAGGAGGGTGAGAAAAAAGAGGCGTCTCAATAGGTGCTTCCAGTTGAATATTAGACGGTTCTCTTAAAGGCACTTCAGCAGCAACAACATCAAAACACTTTGCATCGCTATGTCGAAAGACACGGCATTTCTAACATCTCGGGAGGAGTATGTGATACTCAACATCTACCCTATGGATTGATCCATCCGCACATTCTATATCAAAGTCTTCCATAAACTCTCCATCCGCCTCCATTTCTACCAAGGCTCTAGCATACCAAATACAAAGGTTAGTTGCAGTGACAATATCTACTTGAAGCAGTTTCCTAATAGCACTCATTGCATTACTAACACCTTCATTATGAAGGAACTTGATAGGCACTCCCTAAAGCTTCACCCATACCCGCATTTTCCTTGGGTGTACTCAATTTAAAGCCATACCCAACCGCCATCTTTCAAGCACCAAAAGACCGTTGGCAAAAAACCATGGTTGCCTTAAAATCTTGAGCAAAGAAAATTCATCATTGAATTTAAACAAAAAATAACCATAGCCATTCGATAGAACATCAAGAAGAACTTCCTTACCCCATACAACCTTTGCTATGCGTTGTACCGAACGGAAAGGAGGGATTTTTCCCAAAAAATACCCACCTCAAGTGTTCTTCCATAACAGTTCCCCTATCTCCGAAACCAATTTGGGTGGTTTGACCCAAATCCTCCCATTAACACGAGGAAAATAATTTAAAGCCACATTAATTACTGAGTTGTCCTCCTTTACTATAGGAACTTTCCTATTTACAGGAGTCCGATTTTTCTGGCCTAAGACCACCTCTACAAAGGAAGCAGAAGGTTTAGAACAAGGTTGAACCTAGGAGACATCTTTAGAGCCAACCCCAAACCAACTATCAATTTCCATAGTTTTGTTTGCATTTTCCTTTTAAAAGGAGTCAGAAAAGGACTCAAACAACTTGCCCATATTCGCTTTGTCGTTGATACTCTCATTAGAGACAAACACTAGCTTAAAGCCACTTTTCAGAACACCTCCAATAGAACTGGATGTGCCAAAATCCGGCCAAGACATCTTGAAACTTCAGCGAGAACCACCTAAAACCCCACCCGACAAGGCCCGAGAAGCAACACCATGGAAGAAAACCCTTCTTTTCCTACGAAAAAAGGTCTTGATGACTAATACAAACCAAAAGGTCACAATAAAAAATCATTTAAAGTCGACCGGCCAAGGGTTAGAGAGATACAAGGTTGGATCAGCTAGGGTTTTAAGATATAGGGCTGGGTCGGGAAAGGCTTCATGTTTTAGGTTTAGATCAGCCCAAGGTTACGAGTTTTAAGGTTAGATCGACCTAGGGTTACGTGTTTTAGGGTCGAAACGGTCTAGAGTTACATGTTTAAGGGACGGAGAGAGCTAGAGATAAGAGAAAAGACACGGGTTTTGTGTTTAGGGGACGAACAAACTAAGATTTGAGGGTGGCAACGGGAAGGGTGGAGGTGGGTGACGCGTCAAGGGAGAATGAGCAAGAAAGGGGACAAGAGAAAGGTACGACGGAGGGAGAGGTGACAGCGGGAAAGAAGAAGAAGAAGAAGAAGAGGTGGGGATAAAGAGGAGGGAGAGTTTTCTCCCACCACATGTTTATTTTTGGCTATTTTCACTACGACATTTCTTTTGATGATATCATTATTACTAGAAGTGATGTGAGAGAAATATCAATCTTGAAAGATTTTTTGCTTAACTAGTTCCAAACAAAGTATATAGATTCTTTGAAGTATTTTCTAGTAATTGAAGTGATAAGAATAAAAAAGGTACCTCAACGAAAATATGTACTTGATTTGTTAACCAAGACAGAAAGTTAAGGGCAAAATCACGTAATACCCCAATAACACCTAATTTGCAACTTACCAACGATAGAGTTATTCTCGAATCCTGAAAGATATGGAAGATTAGTTAAAAAGCTAAATTACCTCACATTAACTTGTCCTAGTATTGCATACTTTGTTAGTGTTGAGAGCCGGTTCATGTCCTCTCCAACAATTCATCACTAACCTAACTTAGAAGAAATATTATGTTATTTAAAGGGTTATGAACGAGGAATATTATATAAAAACCATGATCATTTTCGTGTAGAATGTTTTCATATGTAGATTGGGCCAAATCTAAGAAAAATAAAAATTCATTACTGGTTATTGTGTTTTCTTTAAAGGGAAAATGGTTTCATGGAAGAGCAAGAAGCAGAATGTTACATCCAAATCTAGCACAAAATTAGAATGAAGAGCCACAACTCAATCTACGTGTGAGGTAATGAAGATCTACCAAATCCTAACAAGGATTAGGCTCAAAGTTCTTACGCTAGCAAAATTATGGTATGATAATCAAACTGCCATTCATATTGCATCTAATCCTGTATTTAAAAAACAAACTACACGTATTGAGATTGATTGTCGCTTTACTCATGAAAAAATACAACAAAGTTTGATCTCCAGAGGATACGTGAAAACCAGAGAACAACATGAAGACTTTTTTAAGAAAGCCTTAAATAGGGCTCAGATCAATTATCTTTGCAATAAAATTTTTGCTCCAGCTTAAGAATGAGTGTTATATAATAGGGATTGTATAAATAATTATATTTACTAGACAGTGCAATCAATGCAGTGTTAGTTAGGGGTTGGTGCACCAACTGTTAAATAACACTTTATTTATATATATCTCTACTTGTATGTACAAAAAAATGATATCAAGACACAATTATTTTACACTTATCTTAAAATTTTACAAAGATCATGGATATAACCTTATTGAGTGCCTTTCAATTGTAGATTGGGTAGGTTCCAAAATATCTAAGAGATCTACTCGAGAGTATTGCATGTTTATTGGAGGAAATTAAGTCTCACCAAAAAGTAAGAAGCGAAATGTAATATAGAGCGATGGCAGAAATAATGTGCGGACCAATGTAAATTCACCTACTCTTGATTGTAATAGGCTTTAAAGTACCAATAAATGCACATGGTGTGATAATTAAATTACTCTTCATATTGCATTAAATTATATGTTTCACAAAAGAATCAAGCATATTCTAACTGAATGCAATTTCATTTGTAAGAAGATATAAAGACATTTAATTTCTTCAAAGCATGTAAAAACCATGGAGCGGTTAAGAGACATTGTTACAGAAATCTTAAATGAGGTTAATGTCAATTATATTTGTGATTTGGACATGATCAATATCTATACTCTTATTTAAGGAGTCCTATAAAATATAATTTAGTGTAAAAATTATTTTAGTATAGGACCGGCTAGATGTAATTGATTAGAATATATATATATATATAAATATTTTTTTTCCTATTAAAATCCTTTATCTTTGTACTACACGTTTCACTAACCTATGGATGAGATTATCCAAAATTATTTTTCTCTTAATTATTTTGCAAAATATTGGATAAAATGAAGCCATAATAACAGCTGCAAAACAAAAAATGGCAAAGGAAATTAAAATTATTAATTTCAAAAAAATTATGAAAATACCACTGGAACGAAAAAAATCCCAATTTTAGATAACTCAAGAGTAAGTTTTTTTCACAGTACCTAAACTTTTTTATTCTTTTAAAAGTTTCACATAAAATAGCTCTTAACAAAATCTGTCTTTCCTTCCATTAAAACGCTGACGTTGCAAAGTAAACCAAAATAAAAAATTATCTTCTCTATTCCGGTTGGCAGAGTAAGTTCAATTTATGGTACCTAAACTTTTTTTTTGTAACAATTTAGTATCTAAAAAAAAGGGTACAATGACAGTACAGGAACTTTCTAAAAATTTCACACTACGCTTTTGGCCGAAATTCAACCATTTCACAGATGACTCACCAACATGGAACCAAAACTTGATTTAAAAAATGATATCTCTTTATCTAAGTTGGCTTTTTCTTTTTTTTAACTCTGTGATGTGGAACTGAAACCTTACATTTTTTAATTGTCTAATCCATTCAATTTAGGTGAGCTTGGTCATTGGAGTTAATTTCTTTTCATCTTCTTTAGATATTGTAATGTTATCTAATAATCACAACTTAAAAACTTAAAAAAATAATAATAATAAAAAGGAGGAGGGCAGGGGAAGAGAGAAAGAGAGTAAAAAATATAAAATAATAAAAAAAACTTACCAACTAGGAGAGAGATGTTTTTTTAAATTAAGTTTTAGTTCCACGTTAGCGAATCACCTGAGAAATAGCTACATTTTAGCCAAAGGTATTACGCATAAAATTTTTAAAAAGTTCAGATACCGTCATGATACAAATTTTTTTATTTTTTAGTACTAAATTGTTACAAGTTAGGAAATTCAGGTACCATAAATGAAACTTAATCTGTCAACTAGAATAGAGAATAATTTTTTATTTGTATCTGTTTGCCACATCAGCATTTTAATGAAAAATAGACGGATTCCGTCCAAAGGTACTTTAGATCAAACTTTTAAAAAATTCAAGTACTTTCTTAGTACAAAATTTTCTTTAGATACAATTCCATTGCAAACAAAAAAATTCAAGTATCGTGAATAAAACTTTCCTGACAACTCAAACCCGTCGTTTGAAGAGATGAAAGATGAGGTTGGTGCCAACCTGTCTCTTGAAGAGATGGGGTCGGTAGGACTAATACCAGCATCCATCTTCCCCCATTGCTTCTTCCCCAAATCCTCCAAAAATTTAGCATACCTAAACCCTAACCCTAACCCTAACCCTAACCTTAACCCCCAAATTTAACCCTTGGGATTGTTTAACCAAATTAACTCAATATCGTGGTCAATTTCGCATCACCCAAGCATCAATTTCTGCTAATTGGAATTAGTTAATCCCAAAATCAGCAATGGATGCGCCACTTTCACAAGTTGCTTGAAATCGTCCTTGTAATTTCTTGTAATTCTTGATGCTGCAATGTTAATTTCCGGTGATGTGTATGCCCCCATTTTATGTTGATTTCGATTTATGAAGCCATATTGTATGTTAATGGTCAATATATATAATCGGCATAACTGCTGATGCTCTCCATTCTATCTTTTATACGTGCTCAAATGATCAGTAAATAATTACTAATGTTATCTTGTTAGATTATTAAGATAATGAATAAATAATTAGTAATATTATTTCAAATTAGTTGATGATAATGTTGATGATTTCTTATGCTCACTTTGATGTTCACATGATAATTTCTTATGTTCACTTTTCTAATGTTGTACTTTTTAAGCCAAAGCAATTTTTTGTCAATAATCATCAATAACCATTAATGGTAAACTTTGATGAAACTAGAACAAATCATTATCACATTTCATGCATTCAAGCTAGTTTTTCTGAGCTGACAGGGTAGAGGTAGAAATGGACCAGGTATGATATATGCTTATGGCAATATCATGGAAGAAAATGATATATGGCGTGCCCACATGCCTCCGATATGCTTCAATCTTGTAGAGCACTATCATCCAGACCTGGTTATCAAACAGTTTGAAGGACTCTAGGGAATCCCCGCCTCTCATTTAATATGAGAGCCCTCCATGAGAAAGACTTGTGCAAGCGCACGGAGTAGAACTAGGTGGCGAGGTATACTTGACGGATAGCTAATCAGGATAATCAGTGGGATCACATTTTAGACCTACTGGATGGTGTACCAGGACTTCTCCAAAGTATTTTCGATGGTATGATAGGATTACTAGGTAGTGGATTAGTCATTCAGTTGCTATGATATGATACATAGTAAGTTCAATGTGTAATTGTGAAGCTATTGTTCTACTTTTTATGCATTACGTCATAATCTTGTTGTTTGCTGTCCATTGCAGGCAGATTTCATCTACCAAGTGCCTCATATGCTGCTAGCTGACACTGCATCCATTGCAAGAGATGTTATTCGTGTAGTTGATGTGTTCATAGACATCAACATTAATGAGCCACCACCCCTAGCACCCGCCCACTCCAACCACAATGATAGTAGCAAGGATGCCCCACTACTTCAACCAATACAAGCATAAAAATGTAGGCCTCAGAGAGAGGCAACAATGGGGTATTAGAGACGAGCCTTCCCCCCCACATTTTCAAATGGATGGGTTTGGTCTTTCATCATCATCACAAGGTTGTGAAAGACGAAAAGCGCAATCAAGGTGCAATACATAGTAATCACCTGAGGCGATATGCACATAAAAAGTGCTCCTCGAGCAAAATGAGGCGCAAATATTTAATAAATTTATTAGCATTGTTTTGATGGATAAAAACAACAATATTTAATTATCATGTTTAAATTAAGAGTAACAAAGGCTATTTAAATAGTTCAAATATTAGGTTAATATGGCATCATGTTTACAAAACGAGCACTATATGCACATAACATAAAGACTTAAGACTATTATTAGATTATTAGTTTCTTTTAGTCATTACTCTTAAAAAGATATTTTTTATTATTTCAATAAATTTATAAATTTGATTAAACACAAAGAAAAGACTTTAATAAATTAAAATTTCTTTTATTATTATAATAAAGTAAAATGTGTCCTCAAAATAAGAGAAGATATGCTTCAGACAAAGGCTCTATTCATGGATAAATTGGAGAAGAGGGGATTTATCAATATCACCACTTGACACAATCATTTTTTTTTCAGTTGTAATTTTACAAAAGAACTATATTTTATTGTTCAAAACGCACTAGGTTGGCCTTTGGGATAAGGGTCTCTTGCTGGGGATATTGCTGCTTTCTTTGAGCACCCACAAACTTGCTTTTGTTGTGCCGAAAAAACAGCAGCTACTATTTCATTTAGAAGGAAAGGAATGAGATAATACCTGACATCTCCCTACAACTCCAAATTCTATAGCTAGAAGAGTTTTATGGTGTATTAATTCACTGTGGTAGAGGCTCTCAAGTTCCCTGTCTTATAGCAGGCTATTTTACGTTCTCTAAATAAGGTTAGCAAGCTTGCTTATTGTCATATTTTTGTATAGGAGGTTTTTACCCTTTTATAAATGGAAAATATAGGTAAATATATTTCACTAACCGAAGAAAAGATAAGCTCTCAATGAATCATCCAAAAAACTATATCTGCTCTCAAAGTAGCAGAATGCAAGATGCTATCAACCAATAGAAGGATTAAAAAAATTTTATTTAAAGACGGAAGAAACAAGTCAATGGTGACCCCAATGGTAAATGAAAAGAAATGATGAAAAATTGGAGTTGGATATATACATACATACATATATATATAACTTAGTATAACCAGGAAAAGGAAAAAAAATATCATTATTTTAAAAAAAAATTTACGAAAAAGCCACTGGAAAGAAAATATTACCAGTTTTAGGCAGGTTGGCCTCGTGTCTTCAAGGGACAATGTTCATTTTTAGTAATGGCCTCGTCTTTTGGAGAGACGAGGTCCTTAGTAAATAACCCCGTCTCTTGAAGAGAAAAGGTCCTTAGTAAATAACCTCATCTCTTCAAGAGACAAGGCTGTCAAGGATTAAAACCCCACCAACTCCTCTTTCTTATTTCACACGGCTACATTTCTCTCCCAAAATTTTCCCAATCCGAAACTATAAACCTAGCTTCGTCGATTCCTAGTGTGATTTAGGCAAAATCATAGTGTGATTTGGAGTTGGATCGATTATCATGTGTTGGGAAAGTGATAAGATCGTGAAGAAGTGAAGAAGTGAAGAAGATCGTGATAAGATCGTGAAGAAGTGAAGAAATTTGTGCGGAAATCCCCGAAATTGTGCCAAAATAGATAGGTAATTGCCTTTAAATTTTCGCTTTTTCTAGTGTTGCATCGTTGAATATTGGGTGTTGAGATCATAAATTTACTGTTAATATTGTTGCATTGTTGTATAGGCTTGAGAAACGTGGTTGGCATGGGGTTTTGCTTTTTTTTTTTTTTTTTTTTCCGTTTCATTTCCATCGAATGGGGCAACTTTTTTTTTTGTTTGATTTTTTTTCCTGCTCCCCCCCCCCCCCCCCCCCCCCTCCCTCTTCCCTTCTCTTTTCTTTTTTAGGTGTTGTAGTTTCTTACAACTTATTTAATATAATTAATATGCAATTGTGATTATACTACTTAGTTTTTGAAATTAGGAACCAAATCATGAAATCATATATTGGTATACATCATATACATTTATCATATACTATTAGAAGATTGGGGTGAATACAGTAGCATTAGTATATATGTTTAAATATTAGATGAGTGTAATAGATAAGTCATAGTGTGAATTTCGTGCATTCACCCTATGTTTTATGAGATAACAGGGCAAGAGAGGAGAGGGAATGGATAAGGCCAAGTTTGTACTGTACGATATAGCAACATTGTAGAGAGAAATGATGGTTTTGGTTATAAGCGACCAGTTACGGTGGCCAGTGTTAGTAGGAACTCAACATATGAGGAAATAGTTGGTATAATTTATAATAGACTCAAGGCAAATAGGTCTACACATCAGGTTGAGTTGTATCATAGGGTAGCTATTAGAGATAGGACGCTATGCTATGATGTTATTCCAGTGACTGATGATGACGCTGCACATGAGATGATGATGTATACTGAAAGGTTAGTGCTTGTGTATGTGCAAATATTTGACAACAAATTGCCACAAGCACCTACAGGGAAAGTGGATATTGATGGAAATATTGGCAGCTAAGGGTTAATTAACTCAAACTCAACTCCAATATAGATAATAGGTAGCGCACAAGTGCAAATGGGTAACTTTGAAAATACTACACTGGATTGGGCATATAATTATGATACTGATGTGATGCAAGACGGCAAGCAAATCTAGTGATGACCATGATGATGATGGAAATGATAATATGGTAGCTTTTCACTAGGAGAAGTTGCAACCAGCGTACAACGTAATAGAAACGACTGGCACCGTTTTGTGGCTCCCACAAACATTGATGTAGTTGAGAGTTCAGTGCCGGTACCTTTTTTCCTTGCTGATGTTGGTAGTGGTTATGCTGCATTTAATGATGAGCAGGAAATGAGTACTGACAATTGGAATTTCAGCGATAAATTCAAGATTGGGATGCGATTTTAAACTAAATATCATCTTCTACAGTCAATTAAAATGTGGCATATATCGAATCATTATAACTTCAAGGTTGTGGACTTGGACCAGAGGTCATAGGCAGTTAAATGTACTGATTTTCATAACAAAGGTTGCAAGTGGAAACTCAAAGGTAATAACAAGAAGCATAGTAGGTGGTTTTACATCACCAAATATGAAGGACCGCACACTTACTTGAATGAAATTACTGGACAGGACCACTTCAATTAGACTCGACTAGCATTTCTAGATACATTATATTGGAGATTTGTAAATCTCCAGATGTGAGAGCGAAGGACCTGCAATTGACCATCTTGAAAGAGTTTGGGTACAATGTTCATATGAAGAGAATTCGTGAGGCAAAACGAAAAGCTATTGAACAGGTGTATGGAAGTTGGGAACAGTCATATGTTGAGCTCCCGCATATACTTAATGCGATAATAGGGACAAATCCAAGAACAAAGGTTGAGTGAAGAACTGTGGATTCAGATACAGCAGGACACGTCTTTCTTGACAAACTCTTTTAGGCATTTGCCCATTGCATGGATGCGTTCTAGTACTGCAAGTATGTTTTGGATACATGTTTAAATTTATTTACAAAGGATTGATATTGATGAACTAAGTTATATCTGTTAATTATTTGCAGACACCCGGTCACTGTCGATAGCTCCTTTTTGTATGGCAAGTACAAGCATAAACTGCTTATCGCAGTAGCAGTAGATGAGGCAAATCATATAGTTTCATTAGCATATTGTCTTGTCGATGAGGAGAAAAAGCACTCATGGAGTTAGTTCCTTGAAAAATTGTTAGAACACGTTATCAAAGGTCATTCAAACATCTGCTTAATATCCGACCGACATATCGGTAGTAAGAGTGTAGTTGAAGGTGAGTATGCTGTGTGGCCTAGAGGGTGACCATGGCGGTGATGTATCACGCATGTTCCTAGCAACTTCAACTCAAAGGTCAAATGCAAGGAATGTAAGGAATTAGTTAAAAGATCCGCATACCAAACACAGATGAGAAAGTTTCATGATTACTTCAATGCAGCAAAGCAAAGTAGTCCATGGACGTCAAGATATTTTCGCGAGTTGCATCCATGTATGTAGATTTTATCCTACGATGAAGGCATAAGATTTATAATTGGTACAACAAAAATGGTCCAAAGTTACAATTCTGTTCTAAAAGATACTCGATGCTTACCTATGGCAACATTAGTGAAAAAAATAAAAAATAAAAAAACCTCTTACAATTGCAGCTTCATATTCAACAGGCAAAGATGGGAGGCTGGCAAAGATGGGAGGCTAGCAAAGCAATGAATTCGGGTTTGTTGCTTACACCGTATGCTGAAATGAAATTTGAGAGGTGGAACAATATAGCAAGTGCCCATCGAGTAACATGTTTCGACTACTACGAACGAATATTTGAGGTTCTAACCGCTCCACGCCCTACAATGTATAGCCAAAAGGGAGATCACATTCACAAAACAGAGTTGCGAGCAGGCAGATGCACATCCAATAAGTGGCAGACGTATAGAATCCCATGCTCTCATGCAATGGCATTAATAGGAACTTTGCATATGGACTGTGTTAGCCAAGTAGGGGAATGGTACAAATAAGAGAATCAACTGCGGGTGTATGGTTGAATCTTCATACATGCAGTAGATAAGGCTAATTGAACTCCTCTTGACATTCCAAAGTGGCACCCCATCCCAAGACTTATTAGGAAAAAGGATAGGCCGAGAGAAAAATGATACTAGAATGAGATGGATATTCCAGATGGGCCACGAGGTTATTTATGCGATTCGTGTGGACAGACAGGCCACAACATCAGAAGTTATTCTAGTAGGCAAGCGGCTAGTAAGACCATTACGAGCCAGTTGAGTCATACAGGGCCATTATTCAATATATGGTAAGTTCACTGACTACATAAACTATCTATGGATTTATATTGTGTTTGTTATTCACTGATCTACTTGTTTCCTCTCGCTTGCAGTCAAATTTTATCTAGTCTCCCAGAGATGCCACCAAAAGACACTCCTGCCACTGCACGAGATATCATTTGTGTAGTGGATGAGTTTAAAAGACTTAATTTGAATGATCCGACACCAGCGCCAACGCTAGCACCTAAAGACCCACAGCCTCAGCCTGTACAGAGAAAGCGGCCAGCTAGAGAGAGGTGTAGGCGGGGACAGTGTCGGGGTGAAGAGTGAGGGTAAGCCCGAGGTGTACATGTCAAAGACGAGCCTTCGCCCTCGAGTGCACATGTATCTAATAAGCCAGGCCTTCCACAATTTCTTCATTCCAAGCCTTATCCATCATCATCATATGCTCATCCAGATGAGACCCCCATGGCAGACATATCATACACCGAGTTCTACACTCCCTTACTCCATAAAAGAGGCGACTGTCACCGCCACATGATATTAGGAGGACTCACCTAGGTGGAGTCAAATCCAGTCCCATTTCATCCTTCAGGTGCCGGTGCTGGAGATGGGGATGCCACACTCACACAGGTCAATCCAACTATGGAGCTTCCCCATTAGGATGTCTATCAGCGTACACCATTCCCTCGAGCTTTTGTCAAGTAGGGACGAGGGAGGCGGGACACCCAACAATAGCTATTACATTTATTTTTATCTTTTATGATTTTTGTATATGGATTCTTATTTTTTCTCATTCTTTTTGTAATTATCAAAACATTTATGTAATTAATTCATTATTCATTCGATTCTTCCATATTATGAGTCTTTTATTGTGTGTGTTATTAATGGTTTTATAATTCCATTGTAATTGAATGAATTGGGTTTGACACTAAGCTTTGATGGATTGGGTTTGGCAATACTATTGTTGCTGCCTTATGAAGTTTGAAAGTTGTTTAGCCATGGTGGATAATGACTAATGAATGATTTATATGGTTTATTGCGTACAATTTTGACTAGTAATGTAATATGAGGGTCATTTACGATTTTGAATAAAGGGAGGTCTTAGTTGCCTTAACCTTGTCTCTTCATCCAAAAACATCGACCTCGTCTCTCCAAAAGACAAGGTCAACTTACCTAAAACTGATAATATTTTCTTTCAAGTAGTATTTTTGTAATTTTTTAAAAAAATAACAATATTTTTTTCCTTTTCCCAGTATCACACACAAAGACTAATTTATCCACTACTATGCTAATTATAACTCACTGCAAGAAAATAATAGAATATTTAAACAGGGTGTCTGGAGACTTATATGCAAGACCTCCTCCTCTGATATAACATCAACTCTAATACCACAACATACTCATTTAAAATTCCACAATCATTTTTAGATCCACAGCCAATAAATCTGAAAGCAGCTTCTAGATGTGTTGATTGTGGTATCAAATTTAGCAAATATTGAAAATCACGTAAAGAGGACCAAATATTTCAATCCAGAGGAGAGTGTAGCCAAGCAATGAGAAATACACATGTAATCCAACATGGAAGTTTGTTTCAGAAGCAACTCCACATGAGATCTCCAAGATACTATGAGAGGAGATCTACTCCTCACAATATTACTTTTCTATATAGAAGCATGCTTATTTTTTCTAATGGCCTGCATGGCTTTTTTAATCAGCACAATCTTCCTCATAATGATGACTAAAAGCTTTTTATCTTCCTGCATCTTTATCAAGAGCCAGAACAACTACATTTGGATGCATTAAAGAATAAGCAATTAAGCACACATGTAAAAGAAGTTACCGAAGCACGATAAATAGCAGCCTGCAATAGCTTTAGCCAAAGTTCTCGCAACTCGTCTGTATCACACCTTATTATCACAGCATTAATATCTTCTACTATCTGGAAAGAAATGAGGATGATCAGCAGTTAAATTGGAGAATGTTGGAATAGTTTTAGGTTTACATATACAAAACAAACCTTGCGATTGGATCGAGCAGCTCCACCAAGAGCCAAGACATTTTCTACATCGAAGGAGTCGGGAGGAACTCGGCATACTTGTTTTCCCCGCAAACTGCAAACATAGATGGAATCACGATTCATTGTAGCATTTCCAAATCACAACTAAGTATGCTCGTGCTAAGTGGGCAGCAGCCACAGGTTCTCAAGCCTTAGCCATGGAATTGACCAAATGCTTAATGCCAAGAATTAAAAGAATTATCTAAAGACTACGAAAGGGAAAAGGCCTCCAGTGATGTAAAAAGGAAGAGGCAGTTTCAAAAACATTTTAAATGTGGAAAAATGCAGATTGGCATGAGTCATTTTCTGAAATAACCACACAGGAACATCTATTCATTTTCAGCTTTGGTGTCCTCCTTTTGCTGAATCCTTTCAACAAACTGACAATAAAAAGATAAGTAATCTCATTTCCTCATCATTAAACTATTTCTCATGAAGAATGGTAAAATGATATTAGAGGCTTGATGTATATATGCTATGCTGAGGGGGACTTTCTAAATGAATCCCTTGCAGACATACATATATATTGAATATATTTCACCGATAGGACTTATGTGTATATATAATGTCATAGAGCCTTTTTTTTTTTTTTTTTTAAACTCCAAAATCTGGCAAGAAAAGGGCAGTCCTGAAGAGTAAGAACCCTAACCTGATACATTGCTTGTAAGATTTGGAGCTAGGGCTTTCCAGAACATAAAGAAAGGGCCCAACTAAGCAGAGGTACCTCCTCTGCCAAATAGCTTCCCTATTTCCTACCCCCTGCAATATCAGATGCATTAAAAGATGACTAGGTTTTAAATAACATTGATGTCTGGTAACAATGAAGGATGAAGCTATAAGTTGCACAAACCTTCCGCACTAGAATTGAAAACCAGCCTTCTAGATCAGCTTGACTCCATGCATAAGGAGTGTTTGAGTAATAATCATCCTCTCCTTGAAAGATCTTTACCACCTGCATCAACCGATGATAACGTGCAGGAGAAAAGTGGAATCCTAATGATGGCAGTCGCATGGCAAGTCTAGTGGAAGGATAGGAAGGATCCTCCAACCAAATCTGTATATAATGATGCAAAACCAAGTTTAAGTAGCAAAAACATATTTGGTGTGATCATGGCAGTATGATGAAGCAGATAACAGAATTTCTTTGCTGAAGAGATAAGTATGACCTGTTGGATCCTTAAAATGACACCACATTTATCTAGGACAGGCATGAAAGATCCACCATCAAAATAAGAAGCAGAAGACCAGTTTAAAGATTTTTGGCCCCAAGAATAGTCACCATCAACCAGAAAAGCAGACACATCACTCAGAACTACATCGAACTGCATATACATCTGTAGCTCCATTGATCTGTCCTCTCGATCGTCCTGCAGAAAGTAAAAAAGTCAAACTACTGTTCAGTAATCTAATCTTAACTTTCCAATTACACGTGCACCAACCACTGTATGGATCTTGAGATTTCCCAGGTCAAGAAGAAGCTTTGTTGTGTGAGCATTGTCTGGTTGAAAATCAGTGGGAATCGTGATCTTGGGTGCAGCAATATCCAAGTCAAGTATAAACCTAATATTTTCAATATCAATAAAATCATATCAGTTGGCAATGATAATTATGACAGTGGAGGGCAGCAATAATCATGTTAAACATAAACCCAACAGAAAAAGGGGTCTTTCAGAAAGATCAAACATCCACATCCAACAACTAAATGTGCCTAAGTCCAATAATGCCTCACATGACAGCTAGGACAAACAGATTTGCACCAAAAGTAAGATCAATTCCTAATCAGAAACCATATTAAGTTATTCTAACTGAAAGCTGAAATTGCCCCTCTTCTAATAGGCCTTCGCATGTTCCAACAATCTCAAGATTGTTGATATTTTTTTTTCCCCTTTTTAATATGAAAAAAACATTTCCCTTTCATCTCAGTTTCTTTTAGAGTATATATCCCTTATGGCACAAAAATACTCGCTTGTGTCCCTGCAAACTACATTCCAAGGAAATATTCACAGCAACGCCAGCTCCTCTAAGTCAAATACCTGCTCCAGTTTCCCTTTCAACTCATCCAATTTTCACAAGCCATCCCCAAAAAGTATGATATTTACAATAATGAGAAACACAATCTCCCCACTATTAGTATGCCTAGAACAATGTATATTCTGAATTACTTTGAGCATGCATACTACTCTGCCAAAGTGCTCAAATCAGGCTCTTGGTGATTTGTTTGAGCCCATATACGTCTTTTCTCATATTTCATTGCTTTAGTCGTATGATACCTCCAACACCCCACCGGTAAGCACATGTAGACTTTTTAGTTCAAATTGCTATCGAGAAAGGCATCTTGACCATTCAATTGATACAACACCTAATGGTTGTTAACAGCTTTAAAAAAATAATGTAGAATTATCTTCAAGTGATGGCTAATTTGTATATAAGATGACCTGCTTATTGACAATCCTACCATGGATGATACAAGTATTAAATACCCTACAAAATTAAACCCATCAAACTACAACAATAAATGCTAAACCATACCTTCCCCTATTATCTCTTTAGGCCAGCCATTAGAATGCACAGATCTTTCTCCCAACTACTAAACTAAAGAGCCTTTCAAACGCCAATCATCATACCAAAGGTGGATTTTGAGACCATTTTCTTCTTCCCATTTAAAAAAAGACCTTACCGACAATCTTGCTTATAAAATCTTGCTTCGAGTACAAGAAACTAGTTGTGGGGAGAGAGAAAATCCTCTCCCTTCTCGCTAACCCCTCTCCTTTTTTCTTTCTTCCCCGTTCTTCTCGTCTTCCTCTATCCTCCTTTGTCCCTTCACCCTTCTCTCTCTTCCCCTCTTCTCTCCTTTTCCCTGGTGTCTCTCTCCCTTCTTCCCCTGTTGTCTTTTCTTCCCTACCTTTTGTTCGTGAACCCTCATCCCGTTAACCCTAGCGACCCTAACCCTTTCCTTTTCCTACTCTATCTTCGTAATTGGGGCCCCTCGCAAACCCTAAACACCTTCTCCATCTATTTTCCTTCTTTTTCAGCCTAAACCCATCTCTTTTCTCGCGCTTAACCCTAAACACCCTTATCCCCAACCCTCTCTCTCTTTTCTTTGTCCACTTGTTGTCTTCCTCTTTTCTCCCCCTTTGCGTATGTTTTTTTCCTCTTCGCTTTGGTCACGAAAACATTCACGCGTAAAAGAAAGAAGGTCCTTTTCCAAGAGGTTGCCTCATAGGCTTTTTCGAGGGACTCTCTTGTTTTTTCTAAGCAAAGTATTCAAAAGAAAAGATGTCGAACTAGCTCTTCTAGTTCGACAACCCCTCAAAAGGTGTTCCTAGTGGTGGATCTAAGTTTGTTTCAAGCGCAAAGAAGGGTTGTTTGGTCAAGCCTGATTCAATAGTGAGGAAAAGTTTCGTGTCTCCGGAAAATCAAGCTGCTTATGAACTGGTAAATCCCTTGGAAGGTGGTGTTTCTCTGGTTGAGTCCGTCAATCTTGTTCCTTCTATTTCTCTAGGTTCGAATGTGGTGAGCGCGCATATTCTTGGCTAGGAGTCTATCTCTAATTCCACTTTAAAAGCCATGGAAAAAATTGCAGAGGAAGTCGAAAGTCGTGTTCAAGTGGGCTCTCCAGCATAAGTGGCTACTAAAGCACGTTGCTCTTTTGCCAAGGTGGTTTCTGGTGGCCATTGGGTTAAAAAGGCCCAGTTGTCTCCTAAAGTGGATGTTGCTTTAAATTGCTACCCACCTTCTTGAGTGAATGGTAGGATTAGAGTTATACCCCCAAAACATGTTTATGATATAAGGGGTGCTTATGGCAAAATACCCTAGTCAGATACTTCTTGGGCAAAAGCCTCTCCTTCCTTTCCGTGCAACATATTGCTAAAGCTTTGTAGGGACATGAAGGCCTCGTGGATGTGCTTTCCAACGGCTATGGTTACTTTCTATTCAAATTTGACGATGAAAAGTCCCTTCTTAAGATCCTCAAGCAACCTTGGTTTTTTGCAAATAGGCTCCTAGTCCTTAAGAGGTAGCGCATTGGGATGGCGTTGAATCGTATTCACCTTAGGAAGATACTGGTTCGAGTGAAACTTCAGGGACTGCCTATGGAATTCTTGCACAATGAAGGTGTTGGTTATGCAGTTAATACTGTTGGTAAGTCACTCCAAGTAGTTGTAGTCACTCATTTTATGCGTGCCTCGGTGGAAACGAAAGTTGATGATGACTTCATAAAAGATTTTGATATGGAGAGCGCCAATTGGTCATATACAAAGTGGATGTTGAGTATCACATCCTTTCCCTAAGGTATTCTAAATGTCAGGTGTTTTGCCACAATGACTCTCATTTGCCATGATCAGGAGGAGCAAGCAAAAGTGGAAAAACAACAAGCTGTGGTTCCGAAGTAAGTCTCAATGGCAACTGGACTATTGGGAACAGCCAGCCTTATGATGTGCCACATGCTGTTCCTCTTGAACCTCATACCAAAGGAAGCTGGTATTAAGGACTTAAGGGAGAGGTCAAATGGTGAGCATGCTCCAAAGTTGCCAGGTAAGGAAAAAGTGGTGGTTAAAGCTTCATGCTTTGTCGCTAAGCCCTATTTTTGCTCCTTCGTACCATAATGTGGAAGGTACATCAACAGGTTTCTCGATAAAGCCTATTCTCCCTAGTTCCTTGGATGGATCTAGAGTTTTTGGTGATTTATCAAATAACGAAGAGATTGGTAGTTGTTTTCCTTCTTTAGAAACCCCTTCTTGGGTTAGTGAAACTCTTCTGCACTCTAAACCCCCCACCCACCCAACCCCGGGGATGACTCCAGCGGCTCTAGAATAAAGAAGAAGAAATCTAGGGAAAAAAGAGCCCGTGAGAAGAGATTGAAGGACTTGGAAACAACTTCCCCGGGCCCCCATATGGTTTTTGTTTTTGACAACCCTCCTCCTGTTTTCTTTAATGAATTTTGCATGTTGGATATTAAAGGTCTAAATGACCCAAATAAGAGTAAAGAAATAGTGAGTTTTTGCAAGAAAAATAAAATAGCCCTCATGGGTATTCCTGAAACAAAAGTTAAAGCCCCTAGAGTGCAAATGATATGGGGCCGCATATTCCCAAAGTAGCATCTTCAAACCAACCCTTGTGGTTGCCTTTGGGTAGCTTGGAATCCCTAGTTTAGGATTTTCAAGTTCTTTTGGTTACTAACCAAGTCATCCATTGTTGGTGCAAGTTTTTGGACAAGGATCTCTCTTTCTTTGCTCTTTTATATATGGTGCAAATAATGCTGTGGATAGAAGGAAGCTTCAAGTTGAGTTGCTTAGCCTCAAGCTCGGTTGGTGAGCCTTGGATTATTTTAGGGGATTTCAATGAATGCTGGAAAATTGAAGACAAAATGGGTGGAAATGTCATCTTAACTAAAGGTATGGAAGAACTAAATACTTTTTGATGTGATGCAGAAGTGGATGATATTCGTACCTTGGGTGCTGTCCATACTTGGACTAATTGCTCTCAATCCAACCCTATCCTTAGGCCACTGGATAGAGCCTTGATAAATCAAAAATGGATTTCTCGGTTCCAGGCTTCGAAAACAAGGATTTTAAGCCCAGGTATGTCGGATCACCGCCCGATCCTTATTTATTTATTTTTTTTATGTGAAGATCAACCATTGCAAACCTTTTTTCAAATTCTTTAATTTCTAGGCCAAACATCCGGATTTTATCAACAATAAGAGAGATTTAGAATAGAAGGGTGGAAGGGACACCTATATTTCAAGTGGTCTCAAAACTTAAGCTGTTAAAAAAGGAATTGAGAATTTTAAACAATAAGTTTTCCTCAGATATTCATCAATGGGCCCTGAATGCAAAAGCAAGCTTGCACAAATGTCAAGATTGGAATTGGGACAACCATGAATGTGCTATTTGGGACCAAGAGAAGCTCCTTTTCAAGGATATTACCTCCTTAATGCAGTAGAGGAATCCTTTATAAAGCAAAAACCTAGGATTAGTTGGTTAAAACTTCGAGACCACAATACAAGCTTTTTTCATCATTGCACTCAGCTAAAAATCATCATAACTCTATAAGATCCATCAACAACGGTGCAAGCCAATGTGTTCAATCGGAGGAAGAGATTAAAAATGTGATAGTAGATTATTTCCAAGATCTTTTTAAGGAGCCAAAACTACCCAAGCATCTCTTGGGTTGATTAGAGACTTTAATTGCAAAAAAGGTAAGACTAAGTGGATTGGGTCTCTCTTTTAAAAATAGTTACAGATGAGGAGATAAAGAGAACTTTCTTCTTGATAGCTAGTGATAAAGCATTTGGGCCTAATAGTTATAATATGAGTTTTTTTCAGAAGCACTTGGGATATCATTGGTAAGGACATCTGCACTACTATCAAGGTAGCTTGCTGAAATCAATTAATTCTACAACCATTTCTTTAATCCAAAAATCTGATAATCCTTCTAATACATTGGATTTTAGGCCTATGTCGTGTTGTAATGCGATCTATAAATGCATTTCTAAAATATTAGCAGGAAAGCTTAAGAGGGTCTTTCCTTACCTGGTGGGCAAGGAACAAACTGCTTTCATTCAAGATCGAAGAATCATCGACAACATTTTTGTGGCTCAAGAACTTCTTGTTAGTTATCATAAGGATGGTCATGGGGCTAGGTGTGCCATAAAAGTAGACATAATGAAAGCTTATGACAATGTCCAATGGTGTTTTCTTGAGCAAAATTTAAGGGGCATGAACTTTCCTCCACAATTCATCATATGGGCTTTTACTAGTGATGGAGGGTTTCTCATGTGTTATGAGAGAGGTTAGATGAAATGAAAAATTCTCTTACCATTGGAGGTGAGAAGGAAGGTGGTATGGGCATCATTGACCTCATTTCATGGAACAAGGCTGCCCAACTCAAGTATATTTGGTTTCTCTATTCAAATGTTATGGATTCCCTTTGGCCCTCATGGCTGCGGTCAGAGCTCATAAGAGGAAAAAACTTTTGGTCGATGAAAACACATTCAATAGCCTCTTGGTCTTAGAGGAAAATCTTGCAGTTGAGACCACTTGCACAAAGCTTTCTTAAATGAGAGGTGGGTAACGGATACAAGATTTCTCTATGATATGATGAATGGCATCCTAAAGGTCCATTGGTAGACTGGTTGGGGCAAAGGGTTATTTTTCCTTCTAGTATCCCAAAAGAGGCTTGTCTATGTAGTATCATTAGTGAAGAAGGTTAGGATTGGCCACGGAGATCAATTTGGGAAAGTGTCAAGGCTAAATTGGATAGTGGACTCAACCCTGTTGGTAGAAAACCAGATCTTTTAGTATGGAAGAATAGCCCATCCAAGCATCTATCTATTAAAGAAGCTTATGCTCGATGCTATGGACAAGGAATCAAGCTTCCCTTGTTAAATTTTGTATAGTTTAAAAAAATGGTTCCTCAACATGCCTTCTTTCTTTAGCTAGCGACACATCAAAGGATGGTCACTCAAGACAAACTTGTGCTATGGGGGTGTTACTTCCCATAACTGCTGTTTTCTTTGTAATAGGGAGGACTAGTCACATACTCATCTTTTTCTTACAATCAATGTGCAAAGCATATATCCCTTTAAAGCTGGAAGTATTCAAGAGCTTTTCAACTACATAGGCCCCCACCTCTCCTCTACGTGGAAGATCATCACCAGTTTGGTCATTTACTATATATGGAGAGAGAGGGAATGAGAAAAGGCTTGGAATTAGATCTCCGTCTGCACTTGAAGTGACCCAAATTATTTTGGTTTACTTTTCTTAGCTAGGATAGTACTCTAGTTATGTAATCTGCCAAAATCTCAATCTTAGCACCCTTATTTTGTTTTTGTATGATGCTCGAGGTTTTAGGTCTCTTGTGAGTCCTATCTCTAGGTCTCTTTGTCTTGTGGTGGCGTCTTTACCTTTTTCTTTTCTTTTCTTTTATCCATGTAAATTTATCTTATATCTATGAAAATCTGACCTTACATCCAAAAAAACTAGTTGTGAGATTTTAACATGCCAAAGGTTTCTCCCCTTCAACAAGTACGAACTTACCTGCCTTGGCCTAAGGGCATCCAAGTCACCATTGCACAAATGCCAACTATATTTAAGTTGAGCCACTTTAATCAATGAAGATGTCAATCACCATAAGCATCCCTTTATCCTTCTGTTTACATACATCATCCCGACAAACTATAGCTTTTGCTTTGACTTTATCATTTTTATTCCACAAGAATCTCTTAATTTTTGCTGAGTTCCTCTAGAACACTCTTTAGTAGCATAAAGACTGAGGTCCAATACACTTGTAAAGAAAATAAAACATCTTAATTACTATGCAATGTTATTCCTTCAATTTGGAAGAGACCAACACCACGCTTAGATGCTTATTAGGAAGGGTGTATTTTAAAAACGCCAAACTATAATACACTCAATCTCTAGCCAGTTATGACCTCCACTTAGAAAGAGTATAGTCTTGTCTTTATTTGCATGCAAGATAAGAGATTGAATTCAACCAAACCTCTTTATGGCAGCTAATGGAAAAATACATATTTTTGTTGATATATTGTAACAATAGGGTTCTGCTCGAAGTGATCATGCGTGTGCCACACGAGTTTTGCACTTACACATGACTTTAAAGTATTGATAAATAGCTGACACTTAATGGCATGACTTAGAGAGAATAATGAGGAGGAGGAAAAATAGTCACAGCATTTTCAATACACAGGTAATAGAAAAGGGAGTTTAAGGAATCCTACCCATCAACCTTGTAGTTCTTGATCAACCAAAGTCCGATAATTACCTAATTTGCTTATTTGATTATTGAAAACAGAGTTTATAAAATATTATTTGTTTTGTCTCTCCAAAAGTTATAAATGAAAAGTGACTGAATATTTATAAGCAAATAAAGTGGATGACAACCATTAAATCACAAAATAGAGCAAGTTCATTTCATGTTTATCCTATATTAGCTTTTTATAACCTAAATGAGCATGCCACAGGTCAAGGCTAAAAGCTATCCTCCTCCAGATATATATGAACTTTATTTGAGAGAGATTGGATGCAAATGAACCGGTCCAATAATCCTACTCTAAACTCATCGAGCAAAATTTTACCAAATCATCCCAATAAATGATTAAAAAAAAAAAAAAAGGTGAGAGAAAATCATAAGGTGATTGTGATATTAGCATAAATTAAGGCGTTAAGAACAACTATTGGAGAAGAAAAGTGGAGAACTATTACGGCATCATGCTTGCAATTGTGTAATAGGACAATTTAAAGTAAAACCTTTACTAGAAATTCTCTTAATATTATTTATTTTTTTTGTCAAATTTACCAATTTTGAATGTGTGATAGGGATACTTAAGAGAGAATCCTATAAAGTAGTTAATAATTAAGGCTACTTATGACAGAACCCTAGATCTCTAACGAACAATAATTTTTTTTTTTTTTTTTGGAGAAAACCCAGACTTGTCTTTCCTTTCCGTTGCTGAATTATAAATATTTATTACAATACATTCGCAGTTACTAACTGCATGTCTAAATTTTCTCTTTTTCCAACACCTATATGCATGCAATAACTACCAATACATTTTTTTGACACCTATTTTTATGCAATAACTGCCACTAACATGTAATCACTACTTATGTAATCACATGCCACATTATTACATTGTTCAGCATATACCATGCCATAAAATACATAGACATACAACTATGTTGACTGACATATGTGTAATATTATTATGCTAGCTGTACGAATTAAATATTAGATGAGAAGGTTTTATTAGGATTTATTGTCTTTCCTAATAGAGCATTCTTGCAATTGTGTATAAACGCTATGATATTAAGTAAAACATTATTAGAAGGAGAAGAAGAGAAATAACAAGAATTATTCTGTACTCCTAAATTCTTCATGGTATCAGAGCCTAAAACCACTTTCTCGATCATAAATTTTTTCCAAAACCCTAAAACACCATAAATTGCGTTTCCTCAGGTTAGGATCGAAGGTAGTCGACACCACCCATCCCAAAATGTGCCACCAATTTTTGAACGACCCTCGTTTCTCCGACCACCAGAATCGGCGCGTGTAAATCAGAGCCTAAACCACTTTCTCAGTCATAAACTTTTTCCAAAACCCTAGAACACCGTAAATTGGATTTCCTCAGTTAGGGTCGAAGGTAGTAGACACCACCCATCCCAAAAGGTGTGCCACCAATTTCCAACCGACCTCGTTTCTCCAACCATCGGAATCGGCGCGTGTGATCAGCTGACATCCAACCACTTTTTTTGTTGGCTTTCCACCTGTTTTGCTTGCCATCCTCTTCCGACGCCATCTAGCTCAAGAGATTTCGATCAATTTTAAATCGTGATTCTCCCTGTTGTTCTTCCTTCGACGCTGTTAGGTTAGTCTGTTGTCTTGATTGCTTAATTTAACTCCTTTTTTGCATTATGGAAAGTGATAAGAAAATTGCAGCCATTAGTACTGATAATCTTTCACTGCAAATTAGCCCTATCAAGCTTGATGGGAATAATTACCTTGCCCGGTCATGGTCTTGTTTATTGTTTATCAAAGCTAGGGGAATGCAGGGTTCTATTACCGGCGCTAAAGTCAAACCAACAGCAATTGATCCATCATTCAATCAGTAGAATTCTGAAAATTCACTGATAATGGTATGACTTATCAATTCCATGCAGCTTCAAATTTGAAAGACATACTTATTGCTTGACACGGCAACAAAAATATGGAATGCTGTTATTCTCACCTATTCACGAGTGGGAAATGATGTCCAGATTTATGAGATTCGAAACAAGGTTCATGGTTTGAAGCAAGGAGAGATGACAATCTCATAATATTTTTCCAAGTTGAATGATTTGTGACAAGAACTGGACTACTAGTCAAGATTTTCAAGCTGATTGTACTAGAGATGCAGTCAAATTTCACAAATTGCTTGCAAAAGAAAGGATCCATGATTTCTTGGCCGGGCTAAACAATGCATTTGATCATATCATAGTTCATGTTCTGGGTCAGACTCCTTTTCCTTCTCTTAAGGAGGCATATTCCTATGTTCAACAGGAAGAAAGCAGGCGCAGTGCCACGCTCTATATCCCACAAATTGAAAGATTTGGTTTGGTAGTAGCTAGTGATTCACCTCAGAAGCTGAAGGCACATAGTTCTAATAAGGATCATTTACGATGTGATTATTGTGGGAGATCACGTTGTACTAAAGAGACTTGCTATAAGCTACGTGGACGCCCAACGAGAGGTCGATGAAGGCAAACGAGTTAACTCTACTTGGGCAAATTTGTCTGAAACTATAGAGTCAACCCCTGAGATGACTCTCTCTGACTTCTTCTCTCCTGATGAGATTCAGCATCTCAAGCATTTGATTTCTCATAAAGAATCTTTCTACGGTGCCAAATCCAACTTTGTGTAGTCAATAATGTTTTTTCTGCTACCCTTGACACTAATTGTTGGATTATTGATTCTGGTGTGAATACACACATCACGAGCTCCTCAAAAAATCTTCTTGAATATTCACCATGTTTAAAAGGGGATAATATCCGAATAGCCGATGGTTCTTTTACCCCAGTATCTGGAACAAGTTCCGTTTTCTGTACTCCCCATCTTAAACTATCCTCTGTGCTTCATGTCCCTCAATTTCTTGTCAATCTGTTATCTGTCAGTACGTTTATAAAAAATCTCAATAGTAAAATTGAGTTTTTCCCTGATCATTTTGTCTTTCAAGATCTTCAAACAGGAAAGAGGATTAACAACGATAGATTGCACGATGGCTTATATATGTTGGATGGGAGTCAAAGTTCTAGTCTTCACCAAGCTTTTTATGGGGGAAATAAGGATCTTAATTAGGAAATATTGCAGTGGTACAGGCGTTTGGGACATCTCTCTTTTTTTGTTTTAAGCAAATGATTTCCTAGTTTGTTTTCAAAGACTCAGTTTGATTCATTATTCTGTGATACTTGCGAATATGCAAAATATTCTCGAAACTCTTACCATTTGAGTAATAATAAAAGCAAGTTTCCTTTCATGACTATTCACTCTGATGTATGGGGCCCTACTCAGACTACTTTCTTGTCTAGTAGTAAATGGTTTGCTACTTTTATTGATTGTTGCTCTAGGATGACTTGTGTTATATCTACTTAAGGCTAAAAGTGATGTGTTTCTTGCTTTTAGTCTTTCATAAGATGGTTTGCACTCAATTTGATGCTAAAATAAAGATTCTTAGAACTGATAATGTCACTAAATACATGAATGGAAGATTTGGTTCTTATTTGGAGTCACATGGGATAATTCATCAGACCGGTTGTCCTTATACAACTGCACAAAATGGGTAGCTGAAAGAAAGAATAGGCATCTTTTGGAAGTTGCTAGGTCACTTATGTTTACCATGAATCTTCCTAAGCCATTAAGGGGATGCAATTCTAGTTGCTGCATACCTTATCAACCGAATGCCTCTTAGAGGTCTTAACTACAAGAGTCCTTTACAAACCTTAAAAGGACATAATACATACACTCTTTCTCTAAAGGTATTTGGATGTGTTTGTTTCGTTCATACTAAGGATGCTAGGAAACTAGATCCAAGAGCCCTTAGGTGTGTGTCTATTGGGTATTCACAGACACAAAAGGGTTACAGATACTATCACCGTCCATCTATGAAGTATTTTGCAAGTATGGATGTTATTTTTAGAGAAACTGAATCTTACTTTAGTCCAACCCCATCATCTCTTCGGGGAAGAATAATGCAAAGGAAGAAATGATACCTAGTTTCGTGACCCTTACTAATCTTACCCCAAGAGAAAGTGATGGTCAGAAGGAGACTATTATCCAGTGGGAGAAAATTGGGCGTTCAGACAAACCTGATTTGAATAGGTACTCAAGGAGAGAGAGACATGACAAAAGAAGCCACCGTGCAACCTATTCTGTGCTGCCAAGAATCATCCTCTTCTGGTGAGTTACCTTTTGATGATTTAGATAAACCTATGATTCTATTGTCTCCCACCTATGATTCTTTGTCTCCCACCTATAAAGCTTTTGCCTTGTCCATTTCGTCTGTGTCTATTCCACAGGATTGGAAGGAAGCACTCAATGATCCGAAATGGAAGGGAGCAATGATTGAAGAAATGAATGCCTTGACTAAGAATCAGACTTGAGAGCTTGTCACCTCTCCACCTGAAAAGAAATTGGTAGGCTGCAAATGGGTGTTCACTGTGAAACACAAAGCTGATGGATCAGTTGACAGGTTCAAAGCTAGATTGGTGGCTAAAGGATTCACTCAAACCTATGGGGTGGACTACCAGGAAACTTTTGCTCCAGTAGCTAAAATGAACACCATCAGAATCTTGTTATCATATGCAGCCAACCTTGACTGGGATTTATAACAATCTGATGTGAAAAATGCCTTTCTACATGGAGATTTAGAAGAAGAAGAAGTGTATATGGAGATCCCTCCTGGATTTGATAATGAAACAACACATGAGAAAGCATGCAGACTAGAAAATGCCTTGTATGAATTAAAGCAATCTCCCAGAGCATGGTTCGACAGGTTCAGCAATGCCATGATCTCTTTCGGCTATCAACAAAACAATGCAGATCATACTCTATTTATTAAACATAACGAGGGCAAAGTTACTATTCTCATAGTTTATGTTGATGATATAGTGATGAGGAGATGTTAAAGAGGAGATGGCTCAATTGAAGAAACTTTTGGCCCAGGAATTTGAAATCAAGGATCTAGGAAAACTGCAATATTTCCTAGGAATTGAAGTTGCTAGATCAAAAAAAGATATCTTCATTTCTCAGAGAAAATATATTATGGATCTCTTGGAAGAAACTGGCATGTTAGGTTGTAAGTTAGCAAAATCTTCAATTGAAAACAACCACAAGCTGCAGGCTGAAGTTGGTGATTCAGTTGATTTAGGGAAATACCAAAGATTGATTGGAAGACTAATATATCTCTCTCACACTAGACCAGACATTGCATATGCAGTCAGTCTAGTGAGTCAGTTTATGCATGATCCATGAGAATCACACATGCAAGCGGTATTTTGCATCTTGAGATACCTGAAGTCTGCTCCAGGAAAAGAACTGTTGTTCGCCAAGCATGGTCACCTTCAGATGGAAGGCTTTACAGATACAGATTGGACTGGATCTCCAAGTGATAGGAGGTCCACCACTAGTTATGGCACACTTGTAGGAGGAAACCTAGTAACATGGAGGAGCAAGAAATAAAGTGTAGTTGCTTGATCAAGTGCTAAAGCAAAATATAAAGCTATGGCTCAAGGGGTTTTGTAGCTTCTGTGATTGCAGAAGATATTAGAAGAATTAAGACTGTCAAGCAAAGAAACACAATCTTTGTGTCGTGACAACAGAACTGCTATTAGTATAGCACAAAATCCAGTTCAACATGATCGAACCAAGCATATAGAGATTAATCGACACTTCATCAAAGAGAATTGACTGATGGTGTCTAGACCTTACATCATGTGACATCTGATAAGTAACTGGCTGATGTATTCACTAAAAGATTATGTCACAGGACTTATCATACTTTAGTTTACAAGTTAGGCATGTGTGATATTTATGCTTCAACTTGAGGGGGAGTGTTGAACTGACATATATGTAATATTATTATGCTAGCTATAGGAATTAAATACTAGATTAGGAGGCTTTATTAGGATTTATTGTCTTTCCTAATATAGCATTCTTGTAATTGTATATAAACACTATGCTATTATGTAAAAAATTATTAGAAGGAGAAGAAGAGGAATAATAAGAAATATTCTCTTCTGCTAAATTCTTCAAACTAGATTGATAATATAAACACACATACACAGCACATATATCTAGCACAATCATGACTAAAGCACAATCACAACTAGATCAAATAGCCACTCTTCCTTCACCTATAACAAGAACAATAGCAACAAAGCATTATTGCAGTAGATCAGTGAATAGATGTAGATACAATAGTTTGCAACTTACCATATTGCTGTTTTTTTCAGTTGTCTTTGTATAATTTTTCAATGCATATAGAAAATACAGGTCTTCAATTACAATAGAAAAGAGATTATAAAAAGTGACTTGGAGGACACTTTATTATATTTCACAATGTAGGTGGTGAAACTCCTCAATGTTATCAAAACTTCTCAATTTCATCAAAACTTAAACACCAAATTTCACTCATCCAACGTGCACTACCTAAAACATTTAAGTATGTAGTCAGTGAGCAGATGTGGATACAATAGATTGCTACATGCCACAAAGTTGTATTTCAATCGTCCCTCTGTAATTTTATCAATGCATACATTTCAGTTCCAAGTAAAAAAGAGAGAGAAAAAAAGTGACTTGGAGGACAATTTCTCAAATCTCATATTGCAGGTGGTGAAACTCCACAAATTTCATCAAAACTTAAATGCCAAATTTCTCTCATCTAAGATGCCCACTACATATGGCCCAAAAAAAAAAAAAAAAAAAAAACCCGCTACTTAGATTAAACAGCAAATTAAATAAATTAGGGATAACTACATTAGAGGGGAAACTAAACCATAGGATCTAATTAAATTAGGGGGAATCTAAAGCTTAGGACCTTATTAGCAGGCCTCATCACCATATCTGCAATCAGATTCCAAAGAAATAATTGAAATTCTAGATGTTCTTTAAAACTCATTGCTTCCTTGTAACTTTCATTACAAAAATCGAATTTCCATAGTTGAATAAAGCCATGAAAGTGAGAAGTCAAGGGATGAAGAAAATTTGTGATCTTAGGTTTGATAACATATGGTGCATTAATTGATTGAGATCAAGCTTAATAGTATAAAGAAGAATAGGAAGGAAAAAAAGGTACTGCTACTTTTTTGGACATTCAATTAACTTATTTTTGCAGTTCATATATTCACCACACTATATCACATCTGGCCATTTCAACAGGAATACCTAACCTCGAATGATCCTTCAATGCCCTTTGCATCTGCTGTTGTGCAGTGCGCTTAACTCCATCTATTGTCGTCTAGAAAATTAAACAAAATTAACAATAAATATCAAAGAGAATCTTGGAAGGCCTGCTAGTGACAACAAATGAAGATCAGAACAGCAAAAGTATTTATAGCTCATAACCAACATGTGAAACCCAATGGCCTCCCACGTTGACCTGACAAGCAGATCCACCCGTGAATATGGAAAATGAAGCTTTTCCATTCCACTATTGTTCATCATTAAAAGGAAAAGTACTATCACAGGCAAATGGCATGTCTACAGCATTTAAAATATATATATATATATTATATATGTACATGAGTCATTGGAAAATAATTACCAAAATCCACTTCAAAATTATATCTTGTAGACGGCGTATTGAGATTTCTTAAGCAAATCACATGTATAAATCGTGATACAAAGTTCGAGTAACATAGCTAGATCACAAGTTGCACAAGTGATATAATTTTTGTATGTATATCATGTTCATCCGAGCAATTTAGTACTGCACAAGTTCAAATTTTTAAAAGTGTATATTGCATGTATAACGCTATATAAGGCCAAAATCCACTGTTCACGTCCCCGCCTAACACATGCAATTTTAAAGCTGTATTTTGGTAATTAATTTGAATTAGACCTCATTTAAGTAATTACTTTCAATAAGAGTCCTAAACAAGACATAAATTCATATAATCACACTTCAAAGAATATAAAAAAGGAGGAGACCTGCACAGCTGCTGCAGTTTCCAAAGCTATCTTCCGACTGACAACAGCATTGGTCTCAAAAAATTTGACAATTTGATCAATTGTATCCTTCAGGTACTATTGATTACCCAAACAAGGCAGAAAGAAATCCTTCAGGTACTGATAGTAATAATTAATATACCACCATAAATGCTAAGAACATAAAAATATAAATTGGGAGAGGGATGAAAACACTCACAGTCATGTAACACGGGGAAGCTTTGGCAACCATGCTCCAGTCCACCTCAACATCAAATGGTTTATAACAGAAGATACCAACTAATGAATCATGAGAAGTTGCACTCTGCATAATTACAAGGCAAAAGTTTAGCTTAGAGGTTCCAGTTAGTGGAAGTTATCCTTCAAGTGAGCTCTGTAAATTGAACCTCAGCAAGTAGGCCATCAGGTGATGACAGATTGTATGATCCCAATCTAACATCAATCACTTTAGTCTCAGGGTAAAGTTTTATGAAGCAATCTAGGTTGTCACAAGATAATGCAGCAAGATATTCTTGAGTGCCATCTATAAGCTTTGAAGCATTATGATTCATGTGAACTTCCAAAGATGTCTGAAGAGCATCTTTCTTTTCAGTAGTGACCATTAACTGTGTGTCATCTCCTTCCTTGTACCCTATGATTCTATTTAATTGTTCCCAGTCTTCATCAGTGAAATGGAATGGCTCGGTTTCTTCTTTAGTAGATTGCTTGCCCCTGAAAAGTATATGACGATAATGCTATGTAAGAAGACATTACCATCTGTAAACATCAAAGAATTATTAAGAGGTTTATCCAGCATTTTCACCATCCAAATGACCACCAAGACTTCTTCTCCTTTTGTTTCCTCCAGTTGAGATCTGACTCAACAGACTGCTCCACAAATTTATGAGCTAACATCCTACAAGAAGATATAGTTTGAATAGAAACATCCAATGCATCTCAATCATACTTTCATGAGCACATGGGAAAAATAATCCATACATAATCTGCATGTTGAAAAATCAGTCCAAGTCTAACCAAAGAGATTATTATTTCCAGTACTCTGTGTGGTTCATTATCATAATGAATGTTTTAAAAGCAAGATAGGTGAACAGTTAGGTAGGTTCATAAAATCTGAACTCTACTGGCACGATAGGATATACCCTAATTACTTAATAGAAGAAACTCCTTAAAGTCTGTCTCATATATATGTTGAGGCCTTTTGCTTGCCCCTCATGCAACGATTGCCTGACTTCAATCAGATTAAGTCTACAAGAAAAGATTTCTTCACACTACTAAAATATGTTTCAATTATGTCTGTTCATTTCTATTTTTATTCACTCAGATATTTAGAAGCTCCACTTGAGATCAACTCCATTGGATAGATGCATAATATCTTAAATAGCTAATAGACAAGTAACCATTATTAGCCAATCTTCATTTTATCATTGACATGATGTGGGAAGAGGAAATTAATATACATTTTTTTTTTAAATTAAAAAAATGTCATTGAGATGAAAATAATTCCACAATTAAACAACTTGAACTCGTCTCTTAAAGAGACGAGATTGGTGTATTTTATAGTATCCTCGTCTCAACCTTATCTATTCAAAAGACGACTTTAAGTTACCGATTTCTAAGATTTTTTTCTCATGTAACAAGATTTGTTTAACTTTTTTAGAAAAAGTTATCATTTTTTCCTTAATCCACATGATGCATGCACAAAGAAGGAAAGAAAAAAAATTAAGCTAAGAGAAAAATACAATCAGGTTGCTCCTCATCCTTTGAGATAAGCATCTATCTCAATGGCTTCTCCCAATTTTATTTCATTTCATTATAAAGGAGAACACAATCTTTTCGCAATTATGCTTGAAAGTGTCAGCCAGAGATTTATATATAGTGGGTTGTAACTTGTAAGTAGTTGTTGCATTAATAGAACAATGGCATGCATAAAGTAGTTATATCCTTTACATAGGTAAATCCTCATAGAAACATGAAGATCACTTAAGAATTCATCATAGCAATTACTCCTATACCTCCACTGCAAACTCAATTCACACCTTAAATCTTTGTTTCACTGATTCCAGGAATGATACTAAGCCATTAACCCTTAACTTTGTTTCTTTCCGTTATAATACACTCCTGGCACCAAACTCCAACCTCCACTTAACTCACGGATTTAACAATAACTGGGTCATACATACTGGATTTACCAGTCATCAAAGCAAAGGCATCAGCCTCAATCATATTCAAGATTTCCAACTCACCCAGAATCTCCACATCCACATGTAACACTCAGATAAACACAACAAAACTAAAATGAAGCAAACTGTACTAAACACTCCATTTGATAGGAATCAGTCTTAAAGAGCTTAGATTAGAGTTCATGCCATTGGTAATGCAGCTGGTTGAGGCCAACCAAGGCAAAGCTGCTTGAGAGACAGCATGAAGAGGACTACGGGCAAGTTAACCATGTCATCAAACAGCCACAATCAACCAGGTTCACAACTGATTGGCTTAGGCAATTCCATGGAGTTCGCTAACTTTGTCCGTCCATTTCTTTATGATATTTTATTTCCTTTCATTTATTTAGTATAATCATCTTTTTTAGACATTTATTTAATGTTATTATTAAAGCCTATAGTTTCCAATCATGTTAGGACTGCCAAGTTTACATTTAAGCGCATATAAATAGACCTCATATATTATAGAAAATCAAGTCTTTAGATATCCTTTCCAAGTTGAGTCATTGAGTAGGACATTCAGTCATGCATGAATGACTGAATGAATAGATTTTTCTTCAAGAATTCATGTTTGTATCAATTTTTAAGATTATGCCAAACCACTCCTAGGATTGCAAGTTATCTTAATTCCTTTTAGTGGTTCATAGCTGACTTGGTGAGAGTGTGTTATATCAATCACGATTCTAATTATAGACAAGCTCATTTTCTAAAACAGTGCATAACATTTAGCAAGGATTGTGTTCATATCCAATTTCATTTGTTGATTCTACTATTTATATTTACATGTCACAAATGGCTTATTTGAATATGATAATTTTAGTCTTTTCATTGTTTCACCATGGTTATAATCATCTTATAAATAGATTTTTGCAACACACAATGTATAATTGGCACTTGTCATGGTACAGTATGAAGTTGTCCACTTGGGGGATTCCAGTCAATGTCCTAAGCCTTAATTGAGGAAGGATATGGGCAAACAATATCACAACTGTCTAATCTAAAAGTTTAAACTGGTAAATGCATAGATTATTATAGATAATACTAATAGATTTAACACAAAACCCAAGAGCCTTCATATTTTATTTTAATAACACAACTTACATATATTGCTATTTATTATCCACTAAAATCATGCCTCAGATCCAATCCATGGCATTAGGGCTATAAAAAAGCCGAGTTATTCAGAAGCCACTCGAACTCAACTCATTTCATGCGCAGTTCATTTAACTAAACAAGTCGAAGTCGAGGTCGAGCTCAAACTTAGACTTGTTCAGCTACACAACTAAGCTTGAGCTTGTCTTCAGGCTCGTTAAAAGCTCGTGAACAGACATGTTAAAATCTCATTAAATATATATAAATAATATTAATATAGTTATTTATGTTAATTTAATATTATAAATATAATTAAAAATATATAAATAATATTAATATAATTATTTATGTTAATTTAATATTATAAATATAAAAATAATATATTAATATAATTATTTATGTTAGTTTAATATTATAAATATAATTAAAAATATAATTATGTATGCTAAATGAACCAAGCTTAACTTATTTAACTAAATGGGTCTAACAAGCCGAGCTCAAGCTTGAAAATCTTTAATAGGCTAGGGCCTGAGCCTACACATTACAAGCTCGTTAAGAGCCTAGTTCGGCTCAAGCCTATTAAGCATTTAATCAAGCCGAGCCCAAGCCAACAAAAGTTTAGCTCGACCTGGCTCATTTGCACCCCGACATGGGGTAAGACCATTCCATATGAAATTAAAACTAAAATTTATGAGCTACAACCCAATTCGGCCAAGGTAAACTTAAAACTAAATGGAGAAATGGAATACATATATGGACTCGGTATGATGAAATTTCCACAATTATACATGGAACACATTTTAAGCAGTAAACATTATCCTGTCCTAATAATAGAATTCCAATAACAAATTTTCCATTACAATGTCTCCCTGTCACTGTGAGAAAGAGCCAGATTCCCATTAACCAAAACCAAACGCAGCCAACAGTTTGATGGCAATACAATGATCATTGTGAAAAAGGAAGTAAGGAACCTTATTTTTGAGTAATTCAGATTTTTTGTTTACCAATAAATAAAATAATTTATGAAAATGATAAAAAAGAAAAACCCCAAGCTGAAGATACAAAGTGTTATCACCCCTCGTCCAAAAGTATACAGTCGAAGAGAGAAGTATTAGCAAGATTGGGAGTAATCTATGTCCGTAGGATGTTTTTTATTTGTTCATTTTTGTTGATGTTGTTGCTGTTCTTTTCTAATTCTATTTAGTCTTGTTGTCAGTACAGTGTGATGTTGCATGTGTACATGGTGTAGGGCTAGATTTGGCTTAGTGGCCCATGTTAGTTGGTTAATGTGTTTAGTGGTAGGTTAGTACAGACTACGCATGTAGTGCTTGGAGTAAGTTTGAGAGTAGTTTAATGAAAATAGGGAAGTGGGCTATGTTTATAATCATTGGTTTTTTCAAACAAAAATGGGTCCCCCCCACCCAAATTATTCCTAAAATGAGGAGAGTTGAAAACTTATTCCCATTATAGATATCAAAACCACATGCACCTTTGGTTGATGAAAATTTTATTAAGAAAACTCATCTATGACATGCTCCCTCTTTCAAATAGATGTTAAAGTGAAGGCACATGTTCTTTATTTGCACACTTTACATAACGTCAATCCCGTTTTAACACTTAAAATGTTAATCCCTTATTTAAATTTATCCAAAATATTGATCTCCTTTAATGTAATTTTCCAATTGAAAAACTTCACAGCAGGCGCATTTATTATTCTTCATATTAGGCATGCTTCCAACTTAACTAGCAAAACCTTCTTTAGCATCTGAGTCCTTGCTCAAGGCTCTCTGAAGAATTTAGGAGTAGAGAATAATTCTTATTATTCCTCTTCTTCTCCTTGTAATAATATTTACAAAATAGCATACGTTTATATACAATTATAAGAATGCTATACTAAGAAAGACAATAAATCCTACTAAAATCTCCTAATCTAATATTTAATTCTTACAGCTATAATAATATGACACATATGTCAGTCAACATAATATTTAATTCCTACAATCAACATAATATTTAATTCCTACAACTAGCATAATAATATTACATATATGTCAGTCAACACTCCCCCTCAAGTTAGAGTATAGATATCACATATACCCAACTTGTAAACTAAAGTATGATAGTCCTGTGACACAACCTTTTAGTGAACACATAGCCAATTGCTTATCAGATGTCACATGATGTAAGCTGAAGACACCATCAATCAATTTCTCTTTGCTGAAGTGTCAATCAATCTCTATATGCTTGGTTCGATCATGTTGAACTAGATTTTGTACTATACTACTAATAGCAGCTTTATTGTCACAATACAAGAATAGTGTTTCTTTGCCGGACAGACTTAATTCTTCCAATATCTTCTACAAACATAAAAGCTCACAAACCCATGAGCCATAACTCTGTATTCTGCTTCAGGACTTGATCGAGCAACTACACTTTATTTCTTGCTCCTCCATGTCACTAGATTTCCTCCAACAGTGTGGAATAACCGGTGGTAGACCTTCTATCACTTAGAGATCTAGCTCAATCTGCATCTGTAAAGCCTTCCATCTAAAGATGACCATGCTTGGCGAACAACAGTCCTTTTCTGGAGCAGACTTCAAATATCTCAAGACGAAATACCACTTGCATGTGTGATTCTCATGAATCATGCATAAACTAACTGCTAGACTGATTGCATATGCAATGCCTGGTCTAGTGTTGAAGAGATATATCAATCTTCCCACCAATCTCAGTATCTCCCTAAATCAACCGAATCACCAACTCCAGCCTGCAGCTTGTGGTTGTTTTCAATAGGAGATTCTGCTAGCTTACAACCCAACATGCCAGTTTCTTTCCGAGAAATCCAGAATATATTTTCTCAGAGAAATGAAGATACCTTTCTTTGATCTAGCAACTTCAATCCTAGGAAATATTGCAGTTTTCCTAGATCCTTGATTTCAAATTCCTGGGCCAAAAGTTTCTTCAATCGAGCCATCTCCTCTTTATCATCACCTATCATCACTATATCGTCAACATAAACTATGAAAATAGTAACTTTACCCTCTTTATGTTTAATAAATAGAATAATCTGCATTGCTCTATTGATAGCCGAAAGAGATCATGGCTTTGCTGAATCTATCAAACCATGCTCTGAGAGATTGCTTTAATCCATACAAGGCCTTTTTCAATCTGCATACTTTCTCTTGTGTTATTTCATTATCAAATTCAGGAGGGATCTCCATATACATTCTTCTTCTAAATCTCCATGTAGAAAGGCATTTTTCACATCAAATTGCTGTAAATCCTATCAAGGTTGGCTGCACATGATAACAAGATTCTGATGGTGTTATTTTAGCTACTGAAGCAAAAGTTTCTGGTAGTCCACCCCATAAGTTTAAGTGAATCTTTAGCCACCAATCTAGCTTTAGACTTGTTAACTGATCCATCAGCTTTGTGTTTCACAATGAACACCCATTTGCAGCCTACTAGTTTCTTTCCAGGTGGAAAGGTGACAAGCTCTCAAGTCTGATTTTAGTCAAGGTTTTCATTTGTTCAATCATTGCTCCCTTCCATTTCGGATCATTGAGTGCTTCCTTCCAATCCTATGGAATAGACACAGACGAAATGGACAAGGCAAAAGCTTATAGGCAGGAACAAAGAATCATAGGAAACGAATTAGAAATGGGATGTTTAGTGCAGCCTACACCTTTCTTTGAGAAATACTTTATCTAAATCATCAAAAGGTAACTCACCAGAAGAGGATGACTCTTGGCAACACAGAATAAGTTGCACGATGACTTCTTCTGTCATGTCTTTGTCTCTCCTTGAGTACCTCTTCAAATCAGGTTTGTCTAAATGTCCAATTTTCTCCCACTAGATAATAGTCTCCTTCTAACCATCACTTTCTCCTAGGGTAAGATCAATAAGAGTCACGAAACTAGGTATCATCTCTTCCTTTGCATTATTCTCCCCCTAAAGAGATGACGGGATTGGACTGAAGTAAGGTTCAGTTTCTCTGAAAGTAACATCCATACTCACAAAATACTTCCTAGATGGAAAGTGATAGCATCTATAACCCTTTTGTGTCTGTGAATACCCAATAAACACACACCTAAGGGCTCTTGGATCTAGTTTCCCAGCATCCTTAGTATGAACAAAACAAACACATCCAAATACCTTTAGAAAGAGTGTATGTATTATGTCCTTTTAAGGTTTGTAAAGGACTCTTGTAGTTAAGACCTCTAAGAGGCATTCGGTTGATAAGGTATGCAACAACTAGAATTGCATCCCCCTAATAAGGCTTAGGAAGATTCATGGTAAACATAAGTGACCAAGCAACTTCCAAAAGATGCCTATTCTTCCTTTCAGCTACCCCATTTTGTGCAGTTGTATAGGACAACGGTCTAATGAATTATCCCATGTGACTCCAAATAAGAACCAAATCTTCCATTCATGTATCCAGTGCCATTATCAATCCTAAGAATCTTTATTTTAGCATCAAATTGAGTGCAAACCATCTTATGAAAAGACTGAAAGCAAGAAAACATATCACTCTTAGCCTTAAGTAGATATAACCCTAGTCATCCTAGTGCAACAATCAATAAAAGTGATAAACCATTTACTACCAAACAAGAAAGTAGTCTGAGTAGGCCCCAAACATCAGAGTGAATAGTCATAAAAGGAAACTTGCTTTTATTATTACTCAAGAATAAGAGTTTCGAGAATGTTTTGCATATTTGCAAGCATCATAGAATAATGAATCAAACTGAGTCTTTGAAAACAAACTAGGAAATCATTTTCTAAAACAAAAAAAGAGGGAATGTCCCAAACGCCTGTGCTACCGCAATATTTCCTGATTAACATCCTTATTTCCCCATAAAAAGCCTGCTGAAGACTAGAACCTTAACTCCCATCCAACATATATAAGCCATCGTGCAATCTACTACTGTCAATCCTCTTCCCTGTTTGAAGATCCTGAATGTAAGTGTACTGACAAATAACAGATTGATAGGAAATTGAGGGACATGAAGCACAGAGGATGGTTTGATATGGGGATTACAGAAAACGGAACCTATTCCAAATACTAAGGTAAAAGAACCATCGGTTATTTAGACATTATCCCTTTTTAAACATGGTGAGTATTCAAGAAGATTTTTTGATGAGCCCGTGATGTGTCTATTCGCACCAGAATCAATAATCCAACAATTATATCAAGAGCAGCAGCAAAAAAAAATTACCTAACTGCACAAAGTTGGATTTGGCACCGGAGAAAGATTCTTTATGAGAAATCAGACGCTTGACATGCTGAATCTCATCAGGAAAGAAGAAGTCAAAGGGAGTTATCTCAAGAGTTGACTTATAGTTTCAGACAAATTTGCCCAAGTAAGTTAACTCGTTTGCCTCCACGACCTCTCGTTAGGCGTCCATGTAGCTTCCAGCAAGTCTCTTTAGTACGACGTGATCTCTCACAATAATCATATCGTAAATGATCCTTATTAGAACTATGCATATTCAGCTACTCAGGTGAATCACTAGCTGCTACCAAACTAGACATTTCAATTTGTGGGATATAAGCATGGCACTGTGCCTGCTCTCTTCTTGCTGAACATAGGAATATGCCTCCTCAAGAGAAGGAAAAGGAGTCCAACCCAAAACATGAACCCTGATCTGATCAAATTCATTATTCAGCCCGGCCAAGAAATCATAGATCCTTTCTTTTGTAAGCAATTTCTGAAATTTGACTGCATCTCTAGTACAATCAGCTTGAAAAACTTGATAGAAGTCAAGTTCTTGCCACAAACCATTCAACTCGGAAAAATACTGCGAGATTGTCATCTCTCCTTACTTCAAACCATGAACCTTGTTTCGAATCTCATAAATCTGGGCATCATTTCCCACTCGTGGATAGGTGAGAGTAACAGCATTCCATATTTTTGTTGCTGTGTCAAGCAATAAGAATGTCTTTGAAATTTGAAGCTCCATGGAATTGATAAGCCATACCATTACCAGTGAATTTTCAGAATCCCACTGATTGAATAATGGATCGATGTTGCTGGTTTGACTTAGCACTAGTAATATAACCCTGCATTCCCCTAGCTTTGATAAATAATAAACAAGACATGACCGGGCAAGGTAATTATTCTCATCAAGCTTGATAGGGCTAATTTGCAGTGAAGATTATCAGTACTAATGGCTGCAATTTCTTATCACTTTCCATAATGCAAAAAAGGAGTTAAATTAAACAATCAAGACAACAGAATAACCTAACAGCGTCGAAGGAAGAACAACAGGGAGAATCACGATTTAAAATTGATCGAAATTTCCTGAAAAATAGCTAGATGGCGTCGGAAGAGGATGGCGAGCAAAACCGGTGGTCAGAGAAACGAGGGTTGGTCGGAAATTGGTGGCACACCTTTTAGGATGGGTAGTGTGACTACCTTCAACCCTAACCTGAGGAAACCCAATTTACAGCGTTCTAAGGTTTTTAAAAAATTATAACCTAAAAAGTGGTTTTATGCTCTGATACCATGAAGAATTTAGGAGTAGAAAATAATTCTTATCATTCCTCTTCTTCTCCTTGTAATAATATTTACATAATAGCATAGTGTTTACATACAATTACAAGAATGCTATATTAGGAAAGACAATAAATCCTAATAAAACCTTCTAATCTAATATTTAATTCCTACAGCTATAATAATACTACATATGTCAATAAACATAATATTTAATTCCTACAGCTAGCATAATAATATTACACATATGCCAGTCAACACTCTCCCACTCGAGCCCTTAAAAGATGCAAAAGCTACAAAAATTTCTTTGTCCATGATCAAGATGTCCATCTCCAGCCATTGTTGTCTAGATATAATTTAAGACTAGTTTTGACATGCAATTATCCTTATGTCCCTATGCTGTTTAATATTATCTTCTCCTTCACTCAATTGAAAGGATGCATCATTGAAACAATAATAAAGATTAACTATGAGAATAATGATGTGAATTTTTCTTTTATTCAGTGGATCAAAACCAAAGGACATCAAACAGTTCATACAAAAGAAGCTCATAAAAGTGTAATATTCTCTATATACATGTGAAGAAGATAACCTCAATTGAAGGATGAGTTCAATGTCAAGCTCACGATCTAAATTCTCAATTTCCTCATTGTCCTCAACTATAGCTTTACTTGTGTCGGACTTCAGCAATGAAGCATAGAGAGAAATATATCTCTTTCTTAATTTTGCATACTTCAAGACCTGCTCCCATGACATTATGCCGCTGCAACAAACACAAGAAAAGAATGGTTAATAATTAGACAAATCCAAGCACATTCAGCAGAGAACATAGGCTAAAGAATCTTCATTGAACTCAACAAGAGTTGGAAAATAAGATCCCAAGGGTTTGCAAATTTGACAACAAAATTGTGCTAACAGGACTCATCGCACTATTTGATCTGAACTTGGTGAATGGGTGAAATTATGTAGGTAAATGATGTGAAAAATGTCTTGAACTTAATTAGAAACATTCTGAAGAGAAAAATAAAGAACAGAACTTGCTCTGGTTTTATTTTCAATAAGAGGATAACATTTATATAAAGAGAAAAAGAATGGGTGATAAAACTTTGATTATAACAAATTCATATCTCCTAAACATGAACCTAATGCATAATGCCCAAACTAAATCTCTAAATAGCAAAGGATTTAGGAAATCTGAAAGTAGCCATATATAACACCAAATTTTCCACTCCCCCTCAAGCTCAGTAATGGATTTTAATTATTCCAAGCTTGCTTGAGAAAGTCTCAAGACTAGACACATCAGCTTCTTAGAGCCTTGTATCAATGCGAACATACTTTGTGCAATCATGTTGCATAGTGTTCTCAATGATGTTGCTGAAGCAATTCTGCAAAATTCAGCTTCTGCCATACTTCTTGACACTTCAGTCTCCACTGAATAAATAAATTTTCCTACACTCATGTAAGAATCCAATGCTGACTTACTATCCGCATAACTTCCTACTCAATCAGCATGTACAAACCCTTCTATAAACCTATTCTCACTTTTCTTGAAAAATATACCTTTCCTTGGCATTCCTTTCAGGTGCTTGGAATCTGGATGACTACCTTCAGGTGTTGCTTTGTTGGAACATACATAAATCAACTTACCAAACTTATGGCAAAAACAATGTCATGGCCTGATGAGTTATGAAAAACTAAATTCACCAAAAAGTTTTTGATACCCTCCATTATCTATAGGCAATTCTTCACCCACTTCACTCTTCCAATTGTGTTTTAAGGGAGTCGGTACTGGTTTACATGAAAGTTTACCAGTCTATTGCAATAAATCAAGAAAATACTTCCTTCACAAAAATGAATATACCATTATTAATTCAGGTAATCACGGTTCCTAGAAAGTATTTCAAATCTCCAATTCCATCTTTTGTTTTTCTTCAAATCTTCAAATTCTCCCTCAACAACTCCTGTAATTATAATACAATCTACATAAACCATTTAAATAATTCTTCTGTTAACTGTATTTTAATGAATAATGTGCAATTAAACTCCCCTTCATATAACCCAGCTAAGTAATAATAGAACTAAAGCTCTTGAATGACACCAAGGTAACTACTTTAACCCATAGACAAATTTTTTTCAGCTTAGACACCCAAGCTTGAATTCCTTACCAAATCCAAGTGGTATATTCATATAAATCTGCTCCTTAAGTTTCTCGTTCAGGAAAACATTCTTAATGTCCATTTAATGTAGAGACCAGTCAAAATTCAAGGTTATTAATATGAGCATTCTAATAGCATTGCGTTTTGCAACAGGCACAAATGTCTCTTCATAATCTCATCCATTGGTCTGTTTACAAACCTGAGCACCAACCATGCTTTGAGACTCTCCCTTCCACCAACGGCTTTATGTTTGGCAGAAAATACTTGCTTACCCTGCCTGCTGATTTTACAATATCCCAAGTGTCACTCTGCTTGCAAGCTCTCATTTCTTCCAATATAGCCCTTTTCGATTTTGGATCACCTTTGCATCATCAATATTAGGAATCTTCGCAGTATTTACTGAATGGAAAACTTCTAAAACTTCTTTGATAAGTTAGAATAGAAAAAATAAGTTGAAATAGGATACCTAGAACATGTTTGCTTCCCTCTTCAAAGAACAATAGGAAGATATGAAATTTCTGCTTCATCCCATTCCTTTCTTTCACTTAGTCAAATTAGATTTGAGTGTGTCAAGATGTGGAAAGATTAATTTGATATCGAAGCCAACTAGATTTAACCATAGGCAAGAAGATTAGACCAATTGAAGACATTTAGGCCTTCTCATATATACATGAAGTTGTGATTGTGGGTTATCATATTCTCTTATGAAACTGACACAATTTTATTTGATGTTGGATGAATGGAAGGAGAACTTTCAGAAACCATACAAGGACTTTCGGGGGCTGAACATGGACTTCGAGAACTTTGAGGAGCTGGTCAACTCAAACTATTGTGAGGGAAAATAGGAAGACGATAAAGGCATATTATACTCAATTTTTATCAGACGAATCATGTCTATTTATTACTGATTTTATAGAAATCAAAGAAATGGTATTCAAGTGTGCTTAATTTTAATATTTCAAGTCTTGAACAACTTATCATACAAATAAAAGCAAATTAGAGAAGTTTTATACAACTTTGGAGAGAAAAATCAAAGTAGGCCAGCCAAATCAAGATCTAAGCTGCCGGCCTTCAAATTGATTCAATGCGGCCTTCAATGTAAGAATCAAACATGCTAGCATTCAACAAAGGAATTCCAACTGGCCTTCAATTTTTCAACATACGCGAGCAACTAGAAGTTGTAAGCCGCCGACCTTACACGATCACAGATTCAAAAACATAAGCACCAACTTCAACACCACCAATGTAGAAACAGAATTCAACCAACTTCATTTTCTACAATGCACGCCAACACTAGAAGACTCAAGGCCATTGGCCTTGAGCTGGAATACTACTCTTGGAATTAATTTTTTTTTAAAGAAGGTCGGCTAATTTTTAATGTAGGCCTTGACGACCAACCTATATCTCTTGCAACTTTTCATATATATTGTTATCTTGTTGAATCTTTTGAAAAGAAGAAACTTAGGCACGACATAGACTATTTTCATTTGCTCCTCGATCTAGGTTAGAGCTTAGATCACTAGAAAGTTTTTACTTTTAATTTGATTTCGGATTCCACAGCGGAATTCAAACGAAAAACATCATTTGAACTTGGATTCAAGAACGGGATTTTCTTGTTAAGGTGATTATGTTCTTTTCTCATATTCATTATTGGATGATGTTTAATACTTGTTTCTTTTTATCTTAATTAGGGTTTTGAGTTGTTGATATGAATTGTTTGATTGATTTTCATCTGCTATCAATTGATTTTTTGCATTTGTTCATGTTGTTGATGAGATTTCACAAATAATATATGTTGGATTGATTCTGCAATTCATGATAGATTAGGATTGCAATTGGAAAACTTTTTCTAATCAATTTTGTGATTAACTAATTTGGATTACAGATCACATAGACATATGGATTTGAATTCGATTAGGATTTGGTAAATTACACAAATTAGTCAATTGATCACTTTCCTATTAATAGAAAATATTGATTGGTTAATTAGGTTAATTGCTTTCTTTGGAAAAAGAAGTTGTTATCTGTTGCTTAATTGATTGAAAAACTAAACCCATTAACAATTTGGATTTGCAAGTGTATTTTGGACATAGCATACATTCGTTTGTTGTTCAAATCCATTGGCTCTTAACCTAATTCAATTACACGTGTTGGAAACCTCTATTTCTTTGTAGATTAGTTTTATCTAAAAAAAATCCAAAAATATTTTTTTTTTTTAATTTGCCTAGCTATAATTAGGACTAATACAATTGAGAGCTAGTCCTTACTCTTTATGGACACGACTCGGTATTTACCAAAATTTTATTACTACACACGCACCCAATATACTAGACAGTAAATATCTATGCATTTAAAGGAATTTAAGAAAAGACTAAAAGAGTATTAAAAAGAACATATAAAAAGCGTGATTAGAAGACAAAGGAAACTCTCCCGATTCTTTTAAGTTACCAAAAAAAAAAAAAAAAAAAAAAAAAAAAAAAACCCTCCCTTCAAAGAATACCATAAGACATGAAAACATTTGTGTAGAAAGATTATAAAGCTTGTGGCCTTCTTAAGTACATGAATACCCAAGAAAGATACATTTAACCCCCTGTCTTGTCAAGTTTACTACTATTCAATTAAAGATGATGAAAAAACATAACACATCTAGACAGTAAGAGGAAGATTATTGACTAGACATACATGAGGATAAGCCTCATGTAACACACTCAAAGGAAACAGAAAGTTTAGTGGTTCGATGGAAATCAACTAATTGATTAAGTGGACGTTAAAATGGCATCACCTCATGATGAATGCGATATAGAACTAGAGATCATTATAGAGTGAACAGCCATAAGTAGATGTCTACCAACACCATTTTGTTGCAGTGTGTGCACAAGAGCTTTGATAAAAAATCCGGTTGTCAATAATGTATTAACTGAATTCATCTAAAAAATTACAACCTATCATTATTTGTACATCAGCCCAATATAGAACTTTAAAATACATTCTTAATTGCTGATGAAACTATTTGAATATATCACAAGACTCTTTAACTTCACTTTAAGTAGATAGGCTTGGAAACTCTTGTATGGTCAGCTATAAAAGTGATAAACTATCAACAACCAGTTACATAAGGAATTTTTAAAGGAACCCAAATGTCACTATGAATCAGGTGAGATGACTTTATTTATTGTTTCTCCCTTTCTACTAAGAGAACATATAAAACAGCCAGAAAAATATTCCAACATAGTAGAAAGTGAGTTGGCACACCTAGCCTTCTTCATCTGGTCAGAAACGGCTCTATAAGCATACTTCCACCAAGAACTTGGATTTGATTTCACAGATACAAGGGGACGGTGATGAGCATATTTTAGTCGCAGATTAAAAGCTGCAAAATTATCAGCTAACTTTAAAATATCCCGATATCCACCCTGCAAATTGCATAACAAATAATTATTGAAATTCTCAAGAAGAAATTTCATGCATAGGAGGTACAACTACGCTGAAAGTGCAATAAAATGAACCTTTGATAAACAAAAAGTAACATCATCCAGATTCACTGCTGCTTTCTGCAAGGGTTGGTTGTTGTTAGCATGTTCATTTGGGGGAAACTTTATATACTTTGCATTCCCAGTCACCGGTTGTAGAACATAGGTGTGTTTTGTAATGAGTTGATCAGCTGGCTCCCCATTGTTAGTGCCAAAACGAAAGACCTGAGAATCACAAAAGAGCATCAATAGTAAACTGTTTGCTAGAATAGAGAATATGCTGGAGAATATTACTCCATATTTAGAGTATATTCTAGACTGTAAAATAGGTTTTTATAGTTATACTTGCCATGTATATTTTACTATAACCTTCTACCTCCTTATTTCTCTATTTCTTTCTTAATTTAGAAGAATATGTATAGGTATAATTATGTATGTTGTAATACTTAAAAAATATGGCAATACAATTGCTTCTTTCTTGGTTTATATTTATTTTCCTTCGGTATCGGAGCGAGGTCGTTTTTTTTAACCAACTTTAGCCGTTAAACACATTTTTTTACCATGAAGTCTGAAATGACATTAAATGTTTTGTCAAATTCTACACCTTTGACAAAGAATTCTACTACTAATGAAGACGAGACGGTTCCACAACAAGTGGATCATATTGTCAAGTTACTCAAATCCAATTCTAGATCATCTAGTTATCCTAATGCTTCTCTGACATAAATAGAAACTAATTTAAATGTCTTAGTATGTTACTCGTTATCACAATTTACTCTATGGATCATTGATTCTGGGACGTATGATCATATGACAAGTTTCTCAAATTTACTTCATGCTCATGTTCCTTGTTCTGGTCAAGAAAAAATTCATATAGCAGATGATTCTTATTCATCTATTGCTAGTAAAGATTTGATTATTTTGTCATAAATTTTATCCCTTAAATTTGTCCTTTATGTACAGAAACTTACTTGTTATCTTTTGTCTGTTAGCAAATTATCTAAAGACAACAATTTTAGTGTTACTTTTTTTATTCCTATTGCGTGTTCTAGGACCATAATTCAAGGAAAAAAATTGGCACTGCTCGAATGATTGATGGCCTTTGCTATTTTGAAGATGAAATCTCCGAGTATAAAAGACCTCAAGAACTAAGTAGTATCAATCCAAACGTTGTTAAGATAAAATAATACTCTGGCACTATAGACCAATTCATCCTAGTTTTCTCTACCTTAAAAAACTATTCCCTACTTTGTTTGGAAGAATAGATTGTTCTCTTTTTCACTGTAAACAATGCATTATGTCAAAAAGTCATAAAAATATCTATCCTCCAAAAGGTTATCAACCTTCACAATCATTCTACTTAATTCATAGTGATGTGTGAGATCCTTTACGGACTCCTACCTATTCAAACAAAAAATGGCTTGTTACCTTTATTGATGATCATACTTGTTTGTGTTAGGTATATTTAACAGCTGACAAATCCAAAGTTAAGACAATTTTCCAAAATTTTTATAACATGATTGAAACTCAATTTCAAACCAAAATTAGCATTCCACATACCGATAATGGTATTGAGTATATCAATGAGATTCTTGGAAGTTTTTTGAGAGATAACGGCCTTCATCATCAATCAACTTGTGTCAACAAACCTTAGCAAAATGGTATAGCTAAGCAAAAAAAAATCAACATTTACTGGAAGTGGCTCAATCTCTTATGTTTTCTATATATGTTCCTAAATATCTTTAGGGAGATGCAGTTTTAACTGTAGCTTATTTGATAAATAGAATGCCTACCAAGGTAATTAACTTCATTACTTCTCTAGAGTATTTTAAAAATTTCTTCTCTCAAAATCAAATTTCTTCCAAATTACCTCTTAAAATTTTTGGATGTGTAGCTTATATTCATTCACCTCATTAAAATCAGTCCAAACTTGATCCAAGGGCTGAAAAATATAGTTTTTGTCTACCATGCACCAAATCAAAAAGGGAATTAAGTGTTTTAATCCAAAAACAAAAAAAGTCCTAGTTGCTACGGATGTTTTATTCATCGAAAATCAGCCTTATTTTCAAAAGAATTTCTTCAAGGGAAGAGTTTCAAAGAAGAAAATAGAGGGGATAAAACACCTATTTTTATTACTTTGCCTCAAACTATAATTTTTACACTTAAGGAAGCTTTCCCAGAAATTATTAAATCTTTGACATGGAACAAATACAATAAGATAATCCTATGGATCAAGAACCTAAGGTCTTAATACGAGGAGAAAGGATCCTCAAAAGGGTAAAGAGCCTATTATTCCTTCAGCAATTAGCTAATCTACTACCTCGAATTTAGGTACTCAAGATACTTCTCAAGGTACTCAAGACATTTCTCAAAAAAAAAAATCTTACATATCACGATTCACCTTCTTTTTACCCAAATAAAATCTCTCGTGAATGTACAAATCTTAATATTCCAGTTACGCTTAGAAAAGGAACTCGTTTTTGTATTAATCACCCCGTTGCAAAATAGTTGTCTTACGATCATATCTCTAAAAATCATAGAACATTTACTTCAAAAATCTCTAATCTGTTTATCCCAAGAAACATTCAGGAAGTACTTATTGATCCAAAATGGAGAGTAGCAGTAATGTAGAAAATAGATTCACTAAAGAAAAATGAGACATGGGAAATTGTAGAGCTACCGAAAGATCAGAAAACAGTTCGGTGTAAATGGTTATTTACTGTGAAATGCAAGTCAGATGGTAGTGTAGAAGGATATAAAGCGAGACTTGTGGATAAGAGATTTACTCAAACATATGGTGTCGGTTACTAATAAACTTTTGCCACAGTAGCAAAAATTAATTCTATAGGTGTTCTTTCATCTCTTGCTATTAATTTCAATTGGACATTGCATCAACTAGATGTAAAAAATACATTTTTGAATAGTGATTTAAAAGAGGAAGTGTTTATGAGTTTGCTTCCTAGTTTTGAAAAATCATGTAATCAAAACAAAGTTTGCAAATTTAGGAAGTCTTTGTATGGTCTCAAACAATATCCAAGAGAATGGTTTGAGTGATTTGGAAAAACTATAAAAAGATATGGATATCAATAGAGTCAAGTAAACCATACTCTTTTTTATAAACATACTGATGATAGAAAAATAGCAATCCCCATTGTCAATGTTGATGACATGATACGAACAGGTGATGATCTTGATGAGTTAGCAAGATTGAAGAAAAGGTTGGCCGAAAACTTTGAAATTAAAGATCTAGGAGCAATAAAATATTTTATTGGCATGGAATTTACAAGATCGCACGAAGGAAAATTTGTCAATCAAAGAAAATATATCCTTGAATTATTGAATGACACTGATCTGCTCGATTGCAAGCCTGCTAAAACTCCAGTGGAGGTAAATCTCAAGCTAAACCTTGCTAAAATTGATGATGTGATTGAAAAGGTGTAATTTCAGCATTTGATGAGCAGACTTACATATTTGTCACACTCACCGTGGTATAGCATTTTCTGTAAGCATGATAAGCCAATTCATGCATGTACCTGCTCGAGAACACTTTGAAATTGCATATAGGATACTAAAGTATCTAAAAAAGACTACTAAAAAAAGGTTTGATGTTCAAAGTACATGATCACTTTCAAATAGAGGCTTATACTAATGTTGATTGAGCCAATAGTGTGACAAATAAGCAATCGATATTTGGATATTGCACATTTGTTGGAGGGAATAGTAACTTGGAGCAGCAAAAAGCAATGTATTGCGGCATGAAGTAGTGTTGAAGCAGAATTTAGATCCCTTGCTCAGGGGACTTGTGAAGCTATGTGGATTAAAAAATTACTAGAAAATTTGAAGCTTCTCGTGTCACTTCCTATGAAAGTCTACTTTGATAACAAAACAGCCATTCCAATTACTCATAATCCAGTTCTTCATGATCGGACTAAACATGTTAAAATTGATAGACACTTTATCAAAAAAAAAATTGAAAATGGTTTAATCTATGTTCCTTATGTTCCTACTTCTCAACAAGTAGCTGACATACTCACCAAAGGTCTTAAAAAAACAATTCAATTTTCAAAAAAGCAAGCTAAGGATGCAAGACATTTGCAAGCCAGTTTGAGGAGAAGTGTTAGAATAGAGAATATCTTATGGAATATTACTCCATATTTAGAGTAAATTACAGGTTCTAAAATAGGTTTTTATAGTTGTACTACCTATGTATATTTTACTGTAATCTTCTAAGTCATTATTTCTTTATTTCTTTATTTCTTTCTTAGTTTAGAAGAGTATGTATAACTATAAATATGCATGCTGTAATAATTAAAAAATGTGGTAACACAATTTCTTCTTTCTTGGCTCAGATTTACTTTCACACTGTCCACCTCAGAGATAAGAGAGTGAAACACAAGCACACGTGTCTATATCCACACTCACAGCATACCTGGACCCATTCTGAAGGAAGCAAATCCTCCCATGACTTGTGTAAATGCCATGGAGAAATATCAGAATCCAGATAAAACGCAAGCTGCTCAAGTTCGACAGACTGAAATACACAAAAAAAAATAATATATATATATTCGTAAGTGATGTATAAAAATTGCATTATGTGCAGAGTTAAAGGTGCCTGCGGTAGTTCCACAGCTAGGTCCTTCGAGTGGTACACATCTCAGAAATTTTTTAATCTATTAACAACAAATAGCATGAAGTTTGAAAAGCACCCCAAATAGCAACAAAAGAAGAGTGCAGACAACAAAAGCTCATCCAAACTCTTTTGCAAAGGGTTTAAGAGTCCAAGAGAGTCATAGGTTATAACTATAATACGAATGGAGATTGAGAAGGATGAGAAGATATCAACAGAAATTTAATATGCGGCAAGAGTATTGAAACAAAAGTAAGACCTTTTGAATTCGCTCTAGTGCACCTCCAGTAACAAAAGTCTCTTTACCATTATCATCGACTGTCACAGCAATGAGTTTCTCCAAGGTCACACCTGCTGCAAAGGGGTGACCTGGGTTGCTGGAAAAAGATGCGTCAGAAGACATCAATCTACATGACAAATCACTAAAGGCATGTTACCTCTCAAGATCTTCATATCTGATGTGTATATTAGAAATTGAAAGCTTCAGGTTCCCAATTATTGTGTTTATCAATGATCCCAACCAAGATTGGCTCTTGAAAAAAAAAAAATAAAAAAGGTTAGAAGCTTGGAAATTAAGTAAAAGAACTAGTCCAGCTAAATGAAGAAAATGGTCAGCTTCCAAGTTCCCTATTCTATGTCAACAATCAATCTCTTGTAGTAATTTTTGCCCCTTTCCTAGGAAAACAACTTCAGTGAAACACTAAATATCTGGGAACCAATCTAAAACCTAAATCATTACCAGGAAACAACCTATCTCTTTTTTTTTTTTTTTTTTAGTAGCCTCAGACAGTTCCCATCATGACCACTCATGAAGTTTCTGCACCTATATCACAAGCCTCAACCTCATGATAGCAGTTAGGATCATCAATTGTACACATTCAGCTTTTCCAAGCAGCCAAAAACAATCAGTTTATCTAGCTAAAAAGACCAATATTAAAGAGAAAAAAGTAGCTAATGCATGTTGAGCGAACTGCACATAAACCTTATCAGCTTTAGCTCACAATCAGTTTATCTAGCTAAAAAGACCAATATTAAAGAGAAAAAAGTAGCTAATGCATGTTGAGCGAACTGCACATAAACCTTATCAGCTTTAGCTCACAATCAGTTTATCTAGCTAAAAAGACCAATATTAAAGAGAAAAAAGTAGCTAATGCATGTTGAGCGAACTGCACATAAACCTTATCAGCTTTAGCTCTGCCCAGAAGATCTAAATACTAAAGCTAGTAGATATGATATGTCGATATATTTAGTATCTCAACACCCCCCTCATCTTAATTGTAATATTCAAAAACCCATCACATGAAACTTTGGAGGACTATGAGTTAATCAATCCCAACTAGATTCCATGGATGCTGATATTGTAGACGTTTCCAACTTGTTCCTAAAGGTTAGTTACTGCTGATAATTGTGTTATGTAGTTGTTACATTACATAAAAGCATTTTAAATATGCAGTAGATGAATGGATGTAAATAGGATAGTTTTGCTACCTACCACATTATTGTGTCTCTACATAATTATCAGTATGTAATTTTTCTTCAATATATAAACAAAGAAGAAAGTCCTCATGGTATTAAAAAATTAAGGCAATTATTTCTGATCACGTCTACCCATTCTCACACAAATCCATGAAAAATAACACCCAGAGAGAAATCTGACTTAGAGAACATAAAGGTCCCTTAACTAAATGCTAAGAAATTTAAATAACAGGAGTAGATCAGCCCACTTACTCCTGCTCTAACTGATTCCAAACGGTGGAATCAAAAGCTTAAACTAATAGATATGTGTAATTGAAAAGCAGTCAATACATGACTCTGCCTGATAGATATGGATGCTGAAGATAATCATAGGATAGGTCATTAGATTTAATAATTCAATACTCCCATCATCTTAGTGAAGACATTCCAAACCCATCACATGTAACTAATTACTTAGGAAATCAATTGACAATAGGAGTACTTCAGCCCAGTTACCACTGCTCTAATATGCCAATTGAATCTAAGATGGATTAAAAGCTTAATCTAATAGATTAATATGAATTTTTGTATTTAATATTTAATCCACATTTGCCATTTATCAAATTTGTTATTTTGACTAATTTGTCCTGATGATTCTCTGTCATTGAAATAGTTCACAGCAAACCTAAAATTACCTCCTAGAGAAGTCATAGCATCAGTTTCCTATCTTTAGTCTTTGGCATGAAAGAATTTGTCGAAAGAGCTAGAGATTATTTAGTTCTTTTTTCTTTTTTTCTTTTTTTAATCTCTCACCATTTCTCTGTTTCCTTCTCTTTCTTCCAGCAAAAAGTATGACAACTTTATAACTACACTACAAGCAGATTAAACAGACATCTTTACATGTTCACAATCTTCTTTGAGAATTTTTAGAATAGACATAGCTGAGGCAAATAGTCGGAAAGATAAATTTTCTTAACTGTATTATGTTAGATTTTATAAAAACAAACCCAATGGGAGTACCAAATTAAGTAATAGAATATCTCGATGTTAGTGTATGAAGGATGCATAGTGACAACCTCAGACCTTTTCCAAAAACAGGCTTTGTTTTACGCTGTGGAGTATGTATTATCAAGAAATAGTTGGCTACAGTTTGAAACATCAAAAGAACAGCCCAACAGCCACACCAATATCAGCAGAGGAATATCCAAATAATGAGACAGGAGCAGAAAACACACCAATGATGACTTTAGTTGTTCATCCTTCTCCAAAAGCTTCATTTCCATTTCCTGTTTCACTCAAATAATGAGAAATACTAGTCATGCACATTTCTTTATTATTAAGTTTATCTATTAGCTTTTGATAAGCCATGTCATACCCGCACACGATTCTTCTTGGCTTCTTGGACAGCATCATCACTGCATCCTTCGACCCGGGTTTCAGGCTCAGCCAGTAAAAAAATGCGATCCAAATAAACCAGGACTGGTTCTTGACCGAGCCTGCTCCATGGAACCTGGAGGCATGTTAATAAATTAAAGACCCATACTTACAACACTTAGAATGATTGTTTAGGCCAGAGTGATCCCCAAGCAACTCTTCCCCCCTCCTACTTGGTTTGGGTGGGAGAGTATAATGCAGTAAAGCTTCATTTAAAAAATATAAAAAATAAAAAAGAGATAGGCACAAAGAAAACCTAAACCCATTTTGCACAAAAAATAAACATACACCAAAATGGAAAAGTGGGGAAAACAGAAGCCTAAAGACTTGTAATTATCCCAAATGAATTCAATGTTGATATAACTCCATTTAAACATAAGAACATAAATCTGTGCACATAATAAGTTACTTTTTAAGTAAATCCCACCAGGCCTATGAAGTGTTCAACTCAAGGTATACATCTTGGCAATGGATGGTCAACAACCTCAGTCAGCTATATGAATCCTATTTTGCCATTTTATTTTACTGTAAGCCAGATAGCCATGCCGGTTTTATAGTTGTCCAATAGAACATACCTTGAAATTCTACTAAAACTTTACAGTCTCATAGAATATTTGTTGCATCTCCCCACTCCAACCATGTCACAACCTTATCTATGACACCACTTTTTACATGTTCTGTTTTGATATTCTGCTCCCATAAAGAGAAATATTAAGGCTCTCATTCAACCAAAGAATATCATGAAGAAATAGAGATGAATAATTTTCATTCTCTGATAATCTTATGAGGAATGTTACACGCCTAATTAAAGTACAAAGAGATAACAAAAAAATCCTAATATCTTGCTAATAACCGGATAGGCTTGCTAACAACCAGTTTGGAACAGCTACATTTATCTTTTCCTAAAAATAAGCACAGGTTTATCTTTTCCTAAACAAAAAGATATCATACAACAAACAAACAACTCTGATTTTATCCGTGATATTACAACACCTCCCCTCAAGTTGGTGCATATAGATTCCACCTGCCCAGCTTGCTGATAAGATCAGCAAATTGATCTCTGGCGAGTCCCTTTGTTAGCACATCAGCTTCTTGTTGTTTGCTTGGTATATACGTGATACAAATAGTTCCATCTTCAATCTTCTCTTTGATGAAATGCCTATCCACCTCCACATGTTTGGTTCTATCATGATGTACCGGGTTGTGTGCAATACTTATGGCTGACCTATTGTCGCTGTACAACTTCATTGGATCAGCTTTGTAAAGTTGTAGTTCCTTTAGTAACCGTTTGATCCATAGTAGTTCGCAAACCCCTTGAGCTAAAGCTCTAAATTCAGCTTCAGTACTACTCCGAGCTACCACGGGTTGCTTCTTACTTCTCCAAGTTACTAAATTACCCCAAACTTTCGTACAATACCCGGTTGTAGATCTTCGGTCCTCAGTTGAGCCCGCCCAATCAGCATCCGTAAAGGCTTCTATATTCCTTTCTTCGCCCTTTCTAAAAAACAAGCCAATTCCAGGTGTTCCCTTAAGGTATCGAAGGATCCGATATGCTGCCTCTAAATGTTCTTTAAGAGGATGATGCATATATTGACTAACCAAGCTCACTGCAAACGCAATATCTGGACGGGTGTGAGATAAGTAGATTAATTTTCCAACAAGCCTTTGATACCGTCCTTTGTCCACTAGTGTTTCCTCACTCTTGTTTCTATATTTGGCTTTTGGCTCTACCGATGTTGTTGCTGGTTTGCAACCTAACATTCCAGTTTCCTTTAACAAATCTATCACATATTTTCTTTGTGAAACCGAAATTCCTTCTTTGCTTCTCGCAATTTCCAACCCTAGGAAATATCGTAGCTGACCAAGATCCTTTACTTCGAATTCTTGAGCTAAGATTTTCTTAAGTTGCTCTAACTCTTCAATATCATCACCCATTAAAATTATATCATCAACATACACGATTAAAATGGCCATCTTACCATTTTGAGAGTGTTTGAAGAAGAGTGTGTGATCAGATTGTCCTTGCGTATATCCAAGCCTTTTAACTACTTGGTTGAAACGCTTCTCCACTTCAATCCATATAATGATTTCCTTAAATAGCAAACGGTTCCCTTCCCATACTTTTCTTCAAAACCAGGGGGAATTCTCATAAATACTTCTTCTTCCAAGTTCCCATTCAAGAATGCATTCTTGATGTCGAGTTGTTGTAGTGGCCAATCAAGATTAGCTGCAATGGAGAGTATAACCCTTACTGTATTGAGTTTGGCCACGGGTGCAAAGGTTTCCATGTAGTCCACTCCATATGTTTGGGTGAATCCCTTTGCTACCAGTCGTGCCTTATACCGCTCCACCGTTCCATCGGCTTTAAACTTTAGACTGAAGACCCACTTGCATCCTACAATATGTTTATCCTTTGGTTGAGTGACAATTTCCCAGGTCTTATTTTTCTCTAAAGCTGTCATCTCTTCGTCTACTGCTTGCTTCCATTCGGGTTGCTGGAGTGCTTCCTCAATACAGCGTGGTATGGCTATCTCATCAAGCTTGGTTGCAAATGCTTTGTATGTCGAAGTCAGCTTACTGAAGCCCAGAAAATTGGATATTGGATGTAGTGTGCAACTCCTGGTTCCCTTTCTCTTTGCAATTGGAGTTCTGAAAGATTTGGTTCTGATATGACAGTGTTATCTTGGTTAACATATTCCATGGTATTCAAAGGCTCACTTACCTGATTGATTGCCTCTGGTTCGGACTCTTGAGGAGAAGTTTCTGTAGGGGTGTACCTCCTTTTGTTTACTCTCCCTCGTCGTGTATAAACTCGGAGCTTTGGTTCTGTGACGCGCTCTTTGTCCTTATCTGAACCTGGGATTATAAGTGGATTTTCTGGAACAAGAGAAAGAAGACTAGTTTCCCAAAAACAAGCTTCTGAAGCTTCTGTCATTGTGGCCCCCTGAAGCGAAGTGTAATTTGAAAAGGATTGGGACTCATGAAATGTAACATCCATGGAAATATACATGCGCCTATTTTGTGGATTGTAACATTTATACCCTTTTTGTGTAGATGAATAACCAAGAAAGATACACTTATGGGCGCGAGGTTCGAATTTGTTCCGGATTGAGCTTGGAATGTGAACATAAGAGACACACCCGAATGTTTTTAAAGGAATATTCGAAAGAAGATGAGTGTGAGGATAAGCTTTCAACAGGAGAGACAACGGGGTTTGATGTTGTAGGACACGTGATGGCATACGGTTGATTAAGTAGGCTGCTGTCAAAATAGCTTCCCCCCAAAAATGTTTTGGAACACTAGTAGGAAACATGAAGGCTCGGGCTACTTCTAACAAATGTCTATTTTTTCTTTCGGCAATTCCATTTTGCTGGGGTGTTCTTACACATGAACTTTTGTGGATAATCCCATGTGTTTTTAGGTAACTCCCTAACATGGTATTGAAATACTCGGTGCCATTATCAGTATGCAAAACTTTGATGTCAGTATTGAATTGGGTTTTGACCATGGCATGGAAGTTTTTGAATGTATTTGCAGCCTCGGATTTATCTTTAAGAAGATACACCCAGCATACTCTTGTATGGTCATCAATAAAGGTAATAAACCATCTAGTATTAGATATATTTTGAACACTAGAGGGACCCCATATGTCACTATGGATTAATGAAAAAGGTAGTGATTCTTTATAAGGACGAGATCGAAATACAGCACGAGTTTGTTTTGCCAAATGACAGACCTCACAGTGGAAGGAGCTCAAGCTTTTATTTCTAAACAAAGCAGGGAACAAATGTTTTAAATAAGGAAAGCTAGGATGACCTAATCTATAGTGCCATCTCATAATTTCATTACAACTGGATGCAATACAACTAGAACCAGAGAGTTTATTATCTTGAGCTTGAGAGGGCTTCAACATCAAGGTAGTACAGCCCGCTACATTCCTTCGCACTCCCAATCATCCTCCCCGAGAGCAGCTCCTGAAATTCACAATGGGAAGGTGAGAACTTTGCAACACAATTCTGGTCATGGGTAAGTTTACTTATAGAAAGAAGGTTGCATGAAAGATTGGGAACATGAAGAACATTATGTAAGGTAAGATGAGGTGAGACACGAATTGAGCCTTTCCCAGCAACCGTGGACAAGGAGCCATCAAATTTTTATTTGCAAATTACCTGAGCATGGCCTATAGGTAGTAAATTGTTGGGATTGACCAGTCATGTGTTCTGATGCTCCGGAGTCAACAATCCATGGAGACATATCAGCAGTAAGGGCGGTAGGCAAAATACCTGAATTAGTGGCATGACAGGCAGACGAAGTGGGCTGCGTTCGGAAGTGATGGGCTGCGCATGACTTAGAAGACGTTGGAGCTGCTCTATTTGCTCAGGAGTAAATGGATTCGGGTCTGTTCTTGCAGCCGTATATCCACGAGGACCTGAGGAACTTCTAGGCTTCCAATCAGCTGGCTTCCCATGTAGTTTCCAGCATGTGTCCTTGGTGTGGCCTTTCTTTCGACAATGTTCACACCAAGGTCTTTCCCGTCTAGTAATAGTCGTGTTACTAGTGCTGTCATTCCGTCGTGTCATTAGGGCAGAGTGGTCTGCATCGAGCTGGGAGAGGATCCCAGCATGACACGCTTGCGGCTTTCTTCACGTCTAACTTCAGCAAACGCTTCACGAATAGATGGTAAGGGGGATTTTCCCAAGATTCGCCCACGCACTTCATCCAACTCTTTGTTCAGGCCATACAAAAAATCAAATAGCCTCTCCTTATCCAACATTCTTCTGTACAAGAGTGCATCCTCAGTGCATTTCCACTCAGCATCATAAAATAGATCAATCTCTTGCCATAGATTGTGTAGAATACTATAGTATTGGGTTACGGTCAGATCTAGTTGCTTCTGATCCCGAAGTTTTGATTTTAGTTCAAATACTTGGGCGGAATTTTCTAGATCGGAAAAGGTTTCCTTGACAGCATCCCAAACTTCCTTAGCAGTGGACATGAATAGGTACGTTCGCCCAATTTCAGTTTCCATAGAATTAATTAGCCATGCGATTATCATGGAATTCTCGGAATCCCACCTCCAATACTCAGGGCTATTGATTTCCGGCGCCTTTATCTCTCCGGTAAGATAGCCTAAGCGCCCTTTGCCTCGAAGATACAAGGTCACAGATCTTGACCATTGCAGAAAATTAATCCCATTCAGCTTATGAATGGTGATTTGCATGGATGGGTTTTCAAGGTTTAACAGGAACAATGGACATATTTGTCTCATTGATCTTAGCCATTTCCGATCTTCAACGGCTAAAAAAAATTAGGAGGGTGGCTCTGATACCATGAAGAAATAGAGATGAATAATTTTCATTCTCTGATAATCTTATGAGGAATGTTACACGCCTATTTAAAGTACAAAGAGATAACAAAAAAATCCTAATATCTTGCTAATAACCGGATAGGCTTGCTAACAACCAGTTTAGAACAGCTACATTTATCTTTCCCTAAAAATAAGCACAGGTTTATCTTTTCCTAAACAAAAAGATATCATACAACAAACAAACAACTCTGATTTTATCCGTGATATTACAACATATCAATATGACCTTTCGATTGAGTTTGGGAATCTGAGATTCTAAACTTAAAAATTAAGAATGTAGAGAAAAAGAAAGAACGCCTTTCCAGCTTAATTAAAGTGTAAATCCCTCTGCTGATAAAGTACGAAGTTGGGCATGTGTGAATAGAGTTCAATAAAATTCTTGATACAAAGAATGTTGGTTTCCAAAAATTATTGTGCAGACAGAGTGAAATGGCCAAATTTAAGTTGAACAACTGCAGCATTAGATCAATTTGCTGAACTTATATAACCACAAACCTTGAGTTTCACAGATCCCAGAAATCCAGCCTTCACCTTCACAGGCAACTTCAAGGCATTAAGTGCCTCTGGCTTCAACTGCATATTTGTTAGCTCCACATCACCTGTTGTTTACAAAAATTCTCCCTTAATTTACATATATGCATAGGCTACCAATTAATAACTCAATAAAGAGTGGAGGTATTCTCAGCACATAGACACTCGACTTTCCCCTCTATGACCGCAATGAATGCTTAAAAAAGGATATGGCCTTGGAATCAAGAATAGCAAAATGCACACATTACTTTTTATGTCATTAGATAGCCTATACCCACAACTTATGCTTAAAATGATAGATAAAGTGTCACTTGAAATAATTAATCTCGGATTTAAAATGAATATGAAACTTTACCCTCTTTGAGATTTCAAGATGTAAATGTTTTAATAGCTCAAACTGATTTCCTTAATACCAATTTGATAGTCACAACTTTCACATACTTGCTGTACACACACATGTAAGGTTTTTGCCTAAAAGTTGAAGCAAGCAACCAGAGGGAAAAGAGAGAGCTTGGCGAAGAAGAACCTCAAACATGATTGCAATCACCAATGCACTTGAACCCCAGTTTAATACATGCTGATTGACACTAGCTAAGTTTGAATAATTATTACCCTTCATTAGCTATCTTTAACTTAATGTGGTAGAATGCTAAAAACCGAGCAGTGCTATCCAAAACACTCATCTATTCAACATGCTAAGCTTGTTCAAACTAATATTGCCTTTGATGATTAACTGTTACCAAAAACCTGGTTTTAAAGCAATATGTACATACAACAAATTAAAGAGCTTCCACCTATTTGACAAACAAACACATCACCATCAGCAACGCTAAAAGAAATGCTGCATAAATTGCAAAACGCCAACATTGAGGAAACCTCATCACACCACTATTGTAAACCATGTTTCATACCTAACAAAGCTCCAAAGCTCAGCTACAAGAAAGCAAGAAGAAGAGGGTTGGGGTTTTTTGTCTCTCTCTCTTTTTTTTTTTTTTTTTTTTTTTTGTGTGGTGTGGTGGGGTGGTGTTTGTTTGTTTTTTTGTGTGTGTGTGGTGGGGGGGTTGGTGGCCTTCATCACTAAAATGTACCTTATTAAAAACAGCATGAAGACTAAAATTGTAAATTTTTCCCTCCACTCATGAAATTGACAAACTATAACAGCAGTTACACCAGCAAAACTTCAATCTTACTAATTAAACTCAACAACAAAAGCTGCAATCATCAAGTCACATACTAACAGAGCAACACCATAACCAATTGCGAATAAAACATTGTCAAACAAACCTCAAAGCAGAGTGAAATAGGTCAAGCTTCATTCCAAAAAGTTTCATACCTTAGCTACAGAAAGATTACATTTTCACATTGAAATGTGATATGGAATTAAGAACAAACTAATTCTCTCAGGTTCACTCATTTAACTGTCAAGCTAGGACATCACTCCATCAGTTTCATAACAAAACCCTACTTGTATTATCAGCAGCAAAACCTCTCATTGACTTATCCACAAATATGTATACCAAAAACTGTATGGAAATAATTCATGTCTAGGACTCCAATTGAAAGTAACTACTTATTAAATGTTAAAATGAAAATTATTACCAATACACACTTGCTAAATAGCGTGTATAAATTAAGATATACAAATATTATACGCCTACCATATATAACCATATATCGCATGTTGTAGTCGCAATATTCGCATGTATATCGTGACTATAAAATACGATAGACGTACAAATAAAAACATGCATATCGCAATTACTATTCGCAATATGCAGTTGATCTATACAATCGCGATATAACAGCGGTACCAAAACATCATATCCCATTTTATTCCAACAAATTAAGTATTAAATTAACATATCATGTTTCTTAAACACGATTTTGCTATAGTATATAAGTAATCAATTTCACCAGAGTTGTATGTAGGTAGGTAATATTTTTCTATAGGAACCCTAGACATATATTGAACTCAACTATTTCAAAAAGATTTCACAGGTTACCTAAAAAAACTACAATTTTCACCCTGAATTATGAACAATGTAGTTAAGAACGAACAAAAAAAATAATTTTTTCTGTCCTTTCTTTCCTCCACTCGTAAAACTGAGGAGCCACTACATAACTTAACCACTTGCATGATCAAATCCTATTACAATAATCATCCACCAAAAATCCCAATTTTTCACTTATCAGCTAATATTACCTCAAGAAAAGAACTTGCTAGTAGGCCACATCTCATTTTCAAAGAAAATGAAACGATAGCTATAAAAATAAATAAACAAATTTCCCACAGCGAAAACAAGAACATTGAACTCGAGAAAGGGGTAAACACATTCAACTCTTTATCTCCCTCGTAAAATTGTAAAACTATGAAATGCACTTGATCAGTTCAGTTCGATGATTAATACAATTCAGTAATCTTCCATTGATGCATCAGCAAATATGTACCCTGGAAAAAGCTCCACATAATAGGCCAGGTCATTTCAAAAAAAAAAAAAAAAATGTCATCCCTCAGCATGTGAAAGTTACAGTTTTGCACTAGATTATGAACATTGGAACTGAGTACAGCACTAGATTGTTAGTTTCTTTCCTTCAACTCCACCAAAAACCGTCAAGCTACAACACGCACTTGATTTCAGTTCCACAGTCAAATCCTACTATTATCATTCAGCAACAAAATCTCCAATCTTTAACTTCTCAATTCACATCCACATCTAGTAAAAAAGGGGGAAAAAAATTCATAGCTTAGCCGAAAATGTCACTCTCTTCGCGTTGAATTAAACACCGGAGTTGGTTGATATCAGATTAATAATATTAATATTTTAAGTCCTTCACTCCGCAAAATTGTCAAGCTACGACACACAAGACCAGTTCCACAATGATTCAGTAACACAACCGCCAATCATCGACTTATCAGCTAGTATCCACGACTCATTTCCAAAATCTTCCACGCCGTAGTTAAAATTTTACGTGCTTCCACCCTAGCTTATGAACTCAGCAAGTACGCGTCTACTATGTGGCAACTAATAACAACCTCCAAAGCCAATCCACTCCATATATATCTTAAGCAAACGAGACTGATATATTGAAACGTGAAACTCAAACTGATCGTATATATCTAAAAGTATATATACATGTACAAGAATGCGTACCTTTCCAGACACTGATTTTGAGAGCCTCTTTATTGAGTCCTTTCACGTAATTTCCTAAATACCTCTGTAAGAGGTACGCTACTTGATCCTCCAACATCTTTTTCAATCTTTTTTTCCTTCGCAAAAATCAATCGATCCTATTCCGTTCGCATTTCGTTCGTTCCGCTAGAAATCGCGATTGCGAGCATTAGCCACGTACGAACAAAACGATAGCGTGTAGAGAGAGAAAACGGCAGAGAGAGAGAGAGAGAGAGAGAGAATAGTAATCGAAGAGGCTCGAGTATGTAGACGTAGCCACTTTGTGTAAGCACTGTCCACGCTAGGCTCTAAACGGGAGCCTCGTTGTGCCGTTGGACTGGAAGGTGCGAGAGGATCGTTTTGGTGCGGGAAGGTGTGCAGCGTTTCGTCACAAGCACCACGTAAAACTCCACATGTCAAGAGAGGGGTATAGCTTTTGACTTTTTGACTTTTGTGGTTGCGTGCAGGTAGTTTTAGCATCACTTTGAATTAAAAGCCATCCACTTGTCATTGTATTAAAATTTAAAAATATAGCCTTGAAAAATCCTAACTAAGCTTTTGAAAGCTAAGCCTCGATTCATCCAACTTTAGTGGAGTTTTCCATTCAACAAGAAGGGTCTGTTTGGATTGTCTGTTTTTTATCTGTATCTGTATCTTTTTTAAAATGATATATGTAAATATATCTGATTTGCATCTAAATTTTATCTATATTTGTTTTATTTGATCTTTTGATGATAACTGTCAACTTTTTTTTATCTATATTTATTTCTTGATAAATAATTTATTAGCAAAAAGTTTGAAAAAATGTCTGTATCTGCCAGAAAAAAGCTTAAAAAAACAGACCCGAAATCTAAGTTTGATTTTGACCGTTTAGCTTAACAAACTATTTTGAGTTCAACCACAACTTATTTATAAATCAAGCTCCAGCTAAACCGCTTTTTTTACCTAGTTTGGAATTAAAGTCAAGCCCAATTAATTTAAATGGCTTATTTTTCTTTTGTTTTTCTAACCTAAAAACAAATTTAAGAATTAGCAAATATGTATATATATTAAGTAAAAATTAATTTTTGTTATTTTAATTATTAACACATTATAAATATAAAACTTATAATCTACTAACAAGCTTCTTAATAAGTGTATTAACGAGTCTACTCACCATGCTCTCCATGAGACTAAACAAGTCTATTTAAGAGAGGACTTGCATGTCTAAATCAAAGCTTAAACTCAATTAGTTTATAGGTCAAGTTTGAATTAAGCCGAGCTTGAATAACTTACAAACAGCTTAGCTTTTTTACCAATCCTAATTTAAAATGGAGTCACAAAATATAAAAAATAAATAAGTCACCAACACTTTACAATGACAAGCGAATCCTTGAAAACAAAAATTTAAAATATATATATTATTAGATTGCAACTTTGAAATATGATCTTAAGTTACTAAAACAATAATATTTCAGAGACAAGATTTTAAGTGCTGAAGCTTTTTTTCTTAAAATTGTGCTTTTAGATTTAACATTGAAAATTTATCAAAAAACTTCGTCCTAAAAAGACAGTTTCGTTCGTCATGATCTTTCCACGTTGAAAATCTACTTGTTTAGAATATGATTTCTTACTAATTTAAAATCAAGACACCACAAGTGTCGTATTTTAAAAATAAGATAAATATGTATGAATAAAATAAAATTTTGTTGATAAATTAGATGATTAAAAAATTAGTTATGTCAAATAGTAGGTTTCACTAACATGGGTTAAAGAGTTTAATCTTTGATAAGGATTAAGAGTGAGCATCCACATGTACCTTACTTCATTAGGTATGAAAAAGGGTACAAATATGAGGTCTTAATATCTTGTATCTACCTAAAACATATATTTTACTATAGAGTGTATTATACAGGTATGAGGTCTCCATTTTTTATTTTGCAACAACTCATATTCAAAATTATTATTTAGAGATTATTTTATGAAAAGTTTTATTATAGAATGATTTATACTATTTATTTTTTAAAGGATTTATAATTTTTATCTTAGAAGAATTACGATTGTAAGTGCGTACTTGAACTCTCAAATTATATAGGGATATTATTTATCTTATAAGACCAATTAATATAGAAGTAGCTTTAAAGTTTTTAATTTGCTACAAGTTTTATAATTTTGTTTAGTATCACATATATTGGTTTTAGATATTTGATGCAGATTTCAACTTTCACGCATAAATAGATTCTATATATACCTATAATATTAAGAAATTATTTTTTAAATTTCTTTCCGTGTATTGTTTATATTGAATATATAAAAATAAAAATTGTGTTATATATTATATGAAACCATATGAAGGACTATAAACTTGAAGTTTTACAAGAAAGAAAAGAAAATATAAATATTTCTTGAAAAAAATATATAAGTTCCACAAAATACCATGTATCTTATAGGTTTTACAAGATATAAGGTATATAATAGTTACAAGGCGCCATAAGGTATGCTCCAAGTATGAAATTCAGTATCATGTACCATATGGGGTAAAGTACGGATAGTGCTTCATACTTCAGCTATTTTATACCCACTCACCTCTGATTAAGATTATAATATGAGATTCTATATAGTAGGCTTAGAGTAAGGCCTGCTAGACTAGCTTATTTGCTATCTAACCTTTATAGATATAGCTCATGCACTAATGAGAGATTCATCTTGATCATAGATCGTTAAAGCGGTCTAACAGATAACATTGATGGTTGATCTTTATAAATATCTGAAATCCTCTTTATTTAAAAGATTAGATATTTGTAAAAAAACATCAACGCGTTATCAAATTTTTATCTAGAGAGATTTGATATTATCTGAAATCCTCTTCATTACTACTAGTAGGGTTTGATACTTAATAATTGTCTCAAGTGTATTTAAGATGGTTGACACTGGTTACTCCTCTTTCCCATTTAGCTTCTCTGTTAATCATTTTTTAAGTATCATTGTTCATGCAACACACTACAACATACCTGTAAGTACTCCATTTGAATTCATATAACCATAATATTTAATTCATGCACATCTATGTCATTATTACAATCTCCTCTTAATTTTAGGATGGGATCGCAATCTGTGAGAAGGAAAAGAAAAAAAAAATCTTATCATATCACTCCAAACCAAGTGCGCACAAAAATGAAAATGTGGCAGAAAAAAAAAATCAAAATTTTCATATTCAATCACTCGCTCATTGCACCGGTTACCCGCATATGCCATAACGTTTTCGGACTTGAAATCAGAAGTAGATCATGGGCAAAAAATAGAAATTGACATTAGATAATTAAGGGCGGTGGAAGGTCGGGTCGGGCAATGCGTGAGAAGAGGCGATATGGGAGAAATCGAAGCATGTCACATGACTCCTGTTATTGCTACCTGCTGCCGGGATTTTCATTGAATAACGATTATGTAATTACGAGTATTATATGATCTGTCTCATATTATCTAAGGTTGAATGATTAAAAAATTGAGAAAATAGAACCCACTCCAAGAATTACACAAAAAGATCTTTTATCACTTTTACATGATGTCTTTTATAAAATGATAACAAAAACTTCCTTAAATAACTCAATTAAATTGATAAGGATTACAAAAGCTGGTCCAAAATTAGCACACCTTTCTTTTATAAATGATTTATTATTTTTCTTGGATGCAAATAAAATTATCCTCCTTAAATTTAAGGAAATTCCTTCGTCTTATTTACAAGCTTCAAACCAGTCAATCCACTTCCGAAAATAGGCAATCATTTTCAATGAACCAAATGATAAAAAGGAAAATCTAAGTAATTTAATGGGAAATCCCATGTAGAATCACACAAATAGTTATCTTGGTATTACAGGGATATGGGGATGTTCAAAATCAATAGCAGTAATAGAGTGAAAGAGAAGATCAGCAATAAACTCAGGGGTGGTAAAAATGATTTACAGGCAGAGGTGGGTAGAATGTTATGATTAAAATTGTTGCAATTTATTCAATAGTCCTTTTCATTTTTCCAACTATGGATGTATTATTAATAATTATAGGTTTTGGTATGGTAATGATGTTAGAGAGGATAAATTAGCCATTACAAAGGTTTGAGGTAGATTAAGATTTCATTATTTAAAAGCTCCCAATGACACTATGCTTAAGAAGTTGTCTTAGTGTCCGCGAAACAATCCTAATCAACCATGAGGAAAACTTTAAATAGGAATTTACTTTGCAAACGATGAGTCCTTGAATACTAAATCGGGTGATAGAGTGCATTGGATATGGAGGAGTATTTTAGTTAGAAGGGACGTGGTGAAATATCATCTTAACTGCCAAATTATCCTTCTTTTCCTTCCTTCACATGTATCACCAAGTTGATATGTAAACCTTATAATTTTTGTAAAGGATATTGGGCATTTTGTTTGTAAATAAACTCATAATCTCTTCTAGGTATTGTGTCACTTGTGTTTTTTTTTTTTTTCCTCTCTCTTATTAATTTGTGAGCATTTGCATGGTTATCTTGGAGTTATGTTCATATACCCTTAGATGTTAATTTAACAGGTGGAGTATCTTAATTAACAAAAGGTTTGAGCCTATATAATTTATGCTTAAGGAAGATTACCTATCGACCATTTTTCCTTATAGGAGAGTCAACAAAGCATCTTGAGTTGACATAGGATTTGTACTTGGTTAATGTGTCATGTTTACATGTATAAAAGCAATGAGGGCTAGGACCTATTAAAGGCAATGAGAGCAAAGACCTTGCTCACCTATTAAGAGATAAGGGTCCACATAGCTCATTAGTCACAAGAATAGGATCGAGCTTGTTGGACCATGCCTTAGTCGCTCATGGATAGAATGAAGGTAATAGCTTGCTTGTTATTGAGCAATGAGGAAAGATACATGTACTTGGTTGGGCCTTATACATCCAAATTTGATTGTAGTCTAAAGAGACATCCATGATGTCATACCTCTAAAGAGTATAAGGCGTTCGCAGTTTTACTACATATAACACTTAAGCATTATACATAAAAACTACCATTAATTAAAATAATTTATAGCCAATTTTAGTTTATAAAATCCTTGATTGGGTTTAATAAACAATTAAATCACATTGGAATATAAAGATTAGCAAAATATTTCCAAAAACTACTCGATATGAGTAGACTACTCCAAATATATCCAAAGTATGTAAAGTATGTCATGAATCCTAAACGATAACCACTAAACCTGTTCAATAGTATGACCTGAGTATATCTCATGTAATGGTAACACTAAAATTGTAAAAAGAGATGTAATAAATCTCTTATCAAGTAAATCTATCGAAATAACAACAAGACTGTCAATCAATAAGGATCATCTAATGTGTCTACTCATTAAGCTTGTCTAACCACTCATCAACTTTCGACCTGTATCCCATATAATCATAGTAGTCCACATCAGAGCCATCATCGCCTAAAAAAAAGAAAGGAATGAATCAAAGCCCTGTATAAGAGCAACGCAAGCATATGCTATATGATGACACTCTCTTAATCTAAATACCAATGCAACAACTAACAGGTTAAATCTTTAATATAGCTATAGCAATCAATACTAGAGTACTCAATTTTAGTAACACGTTGGGAATCTAAAGGTCATGAATAGTAGCAACTGTTTAAAAGGTTAATAAAGGCTAGCCAAAACCTTTATCCCTCATGATGACATAGTAAATAACCTCGTCTAAAGTTCACAATCATTACATATCCTCACTCTCCTCAATCCATCACAATGTATAGTGATAGGACTATTTTGATCTATTCATGTAAGAATTATTTTGACTCATTTTTATGCTCATATTCATCAACAATCATAATTATTAGTGCTTAACATGATTATTTTTTACCTTAGGTATATAGAACTCATTTGGACACTTAATCATTAATCTAGTGAAGAAACAACAAAACAATAAAGAAAAATCAGCCAGTCTTAGAAACAAGGGAGCTGCCACGATCATGCTTGACACAATACGAAAGTATTTTTCACAATTGACTACACAGTAACAGCACATGTGTATATAAGTGAAGAAGAATCCAAAGTCATAGACTATCCACCCATGGTCATACCAGTTCCCACACCAAAGGTATGATCCAACCTTAGCCTATTACACTAGCGAAGATACAAGCATGTGAAGTGAAGAAAATTGTTCACAATTTGTCACATCAGCTAGAATGCAGCCATGTGAAAGAGAAGGTACAAACATAAGAAGAATGTGTGGTCAAAGGCACACCCATGCCATACATTATATGAAGATTTTTAAGGACAGCTCTGCTCACATTGCAACTGTGCCATGGGGCATGTCAAGCAATTATGATGTCGACTCTTAATTTCTATCTTTTTGCCATGCCAACTCGATTGGTACTATATAAATACACTTTTTGCACAAAACCCTAAAAGATATTATACAGCTTTAGCTAGAGAATAAAGAGAATTTTGTAGGTTTTATAAATAGTTTTTAGATTCATAGCTTTGTTTCTTGGGGTTTTAGGGAAAAATTCAAGGAGACCATTCATTGGACCTAAACATCATCTGATTGTAAGGATCAACGAATCTAACGAACTTTTTCTAATCATGTTCTTATATTACTTCTCTTAATTTCTGAATTGTATCAATTTACTTATGGAGGAGTAATTTTGTAACTTACAGCCTAATTCATGTAAGCCTTACTGCACTTTTAATTAAAGTAATATTAATTTCTTGAATTCAATAGCTTGTGCTTGACAGATGTTGAATTATAGTGCATGATATGAATTAATGTCTAATTTCATTAGAATTGATTGAGAAATCATTTTAATGAATAGATCTAGGCTATTGATGAAAATTTATCATAACTTTTAGGATAGAGTGATGAAGTCATTCTACTTTTGGTTATTTAATCTAATGAATTCTAGTTTTTAATACGATTCTAAGATGCTATTGATCGAGAAAAAGATTCTGATTGATAAACTTAGTAATAGAGATTAATGATCTTGAAAAAAAGACATTAACATATAATTGAGAATTAGCAGTTCAAGAAATTGATATGAATCTAATTAAGATTTATGGAGTTATATGGCAGGGCTGTTAGTGATTGTTCCCTAGGCCAATTACTAAATATCCTCATTTTATATATATTATTAATACAAAGGCTTTTTTATTATATTGTTTGCATGTTTACTTTATAATAGGATCAATGAATAATCTAATTATTTTAAACGTACCTAGATGCTCATTATTGTAGGAATGATGATGAATTAAATCTAGTATGAGTTCTGTTTGATAATCATGAGATGTTTATTTATATGGAGATACAAGTAAAACTCATAGGTACATATTAGAGAATTATGTAATTGGACTGACCTGCTATGAGATCACTACATAGATTAGCGTCATAAGTGATTCTCATAATAATGATGTTAGCGTATCCTTAGACCCGAAATCACCATAGGTTCTAACATGAGGAACATTATATTTCATCTCAATTAAACATTATCTTTAACTGGATAATTATAAAAGTTGTGATTAGGCATAGCGTGAACCGTATAGAGGAAGTTAAGTCGTTAAGATGGGATTTGTCCCTCTCATCATGGAAGAGATATCTCTTGGCCCCTCGATAAGTGAAATTGAGAAATGCATAATCGTGCTAAATGAAGTAATAGTGTAATCAATTTCATTTGTTTTATCAATTCACTTAGAGATCGACAAATGTTAAGGTTGAACAATACAAGGGTAACATTCTCCATGCCTTGTGTTCAATCTAGATATCATGTGACAAAAGGATTATGAAATAAGTTATGGATCAGGTAAAAGTCGGATCATTGATCTTCACTTAATTCAAGTAAACATAATGTCTTAATAGAGACAGCTTATGTTTTGTGGACCAAAAGAGTTTTAAGTCTACTGTCAACATTAAGTGAACCTACATGGTCACACATAAAGAATTAATCAAACAGATCATGGGTTATTTTGACTAAGCTTATTGGGAATTATCTAATTATATTAGTCTTAATAAGATTAAGATTAATAAATAAAAATAAAATCATTATTTTTATAAAATAATGCATATGTCTTTTAGATTGAAAACCTAATGGGATTAGGGATTATAATCCCTGGCCCAGTGTCACATGTATAAATATAACATGATGGGTCTCATTTTAGGTTAACGACACTTGCCGTCATATCGAAATCATAGAGAAAATATGCAATAAAAAAGAAACACGACAGCCCTTTGTGATATATTCCCAAGTACACCAGGAATTGTTCCGACGTGCTAGCACATGTACAAAAATCCATTTGAGAGTTTGTTGGTGTGGATACTGTAGAGGGAACTTGCGTGATTGCAGCACCTTCAAATTTAAGAAGTCAAAGAATCGAAAGGTATAATCCTATGTGCCTTTTGATTTAATTGAATCATATGGATCCGTCTTGGGAATTTAGGGTTTATAAAATTCTACTGCAAGATCAAAATTCATATCTCTAAATTCCCTATAAGGGCTTAATGGTGAAGCAAGATCTAAGTGTCCTTGTAATTTGGGTTGATGTTGTCACTTGCAAACCTGGACCAAGGTTTGACTCATATATACTTGGGGGTCAAGGGTCGAACCGAGTTCAACTGGAGGTTAAACCACGGTCAATGAAAAATAAAATTTTCTAGTTTAAAAAAGAAAAATGAAATTTTAAGTTCATCCCATAACCTGCTACTTCTGTTATTGTTTTAATTGGATGGACTACAAGGAGTCTGATTCAATAACATATATTTTAATTCTATTCGCATGTCTCCATTAAATCTAATTCGACAATACATTAACTCAAATATATAAAAGGTTGCATCAACTAAATATACCAAAACTGATAGCATAAATTAACACTTTTATAAGTTGATATCTTAATCTCATAGTGATACCTAATAAATAAAATGAAAAATTAAATAAACAATATAAATATTTTTCTCATTAAACTCTACCATGACTTGTTAGTGAGCATTTAACATTTAACGCCTTTAATCTATTTATTTATATTTTTGTATATATATATTTGTTCAAACAACACTTAACATTGATGCCTTAGGCAACTAGGACATAGACAAATTGTGAAAAGGCAGAGAAGCTATTATGGTTGGTATGCAAAAATAAAGTTAATTATCTCAAACTTGATTTTGTTGAGATTTAAGCTGTGTTTCTATCATCATCTCTCTCTCTCTCCCTCTTCTCTCTCCCCTTAACCTTCTTAGACAAAACAAAACAAAACACGACAAAAAATAAAGGGGATGAATTTCTCTTTTCATGATGTGATCTCAAAAAATAATAGACAAAAATTTAAAATCTTCCTTTCTGCTTCATCTTTTTCCTCTCATTTATTATCAACCCTATCTTCTCAAATGGCCTCACCCAATAGTAGTAACCCAAACCTCTAACAACAATAGCAAGAATAATAATAGTAGTCTTAACTACAACAACAATAGTAATTCAGATTGCAAAAAAAAAAAATTAAACCATCATCCCTAATCTACCTACTTCCTCAAACCCTACTCTTTATCCCACACCCTTTCTTCTTATCATCCACCCACAAGTCTTTACCCATTTCACATCGTTATAATGGAATCTCACTTCTTTTCTTTTTTTTTTTCTAGCTATTGTGTTTTCACCCTTTAGCCTTTTTTTTTTTTATTACAAGCAGTGCATTTTAACCCGGTTGACATGGGGTCAACCAGGTCACAGTTAAACTAGTGGTCCATCCAAATCTGGCCATTTCAACTTGAAAATGTTCACTAGTAGGAACTACCCTGCTTTTAAGGTCAATTCCTGTTGAATCGGATTTAATCGATGATCCAAATCCGATTTCAACAATATTGATTTGTATTATTCTTCTTTATGAATCATGATGTGAATCAACATTAGTTTTATACTATAGCAGTAGTTAATCGTAGTTTTAGTAGACTAATTTCATAATCACTTATTTTGAACTTATTTTGATGACTAGACAATAAGAAAGAGGTAAGTAGCAGTATTTGTCAAGTCCCCTGAGTAAAAATGACTTTGTACTAAATTCATTTACTACGATGACAGATGCACTTACCTTTTTGGTCGACCATGGTTAGGATTTACATATGGATTTATAAATTGTAAAACTTGGTTAGATTAATACATCGTCACATTGTCATGCACGATCATATCATTTGACGGAGCTTACAATCCTAAATTGCACATATGTAACTTCTTCCGATTTAGGTAAGTGTTAACCTTATACCATTCCCCCTATTAACTACCCGTCAAGCTACCACCAATGGCCTAATCACTTAACTACCGTGTTGGAATTCCGTTCAACAAGTGTATTACTCCCTAACATTAGATTAAAAGACCAAGCACGCTCAATCAATTATTAAGATGAGTTTAAGTATTAGTCCATTCTAATACGCCTATCCTAGCAAGTAACAAGCGTGTCATTATGTTTCTAACATAATGTTGCATCTGGGCACATGTCTAGGTGATGGGCAGGAATACAAATATGTATTTGATACAAGATAGATTGTCTCATATAAGAAATAAGTATAAAGTTTTAATTATCAAAGTACAATTGATTAGTCCATCAAGATAGTGTCATATGTAAAATAAAATGTTAGCAACAACTTATGTTTATATCCTTAAAGGTAATAGATTAAGAGATTTGATTAAGCCCACTAGGATAGGTAATTGAACCTAAGGATAATTGTATGGGCTTGAGATTTGGAGATCAATCCATTAAGGAATATGGACAATTGGAGTTAAGCTCATCAATTGAGATCAATCCCATTAGATTTGCATTTTAAATTTCTTGTTTAGATATATTAGGCAATTAGGGTTCCTAAGTTGAATCAATAGTACCTTGACTAATTATTATATTTAGGATTATGGATAGGAAATTGTATATAACCTACTAGGGAATATAATTTGTAACTTAGGAGGTGGATTTAGGCTTAGGTTTTGGATTTAAGTCCAATAGGAATTAATTTTTTGTATTGGACCTAATATTTTGGATATGAGTCTAAAAGATTAAAATTAAAAATTCATTTAAGCTATTAGGTTTTGTGATTTCCAAAATAAGTCATATTCAACAATAACTATTTATTTAGGTTTTTGCTGCAATGACTTCTATTTGAGCCCAATAAGTGCCAACACTTAGAAAATTGATAAATGAACTTAAATATTTGAATTTAAGCCAACTAGAGTTTGGTAATAGGTTAGACCCATATTTAGATTTAAACCAATAAAAGCTAAAGTTAAGGGAGTTGACTATTTTAAAGGCAATGGACTTTAGAGTAAGTCAATTTAAATTGTAAATAGGCTAATTGGGTTATAATTAAGATATTGGATTTTAGAGATTAATTTGCTAATCCCAATTTAAGAATTATCTAAATTAAGATAATTTTAGAAATTATAATTTATTTTTTTAAATTTGATATTTTATTTTAAAATTAGAAATTAAGCTTGGTTTAAGGATTTTAGGATCCATCTCAACTCAATTGGATCAGTTCACCATCTTACTAATTTTGATATTTTAATTTTTGACGTTTTCACTTAATCCATGTCAATCAAATTAATTAAAGTTAACTTAACAATTGTTGAATTGGTTCAGCTGGAAAACATTAGGCCGCCGATTACAAGTCCGATTGTGTCCTACAAAACATTGTTTTAGCTAATTAAAATTAATTAGGCTTGTTTCAAAACAAAGTTTTCATTGACTTTTTTTACATTTGAAGCAAGTAAAATGAGATATGGAAAAAATCCATAAAAAATTTGTTCAGGAACCCAAATTATTAAAACTAAACTTTAGGTATAAGAAAGGTCAACAAAAACTTTATTTATGTACCAAATTGTTCAAAACCAAACTTGAGGTACCTAATTATTCTTTTTGCATAAGTGTAGGTATTATTTTTCTCATTATCCATTTTACAACCAGACTCTTATTATATTATGTCGATGATACAATATCTATCTATAAATAACAATAATTGAGGAGTGGCATATCTATTTTGGGTTGTTCCTTCTAAATGATTTATTTCAAATTCTAAATTTTCTTTTACCTCCTTTAATCATTTCAACATTAGTTTTTCATTATTTATGTACTAAGAAATACTTCCTATTGATCACTTATTATTTCTAAAGTATGTTCAACCGAATAAATAAAGATGCAAAGATTTTAACTAATTTAAATGAGTTATAAATGCTTCTAATAATAATCTATAGAAATGATCTCTGGCAACAAATGCTTCTACCCATGCTGCTTCTATCTCTTCTTGATTTATCAAAAATAGATCACGTTCTTCTTCAATTACCTCAAAAAGATGATTCATATGATTCATTTAGTGAACATGAATGATGAAGCAAGACATTAATAACAAAATCGAGTAATACTGAGATAACAATAATTCTCATAAAACTTTGAAAATAATGCAGAATACTTATAAAAAATAAGGTTACATAGAATTCATAAGAAACTTTCAAAAATTGAGAATTACAAGAGTGGATAAAGATAATAGGAAGCAAGTGTTTAACAAATTTAATGTGGACAAAAGTCGATCTCTTCCTTCTTCTACCCATTTCCTTTTATATTCGAAAAAGTAATCTTCACTGTTGAGAAAGGGGAGCTCATACTGAAATAAATCACTAAGCAAAAAGAATTTCATGAAGACAAGCAAACCTTAATGTAAGTGAGGAAAACAAAGAGTAAAAATAGAGAAAGAAAGTTGTAACAATATTTGTTATGTATATGTATGTTACAAAAAGAAGAGATACAAAACAGAGTTTATATACTAGTGTTAAAATGTGTCCCTTAAAAGTATATATTTAATACTCTCGTCTTGCTTAAAAGAAAACTAAACTGATGATGGACGTGAGTTATCTATGATTTTTTAATGGCTATTTAAGTAAAATTTAGGCCTTGAGTTATGCTTTTATTTAAGAATTGATACTTAACTCAACAATATTTTCAATTCAGGTGACTCTGAATCATAAGAACACATTTTGGAGCAATTTGGAGCAAAGAAGACTCAATTATCTCAAAATTAACAATGTTGGAAGACAAATCACGGGCGAGATAGGAGAAAATAACACCCACAACAAGCATCATGGGTCATTGGTCGCTTGTGATAGAGAGTGAGAAGAGAATAATGAAGATCAGCAAGGCTCGCACCCTTTTGGTCGTCTGTGATCTGGAATGAAGAGGAAGAAATTTAATCACAGAATAAATCCAGCTCCCTTAATCGCCCGTGATTTAGAGAAAAAACGAAGAACAACAAGAATCCTAATCTTCTACTTGCTCGTGAGTAGATTAAAGATGTGAGGAAATTCAGCTACAGCAAGGACCACTCCCCTTTGGTTGCTCGTGATGAGTTGTCTGCAAATCGATGTTTTTACTTTCTTTTCATTTAAGTATTATATCGGTTTGGACAGAAGACACAATTATTCCTCCAAGTGTTGCACTGTTTGACCCAAAAGATCTGAGGAGTTAAAAAGATATAGAAGACACTTATCGGGAGGATATATATGGATTTAGCAAAAAAAAAGCACACACCTGTTGATAGTTAAGTAGTATTGTTATACTCGTTCAAGTTGGGAGCAATGTCGTAATTTGTTCTATTCTAGAAGAAACCCAAGAGAGAGACGACTAGAATAAAGTATTTGTGTGTGTAACAACTTTTTTTACTAGTTCTAATTTAAAGGGGTTTTTCTTCTCTTTTTCTCTATTATGATGTTTTGTTTCTTGTTTATGTCTAATTTTCATATTTGTTATTGTTATTGTAGCATGAGTGAGTAGATATGGGGTTTAAGAAGTCATATTAACATGAAGTATGTATTTAATTGTTAGTAATCCATTTAATTGCGAATTTCTAGTGATAGAACTTCATAAAAGTTAGAAAAATGTAGTGCACAACATGAGCTTACACCAGATTTGATGGAAAGTGTTGAGAGACAATTCCATTAGGTAAATCTAAGTTACTAGAATGAACTACTCCTGTTAATAGAGATATTACTAGGAAGTTTGTTGCATGTTTCAAGGAATTTAAGGATAGCGAAAGCTTTTAATGCAATTCTTAATTGTCTAATCACTTAGAAGAGATTCTAGTGGATGCAATTAAAATTAGAATTGGTTTATTATGAGAATAATGACCATGAGTTGAGAATTCAACAATAAGTGATTAAAAAGATGAATTACACTTAAATTATGTTACTATGATGGAGTAACCTTGTTGTGTACCTTGATTTTGGTTGTGTTAAAGTCTTATTCTGCATGTTATTTTGGTGAAACCTTATAATTAATTTAGTTAGTTCTAATTGTAGGTTTAATTCATTAAGTTCCAATTATTCGATTGTTAGATAATAATTAAGAGGGTGAGTAATAATACTTGTTGACGACCCTGAGGAATACGACCCTATAATCTATTCCTATACTATAATTGATAGGTGCACTTGTTTAGCGTTGACCAGATCATAGGAATGAGATAATAAGATTCAATTTATTAAAACTCGGTCAAGATAATAACGTATACCAACTAAAGGGGAGGAAGTCTTTCTTAAACAAGTCAGCTAGTTGCATTTTACTCTATACATGGATAGGCAAAACTACTCCTTCAGCAACTTTATCACAAACAAAATGAAGATCCATTTTCAAGGTGGTTTGCTCACTCATGAAAAACTGGGTTTTGAGCTATGTGTTAAGCTGATTGATTTTCACAAAACAACTGTACATCAGCTGAACAATCAGCATTGAATTGTATAATTGACAAATATAGCAGCTTACCAATGATCTTTCTATATTTGTAGCATCAACAGACTTCAACTGATCTTTACATGTAGGTTTATCATTTAAAATTATAGGAGTCACGGCTGGCTTAGCTCCAAGAAAACCTTCTTTTTTTTTTTAATACTAAGTCCAAATCAAACTTCCTTTAACTTATAAAACAAGACCTTCTTGAGATCTAGTAAGTTCCAAGCCAATGAAATATTTCAACTCACCCAAGTCTTTCAATTAAAACTAAGAAATCAGAAATTGTTTAAATTCCTCAACAACGTCTAATTTTTTACTTGCAATAGCAAGATCATCAACATGCACAAGAACAACACTAAAGTCATCTCCGCTTCCCTTAATGAAAATAGCATAATCACTATATGATTGCTTTAAACCATTGGATAAAAGACATGTTGTAAGTTTTGCATTCCATTATCTTGAAGCTTACTTCAAGCCATACAATGACTTATTAAGTTTATAAATCATCCTATTGTCACCACACTCCCCTTAATATCCAATCCCCATGGCAAATCCATATTAACTTCTTCAAATAAATCCTCATTTAAGAAAGAATTATGAACTTCCATTTGATGAATATGCTAATGAAAAGTAGCAGCAAAGGGAAAAAAATGCGAACAATTGTATGTTTAATAGCCAGACTAAATGTCTCATTATAATCAAACCCTTCCTTTTGACTACAACCTTTAGCTACTAAACGAGCCTTATACCGATCAAATGTACCATCAGTTTTAGTCTTAAGCTTGTACACCACTTACATCCTATTGTATGTTTGCCTTGAGGCAAAGAAAAAATAGTCCAACTATTATTATTTTTTAAGGTATCAAGTTCTTCATCCATCGTTTTACACCAACTTTCAAAATATATAGCTTGCTCATAAAAAAGATGGTGACAATGAGTTAAAAGAAAAAACATGTTCAATAGAATGAACAATAAAAGAAATACAATCAGGACTATGAATATCAAAGAATTAATGATTGTTATCCAAAACAAAACCAAGATTATGATGATAGTTAGACAAATAAGAAGCCACGTAAACATGTCTGATACTTCGACACAAAGGAATTGATGTATCAAATTTGATTTGACAATTATCCGTAGAATAATAACGTTTGGTTCAACATTAAACTGACTTGATGGAGTAATAGCATCTCTAACACCAAAATTTTTATTAGAAGAAACACATATATTATCAAAATGAGAAAATATATGATCAACATAAGAAGAGTCTACATCCATAGATAGACTCGAAGAACGTGGTAGTGTAGAAAATACACTATGAACAGAAGGTATTTTGAAAGGAAAAATATTTTCAACAAAACGAACATCATGTGTGACAATATATCTCTTATCAAACAAGTCATGTAATCTATACCCTTTAATTCTAGAAGGATAACCAACAAAGATATAAGGGTGTGCTCAAGCATTAATTTTATACTACCACATTTGATTGTAGAAGCAAAACACAAGGAACCAAAAGCGCAAAAATGAGATTATGAAGGCACTTTATGAAACAATATCTGAAAAAGAGTATTACCTTCTAAAATAGGGGTTGGAGTTCAATTCATCAAATACATAGTAGTAAGAATTGCATCTCCCCAAAAACACAGAGGTAAAGAAGATTAGAAAAGTAAAGCTTGAGCTACATTGAGCAAATGTTGATGTTTATGTTCAACAATTTCATTTTGCCGTGGAGTTTCAAAATAAGAGACTTGGTGTGCGATGCCATGAGACTTATAGAAAATTGGTGAAGTGAACTAAGACCATTATCAGACCTTACAAATTTAATTTTTTGATTATCCTGACTTAAGACCAGCTCATAGAAATTGAGAAGAATACATGATACCTCATTCTATGAATGCACAAGATAAACCCAAGTCACCTTTGTAAAATCATCAATAATAGTAACAAATTATTTATGCCCTTCAATTGTAGGAGTGACATAAGGATCCCAAATGTCCACATGAATCAATTCAAATACCACTGAAGCATTCCTTACATGTGAGGGAAAAGAACACCGTTGTTGTTTTGCAAGAGAGCATACAAAATAATCAAACTTATTACAATGAATAGATCCATCAAGTTTGTATATGTATTTCAATTGCTCAAAAGACGGATGTCTAAGCTGAAAGTTCCATACATTAAAAAAAAATAAAAAAATTGGTAGTTTATTGAGTACATTTGAAACAAAAGACTTCTCAAGAGAATTACAAGACAGAACATGAGCAAAAACCTCATTAATAGACTACTTAAGAAGTATAATCCAACTTTAGCCTTGGCTTGACCAATCACTTTCATTGTGGAAGAGGCCTGAATATAAGCACAATTCATGGTGAATAAGAGCAAGAATTTATCATAGGAAACAAGTTTAATACCGAAATGACATTGAAACTGAAATCTAGAACAAACAACACATCGTGAAGAATCAAATTCTTGTTTAAACAAATAGATCCTTCATGTGTAACGTGAAGACGTTGTTTGTTTGGCAATCGCATGAAGCAATTATCAACACCAACATATAAAGAAAAGAAATCAATATGACTAACCTTGTGGTTAGTAGCTCCTGAATCAAGAATCTAAGGAATTGAATCATGTGCATTTGAGACCAAAGCACAACTAATTGAGTGAAATGAATGATGAATACCTGCCATATTACTCATAGATGAAGAGGAAGATGTATTTTCCAAACCAGAAGCTTGAAACACAGAAGAAGAACTAGACTAATTATTAAACAAGCTAGAGCCTTATGAAACACTAAGTAAACCAAGAAGTTGAAGTACTTGATCCTTTATTAAATTGAGAATATTGTTACTATTTTCTATAGTTACCATAGCATTAGTAAGATTCTGTGAAGACACATTTCCATTAAGAAGTGACTCAACCTAGTTTGCTCCAGAAATTCGAGGCTTATTGAATTTGTAATGCGGAGGAAAACCAACCAACTTATAGCATTTATCCTTCAAATGAGCACGCTTATGACAATAACTACAAAACACCTCGTTCTTTGATTTCTATTTCGAAACACCAACACTAACCATTATAGAGGAATCATAAATCAATATCTCCTTTGGCTTATTCATCCTCTAAAATTCATTCCTAATAACCAAATTGTAAGCCTCATCTAACGAAGGAAATGATTTGCAAACCAGAACTTGTGACCTCAAAGTTGAAAAAATATCATTGAGTCCATTAAGAAATTTGAACACGTAATCTTTTTATGACATCTCAACAAACTTATCAAAACAACATGGCCCAATATTTTTGGTAATTAACAAAGCAGTAAGATACCATATAAAATAAGACATATAAAAATATGAATCCATTCTAAAATATATAGGACAAAGTAGGAATTTCACATATAAATAATATATGGACTTAACATAGTAGTACGAATGTCATAAACATCCCACGTGAAACAAATAACAGAAAACATGAGTACAACAACCTAGGCAGGTCGACCACCAATTTAACCAATTCTCTTCCTGAAAGTTGCCATTTTGGTTGGCCTTCAGTGTTCCCTCCAGATCCTTTTTTGTTCCTTAAGTCTTTTGATGCTGAAAATCTCCTTTGTTTAAGCCCAATTCGCGACTTCTTTCTTTACTTTTAATTAAACTTAAAATGACTCCTTTAATATCATTCTTAGGAGTGTCTAGGTGAATGGCCCAAAAAGGCACTGTAGGGAGACTACATATCGACCATTAAGAAATAATGAGGATCTCTACTGCATAAGCTTTGTCGCTAAGCTCAAAACATAAGGTGATGATATTAACTATCTTGATGGGTTGGTTATTGAAACTGTAGATGAAGTTATCATAAACTTCAACTTGATCAGTAACTTGGCCATATCGTTTAATGCCTTCTTATAGATGACCTCTATTGAATTATCTGTCTCAAATAACACTTTGCAAATGTCATAGTTAGCAATCTATGATTGGATCTCCAAGGCATTGTCGTAAGGGGTTGTGGTTTCCATTAAATCCTTGTTAGAGAAGTATATAATAGCTTTTCTTTTAAGCTTTTTGTTGTGAACATCAAGGACTTGTTAATTCCTAGATGAATGGGCATAAGCCTACTTTGACTAAAAGAACCACCCCCACCCCAACCCCCCCCCGACCCCCCCCCTTCGTAAATACAGATTATACCATAATTATGTCATGTATTCATATATAAGATTTTAACGTTAGCATCAATGCATTTAATGCATCTAGCATTGTGGCTAATTTCAATGATATGCTCACTTTAGTAGCTCATTTGGAAGTAATCTTCTAGGGATTTCTTGAACTAAATGCATTCATTAGTGATATGACCTCTATCGTAATTGAATTCAAAAAACTTATCCAAGGTCTTCCTAATAGAGTTGTTTTGCATCTTCTCTAAATGAGTTAAATATCCTTTAATCTAACTCTAATAGGATTTTTGTTGAGATATTGTCAGCAGGATATGTTAGTTAAATAAAAGGATAGTGCATCTTTTAGGTTAAGTACATTTGAAACTTAGTGAATTATCCCTTTATCCTCGATGATGAGACCAATCCTTTCTTTGACCGGAGGTTGGTCCTTGATTTTTTCCTATTATTTAAGATTGGTCACTTGGACTGTCTCTAAAGGAGGATGCTATGTCTTCTTAGGTAATGATGTCACGCCCAGAAGATACCCTAGTAGTGTCATGGCACTAGTGACACAAACTGATATCTTAAAGAGATCAGAGAACTCTAAGGAGAAAGACCGATAAAACAAGATATTTTTTGTTGTTTTGATAAGAATGATATATATTCACATAAAGTAGATAATATAAGTCTTATAGCAATCCTAGTCAGTGAATTATTATGGAACATAACTATAAACTAAATTTTCAGGTAACATAAATAGACGTTTATAACATCATCTAAAATTCTTCTAATGTATCCAGCTTAAACCCAAACTCCTTCTACCTTTAAATTCCATACCGGTGCTACGCTCTGAGATGAAACAAGCCATGGCTTAAGGAGAACCCTAAAAAAGCTATAGGGGTGTGAGTAAAACCATAGCTCAGTGAGATAACCGGACCATATCACATATCAACTATATCAAACAAGTACATTAACAGTCATGTACAATGCATCACTCTATCCTCAAGACAAACTTAGATAATCTGGAATCCAAACAGGATGGAGATATATGCCCTCTCATCAGGGTTGAAGGAACCAAGTCTCAATGATCCACCCACACAGGAGAGACTAAAAACAACAAGAACATCAACAATTCACTTTAATTATCACTTTATCTTATATATTTCTTGACACTTGATTTCCTTTAAAACTTAGAAACTTCATTAATTATCAGTTATTTCATATCGATACAACGGGCGACATTACTTCATTTGCCTATTATTTTCTGTGGAACCAAACGGAACAAAGGTAACTTTTTGCAGAACTAGGAACATTTCATCTAGAAAAACCAAGCATTACTAAAGAACCAAAATATTAACACTAGCGAGCTATCACTCCTTTCTATGCAATAAATGCAAATTATGCAATGCATAATTATTTCATTTAAAGATCATATAGAATTATATCAGTATTATGGGTGCCATGCATTACACAGCCAATCATCAACACGCTTCATACAAGGATCACACACATCGTAGTTAGCACTTTTAATAACACAGTTTGACATCAAATTCAAACACCATACAACATGCACTATACCCAATCCCACAATCATATCATTTTGATAATAGTATAATTTCATAAGTGCCATTATACTATAAACACAAGCAATGTGATATATCAAAGTTACACACTTGCTCATCTTGACTTAGTCTTAAAAATCCTCGGGAAATTTCAACAAGTAATTGATTTCTCATATATAATGAAATAAGACTCATTACTATACATAATGTCATATAATAAGTATTATTAATGCTTGAGTGTCCTCAATTTTGGTTGCTTTATTTCTAATACTATTTCTATATTCCTATTCTGACTTTATTGTATGAATTAGTAGTTTCAAAGCTCATGAAATCTATTTTTCTCATGCTCTATTATTCAGTTTGGGTAAACTAGGTTTCCTTAAGAAAAATGCTTTGAATAACTCGGTTATCGATTTTTATCATCTAATCTTAAGGGTCTGTTTGGATGGTTTGTTTTGGATATGTATCTGTATCTTTTTCAAAATGATATGTGTAAGCATGTCGATTTGCATTTATATTTGATCTTTTAATGAGAACTGCAATCTTTTTTTTTTATTTATATCTATTTCTTGATAAATAATTTGTTAGAAAAAAGTTTGAAAAAAATGTCTATATTTGCCCGAAAAAACTAAACAAACATACCCTAAAATAGGCCTATTATATTCATTTTATCCTAGATTTTTTTTGTATGGATAGGTGTTGGAAAGCTTGTTTTGAGTACTATCGAATGATCTACTTAATTTATTCAAATTGCAAATAGTATCTTACTTATACTACATGATCAGAGTGATACTCTAATGTGCCTAAACTTCTCGTTTTGTGGTTTTGATCTTCATTTCAAGTTTAATTCTTTACCTAGGGTCTTTGTTAATGGTTTTCAAGGATTAAAATGATCTATAGTTCATTAATCCCCAATTGGCTAGATCTTATGCTTAGTTTTATTTTCGTTATGTTTCTCTTGATCTTAATCTAAGTTGATATTTTTGATCATGTGAATTATTTCAGCCAAGACTCTCTAAGGTTACAAACATCTATGTACTACATCTTCATCTGTTCAAGTATGTCGTGTCTCATACTATAGAGTATAGAGGTTATACCTAAGTTTAATTACTTGTTTTTGAATTAAATCGTCAAGTCATTCAAGAGTTGCATTAATCTCATCTTGAAAATCCTAAGAATCCACTTATGCAGTGACTAACACATGAGTACATAAGTTTAGTTTTGTTTCTAAACATTTGATTAATCTTATTATAGTTTCTTTTAATTAAGTATGATTCAATACATCAATTTAAGTTTGGTTTTGTCTCAATACTATATGGAGCCATGGGATATAGGATTTAATTTCCTAGGGTTTCTTGACTTATATAGTTCCTTGATCCTATTTCTCACTTATGATTATATGTTGTGAGGAGTTGAAATGTAATTTAGGTCACGTAAAATTCTTATAGGGATGAAATATGTATATAAGTATATTTGCATGTTCTACTTAGTCCTTTTTTTCATGAAATTCATTACTAATTGAATAATATGCCTAGAATAGGGCATTATCATACAAAATCATATGAATATGATGTGAATGGTCTAGTGTTCCTAAGGTAGCCGAACTTATAAGGTGATTTAAATCATCAATTTCTTTGATTTTCCTAGTTTTCTATTCATGGGCATAATATAATTCTATGAATAAACTACTTGATTGAGACAATTTCTTACCTTAAGCACTTGATTCTTGAAATGGATATCTTTATTGACTAAGTGGGGTCTTTGATGTATTTTGCGGGTCTTCAAGTGTTGATGTTTGATGACTGTTGTTTGGAAATTGAATTGGGTTTCATGGTTTGGAAGTGCACAATTTAGACTTGAGGAAAAAGTGAGGATTTCTGCTTCAAGTGAACTTTGCTTTGAGTGAAAATGATAGATAGATGATAATAGCTTTTGTATGAGTGAAGGGGCCAAGCTTCACGACAATTTAAGGGTATTCATGTCCTTGTTTGTATTATTGTCACATATAAGTATTAATTAGAAAGATTGGTTTTGATTGGCTAAAGATTTTGATGTTAATTTGATTTTGATATCTTACTTGAAAGGGGGAATTACGGCTTTGACTTGTAATTTTAGGGTTTTAGTTTGTTTCTTATGTATTAATATCATTTAATGTAAGGATTGTATTAGGCATTGAGCATGTGCTAGAATTTGATTTGTTTGTGTGCATGAGGAAGGTGTAATGCATGACAATCTTGTAGAAATTCTACAGCTTTCTTTGAAAATGAAATCCTCCTTATCTTATACTCATGAATGTTATTAAATGCTTAGCTTATGTGGAGATCATGTATACATTGTGAATATGATGATTTGATGTGGAGATCCATTGGTTGGTTTAGCGCTTACGGTTATAAGAGAGGGAAAAGAGAAGTTGTGGTTCATGTGTGAACACATGCCATTCTACGTGTGGGTTTTTTATTGGTATCAAGTAAAACATGTAACGATTGCTCATGGAGACTCCTATGTTGACTCAAAGGCTCATTAAATGCTCGTCCTATTCTAGAAGGAAACTTACGGTTCATGGAGTCTTAAGAAGACTTAAGTTGGCTAAAATCCTTTTCATGCATTAATGATGAAGGCTTAGATTTTTAAGATCTTGATGGACCCTACAAGCAGTAAGTGGTTTCTACCACAAGTAATGGACGATCCCAGACTATCAATGAGGAAAACATCACATGTTGATTTCTTTTGAGAAGCTTATGACCTTTAATAAACTATTATATAATCTATACTGCAGTTTATTAGGTGATACGCATGTAAATGTATTAGTTAGTTTTGGGAAATATCTTTCAAAATTCATCTAGAGTCTTTATATTAATCTTAGATTCTTCTCGAGTTGACTTCTTGAATTTCAAATTTACGCAATTGAATTTTTTTATGGTTTACCTATGCTATTAAAGTTTCTAGGCCCCATAGGTCAAATTAGGGTTAAGTCTCCAAAGGCTCGGAATTTTCTATCTAGTGTGTTTGTGAAATCTAAATTTTAATTAATGTCTAGATTTATAGATATCGATTTGTCTTTTATCCCATTGCATATTTAGTAATACTAGTGATTCATTTTTAAGTCATCGTTTTACAACCAAAACATTCTAAAAATTAATCGTCTTATCTTGCACTTAAAATCTAAAGCTAATTGTGTAAGTTTATTGTGTTATAGACTCGTTTTATGAAATTTTGTCTTTTGTATCTTTTATTAGCAAGAATAATTTCTAACTAGGTTTAAGGCTATAATTGTGCCCGTGACGGTTTATAATTCACTCTTGAGCATTAAGATATCTAGTGGATAGGTCTCTATTATGTATTTCCTAACTTCTATCTATTATTCTAGAGTGAAAAATCTCGGGATTACAAATAAAGGTTATTGCTTGGCTCTTAAATTCTACCACGATCTTTTGCTTTTTCTTCAATATAGAGAAAGAACGAGTCATGGTCTCTCACTCCTTCAACGACCATGTTCAAGACCTCATTTGTATAGAGATCCAAGATGTCGATCACTATAGCAAAGAAACAAGCCACACATTACCTCAAAGTCTCATCTTGTTGCTATTTTATTAGCTTGAGTAAGAATGAGTCTTCTTCGGTTATCTACTAGTGATGACGTATTGGATGAAACGTGTGTCTACCCTTGTAAGGACAAAAAAAATTATCAAAATATATATTATCTATCCATACAAAACTCATAGTTGTGAATTGCAATATAAATTTGATCTACCGTTGTTACATCACAATTCGAAGTTGCGATATTATTTGAATGTAAATCCCACTTTGAATATGCGAGTTTCATCCACACCAAAGTATGAAAGACGAACCCCTCTATATTGAAACGTTTACTTTCCCACTCAATCTCTCATTCACTCCACTCCAAACTCAATGTCTCTTCCCACTTCCTCATCCTTCATCCTCTCCTCTCTTCAATCTAGCACTTCTACTTCACTTTGACTATCCACTCCTCAAAGGTGCACCTTTCCCAACAATCTCAATCTCCTTTTCAAAAGAAGACGATGCAATCCCAAAAACAACGTAAAATGTATGTTGTTTTTGGAATACGCCCTATAGAAATTATATATCTCATAATACTCTTATGACCTTTGTTGATGATTAAAATCCAATCTCACATTTCCACTCTTGCAATTGTAATTTGGTAATTGAATTTAATAAAACTCACTTAAGCAATTGTTTTTAGTAATTAAATTTAATTAAACCTTCTTAAAATAATTATTTTAATAATTAAGTTTAATTAAACCTTATTTGAATAATTTTTATGAGATCCTAAATACTTACATTACGCCCCTTTAAAGTTTAGAATCCTGGTGGTAGTTCTTGTGCGACGAAACTTATAGACCTCCAGCATCAGATGAGAGGATGAGTGGAATCACAAAGCCAAAAGTGTGGGGTCCTTTATGAGTGCAATTATATTTAAGATGAGAACATGAGAGAACGGGAAGGATTGAGACAACGCGGGTGACAAAAGGGGCTTAAGAGGATTAGTTTTGAATAGTCTTAGTAGTCAAAATCAACTCTATCATCTCCTTTGTTTATTTTTTCAATAGAAGAACGACGACATTCCAATTTTCCAGCCGTAGTTGCTTTGCCACGGCTGAAATCAGGTGCTTCTTGCTTTCCTAAGCAAAAAGATAATAGTCCAATGAAGAAGCATGATGACTGTTGAAATTTTGACCTTTGACCGCTCGATGTAATGGATCATGGTCACGATTCGAGCCCATCAAGATCAACTCAGGCTGATAGGCCCCTGCAGACTATGTTGGGCCAACCCAGCCTAATCGTAATAATTTCGATTTTCTATGGTGAAACTGCAAATTTATTCCCAGCACCATTTCCCAACTGTGTTTCTATTTTCACGTTTTCTCTTTCATTTAAACTTCGCGAAAGTACAATTAAAACCTAAAATATTAGCCGGATACTGACCTTAAACGAATAAATCAAAGTATATACTACAAAACTCAAACTACACTTGAATGAAAAACTCGAATCTCATTGAACTAGATCGAGCTTTAATTTTTAAATTCAAACTCAGACTCGATTTAACACTCAATAAACTTAACACATTTTAGCTCAATTATCCTTTTAAATATTTGATTTAGCTATAAAAAAACATTTAATACTCAATAAATTCAAACTCAACTATAATACTTTGATTAAAACTCAAACTTTACTTGCTTTAATACCTAATTAAACTCACAAACTCACTAAATCAAATATTTTAAAACTTGAATTTCAACTTACTTTAATACTCAATAAGTTCAAACCCAACCATAATACTCGATCTCTAACTTAACTTGATTATTAAAAAGCCAAATTCAAACTTCCACGGAATTAAAACTCAAGCGGCTCAATTTACTTCCAACCTTAAGAGGCGCATTAAAAAAGTTAAAAAAGGCATATAACTCGCAATAAAATTTTAGTGGTCCAACTTTTATTAAAGAGTTCAGTCATTAACTTAACTATTTAGTTTAATATTTAATCTTGACCACGCTATCTATTAAATAGTATTTTAAACATTCTAATTAACCCCCATTAAATTTTGCAAACACAAGTCTTCTAACTAAATTCAGTTTCCCAATAAGTGATAAATGAAGAAAAAAACCAATTATGGGGAAAAAAAGTCCGTTCTTTTATGCCGGCCATCAAGGACCAATACAAGACGGGACACCAAACTTGTAGGAAGCCGCGGTCACTAAGGACCGGTACACCTAGAAGGCGAGGAATTCGAGGAATCGAACTTCGCCGACGTTACTTGGAAACTACACTCCCTTTCATCTGACACTAAACCTAATCCAATATAACCAGTCACAAATTACAGTTCCAGAAGTTTTAAAGAGAGGAAAAATGCCTTTAAAGTGTCTACAATTTATAATTTCAATAAAAGAGCGTCTGATTTTTATATTTATAGTGCCTCTAGTTTTTCTCTCTTCTTCTAATATTAGTGTGCGCAAAGAAATAAATATATAAAAAATAAAAATTAACACGCTATTTTGCCAAAAATGCATATGATGGCCCTTTTTTCCCCCTAAAAGATATGACCAGGTATGTACTTCCCATCCCCCTTGTTTTGTCTTCTCATTTTGCAATCCGATCTCCATTAGATCGATGGTTCATAACAGTATAGGGAGATGCAGAAGAGAAGCAGAGTTCAGTTTTCCACTTCTCATATTTCTTCAATACAGGAGCATTTTATACAAAACTTCCCATATAAAAGCACAGGGTCAAAAAAACCAAAAACACAAAAGGCAAAGAAAAGAAAAATGAAAACATAAAGAGCCATCTCATTGAGCGTCCCCATCTCAGTTCCCAGTGGCTTAGCTAAAACCACTACCGTAGATCGGATCTTAGTATTTGGTCTAGTTTTAGTATCCGATTGGTTCTTCATAGACCCATATCCTTTTCCCCTCTTTTAATTTTTAACTTCTTTTTTCCTCCCAAAGAATACCCAAAATTGAAATAACACCAAACCCCATAAAAAAAATTGTTCCCAGTCCATTATCACTGGCTCTACTCTCCTTGGCCCTTTCTTCATGGTCAGAAACCGAAGATTTTTTTCTTTTCTTCTTCTCTTATGTAAATAGACTTCTGTATTTATATATCAAAAAGGGTGATTTTATTTTCATCTAGAATTTATTTTAAGCTGCTGCAACAGCATTACTTCTAAAAGGGTAGTCTTGGGCTTTGTTTGGAGACGTAGTAGCTTTCCTCTGATCCTTCTTCCTAAGAGCTTTCATGGAAGATGACAAGTTAAAGTTTTTCTCTTTCGCTTCGTCCAATTCTATTTGTTCTTCTCTGCACTCTTCGCTACAGAAAGCTGTGTCCCCTCTGAAAAAAATTTAAAAACATATAATTATTTCAACATGCAATTTATTCCTCGCCATAAATCAGTAAAATTTCACTCTCTGGACAAGACCCTCTGAAGAATCAGTGCACAAAAAGATTAAAACACAAAAGGAGTGTGATCGGTTTTTAGAAGGGATTCAATATACCAACCTGTACATGAAGATGTCTCTGTTGTTTCCAAGGGGTTTCCGACACCGAAAACAGGCTTCAAGGAAATGTGGGTGTTGATTATCCTCGAATCTAGCATCGTAAAACCTTCCAGACCTAGGAGAACACGGCACACAGGTTGTTGTGACGACACTCTTGAAACCGCCTCTTGTAGAACAAACAGGTCGGGCAATATAAGGACTAGAATTCTTGTTACTGTTGTTAGCATTAACGTTTTGAAATTTCCCTGAAAACCCAGCTTCCATATCTGCTAAAGAAGCCAACCCATCATCTTCTTCGAAGAAACAAGGCCTTCTAGCTGTACTGAATTCCATTTCTAGTCTCCTTTGTAGTGAAAAGAGTTGTGGATTTTGAGAGACGGCAAACTGAAAAAGATGAGCGCTTTTGGGAGGGAGAGAGAGAGGTGGAGAAAGTGGTGTGAGTGGATCGTTTATAAAGAGAAGAGTGAAGAGAGAGAAGATAGTGCAAAACCACGGCAGATTATTAATGGTCTGTTTGTAAATCCATTGGCCGATTGTATGTATGCCAGAAAAACAAAAAATTAAATTCCAGAAAACAACTAAAAGAACGTCTATATTTACATAAATGGCATTACGTAATTGGCAATTTGTTGACATCAATTTTGGGGATGAGTAAGATTTTTCTTGTGGTAGCTTTTATAATTTTTTTAATGATTATTAACATATGGAAATTAAGACAGATTCACACGGGAAGTATAACATATGTCTAATATTGTTTTAAAAAAATTATTAACATATAAATTAGATAAAATTAATTATTAAAATACTTTACAAAATTATATTTATAAAATAAGATATAGAATATTTATATATAAATTGTAAGTAATAAATAAATATCAAGTTTCCTTACCATACTTATACTGTGGTTTGATTTAGAGAGGTGCAACCATGAAGTTATATCGCATTTGTTCATTGATAAAGCTAGCCGTAATGCAAATCCCTTTTTACCAAGTTCCACAACATAGTGCAACTTGCTTCTTGTTTTAGCGACATGGTAATATTTGTATCATGTTTTCTATCTACAATGCTGTTAGGGGAAACTATATCACAATATTAATGCAAAATGCTCCAATATATACATATCCCATTTTCAAGATGAGATTTTATAATTTTATTTTATTAGTTAATTCTGTTGAAACCTTATTTAGGTAATTAATATTAATTAGGAGAGCAAATATAAAGAAAACCTTAATATAGACATAAACACCGGCTAAATCTAGCCTCGTTCGAGTCACCTCTCAGTTCACAGATGGTTTAGTTGATTGACTTGCCGATTTTTTTTAAAAAAATTAAAAATTGTAAAAATAATTTTATTTTTTATTTTAATATATGAAATAGAAAATCAGAAAATAATAAAATAAGTATATAATTGAAAAATAAATATCAAATTAACTATAACAAAGTTTTTAACATTAAATAAAATTGGGCCTAAGAACAAGAGTCTACAGCCTATTAGTTAAAGGAATTGTTCAATATATCCATTTATTTATCGATAGGGAATCTAGTCTTAATGGTAAAACTTATCATAAGAGACTACAAAACTCAAAACACAGCCAACTCCTCTAAAGTAAGAATAATAGGTAATTAATTTTTACTATTTATATAAAAATTAGTTTAAACTTGTTTTTTTCTTATTTATATATTTTTCACTTTATTTTTATTTTTTTTCCCGAATGCTTCCTTTTTTTTCTTTAATGTTGACCCATCCCGATTTATGGAGTTAAGTACCTTAAATTGCTCTAACCCAGCAAACCACAATGTCTTGGATGGGTCATGACCAATATGTTGGATCGATTCACGTGTCAATCCGACTTGGGTTGATTCGAATTTCATATTTATGCTAAAATTGCATAAGATTGATTATGGATGTAAATAATTAAGTTATAAAATAATCATACTTTTGTGCCGTAATCATATTAGTATCGTATTTCAATTTTTTTTTTTTAGTAATCATGCTTTTCATGGCAACATATCATATCAATAATTGTCATCTCAACTAATAATTTTTTTTCCTTTCATTTGCTAAGAAAAGATAAAAAGCCATTATTATAATTATCTTATAAAAATTCAGAATTTCATTGTTATATCGCAGTGCAATGTAGTATAAAATTTGATAAATTTAACTGAAAACTAGAATCGATAAAATTAATAATTAAATGTCTTAGGTGTAAAAGTAAATTTTAGAAGACATGTATTGGCACACCACTATGAAAACCTATCTCTGAAAAATTCATGCATAATAATAAAAGGTATATTTACCAATAACATATATAGATAATCCACTTTTTCTCTCCTTCTCTTTCTTCCCCTGTATCTGAAAATATTGAAAAAGGTAATGGTAGTTTTGTGGTTTTAATAGGATGTTGGGGCGTGAAGAGGCAATTGGATCCTGAAAATTGGACCATTTGATCTTTCTATTTCGTCAGATGGACGAATCCCACTCGCAACCTCTCCACGTGCATTCTCGACTATATAATTTCCAAATTCCAACGTTAATATTCTTCTTCTTCCTAAACATTGGAAAAGGAAAAAAATTAGAATTAAAAAATGATCCCAGTTACGTACATGACGCCGTGACAGGTCGATCATAACTTATAAGATCCAACCTCAATTTGGTAAGATGACCGAGAGACATCTTATTTTCTACGATTCCAAAATCCAATGTCATAATTTTTTTTTTGTCATCTTTTAAAAATGTTTTTAATCTTAATCTTACATAATTTTTTTGTTTTATTTTGTTTGTATAATATTTGTGTTATTTATATATTGTTAGAGTGTGATGTAAAGAAATCTCTGATATATGCATTGCTCAACTGTCGGTTTTCAACTTGTTTCAGCAGATACGTATATAAAGTTTATTATACAAAATCAGTACGCAGATTGGATTATCGAATTATTATCTTTGTCGTAGCTATATTCATTTAAATTTATATTTAATTATATCATATTTGTATAATATTTGTGTTATTTATATATTGTTAGAGTGTGATGTAAGGAATTCTCTAATATATGCATTATTCAACTGCCATAGGTTTTCAACTTGTTTCAGCAGGTACGTGTATAAAGTTTATTATACAAAATCGGTCCACAGATTGGATTATCCGATTATTATCGTTACCTAATCTATATTCATTTAAATTTATAATTAATTATATTTGTTTACTTTATTTCTAAGTAAAATTATCAATTTTTTATCAGTATTAGTTTTCTTGATAAACATTTATTTAAAAACAATAAAAATATAATACACAAATTACCAAAATATGATGAAATCAATAGAAATTTAAATGGGAAAAAGGAAAAGTTTATATTTAAGTAAGTCCTTTAGATCCATAAATTAAGTTTTACGTTGGCCTACCCATTCCATACTGTTGGTTGGATGTCTCCTCAAAATTTATACATATATCAATTGCTATTCCGTAAATAATGAAAGTGGAAGCTTGGAAGACGTTACAATTCTAATTCTATGCAGGAGTAGACAAAAAATAAAATAAAATAAATCAACATATGCTTATTTGAATGATTATTTATAATTTGATAAGCTAATTAATTGTAGAATTCATCAGTGCAATGCTTTTCAAGCTTAAATGTGATTTTCTAAGAAACATAATAATTGAATTTCACCTAAAAGAAAAAAGAAAAGGATATATCAAGTGCATATATATATATATATATACACCAGTAGCAACGGATAAAAGATTTTCACAAGAATTCTCATAACAACTCTCATTCAAACTACAAAACATATTATATGAAACCTAATATTGTTAGGATTTGATAATGGTAGTAATTCATATTTCCTTAAAAAACATTTTAGTAGATAATATATACCATACGTATATATATATAGTGTGTGTATCAGCTATTTAATATTTTTAGTGCTCTCTTCGAAGCACGAACTCTTTTAACGAGAGTTGTTTCTTAGCAGTTATATACCATCTTATCCCGAACTCTCTCGGCCTCATTTAGGTGAATAGTTTTATTCTTAATCAACATTGAAATTTTAGTTATTATTAAGTTTGAGATATGCATTATTTTATATACATGAACAATCTCTCACCTAATTAGATATAAAAATCCTAATTAATTTTATTTGAAATAGAAATTATATCAAATAAAGTGCATAGAAATTCAAAAGGACTAAATTGTAATAATACATAGGAATCTATTGTTTAATTATCCTATTTATATCAAATAAAGGTCGTTTAATTAAAAACCGGTAGGGACTAGATTTTGTAGAAGTGGGACTAGGTTATGGCTAGGAGAGGAATTTACAAAATAGAAGAAGGGTTACTGGCACTTGTAAGCATAAAGCTTGGTGTGGCCACTCTAATGCTTAAGTTAATACTAGTCATAATGAGCCCTTAATTATAGTAAGAAGGTAGAATATGGTGTAACATTACCCATCACTAGAGAGGCGGATAGCTATTTATAGGTGACTGACTTGGCAGTTGTGACTTGTAGTGGGCAATTGGGATATGTAGTGGGCGAGTGGGCAGTTGGAGATTTGTGGATCGAGATTGATCGAGCTACCTTATGCCGAGCAATTGAAGATGTAGGCATATCAAAGCAGGGGCATGGGGGTCAGTTCTGGGCGGTGAATTCAGTAAGATGTGTTAGAGAGGTCTAAACCTATTAGTCTAACTAAGTTTGCACTATTGAATTCGTTTGTTTAATGTGGATTTTGATGAAACACTAAGTTGCACAGTTAACTTTTCAATTATGTTAAACTACACTTAATTAGTTAAACAAATTTGATGAACAACATGTTACAATATATATGTGTGTGTGTTGTGTGTTTTTGTTGTTATCTGGGGATTGTGCAAGATGGACAAATTCTCGAGCACAGCTTTGGTCGGATGTCAGGTCAAAGGCTCGATAAGTTTTATTCACTAGGGTACGACAAACTTGAAACTAAAGCTTGACAAGTTCAAATATGAACAGTCTTGATCGCGGGTCAAGTCAAGTACTAGACTGGTTCATTCTTCAAGGTGTAACAAACTCAAGACTAAAGCTCAAGAAGCTAAAAAATGCAGAGCCACTAGTTACGGGTCAAGTTGAGGGTTGACGAGTCCATTATTCAGGGTTTGACAAGTTTGAATCTAAGGCTCAAAGAATTCAAGTGAATTACAGTCTTGGTCGAAGGTCACGTCGAGAGATCGATAGATCAAATAGTTAAGACACGAAAAACTTAAGTTCAAAACTCGACAAGCTTAAACAAACACAACTTTGGTCAAGGGTCAAAACCAAGGTGCAACGAACTTTAAGGCGTTAAGGCGTGATAAGTTTGAATTTGAGGTTCAATGGAGTCCACATGAGCACATATTTAATCCAGGGCAAAAATGAAGTGATACACATTAAGGCGCAACAAGCATTAGGGCGTGTGACAATTTAATTGAATGAGCCAATGTGGAAAAAAGAACCGTTGAAAGGTATTTAATACGTTAGATCTAATGGACATTTGAATTCTTAAAGGCTATAAATACTCTGTCCTTGCGAGATTTATAAGAAGTGCGAATTGAAAGAGCTATTACTTGCGAACAAACAAATCATTGAATTTTTTGTTCTCTTAATCATTAAATTTTAAATATCTGTAAAGAGAGAGAAAATCATTCTAGTGTTCTATTCTTGTATCTACTATCTATAAGAAAGTATCTAGCAAGAGAAATGAAATATCTTATTTCCCAAGTGTTATAAAAGTGGTGTACTACTTAGCTTGTGCGTGTTTAATTAGTGATTAATAAAATGGTTGTGAAGTCCTTGGTTGGAGGCATTGGTGGATTGTGGAGAGCAGAAAGTAGGTCGAACTCCACGTTAAATTTGGACCTAAATTTTCTATCTCTATTTTTTAATATTTTATATTATAAGCTGCTGTTATGTTATTTTTTGCTATTAAAGTTAATTTTGATCTATTGCATGAAAATTAATGGATTATGTGTTTTTTAAGAAAAAACACTACGTTCGCTCTTGAATATTTTCTAGTACATTTTCACCTTTTCATGCACATCTTGTGTAGGGCTTAACTTGAGTGGGCCCATTGTTAGGAATGAACCATCAACATTAACCCTTCTTCTTCTTCTATTTTGTAGATTCCTTTATTGACTGTGACCCAAGTTTGATTCCTTTTACTAATCATAACCCTAGTCCACTTCTACAATATCTAGCTCCTATTGGATTCGAACAAGCGATAATATTGAGTACTAAAATTTTATTATTTTTTATTGGTAAGCATTATATACGTGTATGTGTTACAATTTTAATTTGACTCTAAAGTTTTTACATTTTCTTAAGTTTGAGATGAATATATAATGTAAAAAGGTTGAAAAAAGAATAAAAGGCTCAAATCTTAATAATACATCTCAATTCTAATTTTAGTTGTTATTAAATTTAAAACGCAACAATGTTGAAAGAATTTCAAGAGGCTCAAAGTCGGAATTGACCTCCATTTCAAAATCAAACATGATGCCAAATCAACCATATTAATTATTGGCCGAAGAAAAAAGCTCTTTTAATTTAATATTTGGTTGCACAAGCTAGATTGGACAAAAGTAATGAAATATATTTGGGACTGGGTCAATATCCCTTCATAGGAGGGGAACAAATCTTAAAATTATTGTTCATTATATTTAAAATAAAATATCTTAATAAGAATTTATCTAGTATTGTTTAATATCGTACATATTAAATATAATTTTAAAAAATCATTCTATCTAGTATTCCTTATGCTGTACTATTTAGTTTTTTTTTAAACTTGTTTTGTCATTGTAACAAAATACTATCTTATGGTTCATTTGATTAAATAATAAAAACAAGTAGCATTATAAAAGCGTTATACTTTGCGCAAAATAAAAGTATTAGACTTGCCTTTATAAAAACCCAAATAAAGCATGCACAATGTGGAAGTTGGTGTAATCGTGGGTACTCTTATTATTGAAGATAAAGATCTAGCTTTAATTCCTAATAGATTTGTTTTTTTTTTTTTTGTATCTTTTGTCTTCAAAGAATGGAAAAAAAAAAAAAGATCCAGCACTAGAAATTAAATCAAAATTTTCGTATAAGATGTAGTTATAAGATGCATTTGGTTCATTGATTTGGTGTCGGTTTGATATCTATTTTAATCAGACTATTTGTAAAAACAGATTCAAATAAAAATCAAATACTTTTACTTATAAATGGATCTTATAAATTAGATACTGATGCAAGTTAAATGTATATAAGATACAAATTAGATGAATGTAAAAGCAATTAGACCTTACCGTTATATTGCGGTTAAAGTGATGTCTTAAAGTTACAATTTCAAGTATTCTATTCTTGAAAATTTTTTATTTGACTAATTCTTATTTTGGGATTTTTCTGAAAATAATATTTTCTTATATTCTTTACTCTAATATTATTTCATTTTGGCAAAAATAAACAATACTTCAATTTTAGTTGTTTTTCAAAAGGAGAAAAGGGAACATTTTGAAGAAAGCAAAACTGTTAAATAGTTGAACACGCGCTACACGGGCGGTTGAAGAGAAAAAGCGGTCTCTAAATACTATTGCAAAGAGACAAGGTACGTGGACGCGTACTGGTACTGCCACTGCAATACCTCTGCACAAACTCCAAAAATTAATGCCTCGGTTTTCCTTTCAACTTTTAAAAACCATAGCCCCACATAAACGAGAAAACTCCAATAATTTACCACTTCTTTATTCATGTTATCACTTAAAGTAATATATAGTAATTTATGTTTTCACTTTATAAATTATTATTTATTTACTTTTTAATATTATCATAAATATTTTTATCTTAAAATAACATATTTATTTTTTTACAATAAATTCATGAGATATTATAAATGTTTTATATTTTATTTTAATAATTATTTATTTTAATTTTTATACAAAATAAATATATTCTAATAGTTATTATAATCTTATTATATTCTTTTTGAATTGAAAATTTATTCATTCTCTTATTTCATTCGACGAAGTGAGCATGCCAAAATTGTTTTACAAGGTTATATCTTTATTTATTTTTTATTTATAAACTATCAAAATTGAATTTAATTTGTGAAAATTTATAACTAATTAATTATTTAATTATTAAAATAAATATAATAATAATAATATATTTACTAGTTTAATAACAAAATTACATGATTAGATATAAAATTAAATCATTAAATAGTTGATAAGATTTATTATGTCAAACTAATGATGAATTTTTATTACTAATTTCAATTTTTAATTTTTTATCTGTTTTTAAATAAATACCCAATACTAAACAAGTAACAAATAAAAACCACCAAGCCATCCAAACCCATTGCATCTTTTAAATAAATTACAGGCCGTCACTAATATTTATTATAAATTTACAATATGTGTATTTTTTTTTTTCTTGTGTTAATAAAGTATTTCCCACAATACCCCTCTCAGACGTCGTTTACGTCACTCCTTCTCGCTTTTTCTAGATTCTTTTGTCGTTTACTTAAAAACATACGCTTCTCTCTCTCTTTCTCTTTCTCTGTATTACTTCTCCAGTCTCAAAATTCACAAACTCCAAGGTGGGCCCACCCTCAATTACACGACAGGCAATGATGGGACCCATTGGCCATGCCCTGATGATGGGGGTGCGGAGTGGGACTGCAAAATTATCATGGAGCAAGCACCATCCCCTCCTGTAGCCCCCATTGGTCTTGTTTTGTCCTGTACTTCTCCCTGTAAAATTTCTCTTACTAAATTTGAACTCGAACCAAGTTGGGTCATATATATTTTTATATTTTATATTTTTTTTAAACTCTAGTAATAATGTTGTATAATTGCAAGAGCCAACTTTTATTTAAGCGTTTTAATATTACCGTATAATTTCGTAGTTTATTTTTTGGCCAAAGCATAATTTTGTAGCTAAAAATACTAATATTACTCCCTTTTTCTTTCTTCTAAATACCAATATTTTTAGTTTTGTACCTAATCTCCGCTTAGCTAGCTTTTTTTTTTCGTTGATACCGACATCTTTTTTAAATTTTTTTTAACAAATTATTTATTAAAAAATACATGTAGATAAAAAAAATTAATAATTTTCATAAAAATATCAAATAGATCAAATATATATGTAAATCGAATATATTTATATATATTATTTTGACATAAATATGAATACAAATAAAGAAAAGGTCGAATTGGACTCAGCATAGACCAAAGTGAAATTTGTATCACATTAAACTATAATGATAGCTCGCTTACTTAAAAGGAAATAACTATTTGTTGTCTCCTAATTCTATCTACAATTGCTATTATAATATTTATTTAATAAAATAATAATTTATAATGAATTATTATTTTACACAAAATAACAAATAGCTATTCATATTTTTGTAATTCAAAGTTTATTTTTAGTTTTTGTTATAAATACTCATCTCTTATAAATATTACCCATATAATTATTACACCTCTATAACAAAGATAATAGACTAATAATCATTCAAACTCTATCACATTCTTATTGAATTGGAATTTAATTTTCTTTTTATTTCATAGAGGAACTGAACGAGCCATTGACGTTTTGTTTGTGAAGCAATAAAATTTTTAATCTTTTTGAGATATAAAAATGGAGGATTTTTTTTTTTTAACTTTGACTTGTTATTTTTCTCTGAATTAGATTTATCTTTTTATCAAATTGGTGCATTTTCATAAAAAAGAAAAGAAGAAATGGTGCATTTTCTTAAAAGAAAAAAACAAATGATGCATTCCATGTTGAAAATGTCGATTGGATTCTATTGGAATTGAGTTGGATTGGCTGGAGCAATTGTATCTTCTTAGCTTGCTATCAATTGGAATAACATGGGTAATTCCAAATAGTTTCACAACTTTGGCCCACAAAAAAAAAAAAAAAAACTAGTTTCACAACTAGATTCGGTGGAATTGAATTGAGCACGACCAATAAATCAACTGAAATTTGATTGGAAAAAAAAAAAAAACCATTCTAAATCTTGGGTTCATTAGTATTTTCTATTGACATTTTAATGAGGAAATTTGGATTGTTAAAGTTTGTGGAAGAAAAAACTTAGTTCATAAGCTTAATAATGATAAAATTGGATATATTAATGCTAGGGGAAAAAAAAGCAAATTTCATTTAGTTTAATATTTAAATTTATACTATACTTGAAGTATTACCTATTTTAATATTACTTCTATATATACTACAAATGAATTTGGTTTATTAAAGTTCATGAGAATATCCAGTTAGGAAACTTCTGTTCTATTGTGACTATTATAATCAATAAAAAAAGTGATATATTAAGTATTTTAGTTGAGATATCATTATTATATTTAAATTTAAATCATTAAATAATCGATAAAAAATAATTTTAAGGAAAATCCTTAATTGAATAACTGATCATTGATTAGCTTAATCTCAATACCCACTTAACTATAGATTAAGGAAAATCCTTAATTGAATAGGAACAATCCATTTAAATATCTCTACCACTATGGTACGGTTGAAAAATAATTTTAAGAGCAACTTTATCTGGAGAGCTATCACTGAAATCAAAACAAGACAAGTTATCAAGGTGCTGCCTGATCAAGCACCGATGTTCTACCAAGGAGCGATGCTTGTTCTGTTTTTCATTTTTTTGACAATATGTTTAAGTATTTGCTGTTTGCATTGCAACGATAATGATAATGCTGTTGCTTGGAAAAAATTCTATAAAAAAATAAAAAAAAACTTTTATTGATGTAATTTGTGGATAAAGTTAAGAAGTATTTAAAAAAAATTATTTAAAATATTGATATAATATGTTAAATAATTTCTTAATTTACAAATTGAATTTCTATGGGGCTGAGTGATAGAATATAATCGAATAACCCTGTATTAGATTATTAGATGTCCTTCACCTAGGGAACTGGGGCTAAGAACCCAATAAAAAGATGCCCCAATAAAGCATTTTGGAATCGCAAATCTTTTATGCATGTGGTGTTTCAACGTGGCAATCAGCAATTGAACATGTAAAATTTCTAATTTTTGAGCTCTTCCTCGAAGGTTCATGTCTCCTTCCTGACGGACTCTTTCTTACCGCATCGCCCGTGGAATTTACACGCGTTTGCATATATAGTAACTTAGTCCATCGTTACGTGCCTCTTGTTTTGACACGTAAGATGTGGAATACGAAGACTATGATTTACCTTTCTGTACATTTTCCTTTTCAGAAAGTCACAGACTCAATAAATGACGACCAAGTTTAATAAGGATTTTCTTCTTGCCTAAGCAATAGCTTGGATTTCCTGCTCTTTAGGTTGACACGACCCTAGCATATAAATAATGAAATATAACTAAGCTCACATTTTCTGTGGTGCAAATTTATTTATTTTCTTTTCTAGAGTCAACTTTTGCAGTAATTTATCATTAAAAAGACATTATAATTATCGTTAGATCCCTATGAAGTAAAATATTATAAATAAAGGGTTTGAAAAAAAATATCGTGTGACGTGATCTTAGATCCCTTTGAAGTAATTTGATTTCGACGGATATGTGCTTTTCTAGAATTGTTTTTTTAATGGATTGCTTGGGTCAGAAATTTTGAAGATAAGTTATTTGAGTATAATTTAAATATATAAAATGGAGTATATATACGAAAAATATGATGGAATTGAATAATTGAAGTGTAAACAAGCTACCTATAATATCAAGGGCATTAAGGTAATATTGTAATAATGTTACAATAGAAATATATTATCATAAAAAAAATTTGTAATAAAGTTTTGCAATTATAAGAAATAGGAATTGAACTATAATCATAAAAAATAGGAGGGAAGTTACTGTTTTATTTATCTTTATTTTTCATGTACTCGCGATGTAGATAATTTAGCTAGTACAATAGAAATATAGCTAATGTCACGTTTTTTGAGGTGCAAATTTATTTATTTTTATTAGAGTCAACTTCTTATCATTCCAAAATACAATACATAATTATCTTTAAGTGGGAAAAGAATGATGTTGAGCTATGAAATGTTATAAATAAAGCTTTGAAAGATATCAACTGAGGGAATATTGGATGTGAGGTAATTTGATTTCAACGGAGATGTGTTGGTTCTAGGTTTGTTTTATAATCGGTTACTTGATGTAAGAAATTTTGAAGATATGTAGTTAAATATATAAAACTCAATAAACGTGTGATGTTAATAATACAATATACAAGAAATAGGATAGAACTTAATAGGAGTAATGCACAAAAATTACCAATAATATTGAGAAGAATGAGGGGCTTTGGTGGGGATATTAGTTTATTTGCCAGTCCATTATAGTTTACAAATTTATTCATACAAATACCAATTATGTAAATACCATTGCAAAATCGCATATACATATAATTTTTAACTTTTGCATAGAAATTGCATGTATTAAATGAGATTTAGATATTTGGCCAAAAAAAAAAAAGAGAGGGAGAGATTTAGATAAGTCTAAAAATTGCATGTACCTATTGCAATTTTGAAACACATAATAAATGCGATTTTTGTTTTGTTTTTTAAATTGTATGTAATAAATATGATTTTTTACATAAGATTATTTTGTATTAGTAATATGATAATTAATTTTCTATATTTTTATTTTATCAATTTTTTTACAAGATTGGTACCTAGCTTTGATGTGTTAAAAATGATAATAAATACGTTGCTAAATATATTTGACATAAATTTAGAGTGCATCTATCTATATATAATCATATATATGAAATATATGTGTAATAACGACTTATCTTTCTTAGACAGCAGCCCCCGCGCCCCCACACCCCGCCCGGGGGATTATTGACCAATGACATTAATCGACAGCCAAAATATACGTCATATCAAAGCCATCATGCAAATAATTCAATATCCCTACTAATTTTTCTTATTATTAGTCACCTATAGGTGTGGTGGCAAATTAAAACGCATTGTCATTACTTTAATTTTCAAAACATGTCGCCAAAGCTTTGCTTTATTTTTCAACGGTTTTATTAATGGGTCGTCTAAGTTTTTATGGTCTGCATGTATCATCTTATCCTAGTTATTGTAATATTTTATTTTTATCATTATTAAATATATATTTATTAAGAAAAAAAATATTGATAAAAAGCTAACGGTGTTACTCATAAACAGATAAAATAGATATGATACAGATAAGTTACTGATTCAGATTCAAAATAGATACAGATATAATATGGACAAAAATCTGACTTTCCACACGTACCTATTCTTTTACCTTTTTCCAATATTATATATATATATATATAAAGAGATTCAATCCCATCCTACTCTGCTGTTGGAAATCAACATTCATATTATGCTATAATGATGCTTGGATTAAATATAAAATTTTTACCCTACCTTAAGACTATAAATATGCTTCAAAGGAAAGTCAAGCTAACTTACTGATAAGGATGGTATTGTATGTGGAAAATTGTTAGTACATATCAAAAGGCTTGTAACCACAAGATACGATTAGCGATGTGCCGGGAGTGCTCTGATGCCGCTATGTTGATGCTTAAGGTAGTAGCCAGTAGTGGATTGAGAGAGAGAGAGAGAGTAAGTGTGTAAATCAAGAGTGTAGGTGATATCACACACTCTTTGTCTTGTAGCCCCAGGAGTAATGGTTATACTAGAATGGTAGAATAAGGGCCTACAATATATTCTTTGTTCATATAATGCATCACTAAAGGAGGGGAAAAAATGAGAGTGGGGACCCTTTATTGGTAGCTGATTGGACTCGAGGTAGTGATGGTGATCATTCAAGGAGATTGGTCGAATATGTGGAGAGCTATTTCTTTGGAGCACCCTGGGGAGATATGGCAAACTGAGGAGGTCCAAAGTATTTTTGAGGAGATATGACAAATTGAGGAGATTTAGATACCTTAGAGGAGATACGAGGGATTGAGGAGATATTCTTGTTAGAGGAGGAGCTCAAAGGAGGAGGACCTCGATTTGTTTCCTTTGTATATGAATAGAAGGTAATTGAAATCTAGCCTAGTGGAAAAGTGATGCCCATTAGCCAAGGTGGTCTAGGGCACTTGATGGGCTTAGGAACCTTGTTGCTGGTTCATTTAACTAGTGCCGATCTTATTGGGCTATGATCAAGTAAAGCCTATCAACAAATGGGAAGGAGGATTTAAATGTAATCAATTTTTTTTTCTTTCAAATTTCCTAATTTGTAAATGAATGGTTAAAATCGCTTCTTCTTTTGAAATATTAGTTGCACCATTATGCTATCATCTTTTTGTTTTTGATTTAACAATAAATTACACTTAATAGTAATTTAAAAGAATAGCAAATGTTAAATTTGATACGAAAATTTAATTTGCTATTTGAATTTTAAAGTAATCAATTTAATATCCAATCATATTTTTACATTACAAGGAATTTTGGCTTTAGAGAGAAAAAATTTTGTCTCTGAAAGTGAAAAATCTGTCTCTGAAAACTTTCATTAATAGATTTACCATCATAAATTTCTATCTTGAAAATCATTGTCACTAATTTTTAGAGACAGATTTGTTATTTGTTGCAAATTTGTGATGGAACTTTTGTTGTAAATCTGTTGCAAATCTGTCTCTATTTTAGAAGTAGTTATTATTAAATACCTAATTAGTAAATAATAAATAAAATTATTTTATCGTAAATCTGTTTATGATTTTAAGATAAATTATTTTAAAAAAATTCTCATTTGCCTCCTATTTATCCTTCCTAAGAGGTCACCCATCATTGAATGTTGGCACACTTAACATTGAAATTTTCACAAGCACTAAACCAATGAACCAATTTTTATCTTCATGAATAAAGTTTTACTATTATTTATTTAAGATATATCACAATTTTCAATATTGTGACTATAAAACATTTTATATATATATATTTTATAATTAATTTTATTTTATAATTTTACTTTGCCTATTTATTAAGGATTTTTCATTAATATTTTGTTAAAATAATATATAATATTTATATACACCAAGTTTACATTTTATAATAATTATTTTGAATTATATATTTATTATAATATATAATATTTTTTAGTAGTATATTATATTTTTTTTTGCCAAATACGATATTATTATCAAAAAATATTATGTAGTATGTATATATGAATATTATATACATAAATTTATATATATTTATTGATATATATAGTAATTATACTTTTTACATTACTTATTTTATATTTTATATTAACTTGACAAATTATATATTTCTAATAATGTGTTTATTATTTATATCATTTTTATTACACTTAATAAATTATGTAAAACTTATAAATATATAAATTTTATTAGATATATATAATAAATATGCTATTAACAATATAAAAAAATCTATTTTTCATTATTATATTAATAAAATAATTTATAATACCAATTTAAATATATTTAGATTTAACTAATTATTTTGTGTTGTACATTTTGTTATTTAAATATACTGTATTTTTACATAGTATATTTTTTTTGACAAATATGTAAGATATATAGAACAAATTTTTTTATATATTCAATAACATATGAATACTTAAATGAATACACATGATAAAAACATTATAAATAATATGATTATATATTTTTATTAATATATTATTAAAATAAAACATAATAATATTTATATATTTATAGATGATATATACTAAGTTTACATTTTATGGTATTTATTTTATTTCACATATATTATTATTGATATATACTTTATTTTTAAGTAGTATTTTATGATACTACTTATATATATAATATTATATTATTGTTATACATTATTTTACCAAGTTGTACATTTTAATTTTTTATACAAGAAGTTATTTCGTAAAAGAATATATAATAGATGTAAATAATAACTTATGAAATGTATAAATATTTATAACAAACATATTTTAAGTATTATTTATTGTTTATACTTTATAATATATAAATATGTAATATATTAATAAATATATTTTAAATAAAATACATAATATTAGTTGTAAATATCATGATTATTCCTATTATATTTATTACATAATAAAATTAATTTACAAATGCAATATAAGTCCATATTATATATTACTCATTTATATATATTATATTTTTTAATGTATAATTAAAAAGTATATCTTAAGCATAATTAATTAGATATACATATATAATAATAATTTAGTTTAGAGATAGATTTGCAATAGAATTTGAAAAAAAAAAGAAATTTCTGCTAAAATAATTTATTTCCTACTAAAAAAAAAAATTGCAACCGAAAAAGATTTGTCGCAAATTATGTTGCAAAACATATAAAAATTATAAGATTATTTACAATTTATGTCATTACAAATCCGTCACAAACCTATTGCTAATTCATTTTGTTAGAGACATAAGTTTTTCATAATAATTTTTTTATCTCTAAAAAATAGTTTTTTTCATAATGTTACTATTTCTTAAGCCTTAAATACTGATGTGGAAGGGTTAATTTGTAATTATTTTTTTTTACTTTTTTTTCTTAACACCATCTGGGGATGACAAACCCTCTCTCCCACAACATCAAATAAAACAAACATCATTAATGGATAGGAAAAAATAGTTATAAAAAATTTAATTGGAATATAAAATTTGTTATTTTAAAATACGGTTGGAAAGTAGGATTTTAAGAAAAAATTGAGGTATTTTTTAGAAGAGAATAAATACTAAAGGAATCCAATCTCCATGAAGTGGGATGCAATAGCATTTTTCATATAAATAAAGGACAATGATGGCAAAGATATTTATTAGATTAAGGTTTCCTACTACGTGGATCGAAAGCACGCCATCGTATAATCAATAATTTACTCAATAGTTTTACCCGTGAAGAGGCAGGTGAAGTTAGAAAGGATAATACAGTGACAGGAAACTACTTCGCCTAGCTTTGTTCAGTCCATCCAATAATTATCTGTTCAACTCCTCAGTTTTACCCCTAATTACCAGAAGCCAATGGTTTCATAACAGATACAGAGTTAGAAGATTGTGGACATATTTTACATGTCCTTTTCAAGGTAGTACAAATTCAATTACCATTGACTAAAACAATCAAGAAAAGGAAGTTAAATAATGCGGACTGAATAAGCCTGGCATCAGCATCGTAGATTTCCAATTTTTTTACCCCTTAAAATTTCCTGTCAATTCATGGATCTTACTAGGAAACTTGGAGAAAAGACTAAAGAAATCAACATTGACGAAAGGGTGATGGTCTTTTTTGTCTTGTTATGGGACAGAGCTGGAAACAATGTGCAACACGTATGATATACCCATAATTATATATGCGTATTTGTCTTTTTAAGCACTACGATCTTATAAACAAATACGATAATAATTGAATTGAAGGACATTGCTGAGGTTTGAAACTTGAAGTCTTGTATTCTGCCTTATAAGTTCGATGACAATTTTTCTATTAAAAACTAGGTATATGTTATTATGTATCATGCTTGTACGGGTAAACTGGGTTCGGGAAACATGGGAGTAGGTGAATGAGAAAAAATAAAAAATTTTAAAACCATAAAAAATGAATGCGTTCATGTATTCAGACCAAATCTATGTACTGTCGAAATTATTTTGATATTGAGTTTTATCGTTATATTGAATTTACAGAGGACTCGATTTGAGAGCATCAATAATCAAATAAATGAGTGGATGGCGCAAAATATAATATACTTTATACATAAATAAATAATAAATAAAAGGACGAAGCCGAAACGAGAAACAATGAAACATGCGTGGCCTACTAACTTACCCAAGGAACAAAGCAATCAATCCGGATTGGGGACTCATCAGTCGGTCTCTATGTGCCTGACCAGCAAGGTTATCACTCCTTTTTTTTTTTTCTCCTTTTTCCCTCTCGAAATACTTCTCTTTATATGTATTAAGGTTTACAGATTTCGTAGACACTGTACATATGCTTTGAAATTATATGAGAAGCCCTTTATTATTGTCAATGCGCTAAATGATTTGATTTAATTATGCCATGATTATTTTACCCTCAATTTATTTGTAGGCTTTCCATATGAAAAAATGTGTATTATCTTTTATAATTTCTTGTGATGTGACTTGCAAGAAGAAAACCTAGATATGGTTCTAGTTGATTGGTATTGGAGTGAGGTTGAGACATCTTAAGATTCAACTAGCTTGTGATTTATACTGAGTGTTAAGGGGAAAAATTTGTTATACGAGGTAATGTTGTCCCATTTTTATACCCTCTAATAAATACTTGTCACGTGCTAAATAAATTTGAAAAATAAAAAATTCCTAAAATAAAGTAAGCAATAATTATCACTATATAACATGTGGCAAGTATTTATTAGGTGGTACAAAATTAGGATAGTATTGCCTGGTACAACAAATTTTCATCCAATGGTAAGTATGACATTAGGAAGTTCGATGGTTGTAGAAATTTTGAGTTATATTATGACAAGTAGGATGCGTGGGGGTGCAATCGTACTTGAAGAAAGCTTTTAAATTCGCAACCAGAAGCCATCAAGAGTGATGGGTTTACATACAACTAAGTAATAGTGTTTTGTATGAGATATTGGCATGAAACAATTATAGGATTGGATAACAAATTAGAACAACTTGTCAAACAATTGGCTTTAAAGTAAAGGTTATATTTGCTCCTAATGAACGATAGGTTATTGTCACGCAGCATATTTCGAACTTTACGGCTCTAATTAGCAATTTGGAAAGTATTGATGTTAAGATTGATACTATAGATTAGGTCATGATACTCCTGTCATCTCTTCCATCTTTGTATTATTAATTTAGGGACACCACAAGTTACTCTATGAACATCTCATCAATAGAAGAATCTAGGAGCAGTATGTTGGGTATATGTTAGTTAAAATGTGAGATGGAATTCACACGTAATGAAATTGTAAAAGTTTTAGTTATTAAAGCTCATTGATTATATAGTAATGGCAGTTTTAAAATGAGGTTTTCAAGAAACTTTTGTTATATTTTGAATAGAAGGATAATGTAAGGTTAGGATGCCATGAGATAGGATTAAGGCTATGTGTGTGATAATAGAAATAAAGCTATTACTGATGGTGTTGTTATATCTTATGGTTTTAGGAAATCTATAAAATGGCTTTAGGAATCTTAGAGTTTTTTCCCACATTTGTTAATGATAGATTAGTTTCACATACAAGGTTGTGTAGAGTGATTTTAAGTCTGAGAAATGGGCAGCGGCTAGGGATTAAGATAATTGATGTATGTGGAACCAAGTCAAACTACGAAATAAGTAAATACGTACAATATCAAAAAGGAGGTGTCCGCTAAGGCTTTCTTATAACGGTTATATCTCTTAGGTTGATGGATTGTCTTAATTATTGTAATATAGCTTGATAAATCATCCTAATCATAGGGCTTGGGTGGTAATAAAAGGAGTGGGATTTGGAAACTTATTATGAAGTAAGTGTAAGGGACAATGATTCTTGGTGGTTTTTTTGAGTATGCCAATCTAAGGGTTGAAGATGTTGATACTTTTAGTGTTTTTAATGATTGCAAAGCATATGTTCACTATGAAAACTAAATGTTGGGTTTTATTAATACAAAATTTCAAAAATTTTATTAAAACGCAGAGGAAAAACGAAAACCCTATACCAGTATCCATGGTTCTTAATTAGATATGAATAAAAAAAGGTTTCTTGAATATACCTTATATTGATGCTTCAAAACGATCAGCAGATCGGATTTACAGGAACCACAGTCTCGCAATCCCTTTACGGTATCCACACGCGAACAATTGTGTGCTAGCACTCAAGAACACGAATCCAATTCGTGTCAGAACTATTTTTCTTCTTTTCTTTCTTTTAGGTTTGTAGAATTTCTCTGCCGTCTAATGTGATGTTAAAGAGTCTGACCTAAAAGGCTGTTTATAGATCTATATATATAGACATGTAGATACCCTAAAGGAAACCCTAGAAGATATATATGATTAGATATTTATTTGATATTTAATAAAATACATTATTTCATTAAATATTAATTATCTGTCATAATCATTTATTATTCTTAAATTATTTAAGAATAATAAATATAATAATTCTATAGGTTTAAATATAAACCCATAATATATTTTATTCGTTCTTTTGTGTGTGACCTTGTAGGTACACCTAATGTTGGCAGTAGGTCCTAAACACTTTTTAGACCTATAAGACATCATTGGTCTCTAGCAAGACATTATGTCTATCCAAATTAGGTGAATATCAGTAATTCGATTTTTGTTGATCTATAATTTATGTCATTATCCTTTTTGTCACATGATAGCTAGATTGAACATAAGACATGGAGAGTGTCATTCCTATATTATTCAATCTTATCATTTCTCGATTTCCAAGTGATCTGATAATACAAATGAAATTGATCACACTATCAATTCATTTGAGCATGGTCATGCATTTCTCAGTCTCACTTATTGAGGGACCCAGAGATATCTCTCTCATAACAAGAGGGACAAATCCTATTTTAATCACTCAACTTCCTCTACATGATATACATTATGCCCAAACTTAACCTTTATAATTATCATGTTAAAGACAACGTTTGATTGAGTTGAAACATAATGTTTCTCATGTTGGAACCTATGGTGATTTTAGGTCTAAGGATACGTTGACGTAGTTATTATGAAAATCACTTATGATAATATTCCATGTAGTGATCTCATAATGGGTCAGTTCAGCACACAATCATTTAATATGTGCCTATGAGTTTCATTTGTATCACCATATAAATAAACATCCATGTTTATCGAATAAAAAACTCATACTAGATTTAATTCATTATCATTCCCATAATAATGAGCATCTAGAACATTTAGAATAATAAATTATTCATGGCTTTCTATTATAAAATAAATATGCAAACAATTCAAAAGAAATGCCTTTGTTTATTTATATATATATATATATATATATATCAAATGACAATATCCAGTAATTGGCCTAGGACACAATCACTAATATATTTTACTTCAATCGAGTGTTGTAGATATATTCTTAAGGTTATAAGAATGAAAGTAGAGACTCGAATATCTACGATATACATGCGTTGGCTAAGAAAGGTATAGGGTTATTATAGATATCAACAATCTTAGTTAGGCACAATTATGAGAGTAATAAGACAATGTTATCTGAGCATAATGTTATTTAGGCTGGATGACATCCATGAAGCACCAAATAACCAGGTTGGTTTAATTGTTCAAATTCAAGTTAAGGTGAAAATTTGTTGAGCTTATAAGTTGAACTTTCATTAAGCTTTGATTTTAGAGCATTAAACGACAAATAAACAAGCCAAAAAAAAAAAAAACTAGAATGATAAAATTGCATAAATGACCAACCTCTTAAGGCACAAGTGATTACTAAGGTTGGAAAATTGATGCTCACTAAAGGGATTCAACAGTTGCCTTGCTCAATTTGATTGATCTATAAGTTCACATTGATAACTTCCTCTTAGGTATTGGGAAGTGTGTGAAAAACCACAAAATCCTATAGATTGATTAGAGAAACAGCGTGCTCTAAGATTGTATAAGAACCATTCACGATTTCTATTACAAGAGTGGATTTGTTTGTCATTTCTTGTTATCCATCATTTTTAGGTATTGCACATAAATTCTATGTGTATGGTGTTTACTATTGTATATTTATTAAAAATAAAAGATCAAATAATTAAAGTTAGTTAACTTTGCTTATTTTTCACCTTAACTCTACAAACTTTAACAGCATCATGTTCCCTAGAATGAGTTTTAAACCATATATTTAACTTCTTCGATTTACCTGTGTTCAATTTTAGCATATGAATATAGATAAGAGTATGGGCCTACTTTGATTCGTGACCTAGCTCAGCTAGGCATGGGTGATTGGCAAGCATGATTTGCACCAGTCATGACGTGTATAGTGACCTAACAGCTTGCTGGATTGGGAATGGTTAAAGGCTTCTAACTCATTGAGTGGGCTAAGTCATTGCCTTATTAAAAAGAAGGAAAAAAAGGAAGAAAATGGAAAAAAAAATAAATATAAATAAAAAGAATGTAACATTATATTTCATGTCAATTGTGAAAATTTGTTACTTATTCACAATAATTAATATGTTATTACTAATGACACAAATTAGGAAATACTTGTATCTTAACAATGTGAGACTTCTTTGTGTCTTGAGTTTTTTGTAGTCCTACACTGCAAAGTTTACTACTAAAAGTGGATGTATATCTTCAACAATTTCTTTATGTTCTATGGCCTAATTTTATTTAAATTAAAAATTTATTATTGCTAATTTTAAATTTATTTTTAATTTTATCTTTATTTTACTTTGATTTTTAATTGTATATTAAAAAGATTACTTTTACCAAATTTTTAATTTTTTTAAATATTAGGAAATTTAATGGTCATGAATTGACTCGATCTGCCTAGCCGGATCGGTTTCGAGCCACCCAGCCAGATCCTCTGACCGGTGACTCTTGGGTGATTCTAGTCCGTGTCAATGTTTATATCAATCAATAATTATGCAATGAAGATAGGGCCACATTTACACTCTTTAGTTGTATGTGATATGCATAACCATCCATTAGATCGATTACAATAAGTAGGGTTATTACATTATTTATTACCAATAATTACATTATCGCATAATTGATTCCTAAATATAAGGCATAAGGGTTAACAAAGGTTTCATTGCGTTTAAAAGGAAAAATATTCTTCGCAAATGAAACGAAAGCGTAAATCGTTAATATTTTATGTACACTTCATGTTCATGTACGTCGGATTCACCATTATTTGAAAAGCATAAAATATCAGATAAAGTTAAAAGATTTGCACTCCATGAGATAATAAATACACTACATGCATATTTAAATCATGTTGCGAATCTAACAACAGCAACAAGCATTAGAAGCAATAAAAATTCAGAAAATTAATTAACTATAGGCACTAGTTTTCCCTTTGTAATATTTAATTTATACGTTTAGAATAAATAAATAATTATATTAAACAACGTAGCGCACTAACAAATAATATTATAATTACTGTAATGTTCATCACAAGCAAAGAATATAATTTGGGTTGACACTTCACATGGCCTATGTTCCAATTAATTAGCTAATCAAGTTGTAATTAACTTAGTATTGCCACATGGGGATAGTGCTAGCAATGCGGCTCAGTGCAAGATGTCACAAGGTAAGGCGCCCTTAAGGAATTAATTAATCGATACTAAAGAAATAGTTAATAATGAAGAAAAAGCAAGAAAAAGGGTTGCAAAGTGCGATTTGATTCTCTTTGGGAAATAATTGTGCATCGAATTGACAAACTTGTTATTTTAATGAAACTTTATATTATTAGTGTTGGGAAAAGTTTTGCTGTTTGAGCCACTGTATCAAGTAATAATAACATCTCGTGTATATATAAAATGATAATAATTATTTATTTTATTTTAGATATATTTTTTTTTAAATTTATTTAATATATGTCTAGTGTCTATTGACTAGAATAACATGTGAAAAATATTTCAAAAGAAAGCAAATATTTTTCCGGCAGTGTTGGTAGCGATATTGGGTAACTTACCACTAGCTAGCACCTACGTCAGTTCAATGTGTTCATTGATGCAAGTGATCTCTTATTTTTATGAATACCTTTCTAATTCTTTGGGCAATAAAAAGTGGGTTTGATCGTGTTCGTCCATTATGTACCATTGATAAGGAATTACGTGTATGAATGCTTTTATATGCTTCGAGAAGCAGTTGAAAAAGGTTAAACTGCAAATAATTTAATTTGCTCTACAGTGGATTGATGTAAACTCTAAAATTTTGGAATTACACTTACCATATTTCTTAAGCGTTCTAATACATTCTTTAAACTTGTAGCCAGAGACGCTACGCAACAATTAATTTTTTTTCTATATTCTTATAATAACAAACTTTCATGATAAGATTTTTGCCAAAAAAAAAAACATGAATTCAACCTTTAAAATAAGAAATTCTGTAATGGAAAATTGGTATGATAAATTCTATCTTCATGGGAAAAATCAGATGATTTTTATAATAAAGATTTACTTTTAAATACAAAAATTTTGTCTTCAATACTAAGTTTTTAAAACTAATTTAAGGTAAATTTTTAATAGTTTAAACTTGTCAATATATTTATAAAAGTATAGCAAACCAAAATTTACATGAGATCAATAAGCATTTATATTAGGCAAACTATACTTTGTGAAAGGTATTTTTTTTTACATTTTAATTTCACCCTTTATTTCTATATTCATACCATTATACATACTAATCGCAAAGTAAGATGACTTGAGATTGCTTTGCTTTGTAGGATAAAACTCGGCCTCCCCCAATCCTCCGTTGGGAACAAGATTGATCCCACGAGGATATCTTAAGAATTGAATGGGAATAACAAGACGAAGTTATGGGCTATTTGTGGAAGGCGTATAGTACGATTTCGATTGGGAAAATGAGATTTGCGGACCAAAAGCTTCGAATTTTTCAAAAGTTTTAAATTATGAAGATTCTAGGCGTTGGTTATTGCAATATTTGTTGGTTGGCCGTATACGTCTAGAATTTATTATAGTTGTCATTATGTTTCACACTTATTGTGATGACCTGAAATTGATTGATTAATATCACCATCCATGGATGAGTTCCAAGAATCTTTGGATTCGCTGTTCCTTGATTGAGGCTTTGGATTCATTAAATCTTGAGATGTTTTGTTGAGCGAGGCCTTTAAATTTTTGGATTCCACCGTGGGAAAAGTCTCGAAACTCATTTTCATGAGATAACTGATAACTCTATTTTTAAGATTAAACTGTTTCATGAAAAAAATTATTTTTTTTGTTTGATTAAGTGATAGTACTATAGTTAGGGATGCTAGTTATATTGGATCATTGTAGGGAATGGCAGGCATGGGAATAGTTCGGACAAGTAGCAACAAGATTAGTGGAAGTTAAGAATTAGTGTGAAGGTTTTATATTGAAGTTTTTAAAGTTTGATATGTTATGTTTTAAGTAATTCTGAAATTTTGTGAGTTGTTTTAATAAACATGTACTCAATGGTTTTTATTTGATTAATAAGATATGTATGCTAGCATTTCGATATGAGTATCTCGCGAATTGCGAGTACATAAGTCATAAAAATGAAGTGGGAGTATAATTTTTCATTATTAATTTTTTACTTGATCTTTTGTGAAAAAGTAAAATAAATAAATAAGATAAAAAGGACACATCCAATTAGACATGGGCACAGTTTTGAACCGGCTTGAATCAAAACTAGAGGAGCCTGTTTACGTTCTTGTGGATCTGTCGCTTTCAAATCTAAAATCGAAAAATTGCTACGGTTAATTTTTTTTTTTTTGGAATAAGACTAAGAAAATATCCTTACATAACAAGAACTCTCATATACAACAAATATTATAAATATGTTGACATTAAATGAAAAAAGAAAAAGTGAAATAAATGTTTTATTTATACAAATATTTCTATTACAAATGACAAGTGTGAAGTACAAATAATTTTATTACAAATATTATAAATATTATACCATGAATGTTAAGATTTAATTAGAATCCATTTTCTGATTTTATGTGTCTTGACTTTTTTATTTTTATTTTCATTTTTCTTTTGAACCAGGTGGAATTGTCGGTTCCACTTGTTCTTGACTATAAACTGGCCAAGAATCAATGCGACCGGCGGTTCCATCCTAATTTTAGAATAGAATGGGCTGGTTCGAAACCGAACATTATCCATAGCAACCAACACTATTAACTTGCCAAGCACACATCAGTTTTGTTTCTTATACCCCACTTGACCCTTATAGGCCCCGGTTTCGAAGGAAACGCAAATGGATTGCAGTAAAAACCAGGAAACCTGGAATTGGAAGCACAGGGAGTTGGTAATGGATAAGTATCTAGTTTTATAAAATTCATAAGAAGTCAAAAACAGTGTATGTCTTATGTTTGGTTTCATTTCACATCGCAATAATTGATAAAACAAACTGATTTAGCTGGTTTGACCATAAAACCATTATAATCATACAAAATTTCTTTTGCTTGAAGACATTATTTTATTTTGTATATTAATTCATACTTCAGCCACCATTAAGAGCTTTAAAAAAAATATTCGTAACACTTGCCAATATTGATTATATACTTTATCTAAAAACAAATATATAAAAACTATGGAATTGATGCACCTATAGCCCCAGATGTAACAATAGACTCCATTCTTATACTTAAATTTCAAATATGATTAGATTTTATGTATCTATGTTGCGACGTAACCAAGGCACTACAGATGAATTTAGTCAAGACTATATGGCGTTGAAATTGATAAGAAATTTTAAGACTCGTGATCAACCAAGCTTGGTATTTTAGACTCAAGCCTGACTTAATGTAGCATTGATTCACTGGAAGTATCATTGAGAAAACTTGAACTTAACTTATTTGAACTTGTTTAAACTAGATTTATCCAAACTATATATATATATATATATATATACGCACACACACATAATTTTTATTCTAATGAAAATAATATTGTAATCCAAATTGTACTTAATTTGAGTTATATTAAGCTCGTGAGCTAATTAAGCTAACCAAAAAGTTCAACTTCGACTCGATAAATTATGTAATGCCTTAACTTGATGTCATTACAACCCGCCACGTGTCTTTAACATAGATGGACATGCTAGGGTTATGAAACATTAAACCACAAGTATATAAATCATATAACTTCAAACTCTCAAATATAAGAGTGTCTGCTTAAAAATACTTTCAATAACAAAATATCAAAATAACCTTGATGGCATAAATCAAGCTAACATAATCCAAACTTATAACATAAAGAAAATCTCATAAATCAGTCTTAAAGTCATAAAACATAAAAAACTTCTTATAGTCTTTAACTCGGTCTAGTTCCATTTTATCAAATCTAAACATCAGCAGGGAAGTCTGGTCTACTAACGTCCTCCCTGTAGTCCATAAAAACATTAAATCCAAATAAATCATAATATACTTGATCTTCATCCGTTGAAAAAGATAAAAAATGAGCAAATATTGCTAGTACGCCAAACTACAAACACAAGTGCATGAGCACACATCATACATAATCACATACAACCTATTCTAATACGTCAAACACATGTTATTATCTTTTTTAAATAGCCCACAAACAGCACTGCCTAGAACCATCTGCGGTTCAGTTCTAACCTTGGAGTTACTCATGACTTCGTAAAAACAAGTAGTATAGAAAACAGGTAATATATATACATATACCCCACATTCGGCACCATCATTACACAATCATAAACTACTGGAATTACTTCTATGCATGAGTCACTCGGAACAGTCTTACACATAGATGATCAAGGTGCCAACGTTAATAACATAGTCTGCCTGGTCTTTACTAACAACAGCCAAACACAAGCAAAAGCAGATTTAATTAAAGGTAAAATAAATTTAGGTCGATTATCAATTCTAGCCTACAAGCACATATGACAAGTAAGGTAAGGTCATACTTGTATCAATTTCAAGGAATAGAATTCTAAATCTCCAAAACTCTAATCACATAAACAAAACAGATTTCAATACGCATCTTCCATAACATAAACCTAATATAAACTTCATCTAAAACCCTAATCTCAATAGAAATATATATAATATATATATATCCACACCTTTTTCCTTGAATGAAATACAAAAATTCTCCAAAAGAACCAATATCCTCAACGATCTTTCCAAATCCTAAAATTCGATTCAATACAAATCAGACCAAGAATCAACATAAAAATAATTTCTATGTAATCATAAAGATCAAGAACATTCAAACTTACCTAGAATTGGTTCTCAATCCCCCTTGATCACCAAGAATCCAAAACCCTAAGCAACTAGGGTTTTCTTCAATTTCTCCTTCAAAACCAATCAGAAAAACTCTAAGAAAAATTGATAGATCTAATAAATCTTAAAGAAAAGATAGAAATGTGATTACCTTAATTTGATCTTCCGAATCTCCTTGGATGTTATGATCACTCACAGAGGATTTTCTAGGTTTAGTGTCATTGAAAAGGAAACAATATGATAAGTTATCAAAGAAAATTATGACACCCTTTCATTTCCCGCACACAAATGCTGGCAGTTTTCAATGTACGCCAATAGTATAAACTAAAGATCGGCAGTGTAAATGCTAAGGTTGGCGGCCATTTTGTCTTGGGTCATTTTTCTTTACGTGTACGTCGGTGGTGTAAATACTTAAGCTGGTAGCATACACATCTTACACAATTTTTCCATTTTCAACAGCAGCTTCAACATTGCCGAAGCCACATAACATAAGCCGATAGTGTTGAATTCTACGCCGGCAGCGTAACTTGCCGGCTTACAGCTGTGAAATTCCATCTTTCGTCATGTATCTGCTATGTGATCAAAACATAATTATACTTTAGAATTTGACCATATAATCTTCTTATTTTATATCAATTAACACTTTTGTCCTTCTTTAAAAATTATTTATCTGTATATTACAAATTGTTCGAGCAACTTGAACTTGGACTCGATTGGCTATCTTCAAGTAGAACTTACGGAAACATCAAATCGAATTCGAATGACTCATAAGTAGTTTGACTTGTTTACACTCTTACATGTAACCATCCCATCTTTTATAATTAAATAAAGCAGACTTAACGGGTAAAGCAAGAAAAATTATGATGTAACCATCCTTCCATAAGAGGATCTTTATCCCTGAGTTTTTTAACAGAGAGAGTTGCATTGAATGCCACAACTTTAACATCATGGAGAAGCCTCAACCCAAGCCATTAAAGGATAGTCTAACATGAAAGTTAACACCCTTTTTCTTAACATGTATATATAATAAATTATATTGTTAAGTATATAACTTTTAAAAGATGAAAAAACAATCAAAACAACCTCTTCTCCTATTAGACTATCTTTGTTCCTAGGTACTTGGTTGAAATTTCAAGGGATATGGGTGATGTGGCAGTTGCTTGTGTAATAAAATAAGCAGCTTATTAGGTTGCCTAGCAACCAAAGTTGCTTGGGCAAATAATTCTTATTTTCAAGTTTGTTTCATTTTTTGGAATCTATCACTAGTTGACCTAAAAAGAAAGTTCTCGCATTGATTAGAGAAATGTTTGAATTGTCAGATTTTTATTTGTATCATATCTATATCTTTTATGAATCTATAACTTATCTATATCATATCTGTATTATCTGTTTGGTTTGTTTATGAGTAAAAGTATCAGTTTTTCATTGATATCGGTTTCTTTACAAACATTTATTTGAAAATAAAAAAGATATGATTTTAAAATGACTAGAATATTATGAAACAAACAGGCCCCATAATTGAAGGGACTCACATATTATAGTTGTATGATCTTATTTTTCATTTGTTTGAATATTATCAACCCAAAGATAATATCTAATGAAATGTATTGGATTTGAAGTCCCACTTAAGGTATAGTTGGATTTGAATTCTAAATGTAGTGTTTAAAACTTATTACAAAAACGTTATAAAGTTGACAAAAACATAAATATGCTGTAATATTTTTATAAGAATCTCTTTAACCTCCAAGTTTGAAATGTATTTTATGTTCCTTTAGTCCTTAATATTCTTCAACAAATCAGTATTCTAAAAAATTCCTTTAGCATTTGGAGCCTAGCACACTTCCTTACAGTTATGGAGCAGGCAGATTAATCCCCTCTATGGCGATTCATTAATTTGATTTTTCTGTCTTTTTCTACTCAAAAGGCTGTATGTATGGAGAGAGAGATAGTGCACAGCCAGTGCTATTATGTCGTCAAGCACTCATAATCAGTTTTTGTTTCTTTAACCCCACTTGGCTGACCCCATTCCTAAAGAACGCAAATGGGAAGTTGTAAACCAAGAAATCTGGAATACTAAGCACAGGCGATGGTAAATGGTATGCATCTAGTGGCATTTTTTTTTTTTCATATAAAAAAGTCAAAAACAGTGTATGCCTTATGTTTGGTTTTATTTCATAATCATTGGACAAACAAACCTACCTAGCCACTTGGACAATAAAAACATTATAATCATATAAAATTTGACATTACTCAAAGATGTTATTTAGTGGTATATTAATAGATATTTCCACTCATTTATTGAGAACTTTAATTAAAAAAAAATTATAAGTACTTAATAGTATATATCACACACTTTATGAAAAAACAAATACATAAAAATGTGTACAAATTTTCTTTATTTATTTCATTAACAAGTATACCAAAAATATTAAGTGGCACTTTTTATAATCAATTAAATATTGAAAGTTCCACGTTGGAAAGAAAAATCTATAGAGCTGGATCCAATGTGCAAGTGTTGATGGTTTTGCGAGATATATAACACTGTATTGACATGGGATTCCAACCATTCTTAGATTCATTATCAGTTTTGGTAAGGTGGAGTTTGGAGAAATTGCTAATTCAAGTAAGTTCAACTTTAGTAAATAGCAAAATGGAAATGCTCAACTTGCTCAACTTGCATGGAGTAAGTTGCTATGACAACCAATAAACAAAACATGTGAGCTTTGCACTTTATAAGGTGAACGAGAAAGACCATGGTTTTGAAGTTGTTGTATTAAATTATTGTTTTGGCCAACTTGCAATATATTCCTGATTTCTTTTTGAAAATGCCTTGTCTTGCATTGGTTCATAGTTAACTGTCTCTTTAAGGACATCAAAGTTTCATACTGTGATGAACTTATTTGCTTTTATTCATAATAATATATTTTGCTGACCTTGGATTATGAGAAAACGACACTCTCCTAGCAATAACTGTTATCTTAATAGAAACATTCCCTTGTCTCCTATTAATTAAAAGGTAGGCGAGTTGTAGTTCTTCACTGCGCAAGAATAATCATCTGAAAGAATTTAAAGGGAAGAAGTGTTAATCATTTCAAGTTATATATTAAATGGAGAACCTTTCAAAAGAACTAGGCTTCTCAACTCATGGAAACATGGAACCAAAAAAAAATCATCTTAAAGTTTGGGGTTATTTTGCCTTTTGGGCTTGTTTGCTTCATCAACTTTCCTTAATGAATCTATTTGAATTCGAGTGTTTGTGGAAAAAAAAAAAAAGATGGATATAATAGTTCTACTCCAATAGCTAAAGCATTTAAAGAGTATAGAGGCTCCCCACACACTCTCAAAGCCCAACAATTCTAAACTATTTTTCTACTAATTATTTAAACTCACATTAAGCTTATATATAGCCAAACTCTACTACTAAGAGAAGCTACTCAATTAAACTTGCTATGACACAAGCTACTATTCTTAAGTAAAACTAAACGCTAAAGCATGCTAAAGCTTAGCACTTATAAGGAGTCATCTTATAACGGTATTCTAATCCAAGAACTTTCTCCCAAGATCTTCTCCGGATGTACTCAGATTATTAGTACCCATTGTGCATTTGTAACTCTAGAGAACCGAATAGCTTTGTATGATGGTTTTTGAATTGCATTCAAAGTTACTAAGTATATGTCTTAAAAGTGAAGTTTGTGGTTTGTTAGACGCTTAGCAAATGCTTAGGTGTATAACTTTGGCATTCATGGTGGGTTGTTGTGACCAGGGTGCCCTCTAGAGTGTGACAAATTACGTGTCCATCCAATCACCAAGGAAGAACGAAGACTAAATTTGAGTAATCTTTGTTACAAAATGAAGTTTTGGATATTTAGTTATTTTGTTTATTTATAGCTCTCTTTTGTTGCACTTCTTATCTTCGTGTATATATGGAACTTGCATTAAGACTAAACGTGAGCCGAATTTTTCCTAATCTATCTTCATCGTGTTAAAGCTTTGGTGAGAAGTGTCACATCCCTCTTATATCCACTAGAATTCAAATCTTGCTTTTACGTTTTATCGATCACAATTTACATACTCTCATTAATATGTTTAATGCAATCTTGATAATTATAATTATTATTTACATTTACCAATGATACATAATCTATAACTATTAAGATGTTTTACAAACTTTGTTTAAATTATCATGTGCGAACAGCTGGTTTTATGCAATAATAAGTTTTTGTGTTCACTGAATATTTCGCAAAGAATCATTAAATTTATGATAAACAAATTACATGCATAAAATTTAAAAAAAAAAAGGAAGATAAAGCACTCTATATGTGTTTAATTTTTATTCTTATTGTTTAAAATACATTGGAGTATATAATCGAGAAAAAAATAACCCTCTCAAAAAAGGGAAAAAAACACCTAAAATTAAGTTAGCTCAAGATAAAGTCAAGAACCAACCTAAAAGTTTCCAAAGTTAAATTAAACATATTATTAAATTACTTGCTTTTTCAAAGTGCAAATAAAATTAAAATGTGTAAAATGACTACACTACCGATTCTACTACTATCAATTTTATTACCGACTCTACTATGTAGAATGTGAGTTTACAATGAGTTTGCTCCAATAACGTTTTTATATGTGAATTGAATTGAAATCGTGTCACCAATTTGTAGACTTGTAGAAATGTATGAGTAGACTTGCTAGTTTGACAACTATGATATGGACTTTGAGAACTTGAGGGAGCTAGAGGTGTCAGATTTGAAAGAGACCTAAGTGGACTAGGCAACAACCGAAACTCCAGTTCCTCTCCTTATCAACATTCTCCCCTTATGGGAGTTGGGATGATTGAAGATGTTTTCATGAAAGAAAACATTGCAAGAGAAAGAATGCTTGTAGCTTTTTTAGCTAGCTAATCACATAAGAAAGACTACTTTCTTGTCAAGTTTACCCCCAATTGTTGAAGGCTGACCGGAAAACACCATGTACCCAAACACTTAAAGACAAAGAGAATTATAAAATATATACCAAAAGGCCTTTGTAACTCACTCAAACAAGCTTAAAAATTGGTTGGCTTGGATGGAAGATGATTGATTGGAGGAGTTGAACTTAAAATAACACCACTTTGGAATGAATTAGGAACAAAAGTAGCAATTGTATACATCAAGCAACTTCTACTAAATGGCTATTTTTCTTTTAAACTTACCTTTGTGATGGCCATGTGTTCACAAGAGCTTGGGTATAAGAAAAAAAAAGAAAAAAAATCCTATTTTCAATGAAGGAATAAAGGCAGATCAAGTGCTTATACTTTTAATTTTTTGTAATTTAGTGTCTTATCTTTTGATTTTAGAAAATTAGTATCCATACTCTTAGAGTATGTATGATTCAATGCCTTTGTTAAATAATATTTGATTGATGTTCATTTTGATGATGGGATAATGGCATACACTTGGTAAAAAATTACTAAAATCTAAAGATGTGGTACTAAATTACCAAAAAAAAAAGCCAAAAATTAGAAGTATAGACACTCAGCCATTATTCTGTCATCAAAATGAACAACCATAAAATATTATTTAACAGAGACATTAAATCGCACATACTTTGATAGTTTAGGCACTAATTTACCAAAAATCTAAAGATGAGACATTAAATTATCAACAATAAAAAATACATGCGCTTGGCTTGTTATTATCCATTTAATGAGATAGTGGTTAAACTCCATTGAAAATTACTTTTTATTAGGAATAATAGTGGTTAAAATTACTGTGTATTTTATTGGTAAAAAAAAAAAAGGGTGCCTCTATTTTTAATTTATGGTAACTTAGTATCTTATTTTAGATTTTGGAAAATCAGTGGTTATACTTTGAAAGTATGTGTGATTTAACATCTCCATTAAATAATATTTGATACATATATTATGATGACTAGATAACAACAGACACTTGGCAAAAAATTGCCAAAACCAAAAGTTACAGTACTAAATCGCCAAAAATGCAAAAAGTTAAAAGTATAGACAATTAATCTTTCATTATCCTATTATCAAAATAAATATCCATCAAATATTATTTAATAGAGACACTGCACATATTTTGAAGGTAGAAGCACTAATTTTCCAAAATTTAAAAATAGGACACTAAATAGCCAGAAATTGAAAGTATAACACTTTTTCTACCATTACCTCATTTTTATTGTTATTAATACGCTTCTAATACAATGTTAATTAGTTTAAATTGTTTGGATATTACAAGCCTCTGACTTTTCATTAATTATGTAAATCCAATAAATTCTTACATGATTAGGTTAAATGTTCTTATTCGGGTAAATTACATAGAAAGATATCAATATTTGAAGGAAAGTACATTTAAAGTGTCAATATTTCGAATGATTAAAAAGAGAAATTAGTGTTTGGAGATAAATTTATTTAAGGTACAATGTTTAAAGTGGTTAAAAAGATGAATCATGTCTTATAAAGTGAGTCAAATAAGGTAGTAATAATTATTTATTAACGAAAATTAAAGAAATTTAATTGAAAACTAATCAACAGTTAATACCTTAAATGAACTTTACAAAACATTGATACCTTATTTAATTCACTTCGTAAAATGTTGATTCTTTTTTTAACCACTCTAAATGTTGATACCTTAAATAAAATTTACAAAATGTTGATACCTTATTTAATTCACTTTGTAAAATATTGATTCCTTTTTTAACCACTCTAAATGTTGATATCTTAAATAAAATTACCCATAAACGTTAATACTTTTTGATATAATTTACTATTCCTAAAATACCCTAAATGTCACTATAAATTAAGTTAGAGGGTTAAAATTACTTACACAGATAAAGAGATAATAATTTCAAGGAATTTTGGCAACAATACAATGTTCATAATAAAAGCTCTCTGTCTATATCTAAAAGTGAGTGAGGGTAACAGTGCTTCAAGGACGAGAATCCTTGATGTCATTAATGCTAATGTAAGAGTATTTTGTCAAAACTAACAACAAGCGATGGAGGCTTAAATTGATTGTCAATTAGAGATTTAGCAGCAGTCTTAAAAGTGGTGGCATTGTCAATTTTGCTGCTCAACACTACTAATTATCTTTTTTTTTTTTTGTGGTTAGATTATGAAATTCACGAAAAAACATCACTTATATTGTACATCTTTGGTCAATTCACTTATCGCTAGTAAATATGTCTTAATTGTGACACAAAAATCGTAGGTTAGACAACCATATTACACCTTATCCAGTAACGTAAGAGACATTAGCATCAGCTACACAAATTTTCATATTACTATCACAACACTTATATGTTTTAAGATAATAAAAGGAGTTTGTCATATAGTTTGCTGCACTCCGTCAATTATCTACCCATTATTCGCCAATCATAAGAGAGGATCTATATAAACTTTTTGTGCAATGACAACACTAGGACTTATAACACTCTAATTTTCACTACCTTTGGCTTTGCTCAACAATTGTTGGAGCATTTCCAATTGATTAGTGTTAAATGTTAGCCTTTGTTATGTTAGTCCTGAAAGTTAAGCACCAAAAGGGAGGTAAATTGATTACTTTGAAATTTTGTAAAATTTAGATTCTAAAAGTGTTTCCGTAATAGATTCTAAAACAATGTTAAAAAAGGTATCAAAGTTATATTTAAAAAACCCTCTTGATTTCTTAACTTGTGATATGGTCAAATTTATAAATTTTATAAAATTTAGTTGACAATTAATTAGACAAAAACATTAAACTAATTTGAGATTATATGTCAAAGTGCAATGCAGAAAGTAAGTAGATAAAAAGAGATAGAGAGAAGAGAGTGTTCGACTATGTATAATGGTTTCACTTTTTGCATCAATCTTCTCTTCCAACTCTACGTCGGGCTCTTGGTTGTCTTTATTAGTTTGTTTTACTAAATCCAAAAAGGAAACAAGTACAAAGATTCTTGCATCCTTTGTCACAACCTATACTACCTTACTCGGCTTTTATCTAAGTTAAAGCATAGTCACATAGATGCTTTTGTCACTTTCATACAACCACATTACTTACAAGTAAAGATAGCTGACACTTGAGGAAATACAATAACAAAATTTTTTACTAATTAGTACAAACAAGAATTAAGTTTCTTTCTTGGAAGCTTCTAAAAGTGCCTTTGGAGACTCTATTTTGCTTTGCCACGAAGTATAATTTTTTAGGTTAGTTTGTCTAAGTATTTTCACATTTTTGCTTCATAGTTTTCCTCTCTTAATTGTTGCATTCACTTATTTTTTGACCTTAGAATTGATCCCTCAATATATGGAGCTTCAACAATGGTCATTTTTCCATAAATGTGGATAATATAAAAAATGAGCCATTATGATTGATTGTGATTTAGTCTCTTGCTATTTATATTTGAAATCCTTCCTTGTGTCTCAAATACAACTATTGAAGAAGTCTTCTAGATGTCTCTAAGTTGTGCTAAATTACTTTACCATGGAGAGTGTCATATATGAAAAACACTCTATTCTTGAATTTGTTTTTCCTCTACTTGATGGATTCTCTTAGATGTCCACGTGCTTCTTTTCCTTATGGCTTCAATACTGCTTCAATATTATTTTCGTAGCATATTCAATTATATTTCAAGCTTAAATATAGTATATACAACCCGGAAACATGTTAAAATTAACTATAATAAAAATCCATACTCCAACTTTGATAAAACCATGGTCTTAATGTTAAGAAAATTAATTAAAAATCCCCTTTGGTTGTTTGTCTAACTTATAGAGGAACAATTGAATATATTCTCTAAATTTATTCAATTCTTGGGGCTAAGTCTTTGAAAACATATGTCATACTATAAAAAGAAAGTTCTGCTTCTGTTTCACCTTCTGAAAATGTTGCTTCTATTTCACTATTTGATATTTCTATAGGAAAAACAATTTTGCTCTCCTTTTATTAAAAATATGCATAAGATAAATATAATAAAATTTATGTAATTAGTACATTATAGCAACACATTTAAAAATCTTTTTTTTTTTTTATCATCGAATTATTATAAAGCTTGTAAAATGTAATAAAATGTTGCAACCTAGAGTTGACTTCAACCAATAGAACTACTTTCTCACTCCCTTCAACTTCTGTAATTTCTATTTAGTGGGCTTTCCATGTAAGCTTTAACATGCTCGTTATTGTGGCAAAGTTTGTACAATGATGGTTTATCCCTTTTTGTGAGTCATTATTTTCATTTTACTTGACTACGAACGTAAATGACTAAAATTCAACGCTTAAGTAGGCTATAATACCACCTATCTCTAAGCCTACTGTTCTTACTTTAGACATGTCTCTCTTAGTGTGAGAAAGGGGATTTTCCATGTAATCTCCTTTGACATTTGCATCAACCTAAGACACACTCCTAGTCTTTAAAATAAGTATCGATTGCTTTTGATATTGGTGATGGAGATTAGGTGAGATTTGAAGTGCACGATATGTGATCGAGGATCTTGCTATTTGAAAATATGATGACTATGGGATAAAAATGTATTGAGAGGACTATATCATAGTACTTCAAAATGTGCATGCTGGAGTCTCAATTTAATAGAGCTTAAGGTTCAATTACGGTAAAATCAAACTAGTTTTATTGATTATTGAAAATAGTTACAAATGCTTTCATGCCCTAAAAGCTCATATGAGTACTTTACTCATCCTCGGTATCTCATATCAATATAAAATATTTGAATCTTCTTTAACTAGTTGACTTTGGCCTACTTATACACTCCTTGCTCTACACAAGATTAAGTAACTATAATTTAAGGTTCTAAAAGAAACTAAAATCTATGCAACTAACATCTCTATAACATTAACGACACATATAGAAAAAAAATCTATACTTATATGAACAAATTGGAAACACAAAGTTGAGCAACAACTCTAAGTAGTATCTTGAGCTATAGGAACTCCCCTTTCTCTCTACTTATAAACCTTTTAAAAGGGGGTCTAACCAGTGTCGTATAAAAATCTCACCCATAAACATATCAAGAAGTTACAACGAAAATAAGGAGGCATCCAACTAGAAGCCTTGAAAAGAGGTTGACCTTGCTACTAAACAAGTAGTTGGGAAAATATCAATTTAATTTTGAAACTGAAAAATCTACGACCAAAGATCTTCTCATGCATAAGAACAGAAAAAACATCACAACAATGAAATCACCTAAAATGTTAATCGCTACTAGAAGCCAACTGATAGAGCATTTTAATAAAGAAACATGAAATACTAGTTCAGTGCTAAAATAATGACTACTTGAGCTTATATGTAACACTTTGATCCACTCAAGAACTTGATAAAGGGTTGAAGTATCAAACAAAAAGTTCAAACATCCATAGTAATGACTTTCTTTCATAAACAGCTCTAAATGCAAGAAAACCAAATCATACACCTTAAAATATACATTTATGTAATGTTACTGGCATTCATACAATCACACAATTACACATCGACATTAAACAATTGCACAACTACACGTGATGTAATTTGTTGTGCAACCATTGCAACATAACAATTGTTGAATGAAGTGCATCCCATAAAGTAGAAACTGTCACCTTCTTTCCAACAAAAGAAGCAAGAGCATGTGGTGGATGGCCATACTCAATTTTACATACTCATCTTAGCAAGCATAATATGATATATCATAGCTATATATATTCTACCCATGAAATCCATGTGGCTCATAACTTGGGTTATTTGGAGCTAAGGCGCTAAAAGTAACATTCTAAAGGCAAGCTCAAAATAATTACTTCATATTCTTATATTTGCAAAAGTGATAAAAGATTAGTCCAAGATATTTGGTTCTTTTATATATTCATGTTTATCTTTTACAATTAGATATGAGCAATGTGTATTACTTATATAAGATTTGATGTGTCACATGATCCTTATCCATTCTCCTCATCTTTGTGTATGATTACATCATGAATGAAAAGAGTATCAAACTTCTCCCAATTTTTTATTCTATTTTTATTAGAGCTATTCATCAAATTGAACAAAGAACAAATTCAAACTACAAAATGTGGTTTTTTGTGTTTCGATCAATTCATAGTTTGATTGGAAAGAAACCAAATGGTTTGCAATTTTATTCAAGGGGCCAAATCAAAATGAACTTTTTAAACCCAAATCGAACCATTTCCAATTAATAATTATAAATTAATCAATACTTTTAAGGTTTGAAACTTTATCAACATTTTGTTATAATTTTGTTTATCTTTTCTTTTCTATTGTCTCACATCTTTCTTTGCCTCAATAATCTACTCCTCTCATAAATATGCGCCTTGTCACTATCACTTAAGATGCAATTACACCATGATATAATACTATGTGACTTTAACTCTTGTGTTATTTTCCTTAATTTAAATGTCAATATTTAGTTGAAAACTTTGATGACTATTAGTATTATGGTAAGGTGTTTTTAATGCGGTTCGATTTGAATTGCATTTGAAGCATTTCAATCTAAAACCCTCAATTGTTAAAAGTGATTTAGTTGATTAAGAATTTAAACCAAACCATTTTAGATTCTATTTAGTTTGGTACCACAAACACCCTTATCTTTTATAACCTCACAACTAATCTACCATTAACTTTATATAACCTTACATGGTTTACTAAGAGAGTGAATTCTATTATTAAGTTTGTCTTCATCCATAGAAACATTTTATACCAATCCCTATTTACAAATATCATCAATGGTGGACAATGATCACCATTTAACACATACTATCATAAGCTGATACATATTATCAATGCATATGCCAAACACATTTACATGTCACCTGCACTAAAAATGACTCATTCTCTTTAGGAATATATTTAAAGCTTATTATGTATAGATCTACTACACTATTACCAAATCAATGGAACTTTGAGTTAAAATTTAGGAAGATAGTCGAGGAAAGGCAACTACATCTTTTTAGGCCACTTTAAGCCCCATGCACATAAATTAATACTTCAAAATTCATGATTTGTGTTCCAAGATTGCTTTGAACATGGATCCTTGAAGTTTACCTCCAAATTCTCATTTATGAGAAGTAGCATTGAAATGAAGAAACATAGGATGGACATGAACATGTTCCAATAGATTTGCAATACCAACTTAAACCAACTGAACAACAAAGAAAATTGAATGAATAAAAAAATATGCTAATATACATACCATATGATGTTAGAAAAATCTTGCAAATGCAACAAAGTAGCCAAAAGCCACTTTACGTTTAATTAAAACTTAAGAAACAATTTGTTAACTAAAAATAAGTATAGCAATATTTGATGTCAAAACAAGACAAAAATGTTATGTGTAAATTATAAAGCTCATCTTAAAACAAGTTCAACATTATGTTGTAAGATGTAAAGAACTTAAAAAATAAGAGAAATGCAATAAAAACTATCAATACAAATTTTGAGATATCTTGACATTCATACCATTTTATGCGAAGTGAATTTTCATAGAGTTTTAACATCCCAAATCTATCTTAGAAAGATGATACTTCAACTTTTATTGTGCATTCTTAAACAACCTGAAGTTGACATTTCTTGCAAAATTTTTATAGAACCCACATATTGGACAATGTATTTTACATAGTTTCTCATCTAGTTAACCGTGTTTGGTCAAGTAGCATAGGAAACCAGTGCAACATAGTGATGATGGCATAAGTGAACAAAATAATTAAAGTGGGAAAAAAAGATGAAGACTTAATTACCCATATATAAATAAGAAACAGATGTAAATCAATTATATATAAATGAAAAATAGACAATCCAAATAGACCTTATAGGGTCATTGATCTTAAGTGGACTACTAGAGCCCAAGAACTTAAGGATATCTTTGTGGATGCTCCATGAATTTTAAGGCATATAGGATATTATCCTTAATTTTAATGTGATTGTGGAAAAAAGGGGTATTGAGTTCATTAAAGATAAATTTCAAAATAGGATAGCGAAGAGTTACCCATTAAGAAGATAATTTTTGAAACAAATCTAAGAAAACATGTAAGGATGTTTTGGATACAAAATTAGATGAAGTTAAAGAGTTGAAAGAAAAGGATCTTAATTCAAAATTGATTTGCTTTCATGCACTATCCTTTCTTGTGAGAGAAATAGGAAATTTATACTAAAGAAAATTCCTATAGTTTTGAATGTGAATAATGATCCTTTATTCTATAGTGAAGCTCTCTCATCAAGAGAGACAAATTTTTTTAGAATGAGGCAACCTTAATAAAATGGAATCCATATTGTCAAATAACACTTGAAGTTCTGATGATTTGCCACTAGGATCAAAAGTAATTTGATGAAAGTGGTATGTTTCCAAGTGGTGATCAAGGGAACTACATTCACTTATGTTTGCTAAGTGCATTTGTAACCATGTTAGCTTCAAAATGGCATGGGACCTCAAGATTGTAATCTTTTAGAAGCTCTGACTAACACCTTTGCCTCGTATTTAGCTTCTATATGAACATGTACTTAAAGCTTTGGCACTCTTATGATCTTGCACTTTTGGAACATAGAGATATTTCCTTTAAAGGTTAAAAGCTAAAACAATTGTATTCAACTCATGTTCATGCATTGGACAACTGTTCTTATTTGGCTTTGACTGTCAGGAAGCATATGTAATTACCTATCTTCTTGTATATGGATATAGCCTAATCCTTTAATAGAAGCATTATTGCATATTATATTATAAATTCCTTATCTAATCAATAAAGATGACACAAGTTTATAGGTGAACATAGCTCTCAACTCTTCAAAACTTTGCTAGCAATGATCATTCTAAACAAATTATGCATCTTTTGAAGCAAATCAAGTCATTCTACAACCTTATAGAGGCCCACAAAATCTTCGCAAATAACTTACTAAATCCATAAAACTATGAATCGTTTATACATTCTTTCATCTTTCCCACTTTTTTATAGTTTTGAATTTCTCTAAATTAATTAATATCCCATCATTTGAAATCACATGACCAAAGAATGCCACTTGCTTCAACATAAACTTGCACTTTTTTAACTTAACACGTAAATTCTGCATTCAAAACTTTTGTGGCACCTAGCATAAATATTGTTCATTCTCTTTATTAGTTTTTAAGTACATCACATATCATCTACAAAGATTAAAACAGATTACCATGATAGCCCTAAAGAACAATGTTTATAAGATCCATAAAAAATTGAAAATTTACTAATGAGACCAAACGACAACACCAATATCTTGCTATGTTTGTGTCTCCTTGAATACAGATTTTAGACATCCTATGCTTAATCCTTAGCTAATGATATTCAGATTTTGAATCCACTTCAAGAACATTGTAACTCTATTCAATTGCTCAAATAAGCCATCGATGTGCAACATCATGTTCTTGTTCTTTCTCATCATTATACAAGTTCCAATAATTTGTACATAGTCCCATGTTGCCATTTTTTTTTAATTTAAATACAATATCGAGCACCTCATAGGGAAAACAGGATAAAATCTTTATCAATAAGTTCTTGTAGTTGATCTTTCAATTCCTTAGTTCATTTGGCGTCTAGGGGTGGTACTAGGTATAGTATTGATATGAACTTTACCAATTAATTTAGTAGCAAACCCAATAGGGCAACAAGAAAGACATCTTGGAAACTCTCAAACAATTTACACATGAGTTACACTAGGCTTTGTACCATCAACAACTAACATGAATGTTGTGGGCAACACAAGCGACCTCTAAATAATGAGCTCAAAGTAGAATAAATCCTCATTTAGAACTTAAAACACAATATCATATTTATACAATCAATCCTCACAGAGTATTGATAGTTTTCAAGCTCACAATTTTATTATTCAATAAAATGTATAAAATTGGTAGAATAATATCTAAATTTATAATTCTACCTAAAGTTTACAACTAAATGATTTTGCATCCATTATATCTAAGAAGAACATATAAAACCATAAACTTAAAGAAATATATATTTAACTTGTGACTTTAATAGCTATAGTATCGGGATTAACTAGCTCATACCTAAGATAATATTAAAATGATATCTCTAGTACAATCATATTTATAGGCATGTTTCTATCAATTATCACATCATTGACATCTCTACATGTTGTATAAAAAATAGAACTAGAACCTAAAGGAGAATTAACATATAGACCAATTGGTCTATTCATAGATAAAGTATAAGTAGTTATTTATGCTTTAAACACAAGAATGAGTTGCACTGATTTCTCTATGCACTTAAACATAATGTGATGTGATGGGAACCATAATTGCAAGTGTGTCCATGTCTACTAAATCTTATTATTGGAGAAAACACTCTCACACTCCCTCTAACATTCTCAATTTTTTTGTCTATCTTTGTATTTTTAGTAGCTCTATTTCCTCTTTATCCATCTTTGCATTCCATGTTAGGTTTGTTTGCTAAGGAGGTGTTAAGGTTTTTTGGTTAATGTGAATGGCATATGGTAACATGTGGCTTTAGATGGTTATTGATTAATTTCTAGTTATAGTCTGAATTGATTGAAGGCTAATAATACTATATATGATAGATTGAAGAAATTTAGGTTTTAGATATTCTAGAGGCAGGAAACTTTTAATTGGAGTTAGAATTCCATAAGATCAGGTTATTTAATCTTAGTTGTTGTAGTTATTTTCTTGATATGATGAATTTAAAGATAAATTAGAGCTTTATTAAAGCATTAACAAATGAAATCAATTTAAATTAAAAACTTAACTCAATGAACGTTAGGCTAAACCTTTTGTGTTTGGTGTTAAACTAGGATTTAAACCATTGAGCCATTAATTATACGTTGTGGTGGTTGAGCCTTCACATATAATCAACCACAACAATCTGGGAAGTTCATGGTAGGTCTTTATGATCCCTTTTTTCCTTGGTTTCTTTAGGTCAGGAATAGTGTTTTTAGGTAAACCTTTTGTATATTAGCATCAGTTTTAAGACTCAGTTGGATCTTTGGAAGTTTAGTGAGCCAATTCCAAGTAAGTAGGCTGCTTTCATTGCTGTTTGTGCTTCTAGGATTAACAAAAAGAACTTAATGTGTATTAGAACCTACAAATGTTGAGTGGTTGTCTATACTTGCATAAGCACAACACAAGTGAAAATTATAGCAAATATACGAATTATGGATTGCTTATTGGGTTGAATATTTAAAATTAAATAGTTCATAGCTAGGCACAAAAGCTAAATTAGTTGTAGATAAATGTGTTGTTAATACAGTGGAATTATAAAGTCTGTTTGGCTAGCTTTTTTTGGCAAATACATATACATTTTTCAAACTTTTTTCTAATAAATTGTTTATTAAAAAATAGATACAGATAAAAAAAAATTGACAGTTCTTATGAAAAGATCAAATATAGATAAAATATAGATGCAAATAAGGCATATTTGCATATATATCTTTGATATATACAGATACAGATATAGATACAGATAAAAAACAAATCATCCAGAGTTAAAATGTTCAAAAGAAGCTATCAATGGTTTTAATAATGGTTTGAGACACTATGATTGAAGGCAATAGATTAGAATAATGATGATTGGTACTTGTGGTATGAGACAATTTTTTTGTCATTGGAGTCAAATATCATTGGAAATGATGGCCAATAACTTGTTTCCAAGCTGCTGGGTAGTTTTTGCTTCTTTTGCTATTATTTTCCTAAATATGATAGGGCTGGCATTTGCTGCTGTGTTTGAATGTTGCATTAGTATTTGTAAAGACAAGCACACAGTGTGACATGTTTATTTCAATGTTACTTCCTTACTAGGCTTAATGGCTCACCAATGTTTAAGATTTCTGTCTTTAGGTATAGATGATGTGAACAATAATGATTATTGTTATAACTTGGATTCTGATAAGTAGATTGATAGAGGGCATAACGATAGCTTAACCAATGGATTTAATATCTAAATGAACCTATGTAGCTACTTTTGCTTAATTATATTAGTAGTGGTTTTTCAATTTTGCAAAACTAGATAATTAATTAGCATTATAAGTTTCCCTTAAGGGATTTTATTATAGAGATCCAAATATAAACTTTGAGTGTTAATAAAGGGAGATCATCTATGAAAAAACAAGTTGTTTAGAATGTATTCATTAACTCAAATGATTACATCAATTAAAAAAAGGGGTTTTGCCTTTCAAATTCTATACCTAGGGAACATTAATTATACAAAGGCAATAATTCATTAATATATTAGAATAAATAAGGACTATGCAAGACATGGATAGATTCATCTCCACGACTACTTCTTGCTTCTTGTTACATGTTTGTATTATGAAATAATAATATTCAGTTTGTATATAAGCATTCTTACGAGAGCAAATATAAACTCAAATTAATTTTGGAATAGATATCCTTTCCTATACTGTGGATTTGTTCTAAAACCTTCCCGTTATTGCCACGAATTGGGTTTTGTGGTAAAGCTATAGCATCCGATCACAGACAACTTTTACAAACATTTTATAAGAAATCAAAAACTAAAATTTATATTACTGAAGTACATTATATAGATAAATCAAATCAAGTATACGAGAGGGTAAAAAAGCTATTCTCTCGCGTCTATAAAGCTATAGGAACCTCTAAACATATACACGTGTGTGTCTGTTACTAGCCAGCAGTTTCTGGAATTCAAGAACCCCTCTCTGAACCTCTCTTGTCACCTTGAACTTTTATATATTTCTTTCTATAATCAATTAAATTTAGTACAACACCCACTCTCCCTGTTAGGTCTTGCAGCTGCTCAAGGGGGCATCTTCAGCAAAAAAATTAGTTATTTTCTCTGGTTGCTCTGATTCCTATGTTCCCAAAATGAAATGCTGGACCAGTAATACGTGCCTGCTAGATATTTTTTTACTATAAAGTAAATTATAATAATAGATTCTGCAATATAACTTCTGAAGGTTGAAATTCTATAATTAAATCTTGTGAAACACTACGCTAGTGGCTACTAGTACTACACGCGTAATTCACATGGCCTCTAGGAACATTGTATCGGTCACCAAATCTTTGAGCTCGTTCCTTTTCTAGATTTCCTTCATATGAATATGTTTCCCTTTTTGTATATAAAATTTAAGCAGTGTTGGAGTAGCAATGGATGAGCATGGAGAGGGCATGTGACACCCATTACTATTGTGCTAATATTGAAACGTTTCCTTTATGTTTAAGCATGGTTAAATCTTCTATATTATGTTAAAGATTAATCATATCTTTTGTGTTTTCAAATGATACATTTCATTATTGCCTTTGTTTACATATTTTAAGACAAGTTTTCTCCCACCCTTCTCTCTCTTCTCTTTTCTCTCTCTCTCTCTATATATATATGTATATATGTTTGAGCTTTAATTGATACAATGATATGAACATAAATGAATTGAATGGTTCACTCAAATATTAATAATTTGATTAAATTTTAATTGGTATTCTATTATTAATGTAAATTAGTTAATGCCTGTTTGATTTATAAAAAATTGTCATAAAAAATTGTCTATTTCATTTAATATTAAATACATAAGGAATCCTTATTTATTATTTTCATCTTAGGAGTTGCTACCTCTCACAAAAAGCATTTTTTTAAAATACCCTACTCAGAAAACATAGGAATCACTATTTTTCTTTTTCAATCTTGTTCTATTCCATTGAAACAAATATAAAGTTGTTCTTCTATTTTGGTGTAATTACTTAAAACTCTTAAACATATTCCACTATACAAAATACAACATATATTAAGACCAATTGGCCTTTTGTTTATCAATATTACTGCCTCTATTAGCTATCTTGCCCTTACCATCCCATGTTAACATTATGGATAGAGTTGTGACACAAAAAAAAAGAACTTGTAGACATCCATGTAAGATGCAAATAACAAGTAAGAAAACAAGCAAAGTTTTGGTATGCATTAACAATGCCAAACTCAAGTATGAACACTCAGAAATAAAATTTCAATTGACTGGGGCAAAATATAAAAATCTAGGATGAACTGAAAAGCACCTACACTTTAAATGGGATTATGACATTTTTCAATATTAAATCTCGATATTAGTTGCTATAAATAAATCAAAACTCTAATTCTTTTGAAGCAATATGTTGTATTATGAGGCATTAGCTCTTAACTATTTGGTAACTTAAGTTTGTCAAGTAAGACACTTTTCTCTTTTGTCATCATTAACTAGGTGGTTTAATACGATTTGGGTGGGTTGAACACTTCCCATTTTCTATTTCAATTTACCTATATTTGTTAAGATCAGATTTGAATATTTAGCTTCCGTATTTACACAACACATTATAAACAAAAGAAAAACAAAATAAAGATTAAAAAAAAAAAACACGTAAAATAACCTCAAAGAGCATGGGTAAAGAAATATTGGAAAATCTACATAAGTTTACCGGCATAAAATATTGACATAATTTGATTCTCTTGTAACAATATAAAACTATTTTTTCTAATAAAATTTTTGGATTTTCTACCTAATGTTAAAACTTGATTATTATAATATATTTAAATAATAAGAACATATATTAAATCTCATATAGTTCCATCTCTATCTCTATTGAATCTATATCATCGTAAGGGTTTGTTTGTTTCATCTTATTCTAATAATTTCGTCATCTTATTTTATCGTTTTCAAACAAATATTTATTAAAAATAAATACAGATGAAAAATAAACATTTTTACTTAGAAAGAAGTCAAATAGATAAGATACAGACAAAATACATATGCAAATCAAATACATATAAGATATAGATAAAAATTAAACAATTCAAACAAACTCTAAATAGAAAAAGAAAAAACAAATGTTACGGTACATGTAGAAAGCTAGGATTTCATTGGCTTTATTCAAAGATTTTTCCCCCTTTCCACTACCGCACATGTGAATTTGACACAAATTATCTGATCGTCACAATCCTGAAACTCTTTAACCATGCTTTTTTGGCAATTCACATGGGCATGGTTATATGGGTCTCTCCATTTACTTTCTGTCTCTCCAAAGACAAAAGACATCAAGAGTCACCTAAAACCCTACGGATAGCCATAAATGCTTCTCCCCACCAATGTGAAGTGCTTCCGAACAGAAAAGAAAATTAGTTATCGGTTGAAATCTTAGTTACCTATCAACGTTCTACTTTCATTGGATAGAAAAATTTTCGTTTTCCTAATATTACAACCCATATGATAAATCTTTACAATTAATCTGTTTATCAACAATTACACTGATGCTTATATTTTTATGCAGTCGATGAATCGTGAACACATTGTATTTTTAAAGAATCCAAGGTCGATATATTTTCTAGCTTTGCGACAACCAAAAATTGAAAGGGAGTCTCCAATTTTTTTTAATTAAAATAATTCAATGTGGCGATATTTGAGGAGTTAAGGGAAAAAATATTTTAACAAAAAAAATATAGAAATATCACTAAAAGCAAAATAATTTCAAAGTTGGACAACTTGAATTTATCTTTTGGAAAGACTGTGTTTATTAGTAGCTTATCTTGTCTCTTTAAGAGACGAGTTCATCAAGCCATTTATATCTCACCAAACTTTTTTTCATCATTTTCTTAAGGAAAAGAGAAAAAAAAAAATAAATTGTAGAATCCCCAAATTTCAATCTATGGCTTCATGTCCTCATTTGCGCTTTTCACATAAAACACCAGATCAACGCTACTTTTCCCGAAATTAAACAGTTTGCATCCACTAAATTTGGTTTTTGCAATGATAGGAGCTTGAGTTGTGCGATTTCCACCCGTATATTGCTCAAACCGAATTCTGCTCAAGTAAGTCCATTTCTACTTGCTCTTGTAAACGTTATGGGATATTCACATGTGTTTTTTAAATTTGGGTGATATTCGTTAAGAACCTTATAAATCAGTTGTTGCTCTTACAAAATTTAAGAGAGGTATATTAGGGAAGCTTCCTAATTGCATGAGGGACAATCATTAGGACTGTCTTTTTCGAACGTACTTACAAAATAATGGCAGATCATACGTGTGATCCAAAGTATCGTGATACATTTAATCATCAGGTCCTAAGTAAGTACAAATCTTATATTTTATACACTTTTTTTTTTTTTATCCAGACATATCTTATTTAGTTATACATTTGTTAATTTCTTGATAAACAAGTCATTAAGGAGCCATACTTACATGATTTAAACACCTTAATAGTATTCTACAGAGTGATAAGCGACCCACATATCTTGCATTTGCTTCCATGTTATTGAGCACTGCTATCTCGATCGTGTGCTTTAGCAGCTTGGTGCATTCTAGGTTTGCCCACAATTGCAATGGATATGAGATCCTTGCATAAGTATGACCAGCATGGATTTATAGAGTGGAATTGAGCATGCAAAATGGATTGCTAAAAGGAATGCTTGAAGGGATAGTGTTGTAAACTTGTTGCCTAATCCTACTAGGACTTCCCTTTACCTATGTGTATGTTACATTATAACCTTAGTGTTTATTTTACATTGTAAGTTAACTACATTGACTAGTTGCCTTCCATGTCGCATGCTGATATATAGTTAGAGGCACCAAGACTTGAGAGGGCGATACAATAGTTCTGGGGCGTTACTCTCTAGGAGCACCTCCAATAGCCCATCCAGATAAAGACAACACTGATTCTCTAATGCCAGTGAAATATCCCAACCCTTCACTTAAATTTTAATTTAGATAGATTAAATAGTGCAAGAGAAATAGATAATGAATTATGATTAGATAAATGAATAAAATTAATTTAGTAAATAAAGTTAAGTTGAAAATTGAGATTTCGAATCCTTAAACCCCTAAACTTGTTGTTTAAATGTTTAATGGACTCATAAATCCCTAAACTTTAGCTTGACATTTTATATCCTTAATCCCTACAAATTTTGGAATCACCTTCTTTCCTTAAAATATCATATTTGAGCCTAAACTCAAGTTAAATTTTAATTTTATATTAACCAATCTCCTAAATCAAATCCCTATATCAAGTTCTTTATTTCTAATATATTAATTCTCAAATTATTTCTTAAACACTTTCAGAATTAGAGATATCGATTTGAAAGTTCTAAACTTAATACGTTTACTCTAAAATATCCCTAAATGTTTATATATGTATATATATTGTTTTCCCTTTTTAACTTTTGGGTTGCCTTTCCTTTTCTTTCCTCTTTCCTTCTCTTTCCCGTTTCTTCCTTCTCTTCTTCTCTTTTTCATTCTTTCTCAAAACCCAAACCACAAACCTCAAATTCAATATGTCTATAGAGGATATTAGAGATAGAAAACAAGATAGATGATGTAGATCATGTTAAAAATAACTTCAAGAACATAGGAGAAGTAAGAGTAGAAGAATCAAGACGATGGGTTTTGCTTAAAAAGATAATTTTTATTATTTTCTTGCTTTAGTTATTGTTTATGCATGTAAATGTCGTATTAGAACTAGCTATATGTAAAGCTTGTGATGATAATGATAGATAAAAAATATATGAACATGTTTGTTAAAAACCTAAATATATATTATATATATATATATATTGTGTAGGCCAAGTGTTTCATGAAATGTTTTGAAGGAGTATGATATAAATATGTATATAGAAGTGTTTATAACTTAAGATTATGCATGTTTATACTTATAACATGTTGTTTTTATTGATGTATGATGAAAACAAGTAATTAGAATTAGTGTAAAAGATAAAGGAAAAACGAAACATAATTCTCCCGTTCATCACGGTTGTAACACGGCTTGTGATGTAAGTAGAAATGAAAAATCAAGGATGATCACGGCAATAACAAAGGGCGTGATCTCCTCTAATAAAAAATAAACATGATAACGGGCATAATTTTGCAAGTTATGAACATCACGGCCTAGATCATGGTCGTTATGAAGTAAAGGGTGTGATCTCCTCTAAGAAGAATTTTCAAAGGAAAAAGCCTAGATAAACGACCGTGATGAATGGTGTTATCTCTTTGTTCTGGGGTGATAAGGCTGTATTGGTGATCACAGCCTTCATCCTGGGCATGATGAGGAAGGTGATGATGATCATGGCCCCATCATGGGTGTGATCTTTCATCTGGTATTGTTCATAAAGAAGAAAAAGAAAAGAAGAAAAGAAAAAGAAAGAAAGATAAAATGAAGTAGATGAATGATAGATGATATGTTTTATTAGTTAAATGGTATAATTAAACACGAGTTTAGTGAATTTTTAGACTTAATAACTAATTGAATTGGATATGAAAGTTAGATATAAAATGAACATAGTTAATAAACTTAAGTTCAACTTGACTTCATACGTTATAATGAATTAAAATGAATTGGATTGATTAAGTTTAATCATCTTGACTTAGTAATTGAATCAAATGATAGACTCTAATTAATTTAGCTAAGATAAGTTAAAATAGACCTCATAGTTAATGATTGGCTTTAGTTAATGAGTTATTATAGACCATAATTAACATGGAGAATATGTTATTTTAAATGCGTGTTTGCTTATAAAATGAATGTTTTTGAACATGCATGATGTGATGATGCTTTTGTAATAAATGATTATAATCAAAGTGAAAAGAAATATTTTAACAGACAAATGATAATTGTCCGTATTAGTTGAGCAACCTTCGCAGCCATAGCGGGATCCCTATTTAGTATCCGATCAAATAGGATTTTAATAAAAGTTGATGTAAATGGATAATGAGTATAATTCCTTATATGAGTTTAATTCTTGAATCCACAGATATGAATACCTGATTTATTTTCTAAAATGGATTTCAAGCTATCTTTTGTTTCTAATGGGATTCTCAACTAATAAGATATACAATAACTTGCTTGTTGTATGCTAGGATAGACATTCTAAATGAATTAAAATTTAAACTTGACTTAATAATTGATGAGTGTTGCTTGTGCTTGTATTATTGAATCTAAACTAGGAAGCGGTGACCTTGTTCCGAGAGAATATGATAGTTAGGCACTGAGGTGTCATGATGCAATGACAAATATCATGATGCAATGACTATTTATAAGTGACTTTGCGGGTAGCTAATAGGGCAAATGGTATCGGTATAATGTCTACTTAGACTCGGAATGAAGTAACATATTTTAGTTCACATTTACGAGACTGGTTAAGCTAACTAATGTTATGGAGTGAGATGAATAGAATGTATGTAACGACTTGTAAACCCTAGATGAAGCTATTTTTCTTGTAATGTTATCTATGACATATAGGTATTCAGGCTACCTATATCAACCCCCTGAGAGTCGCGTCGTTACTCAGGGAACCCAGATTCCCAGTGCCTTGTTCCGCAGTGTGAGTATTCTAGTGTTAATTTGTTTACTTTAAATTGAAGTAATAACTTATTGATTGATGCATTGCATTTAGTTAAGCTCGTGTGCCACTCTGTGTGTGATTGTGTTACTGTGTACTCAGTCTCGGCTCATTCTTCTTGTTGTTGTTGCTATTTTCTTTCCAGGTATTGTTGATGATTGATGATGATATGTTAATGATGGTGATGTTTTGATGATGATGATGGTGTTATTGTTGATGAGATGTTTTTGTTGATAATGATAATGTTGGTGATGATGAGGATGATGTTTATGTTGTTGAAGATGATGGACTTTGGTTTTGATGCAATCTTGGAGGTTTAAGAGAAGAAATGAAGTGAGTTAGACCGTGATATGATTATTTATTTTTATGCTTATTTTAAAGAACTAGATTTATATTTTGACATTTGTATTCCATTTAAAAAGGGCTTGATGGTGCCCAAGTGTTTGTAAATATTGATCTACTCATGAAAGTAGTTATTATAATATTTTTATAAAGTTTTGTTTCTTAGAAAGTGGGTATGCTCTGGCTGGAGTAGAGATTTTTATTACGTTTTTATAAAGTTTGATTTTCGTAACTAAATCCAGTTGCTTTAGAAATCTGAATAAACGATTTCATTAACTAAAATCGGTTGGCAATATTTAACACAAAAATCTTTTAAGGAAGCTTGGGCGCGTAATATACGAAGTATTATATATGGTAGTAATTGCCTTAATTAAAGTTAGGGCATTACACCAGAGTCGAGACAAATGGTTGACACGAGCTACGGGGATGAGGCCACGGTAGTAGGCATGTACTAGCAAACATTAGAGACAAGCCATCACCTACACTAGTTGAGACTGGATAATTAGGTCTTTAGTGTTATATTTGGGACTTTTTGAGGCACATTTGTTTAAGAGCCCCATTGTAGGCATTGAGACTTCTCTTACTTGCCATAAGAGGTAGGTACCAATGCCTAATGATTTGGGTGAGAGTCTCACTTAAGTTATGCCAAACCCTATCCCAATGCATGAGAGCCTTACTATGGCCCACCAAGTGCAGATTGGGATGGCACACAAATTACTTAATTAGATACAACATCCATGAATCATCCTCCACCACATTCATAGCTAAAATTTCATGGGATAATGTAACATTCGTTTGGAAGAAGGGAAGGCGAAGGTAGTAGCAGCAGTAGCTTTTTCTAGTTTTTCTTTCCTTTTAGTGATTCTTTGTATAGCTTTGTTGATCTATTTTTTACTTTTGTACTTACACACATTGAGCCTTATTAGTAAAGCATGTTATCACATTTTGTTTTTAGTTTTACTTATTCTATTGCTGAACAAATTAGTGTAGCTAAATAAGATTGAAATGTTAAGTAGATATGTTAGATGATGGCAAAAAAAAAAAAAAAAAGTAGATATGCTAGAAGTTCTTTTTGCTATTTGATGGAGATTGGGGTAGGTAGTTGAAATTGATGTTTGGAGTAGTTGTATATATTATGAAATATGTTTATGATCTTGCTTTGCTAGGAGAATTGTATATAGTATGTACTGGGGGTGTTAAAATACAAATAGTATGTGCTACATAAAATTTGCAAGTCAAAGATGAGTTTGAGACATAACAAGTGAACTTCTTTCTTCAAGAAACAACTTTGTATAAAAGTAATGAACTTGTCTATTGAAGCAACAAGTTTGCTTAAAATACCGAACTCATTTTTCACAAAAAACTGGTTTAGCAGAAATGCAATGAGCTTATCTCTTAAATAGATGAGATGAGTTCGAATTATACTTATTTTTGAGGTTATTTTCTCAAGTAATATTTTTGTAATTCTTAATATTATTTTTTATTTCCTTAAGTGCACGCACATACCATGTGTAAAAAATGTGTCATCAAATATCCAATTTTGTAAAAGTATTTGTTTAAACACCTTCACAATAATTATCTTTAGCTGACAAACAAAATAATATATAATAAATTTCGTGTCCTTGGAAATTTTTGCGACAATACATGTAGCTAAAATTTAACCACAGCAATATAAAATCATTATTTTAATTTTCATGGATGTAATTTATAACAATAAATTTGTTCAATTTGTAATATATTGGAAAATGAAAGAAAAATGCACGTAAAAGCTCGAAAGGACAGTTTAGACAATTCTTTTTTGTAATTTATGGGGTAGTTCAATAATCTACTCGAAGGTGTTGATTTGTCTTCTTTTGGTGCGTCCCGGGAGCATTTTAGGTACAACTTTTGACAAAACGTTGCACCGTCCACTGAGATATATAGAATTTATCCTTTCAAAGGTAAGAATCAAGAAGAAATTTCTAGAGTGGGCTACTGAGTGTGATTTTATTTGCTAGAGGGAGATGCGGTTCCTCACACTTTCCTGCCGCATAGCATTTAATATGATGACCCTTTAGGAAGTTTAAAACATAATAGGAGATTGAAAATTTTAACCATGTTGCTAGGATGTGAGATTATTGTAAGGTCTATCATAACGCTTGTTTGGCACGAGGGGAAAAAGGAAAGAGGAAAGTAAGAACGAGAAAAACAAAATGAAAATGATGCAAGTTCCATTGTTTGGTTAGAGGGCGTGAATAAGGAGGCAAAGAGGATATAAGTATGTAATTCCTGAACTTCATTGATTTTTATTCCTCTCAAAATCAAAAGAAAATGAAGGGAAGTTTGGTATAGGCACGCTTTGGCTTCAAATCGTGAACTAAATCGAAACTGTCACCTTGGTTCAGTTTCAGAACCAATTAAGGAACCATTAATTTTTTTGGTTTTTAGCGGTTCTATAGTCAAGACAGGGTGAAATTGGCATTTCATCGATTACAATGGAAAAAAAAAAAGAAAATTAGATAAAAATATTAAAAAATTATATTAAATATATAATTATTAATGTTTATACTATTCATATGAATATTTATCACCTATTTACAATATTCAATGTGTTATTATTGACAATACAAATAAGCGTAACTTAAAATCATGTATAATTTAATTTATATAAACCTCTTTTAAAAGGAAAATTCAGATCCTTAACAACATAAGACTTTTTTGTATTATAATTTTGTTTTATCTCTAAGTATTTTGTGATCTCATATTATTAACTACAATGATATTGATTGTATTTGTATATAAATAAATGTAGACTCTAAATTTTATTTTAAAAAATTTTGGTTGAAATAATTTAACATTTTTAGAATAAATAATTAATTATTTGATTTAAAATTTATTTTATTAAAAACTAAATAATTTATTCATTTATTTTTTTGTTTTTACTTAAAAAAAAAGGCGATTTTGCATTTTTAAAATCAAAACTGGAACGGGAAGTGTCGGTTTCATATAACTTATTGGAGTTGTAGGAGACGATTCCCGTTCCGATTTCTTACTTTCAAGACCTGGAATTGGCTGTTTAGTTCCGGTTCAATTTGGTTCTTGACCATGCCTATATTTAAGAGAACTTCAAAAAAAAAGGAAAAAAAAAAAGTTTATCCATTTTCCTTTTCTTCATTTTATGTTTTCTAGGAATGAGAAAAAAACCATCCAAATGAACCAATGTGTAAATTGAATCAAACTAAAGCAAAAATATGATTTTTCTAAAATTTTAAGTTTAGAAAATTCCAATCCGAACCAATCCATAAAGTCACGATTGGTTTGGAGGGATAAAATAAACCAATCTATAAAACCGATCAAATCAATTAAGAAAAACATAATAAATTTTCACTTATAGCTATTAGTTTCTAATAATGATTGATTAGAGGCTGTATAGTTTCATTATGATATTTATATTCTGATGAATTTTGGTTACTACTAACCTTTTTTTAGTTACTTTTTAAGTTCAAGATAATTTCTTTAATTGGTGAGTTAATGTTATGTATTTTTTAATCACTTCAACTTCATAGAATATGAACTTTATTTATTTAGTTAGAACTCTTATTACATATTAATTGTTCAATGTATTTTGTTAGCATAACACTTATTCTTAGATGACTTTGCTGATAAATGATTTTATTTTTATTTTTTTCATATTTGTTGATAGATGATTATATAGATGACTTTGTGGAAATTTATAACTAGTAGCTTATTTTGTATAAGTTGTGATTGTATTGTTGGTAAGTGACAAAATGATTTAATGAAGAACTATGATTATGAATATAATCGATTTATAAAATGCATATATTTTTTGTGATTTTTAATTTGAACTTTGTAGTTATTACAATTATTTGAATATCCATTATATAATGGTTTGAAAATTTCTAATTAAAATAAAGTAGTTAAATGATTTGATTTATTTTTTAGTAAAAATCAAATCAATTTGTGCCTACCTAATGTTTTTTGCTTACCAAGGTATTAGTTTTGTAAATGTTATTGTTTTTGAAGACCATGACAAGAGCAAAAATCATTAAAATGTTTTCATGCCGTTCGTATGCCTAGTTAGAGCTGTCAATACATTCATGAAAAACTTTATGAATTCTCAATAAATTCAGCAATCGTTGATGTCTAGTTGTAGTGTTGTAATTTGTAGTCTACAATGAACCCTCTATAATTTAAGAAAGAATCATCATTAATTTGAATAACAATATTGCTAACATGTTCATTGATGGTGGCAAGTAAATGTTGTAGATTGAGGGAGGTGATAGATGTTTGACCTTATTTGTGACATGGACTTAGTACTAAACTCACCTAGAGAAGTGACATAGATATGCCAATTGCCAACCATAAGTTGGGAAGATTTGGAGAGTATTTTGAGAGGAAGAACAAAGTTTAAATAAGTGGATTCATTTAAGATTTGGAACATTAATGGTTGAAATTGAGAGAGGAGGGTGGAGGACGAAGAAGGTAATACCACAATATTATAATAAGATATTTAAAATCTAATCAATATCATGATGGGTAAATTAAAGGAAATTAAGAGAAAATTATAAAAAGGATGCGAGTCCCATATTTTTAAGGTTCGATAAACCTTGGCTTATCTTTGTGGTGTTTATTATTACTGTTTTAACCCATTATTTTGTCCAGCAAATGGGTTGTTATAACTTTATAATCAAATTAATATAAAAGAATTTGTGGTTATTATTGTTGTCGTAGGTCCACTTATACTTTCTGAAAACTAGCACAAGTTTCATTATTACTAAAGATCAGGAATTTCGTGTTGCCTGAATCTACATTCTACAATAATGCAAGAGGACAGAGATAGAGTCAGCAGAAATTAGGGTAAAGCATCTTCACTTTATAACTTTTTCGTGCAAGCTATCTATCTTTTAGCCATTTTTTGTCCCCAATAACATTAATGGACTATTCATTTTAAAGAGTGCTTAGTTAAAAAAGTGGCATATAAAAGCCCCCTAACTAGTTACATCATCTGTTTATCACTTTAAACAAAATTCATTTGTTATGATATTTTTATACGGCAGTGCAATGTTCTGTACGAAACTTTTCTTAACATCTTTTATTTTATTTTTATTTTTTCATTTTTCATGATATGGAGCATACATAGCAAGCGAATTATTATTATTTTTTTAATTATCAATAATAACTTATAATTTATAAATAATTTGGCTTTAGATAATGTAATTTTGCTTATTATAGTCAATTGTAGAAGAAAAAGGATATTAAACACTATCCTAACTTTGTAATATTATTTTGTTAACATTTGACACTCATAATATATATATATATTCTGAACAACTCCATAAATATTGCATGACAAATTTTGTAAAACTTCTCCATGAAAATGTTCAAATTTAATTCTGAGCTTTACACAAAATTCAATTTGATATATAAAATTTAAAGTATTAATTTAATATCCAATTAAACTTTTTATGACTATTTTTCTATCTCACTTTGTTCCATGATATGAAGTGGACAGGCTACTAGTGCTAGATAATATTAAAAGAAGTAGTAAAAATTTAATAAGGCTCACTTTTTCATGTCAGCAAACAAAATAAGCAGTATTAAAGAGGTAGTAACAATGTCACAAAAAATTTTGCTGGGATATTAAATTAATCACTTCAAAATTTAGATACTAAATTAAATTTTTTATATGAAATTCAGGTGTTACCTTTAAACGAATAAAGATACCCAATTAAACATAGAAGTAAGGCACCTTTGGCATTTTTCATATGGTATTAAAGCTTCGTTAATCTATTATGGTGGCAAGTATATACCTCTACTATGCCTTTTGAGAACATATATCAGTGTCCTGCTAGCTTTATATTTGTAGTTCCTAATTTATTAAGATCACAAGAAAGTATAGAAATTTAGAATCTCTCTTTACGTAATATTTTTATTAATATGTTTTCTCTAATAAATACTGTTATGTGTAATTAACTATTCAAATAACAAAGAAAAAATGGCATAATAATAATGTTATTAGGTAGTTTGGAAGTCTAAATAATTATAATTATTAATCTTAAAAAAAATTAAAAACGAAGGTATGGAGATGATACATTTCCAAAAGAAAGGTCCCCGTCAAGTTAGCTGTACAAAATTTTAAATGCCTATTGTGTCCACTTACTTCCTACGAGGGTTTCCTAAATGGGCATTTACTTTCTCCACGGAATGGAGGAATAAAAGAAAAAGGGATTCTGACGTTCTGTTGCATCCTCTTTAATGATGAAAGATTGAAAAGTAATTTAACTCTTTGGACAAAGGGAAAAAAAATAATAATAATAATAGAAAAAATAATTTAACTACTTAATATTTATGGGAAATTTGAATTAGTTCCATTATATCAGAAGTAAATGAATTCAACCTACACGCAAGCAAATCAAATTGGATTTTGACCTTATAGTCAAATGCTATTAATATTATTTTTTTCCCAATACAGGGGATCAAATTTTCCCATCTCCTTATTGTAATAAATAAATAAATAAAGTCCTAATGATTCAAATTCGAGTTCAAATTATTTAAATAGCCTTCCCTATAAAAATCTCTATCAAATCAAGCTCAAATTAATGATAATTTTTCCTGTTTGTTAAATCAAGCTTGAGTTTTGCTTATGTGTAATCTAAATTTGAGTTTGAGCATCATATAGTATTGGTTAAGGAAAAAAAATATACACACATTTATACATTTTTAAATAACGAATCAAGTTTAATCTAATTGATCTCAAGCTTACGAGTGGTATCCTTGTTCAAGCTCAAACTCAAAACTGCATTGAATTTGAGCATAAAATTTTGAATTATACTTTAGTTTAAATTCAAAATTGTGTTATCTCAACTCATTTATAACATCATGTAAAATAATGACCAAAGGGATGCATAAAGTGGGAGAGTCTGCAATATGAGACTTAATTGATAAACTAATAATTACTATAATTACTACAATAAAGGATTTCAATTTGGTGCTATTATTTAAAATTTAATGGAAATTGGCTTTTGAGCAAAATAATTACTACAAATGTACTCGACTTTTTAAAGATGCGAATTCTATTTATACAAAACTCGCATGTTAGATAAGTGATTTCATATATCACAGTTTCAACATACGAGTTCTTTAAATATGACTGACCAGCAAATTGCTTCTTTGTAATAATAAATCGCGTCTTCAAGATGTTACTGTGCAAAAGACACATTGATAATTGATATTACCTCAAACCTATTCTAAAGTTGTTTTTCTTTTTTAAAGGTTATAGGGATACCATTCGCTCGTTTAAATCATGCCTCTTATATTTTACATTGAATCCGTCAAAATTGGGTGCCGAGGGAACCTCTGACGTTAAGTCTTCCACCAAATGGTGCAGCAAAATCACGTTGGTGTTACCATCACCTCCTTTTACATAATGGAAGTGAACAAGGTGAATAATAATTTAAACCCACTAGTGATGAGTGACCAAGGAGCTACAAGGCGCATGCAAATTAAAGTGCACATAATCATTGTTATCAAAATCTTTCCTAAATGGTGGACAGGTAAGAGATAGTCATGAGATATCTAAGCACCATTATATTATATCACATAGGGTAAGTTCAAGGAAATGAAAAGATCTTGCATATCTTTCCAGCATTGAAGAAAGGACAGTGAATTTGGTAAGGAGATTGTTGGTTCGGTTTATGCGTGTTCCAGCATTATCAGAGTGAAAATGTCGAGTTTTTATGAAAAAGATGGCCCTTAAAATTATATTATTTAAAGAAAAGCTCTTTGGAAATTTACTACTAATATAGAAAGTGAAGACACATAAGGCATGAATGTCTTTATTAAAGTTCATAGGATTACTTGTTATATGAATAGCTTTGTGTTTAAATAAATTACAATCCTGAGCTAAATCTGCTTGTACTATTTCCATATCTGGTGTCACCGTTTATTGAATAATGAAACATATAATTAAAAAATAAAAAGAAATCAAATATTTAACATTACTGACTAATGATTAAAATAATATTTATCAAAACCCAAATTAACTATGCCAGCGAAATAAAAGATAGGTGATTTACTCGTTTTAATTTTTTTCTGAAGAATCAAAATAAAAAAAAAATCACCATTTTCTAAGTTGTTAACGAGTACAATTATCTGGATAAACTTTATATTAAAAAAGAAAAGATTAAAAAAAAACATATAATTAATTAGCAAGGTTTCTTGTGATTTAGGTAGAAAGCTAAATGTTGGTCATTATGGGTACAGCATATTCACCTTCTCTACATGGCAGACAACAAATTCACTTTTTTTTTTTTCCTGGATGGACGATAACCAAATCCCATGTTTCATTATCCACGTTAGGAAAACATATAGACAAACAAATAAAAAATCTCAATCTTTAGTATTACCAGCTTATGACTAAATTGACTACCAAAAACCGCAAATAAAACAATTAACCCAAAATATAAACCATATCCAACGTCCTTTTATCGTACATCATCAACAAATTAAAAATACCATCTAAACACTAAATTATTTTTACAAATACCCAAGTAAAATAATATTAAAAGGAACCACCATTTATACTAATTTTCTTAATCCTATCCTTAACCCCATGAACCTCTCTTAATTCCATATTCTTGATCAATTTCACACACCGCTTTCTTATTCTACATCTTTTATTGGAAAAAAATGGATCCAACAATATTACAATTCAAAGTGTTAATTTCACCACATTTTATTAAGATGAAGTATAGTGTAAAGGGATATCACTACTGATGATGATTTCCAAATTCACCACATTCTCTCTTAGTTCCTGCAAGGGTGATACTCAAAGAACTTGCCATAAAAAAGAATAGTGTGGATAAAATTTTTTTATGAACTTGTTATAGTTTTATTATCCATTTAAATGGGGTACCCTCAGCTAAAAGTACTTCTTTCGTCTCTTGATTCTAGCAATGAAAGAGATAAAAATCTCAAAGCTTCAACAATCACTAATTTCATATTACACAAGGATAGTGCTAAACTCCATAAAATGATCTATATGTATGATAATATAGTTATCAAAATCGTGAGTCAAATATATGATTCTATGAGTTTATGATTTTATGTGTTTTTTCTTAATTTAAATGGCTACAAAATTATTTAGATACAGACTTTAAGTAGAAATGTGAATTTAAGTATACGATTCTACACGTTGATGATTTTATCAGTTTTACACAATTTTATACGATTTAACCAATTCTACGTATTCTAATGAATAGTAAAATCATAATTTTGACAACCAATTGATAACCAAAAAAAAAAAAAAAAAAGATTCTCTAATTTAGAGAAAAACCAGATTTTATAATACAAATTCAATAAACAATGAATCTAACAACAATATACAAGGTGGCATTCCACATTGGAAAAGCACTTCTTTAACATGACAATGCATAGAGCAGTTGCCCATGCTGTAGAGGCAGAAACCAGCTTCTTGTACCTCCTTTCTTCATTGATTCAAAATAGGTAGTAACAATATTAATAAGTAGACGCAACATATTTAGCAAGTGAAAACGACATAAATTAATTCATATGTTCTTCCTTTGTGACCCAAAAGAATTTAGATAATAGAAAGAAGATAGAAAAAATTGAGCTTGATGAGTGATAGCTTAACAAACAAAAGAAGAAGGAGAAAAAGGAATTACATAATTGTCAATAGTTTTTTTGTGTGTGTGTGTGTGTGTGAGAGAGAGAGAGAGAGAGAATATCTAATGCAATGAAACTCTAGTTTCTTTTAGGTTAAAGGAAACTTTGGGTAATAGTTTGAGATGTGAGTGTTAACTATGTAATAGGAAATGTGAGAGAAATAAGGATACCAAATACAATAATAATATGCTAAATTACCACATCCATGTTTAGGAGTAAATTCATTTACTATACAATATTTTGAGTGGTTAAAAAGATGATTCAATATTTATGGATATATTTATTTAAGGTATCAATGATTCGAGTAGTTATAAAAAAATATATGACAATGTTTCAAAAAATGAGTCAAACAAGGTACCAATAATTGATTGTTGAGGAAAAATAAGAAAAGTTGATTGAAAAATAATATAGACATTGATACCTCAAATGAATTTTATGAAACACTAGTTCCTCATTTGTTTTACTTTGCGAAATGTTGATTTCTCCTTTTAACCACTTGAAATATTGATACCTTAAATGAACTTAAATTTACCCAATAATAATATTACATTTAATGGGTTTACAAGTTGAACCAGATTTGCTAACTTAGACCTGTTTAATAAACCAGCTTGTAAATGGGTTTAGGTCCTAAATTTGAACATAAACATGATAAAATTTATATAGTTTTTTGAATTTGACTTATTTATTATCTATATAGATTTTTATTTACCTCAAACCTTTTTATAACCATATGGTGTCCATCATGGGTTAGATTTAAATTGCTAGTGCTAATTATAGGTGTATGCTATATATACGTCTTTAATGTAATTAGTTAATGAAGTTTGCATTGAAAGCTCTTGATTCAATTAGAAGATTATATCAAAGACAAGAGGCTTGCAGTATATATGCATCTTCTATATCTAGGGAAAATGCCCAATTTAATATTTGAACTTTGACGAAAAGATTAATTAGGTACTTGAAGTTTGTAAAGATTAATTTCATACCCAATCAAACTTTTCATACCCTTAAATACTATCCCACTTAAAATTCCCATTTCATTGTCTCTTTAAGTAATGGACTCATGTCAAGCAAAACGGTGTTAAGTGGAGTAGTGTTTAGAGGCACAAAAAGTTCAATTGGGTATGGAATTAGACTTTTTAAAATTTAGATACATAATTAACCTTTTTTTCGAAGTTCAAGTATCAAATTGGACATTACCTCTATAAATTATACATGAAGTTTACACCTAAGTTTACATAACCTATATGTTCACTTGGGATGAATGACAATTCTTTTCCCTTTTCGTTCCATGTGAAATCCTTATTATGGTATTTAGTTGCTTTTTAAACATTGAATAACATTCACACATACTTAAAATAATAAATAATAATTTATATCTCTATATCATTAATTGTTGTTTGACCATACATTTCACAATCTTTTCAAAAATAACCCCATCTACAAAACTACACACCACTGAGGTATGTCTTTTTTATATATATAAATACAATAAATATCTTTCTTTTATGATAAGAGCATAATAAATATTTTATTATTGTTCCAATATATTTCCTCATCTTTTTCTATGTCAACCAAATGATAATTATGTAATAGCTATAGTAGTTTCTTTACTTTCTAATTCAATTCCCTCTTACTCCAAGTGAAATAAAAAGGTTGTAATGAGTCTTCAATTCAAGGCACATGCCTATATGTGCCTAGTAATTAATTTATGCAATTTACATTAAAGGTTGGAACACTTTATGAGCCTTTAATTCAAATCCTTTAGTCTAAAGAGAAGGTTAATTGATTGCTCATACATTATATGAGCCTTCAATTTAACTAAATGATTATATTAAAGGAACATACAATATATGTGTTTTTATTGAAAAAAAGGTGTCTTAAATTATACATGAATTGAAGGTCCGTGTTTACATTGCATTCACCTTCAATATAAATAGCTAACTTAAAGTGACGACTCATGTAGTGTGTGTGCTTTTACTGCATGTTTTGGTGATATTTTTTACGATGACATCTTTTTAATAATTTTTTACAAAAGAACTCACCATATTTGTATAAAAAACCAAAAATGTCTTTTATGCCATGCATATTTTAATAATTGGAAAAGATATGGGGAATAGAAAAACTAAATTTTTTCTCTAATATATTTATTCTCGAAATAGCTAACAAATACATATTTTATTTATTTCATTTAAATCATAACTGTAAAGACATGACATGTACTTTTTCGGTTAAACGTTGCCAAATCCCCAACTACGTATAATACATGAAGATATTATATGTAAGGTTGTCTGGAAAGGAAGAAGTTTATATTCTTTGCTTGATCAACCTGTTAAGATACAAACTTTACAAAAATTACTCATTTAAGAGTGGATAGCTTTACATAAATACATATGATAGTACCATCAGTTTGATACTTCAAAAGTCACAAAATCATACTTGTAACATACATAATAGAAAAAAAATTAGGTACTTTGTATTACAAAACATGGGCTTATGAGTAAGCTCTTAGTCTATACTATTACATTTAAAAAATAAGGTCTTGTTTGAGTCTCGTTCCAAGAAAAACAACATGAAATAGTTCGACGGTCATTATCATCTCATTCCTTAAGGAATGCTTCACAATCAGTACCATATCTCAAGTCATTATAGTACTCATCATCATCGACACCTGTAGAATAAAAATTAAGCTAGAGGCCCAGTACATAGCAATACAAACAAACACAAAGTAGCATATATTTTTTGGCTAATGCAATGTAAGAAACAATAAAATTATTTATCTTTATTTAGGTAAAACAATTAACATTTGAGTATTCAAACTCTGATTATAATCCTTAGAGAACCTGAGTATCCTGAGTAACAGCAACTGCTTAGGGAGTTGATATAAGTAGCCCAAACACTTATATCTCCTAATGACTTTGCAATTAATAATCTTATCTAGGACTCACAGCCGTTACTTATCTTTACTTAACTTAATCCATAACATCATCTAGTTTAATCATCCTCATAAATGTGAACTAAATCATACTACTTTGTCTTAAGGATAAGCAAATGTTATACTGATACCATTTCTCCTGTCGATTACCTACTAAGCCACTTATAAGTTGTCATTGCATCATGACAAGGGTGGCCTAGGTGCCTAAACTACTATGCTTGATTTCAAGCAATGTTATCACTCCTCGGACCAGACTAAACGACACAAGTACATCCAATTCAATCATTACTAAGCTAATATTTGATTATAGTCAGTTTAAGAATGTCTATCCTATCATCCAACAAACAAGTTATTACGTACCTAGATAAATAAAATTATTGGACAAAAGACTAGTATTCAAACACGACTGGGTCTAGGAATCTGTCAAGGAAAATCATTTCATATAAAACAAGGTCAATCTAAAATTAAATATGAAGTCATTACACCTTAAATAAATTCAAATCATCTCATAACTTCACATTTATACATGCATCTATATATATACACATCACATTCCACTACGCATTCAACTATTATTATTATTATTATTATTATTTTTATTATATGAATAATACAAGAGTATCTGTCGTGCCCGTGATAAGAGCCGTGATGATTATCATGGGTATCATCACGACCATGATTATGGGCCGTGATGTATGTCATTCACCTTGTTACGCTCGTAATAGGAGATCATACCCCCTTATCATGGCCATGATGTAGGTTGTATCAAGAATTACACTTGTGATAGACTTGTTAAAATTTTTCTAAAATGCTTTCGAGAAGATCATGACCGTCACGTCCCATGCAATGGCCGTGATCTTGGCCGTATCACTTGTGAAAAAGAGGTTAGAGGAGATCACGGCCTTGGTAATGACCGTGTTCAAGGCCATTTTACGTTTTAAAAACACTCAGTGAAGATCGTGGACCAAATCACGGCCGTATCATTTGTCAATAAGCTCTCCCCTAAGCTTGTTGACAAATGTATGGACAAAACATAATAGAATGGTGATTAACAGACCATGCAATATCCTATAAAATAAGTTTAAAATGAAAAGTATTTATGTAATTCATTTAATTATTTCGTATATTATACTAGAAGGTATTTGTAGGTCACAAATCGAGTTAAATAAAATCCCTCTTGATTTTACAAAAGTTAATGGCGTGAACAAATTAAATAATCAACAATATAAGTTCGCGAAAATAAAAGAGTAAGGGAAAGAAGATTAGATGCAGTGATATATAGAGATTCCTTCTTGTTAGTTAATCCTCTCTTCTAGCTCCACGTTGGGAATTTGATTGTCTTCATTGGTTATGTTCCACTATATCAAATAAAATCGAGAGCACAATCAAGCTTTTGTTAAAGTCTCATTGCTAAGTCTATCTTACTACCTAAGATAATCACTTAACTACAGTAACTATCACTCTCAACTCCTCAAGGAAAAATAATTATGTAAAAATAAAGTAAGGTGTGATATAGTTTCCTCTACAAAAAGCACAACTAAGTTTAGTTTGCAATGAATGAATTTCTTGTGTCTTCTTCAATCCAAAAAGATCTTCTTTTATCCTCTTGCTTGTAATGGTAAGTTTCTTGAGAATGCTTTCTTCAACATTACTTTTGTTGACATAAAGATATAGTATTTGAATTTAAAACATGATCCTTATTTGATGGATAGTTTCCTTGATAGCCTTTATGTTCATCTTCGATAACTAGTATAATATCTTAAAAGAAATTTGAAATTTGAACCCGTGATAATAAAACCGATGCATGATAAGGTCTCCAAGACATTTTCCTTCAAAATTGCTTGGAGATGAATCTTCAAAAGATAAGCTTGTTAAGATATCCAATAATATGTAAAAGCTTGATCCTTATTTATGAGTACCAATATCTTTGCCTATCTTAATGCGCTTTTTGCTTCAAATAAATCTTCATAAAATATTTAGAGAGCATCTTTAATGTTAAAAATAATATATCTATACATAGATTTTCTTTTGAAGAAAAAATTATGGACGTTGAAGAAAATTAGTTGATCTTTAGGGAAAAAAAAAAAAGACCTCAAGATATTTTAATCCAACTTTTGTGGAATACATCAAACATATTACCTAAATATATTTGATAAGTGGAGCTGAGCTTTCAATCCATCGAAAATCCAACTTATTTTAGCTTTTTTTCTTTTCAATTGTAGAAAAAATTCATCACAGCCCCGTGTATAACTTCTGAAATAACTTATGAGTTTATTTAGTGTATACTATCTTTAGTGAAAAAACTTCTTAACTATTCTTTTAACTATCATTCCGAATCACAAGTCTTTCTTCTAATAAATTTTTTAATAGCATTTGGCCACTTTGAAAATTTCTTTATAAATAAATATATAATTTTTTAATATTCTTTTGGTTATCCTTGTAACAGCTTTTTGCCATAAACTAAAAGTTATAACAAAGCTTCTTTTGAACTATAATGCTTGAGATTTTTTATATTTTATAAATTTTGAAATAACTTCTATCAAATAATGTTCGTTGACATAATTTCTTAATTAACTTAAAACTTGTACTTATTAATAAATATGTTTGATAACTTTAACCTTTTGCTGTCATTAAAACTATATCATAAGAGAACTTAACAATATCAATGTTTAGGGGTAAAATTATTGAAGGCATCAAGGTTTTAAATGGTTAAAAAAGAAATAAACATTTCATAAATTGAGTTAAATAAGGGATTAAGGTTTTACAAAATTCATCTAAAGTATTAACGTTTCAATAGTCTTTTTAATAATTCTTCTTAACGATCCATTGTTAATTCCTTAATTTTGTGAATCGTTGATTTCTCTTTTTAATCACTGAAAAGTTGATTCCTCAAGTGAATTCATTCCAAATGCTAACAAGTTCTTGGTGTAATTTACCTTTTAATTATTTGGTTTATAATTAATAAATTAGTTTGTTTAATTTAAATACTAGTTCAGGTAATCAATAGGTGCACTCATGTCATAACTATCATGCATTATATTGAAATTCTACCTACAACACAAAAATAGAAAGAAATGGGATGTCTTCCTTTAATGCTTTCCTTGAGCTCTCCCCAAGCTAAAAATCTTTCCATTCTAAATTTCTTTGATCCTTCTTATTGCATTCTATCAAAATTTTAAATTATATGCTATTGGTAAATTATGAATTGTAAAAGTTGCAAGTGGTAACCACTCAAAAGTGTTGTGATATTAAACAGAAATATGATGGAATTTTCTGTTTCTTTAAGGTTTTAATGCACAAGAGACCATAGTTTAATGCATATGAAATGATTTCACTCTTTTCCCATCTTTTAGAACCATGTATTTTGATAATAATCATTTTGAATTACTATCCTATCAAACAACTAAATGTGATGCACTTATAAGTTTGAAACACATAAAACTTCATTAGCATATTTATTAATAATCAAAATAAGCACATTTACCCATTTAGTAGCATAAATTGTCTCTTTATCATTATTAAGTTTATAAATTTATGGATGGGTTTTAGTAAGCAGTCAAAGATTTTTACTATAGCTATAATGGCCACATTAGTGAAACTACTTCTATCCACTATAATTACACAAATTGTAGTTTGTATCATTAACAAGACATTTTACTTTGCCTCTATAAGGTATTCTTCTTCATCATCTTCAATGACACTATGCTTAAAACCCAATCACTTGAAATATTTGATCTATCTGCTTCTTCTATTAGCCATTTGTGACTTTGTTGCCTTAGTATTAGAAATAACAATACACTTTCCTCGACCCTTGCACCTATCCACATGCTTCCTTTTATCCCTAAAGTAGCAACTCCTTTATTATTCATCCTCTTTAGTTGCGGTGCTAGTATCCATAGGAGAAACAATCGATTTAGATGACACAATTAGTGTCCTATAATGGTTTCTCCACCTCTAAAACTCCACTTTTATGAAAAAATGCATCACTTCTTCCAACATGTTAAATTTGCAATCTCATAACAAAGCCTAATTTCAAAGTGGGCTATCATCTATTTTAGAGGCTTATTTAGATGATAATGAATGGTTAACATCTCAAACTCTTCAATATTTTGTACTCAAGAACAAAATATTGATGCACATGCTACTTTACCTCTCTTAGAGATGCAATTTTTCCTTTTGCATTCACCCCTAATTAACTAACACATTTATCACCCTCTAGTCATCCTTACACTCATAGTAGTCAAATAGCTTTCTACTCAATCAATCAAAATAACTACTAAAATTATATATTCTATCAAATGAAGGCATCTTAAGTTTCATTGTTTCAATCCGTCGTACCTATATCGTTCTCCTCACTCACCTTTCATCATCAAGTTCATCAATGACATCGTCAATCCTACCATCTCCAACACTAGTACAGCCACCCGTAGTGCCTTTACCACTTACAACATCACAATGCCGAGGTGCACAGCATGATCATGTTTAACTCCATCATTTATCACATTGCATTGGGCATTTCCCCTTAGCATAGCATTAATAAAAGCTCATAAGTTTTAAAAATTCTCATTCTAATACTCCATAAAAGTCTGCATCAACTTAATTGAATCTCTCATTGACAATTCATTAGTACAGTGTTAACTCTTCTTCTTTGCGTAATGTTACTCATATTTATAATACTGATTAACTCTCTAACATTCAAGTCATAATCATTTGCTATTGTTGTAAGAATTAATCAAGAGCAAAAAATTCAAGGATATAAGACTCACCAAACATAACTTGCTCCATAGAAAAACAAACATGTGCACTATTAACAAAAAACCCAAGCACCCTTAACTTGCTTTTCTCACTCCAACAAAGCGTCTTTCGCACCCCCATCAAATTTCACAACCATGCCTCATTGAGCACCCTTATTTGTGTATTTGAGTGTGCTTATCAACATTCCTAAGTGTTAACAGCCAATACTATTGATGCCTCCTTAAGTCGCTGAACAATGACCACAAAAGCACTTATGTAGGGTTCCTTTTTAACATTGTAACCCTTCATGCACCATTTACCCCTTGTAACCTACCAACAAACTGCCATAAAGCCTTAGTTGCCATATGTCACAATCTTAAGTTTTGATGTTATGGGAAGAACCCTTGATTAAACTAGCTGCAATATTAAAGTCAATTGAGAGAAATTTATATTTTATATTTTAAAGTTTTTGTGAATTGGGATTCAAAATTAGAAGAAATATGATTAATTCTAAAAAAGATATCACACAACAAGAGATAATTAACCTAAGTTTAATTAATTCAATTGGTAGTATGCACACAACTAAACTAGTGATCACCAATTTGAGAAGACTTGATATTATTCAAAAGAAACATAAGCTCTTATGATTGAAAATAAATGTCTATGATCTCTCTACATTAAGTTATAATGGTGATGCAAGTGAATCTACTTTCTGATTTTGGTAATTTAGTGTTTAAATTTTTTTTTTATATTTTATATTTTAAGAGTTTTTGTGAATTGGGATTCAAAATTAGAATAGATAAAATTAATTCTCAAAAAGTTATTACACAACAAGAGATAACAAATTTAAGTTTTATTAGTTCAATTGGTATTATGTACAACCAAACTAAACTAGCATTTACCAATTCTTGAATAGAATTGATAAGAATAGTAGGAAACAAAAGCTCTTGGGTGTAAAATTAAATGTCTATGATTTCTCCATCGGTAATGTATAATGACAATACAAGTGCCTTTACTTTCTGATTTTTCATAATTTAGTATCTAAAGTTTCACTTTTTGTATTTTAGTACTTTCTACATTAAAATGAAGTTCGGTTTATCTAGTGCCTTGAAGAAACTAAATTGAATTTCATTTGGAGTAAAAGCACTGAATTATAAAGGATAGATACATTAACTTGAATATAAATTTTCAAATAGGAGTACTGAATTGTAAAAAGTGAGATATTTGACATTAAATTATCAAAAATTAAAGGATAAATTGTAAAAGCACACTATAAACTTTAAAAATAGTGCAGATTGACCCCCCATACTTTGAAAGCATATTTTTTATCCTAAAATCTATAAACAATTAGCACAATTAAGAAAATTTTGTACTTTTTTTGTCCAAAAAAGTATAAAAATGTCATTAACGATACTAAATGTTTATAGAACAATGGATAAAAAACACATTTTCAAAATATAGGGTATCAATCCACACTATCCTTAAAATTTATGGGGTATTTTTGCAATCTTCGCAAAATTAAAAATAGAAACACTTACGTTGCCTTCCCTATGATTAATAATCAACAATAGAAAAAATCTTTAACCTCAAATATTGAAAAGGGCATCAACGTAAAATAAGAATCATAAAAGAAGGGTATAATTTTAGGTAATACCATAGTCTAGAATAAAACTGAGAACCAGCTTATGCATTAAGCAAACCAAATAATGATAACTAAGTAAGTAAGTAAATCTGTGCATGATAGAAACCTCGTGTAAAACCACGCAATCCATACAAGGAGATGTCGTTTACAATGTTGCACCTATGCACACGAAAATTGCACCGATGCATGAGCAAATATCGGCTTTCCGTAATTGTTGCACTCCGTCGCAATATTCATGCCCATCCCAAGTGCAAGTTGGTATTGATCAGAAGCAATCACCCTCGCAGCAATCGTTCATAATGGGAATCTAAGTTTTTTTCTTTTTTTAATTGGAGTAGTCACACAAGTATAATGTGAATCTCATATCTTACATATAATTTTAAGTATTGACGAAAATATGACACTTGATGTAATAACTTAGAAGGAATCACGGAGGAGGAATAGACAATCACTTAACGAAAAGTGATAGACAAAAAAGCTTAGGTAGACCTTGTGTGTCAACCTTTTGCCGTTTCTTGAGAGGAGCTTTCTTTATAAAATGTTATTTGTTTTTTCTCTCTAAAAGTTGGAAATGAAAAGGAATAACTAAATATTTATAAACGCTTAGAATGGAGAATGGCGATCAGATCATATTAGTGATTGAAGACAAATGAACCGTTTAAAAAATTATTATTCTAAGTCCATCAAGTCAAATCTTCTTAAGTTATCTCAATAAATGAATCAGACTTATTGGATACTTTTACTTAACCTACAAATCAAACTCAAATAAATAGTAGTATGATATTCTATTTAGGCCCATATACACATAATAAACCTATTCGTTGAATTTCCCAGTCCTTCAGTCATAACTCTAGTGATGGGACCTATCACCATATGATCTCTTCTTGGCAATTTTTCATTTGAAACGATATACCACCTACATTTTGTATCAATAGATATAGAAAAAGCCAAGCCCATGGAAACATTGATTGCCTTGTCAAGATGATAATGTATTGCCTTGGCTATGTTCATTTGGAATGACATATTATAATCTTATTGTAGCAATGATTTGAATTGTATAAAAATTTCAACTGATCTTGACTGATTTATCAAGCAACGACACGAATATTTGAAATTTGATTAGATAGGGATTTTACAATACATTGATTTCAGGACATAAGCACTCAATTTCAAAAATAGGAATGTAGGAATGCACACTAACAAATAAAAGGGGATGTGTTTGTAATTTATTTATTTTTTCTTTCCAATAATCTTGCATATCACATAAGACAAGTTTTCATTATGCTGTAACTATGAGAAATTAAAGGATAAGGAAAGATACATGTTTTGACATTTAATTTTAATGGAATTGATCATTCATTTAATGGCTCAGATCACATCTAGTCATTATTGTACTACTAAAATAGTTAATATTTTAACAACTATATTTATTTTACTGGTTAAATAATTGATTGTTTGATAACATTGACGGAATCAATGTTGTCAAACTTAGACCGACCCAGTTCAATTAGATCTAGCTAGAAAGGCAAGCCAGTCCACTCATTTCACTTGGATTTCCGGATTGCATTGGTGCTATCTGAACCAAAAGAAAAAAAATTAATAGAAATTTAAATATATATTCATACTATGTTATGAATTTATAAAATATAATCTCTATATCTTTTTATTTAATAATTAATTGATGAATTTGATTCAAATATAGATTTAATTGAGTTGTGCCATATATATTTATATATCATAATTAAATTATCATTTATATTTTTATTTCTTATGTCTCCAGTTCGACTTCCGACCCTTTAACATATTTGGATCAAACTCTAATCCGATTTTAACAATATTGAACGGCACAGATGAAACCGTAAAAGCTTTCAAAAATAATTTCTCGTTGAGATTTCGTAATTGATGTTACTGATGTGTTTCTTGAAACGTGCTACTTAAAAAGAGAAAAGACAATGCATTTAAGAATTGAGGGAAGGCTGGTAATTAATTTCAATAATAAAAAAGAAATCAAGACTTCCTCTCGGTACTGGAAAAATAGCGAAGCCACTTTGCTCCCTCCTTAAGTTTAAACTCTTCGAAGCAAACTTAAGACCAATTAATAAATCTTCATAAATTTCACTTACACCCTATTTATTTTAGGAAAAAAAAAATATTTTTCGGAAAATGTTTTTGCTATTTTGATTTGATCATTAAGCTTTAGGTTTTTAAAAGGCTTGCAGTTTCGGAGGGAATAACAAAAATACTTGAATGTGAAAAAAGGTATAAATAGCCGAATTATTTATCTTGGTTGTATTTTGCTTCTATTCTTTGTTTGGATTTGTTTGTAACCAATGGAAACGAGCAGTCAAATGAGACTTCATCAGATGGTTGTAAAAAAAAGTCAATAGCTATGGTAAATAATAGTTTATTCATACACTACACTATATTTTGCACAAAATTATATTTTTACAAAATACAACTAAGATATGTTATTTTTAGAAAAATATTTTTCCTTACGATAAACGAAGCTGAATTAATTGATCATTCAATCCAAATTGAGCCAAACTTACAAAAAAACCTAAAATGTTGCCACAGTTAATAATTTACTGAATTGAACTTAGTTAACATAAATAATAGTATCGGTTTGATTCTAGAGCTAAATTGGGCCTAATTATAATAAACCTAAACTAGTGGGCTCATTCAATAAATTTAATGAATTGGACCTAGTCAACAAAAAAAAAATTCCATCAATGAAAACAATCGATGTAAAGGATAAATGGAAGACTTGGGGGTACAAAACTGTATACACGAATGCATATTTTCTATTTTCTATCTTTCTTCACCCGTATTAACCGATGAGTGAAATAAATCATCCAACATAAATGATGAAAATAATATAAAAGACAACCAAAAAAAAAAAAAAACATAAAAATAGTTCCTTATTCTAAATTGAAAATACAATATCAACTTAATTTTCATAATTTTAAACAAATCGGACCTACTGTAGACAATAGTTAAAAAAAAAAAAGAAAAAAATATGATCTAAGATGAATGATGCGAGATCTATAGATATTGGAAAAAGTAGCAGTAAATTTGCCATTTCAATGTAATACAGGATGAAAAGAAGTTTAGAAAGAAGGGACGAAACCCCCTAGTATTAAATACAACAAAAACAATATGCATGTATGATTTTTGGGTTTTCCCTATCAACTAATAGTTTCAATTTTTATCTGGATTTGATCCATGGATACGTGGAAATCATGGGATATACTTGTTTTATTTAGATTTAATAATCTTTTTATGTTATAGTCAAAGTCTTATCGCCTAAGTGATATGACCAGTTGGTGACTGTTTGTCAGTTTCTTCGTGAGATGGATAACGAGATATCGACATTACCAAATTAAATGATAATACACCTTTTAATATGAATTGTCGCATGAAATGACGATGCGTTGACAACCAAATATCTGATTAAACAGAAAATCACGTGAAATCTTATCAACTTTTCTTTTGTATATAGTCATATTAGCATCTGACGCCCCAGAGCGCACAGAAGGAAAAAAAAATAAATTAATTAAATAAATAAAGATAATTTTTAATGCAAAAAATTAAGAAGGGGAAGAGAAATAGAGATAGTAGAGTAGTATCGAAAATAATTCAATGAAAAGAGCAAGACGAATAATTATACAATAAGATAAATATAAAAATATAATTATCATATTTTAGTTTTTATTTTTTAACACGAGTAAATTAGATTCACTTAATTTAAAACTTAAAAGTATCAAATCATATATTACAAAAAGGAGCAAAGTTCAAGTCCTTAGATAACAAGATTGGCAATTTTAAAAGTATAACGTTTAAATATGAAACATTATCTTTACAATTTTTATTTTATTTTTTTAACAACTAATCTTTCTTAACTATGTGTTAAAATCGAGATATGTATAAATTAAAATGCTAATACCATATAAAATACAATGGGCCTTAAGCTCTTTCTCTCTGTGTCTCTCTCTCTCACACACAAACACGATACTCCAAGCCCATAGAACCCTAGTAAAACAGCTTATAATGCAGAATAAAAAAGATACAAAGCACCTAGCATAGGCCCAGTTTGATTAGATGTGGTCCGCTTTCGTCATTAAATGATAATTGCTGGTATTGGTTATAATTTAAGAAACTTGAACAACTAATTTTTAAATCATAAGTTTCTTTCCCCATAAAATGTGATAAAATTTGATAGAGAGTGAATTCACCATGTAAGGAGATGAAGTTAAAGTGTAAAAAAGGAAAAAAGAGAATTAGGTTAAGAAAAAAAATTAAACTTAATAAAAATTTTAATATATTGGAAATCATGGTGCACCATAAGGCAAGCTACTTGCTTGCAATTTGTTTTAGCTATTTGCTTGTCTGTTTGAGCATAGTATTGACATTGCACAAGACAACAAAAAGGGTTTTTGCCAATAAATATAAGTATGATACTGCCATAGTGCCATCAATTCATCCTTGCTTCCTTCTTAATTACCAGAAAGGTTCCTCACCAATAAAAACTACTAATACATCCTTGAAATACCCATAACACAAGCCTAGTTTAAGTGTTAATGTTTAAATTAATTAGTGAAAAATACGAGTAATTTTGAACCTAAATTAAAATCAAGATTTCTAGATTGGAAGGAGATAAATCAATTACATAGTTTAGGTGAATACTAGTTTAGTTAAATAAATTAGAGAAATTGAAATAGTAACTAATTTCAAATAAAAATAGAGATAAATCATATCAATTACCAAATATTCTTCTATCAACCTATATCTAAACATCCTTATCCATTCTTATTTTCATTAAACTCCTAACATTTGAATATTATTTAAAACATGTGTATGCTTTGATTTGTATTATATTAATTTAATATAGCATATATAATGTGTAATATGTAAAAACATTGAACATATAAATGTCTATACATGTTGTTTACCTTATGATTCCATTAAATGTAAAGCAAATGTGAACCGAGTACATTACTGCAAGGTTTCGGGTGTTTTCAATTCAAATATTAGTGTTTGCTATGCTGGAAAATGATAAATATAAATATATTAAAGTAGATTTATGAGCTTTTGCTGTATTGGGTATGTTTGGGCATATTGATAAGTTAGAACAATTAAACGTATATATGTATGCTTTTTATTGTATTAAAATACACATTTTGTAGGATTGTACCAAGAATAATGCATATATACGTATGGAAGTGGATTTGCGCGGTTTAATGAATTACCATGTGAGTGCAATATAAATTAAATTTAGATGCCGATGTTATGAGAAATTGATTATGGCCAAAAATTATACTGTAAGCATATGGGTTTGAGTCGGCATAATGTACGTACAAATGGCCTATGGCTTATTTTAATTAAATCGTGAAGTTGTAATAATTAAAATATTGGACTATTATAGGCTCTTAACTATAAAATATGGTTTAGTTAATAAATTAGGTAACCCAGGCTTTTAAATTGTAAAATGGGTTTAGATACTAAATTAGATTCAACTTGTCTAAATAAATTAAAATGAGTTAGAAATTAAGTTATATGGGCTTAGCTAATTCTTTAGGGTTTAATAAATTGATTTAGCTATTTTAGGCCTATTCCTACATTTATGGGCCTAAATTACTCAAATTGATTTTTTTTAGAGCTTTAAAGCATCCAATCACAATAATTACCCAATTATACTTTATGGGTTTAAATTCCATAATATAGGTCCAATACACTTCTATCTATTCTATGTGGGCTTATTTCTAAAATATTTAAGTCCATTATCAATTCTAGGTGTTGAAATAGCTAAATTGGGCTCAAACTCCTTTCATGAGCTCAAAAGCTTTATAATATCCTTAATGTGCTTATATAGAAAATTAAGAGGCCTAATAGTTAAATTATGACCTAAATTAATTCTAATTGGGCTTCAATGTAATTCTTAGGTCCAATAACCAATGTTACTCAAATTGAGCCTAATTTCAAAATAAATCCCAATTCCACCTAACTTATATATATTTCTTAATGGGCTCAATTCCTAAACCTTAAAGCCCATTACCCTAAAGAGTGAAACACTTAGCTAAATTCTCATTGGGCCTAACTTAGGACCCCTATGGGCCCAATACACCTCAACAACAAATTAAATTTCTAAAAGTCAATAGGCTTAGCCTAAATCGACTAAGTCCAACTACCCTAAATAGATTTAACTCATTTATAACCCAATTGTCTTATACTTCAAAAGACTTTGCATTAGTTAACTAATAAAAACAACTTAAATCACTTCTTTGTATGCTTTATTCTTATACAATTAATCTTTCTTGAATAGACATACGATCGACCAATTATCTTTTGTGTGATTCTTTACCATCTACCTATTCAATATCAGGTTCGCAGTGACATGCGTGTTGTTTGCTTAGGATAGACATTCTTAAATGGACTAATTTAAAAAATAACCTAATAATTGGGTGTGTTGTTTGTGCGTGTGTCGTTTAAATCGAGCCGAGGAACGACAACCTTGCTAGGTAATGCCAGCACGGTTGTTAGGCGCTTAAGCCCCTCTTATTTCCTTTTTTTGATATATCGTTGGTGGGTAGCTAATAGGACAAAAAGCATCGAGATAACGTCCATTTATGTTCAGTGAGAAGTAGTATATGTAGTTCACGACTAGGGATGCCGATTGAACTGACATATATCTATGAATTGAAATAAATGGAGGTATGTAACGACTGTGAACTCTAAACGAGGCTATTACATAGAATGTTCTTATAGGATGTTAAGGTATTTGGCCCGCCTTAATGAACCCCCTGAGCAATAGCTGCTACTCAAGATCCCCAGATTCCCATGGCTTATTATCCGGAGTGTGAGTGCTCCTGTATTGTTTGAATTATCTTAAATAAAAATTTTACTTTATTGATTGTTGCATTGCATATAGCTTAGGTGTGTGTGCCATATCACATGTGTTTGCGTTGCTGTGTACTGGGCTTTGGCTCCCTCTTGTTATTTTTCAGGTACAGATAGTTCTAATAGCGAATATCATGATGATTTGGAACGGGATTGACTTTGAGGAACTTCTTGACGAGCTCAGCGATTAGGAGCGAGGCTTAAATTCTCAATTTTCTTTAAAAATTAGTTATTTAGAATTTTTATTATTATCTTTGGATAGTTCTACGAGCTTTGGACTCGTGTTGAGTTTTAATACTTTTTAGCTATCTTTTATGGTGGATATATTCTATGGATGATCATGGAGACTTTTGAAACCGATGCTATTAGATATTATCTTTATGTTTAGCTTACTCATGGGAGTAGCATTTTTATTAGATATTTTATATAAATTACATTTCCATTGCATTATTCAAAGTTTTCGAAAACAAAAGGAATGATTTCAAAATATAAAATTTGGTAGCAAACGAATTAGATAAACTAGCCTTTAAGGTTGCCTTTGAGTATAATGCTATACCATTATACGTAGCGAAACTAGAAACACCTTAACCGTAATCGGGGCGTACCAATCCTTGATATTTATCTTTACAATTTGTTATATTTAAAAGTGAAATTGTGTAAATCATCCTCCCAATGGTTGGATAGAACAAAAGATGTGAACTCAAGGGTGAGCGATGAAACCCAATATGAAACACTGTGTACAAAGACATATGGATGGCAAATCAAATACATGCTTGAGTATTGAAATGAAGCAAATAATAACCATTGATACAACATTTTTAATTAATTGAAACAAATTATAGTCCCAAAAACACACATCACTTAGTTATAAACTCTTGGAGATGGTTTTGAAAGTATAAATCACTAGATTCCTAAAGTTAATTTTGAAAGTGAAATAAATTTGTAGAGATGGTTTTAAAAGTAGAGTGTGTATGCATCGAGTCAGTGTTAGAAGAGTAAGGCAAGTTTTGAATCACTCTTTTGTTGTTGTTTTTTTTTTTTTTTTTAAAGTATGAGTTTGTGGCATTTCCAAGATTTTCATAATTTATTTTGCAAGCACATACAACAAACAATTAAAATTGATAACAAAACATTATTAATCAATTGTATTCTAAGCTTAGCACACAAAACTATGAACAAAAGCAATCATAGACTTCCAATCTTGATAGTGATCTAAATAAACTCTTAACAAATGATACAACATGAATAGAAATCATGATTCATGGCTTATAAACCTTGATGTTATTTTTAGTTTCCTTCACTTGAATGGTTGAGTCCTTCTCCCTATCAAATTAAGATGCCTATAGAGGTTGCTTGGTTGACCCTAGGTATTTGGGGTTAATCAGGGTAATTAGATCTATCAAGTGGTCATTCGACTTAGGGTAGCCAATTCCACAGTTGGCTCAGGTTCACTTGTCTTGTAACTTAAGCCTAGGGTTGATCTTTTCAATTTCTAAGTCATATTTTTCTTATATTTCTCCTCTTCAAAAATTAAAAAAAAAAGAAAGAAATAAAAAAAGATCCATATGGTTTATTTTAATTTGATCCTAAATTTGTTCTTAAGCCTTTTCCTATTCCACATTGCGTTTTCAATCACTTATTTCATAAAGTTATTATCTTTAACATTTATTAATTAATTAAAGTTTAAGTTCATCATATTAGTTGAAAGAGAAGTTATTGAAAGTACTTATCTTAGCACTTATTAGAAATGAACCTTTCAAACAGGTTTCAAATTTTGGATTTACCCTTATCCCAAACAAAAATTAATTAAGAATATCTCATTTATTATCCAAAAGAATCTTCAATTGTATTGAACCCATCTGGGAGTCATTGTAGATTGAATATACATATAATGTATGCATATATGCGTATATATATATAGAGAGAGAGAGAAGCACTTTGCAATTTAGAAAATTTATTCTTATAACTAGATCATTGTATATGCATAATTTTATCTAGATGAAGAAAGCAATGAGGGCATTCCATAAAATATTCATTCCATTATTTTTATTCCATTCTTGTGACCAAACATCTTGTGAGAGCATCACTTGGCCATCCTTTATCCAAAGTCATTATGTTTTCCCCTCTTCGCACCCTATTTATCTAGCTTTTTCTTATTCCTCCATTTTTTTCCCTCCACTTTTATCCCTCTCTTCCCCTCTTTGCCTTCTATTGAAATCTATTATATCACATAGGCATGGTTTAAAAATCATTATGAAGTGTAAATGTGAAAAATATTTTTGGCAATAAATGTTTATTAATATTTGATAGGATAAAAGGATAACTAAGTTACATATAATTAATGAAGTCAAAATGAAATTATGATTCTGCCTTTCAGAAGACGGAATCAAATTCCACTTGAAATCGAATTTTGGCTTTTAAAAGTAGGACAGAATTACGATTTCATTTCAACTTTATTTTTATTTTCACGTATCAAACATGATATCAATATTCACCACCCTTATGTTATTCCAAGGCTTTTAGATTTATCCCATCTTTGGTGGTAAAAGCCATGTTAAGCCATTAACTCGAGCTATATGTCATATATATATATATATATATATATATATTTGTTGCAAGCTAAGAGCTCAAGACTTTGCATGAAAATACCTTATGGTATTTTTAGCTAGAGTGCTTGATATTCTCAATTCCTATAGTTATCGATTCTTTTATTTGATTTGCAAAATATTTTGAAAAAATGACGTTAAAAGTGTCTCTACTTTACAATTTGGACAAATTACTGTCTTAATTTTCAAACTTTATATTTTTTTGGTGTTCTAAACACTAGTATAAACAAAAAGTAAAAATAGAGACACAACAAATATAAAGTTTGAAAGTTATGATACTAATTTCCTCAAATTGTAATAGAGACACTTTCAATGCCTGTTTTATTTTTTATTACTACTTTCCTATCTTGCATCAGAAATAATTGCTATATTCTAACAAAAATAAACCCGCTCTTCATTCTCAACCTTATTTTTAATAAGGTGCAATATTATTCCATTAAGGTGATCCAAATGCTAGATTAGTATCATCCTCATAATAAACCCCACAGGTTCCAAACTTGTAAAATGTACCTCCCCTCTCCTAACACTTGAAATTTAATGTTCCCAAAAACCATTGGTAAAACATGGCAATAGGACTGAGTAAGAAGGTGAAAATTATGTAAAGGCAGATGGGGTTTGAATTTGTAATGTGGAATTAGTGTTAGGTTTTTCATTTTAGGAAAAATGGGACCATAGAAATTGCATTTATCATCTGAACTGTGTCAGCGTGTGGAAACTTGAAATACAAGCTAAGATTCCATCAAATACTTGGACGTTGGAAGCTTTCCTTCGACTACACAAAAATCAAAATAGCTTCAAACAAAAAAAAAAAAAAAGGGTTAAGGTAATAGCAGTAGTAGTAATAATAATGCCATTTGATAATGACCCCACATTGACCACATTGCCTGTACCCATTTTTGACATAAACATAGGGGCAAATGATGCTTTCCCCTACCTTTCACATGAATGCTTACCAAAAAAAAAAAAAAAAAAAAAAAAAAAATCCTAAAACCTCCTTCTAACAAAATAAAAGAATTTATATTTATATATATAGAAATAATTTCAAAATCCAAAATACCAAAAAAAAAAGGAAAAAAAAGAAAATGCCACACTGTGGCCATTTACATACCATCCAGTCCTTCCACTCCAAACAAAGTGGGACCCCAAAATGAAATATTGTTCAATTATTATTGCGGTTAATATTTTTTTTTTCTATTTTTTTATCTGTTTTTACTTTTTTTTTAATGTCTCATTTCCTGTACCGTAAATTGGTTGGGCTTGGGCCACATTATGGGCCGGCCTCAAGAAAAGTAAACTTCAACGCTTGAATTTCTCATGCAAAAGCACAGAGGGCAAGCTTCAACCACTTGGTCACATTCCCTACAAAGACAAAGATGCCGACACGGCAACAACAGCACCGACGCCACGCGCTTCCGGCAACTCTTGCAACTAGGCCCCAGCTCGACGACTCGGTCCGGGTCAATGTAAGCCGACTCCGCATCCTCCGCCTGCTGACCCTCCTGTCCCATGGCGGCGGTGGCAGCGGCACCACCGCAGTCATCCACACGTCCTTGCCCACTAATTATAGCCTGTTGTAATTGGACCTGTAGTTGGGCCGCAGCGGCCTCTTGGGCCCGAGCCTTTGCCTGCCAGACCTGCGCTTCAATGCTAAGCTGGGCCGCGCGTGCTTCTAACTCGGAGTTCCTGCGCGTGGCTTTCTCGACTTCCGCCTCTTTCTCTCTCAACCTCCGAGCTAACGTTTCCTCGGCTGTCCCAAGTAGAGCACGGTAGTGCCTCTGCCTCTTCTCCGCTAATGTGCGCCGGAGCTGCTCTCCCTGCACCGCAGCCATCATGAACTCATTAATCACCAAAACTTAAAAACATTAAAAGAATAAAATAAAAAGAACAAAAATCAAAATTTAGCCAAAAAAATTCCAAAATTAAATAAAAACCAACCTGGACTTGAAGGAATTGATCAATTTCGTCTCTTTGTCGCTTAATTTCTCTGGAGAAATCTTCGGACAACATAGACAATAGTGAAGACGAGCGGAAAAATAAATTTTGCTCTTGCCGCTGCTGTTGCTGCTGCTGCTGGTCGAACGACAATTGGAGACCGGTCGACACAACATTGGATTGATGATTATGTAGCTGAGAGAGGTCGATTAATTGAGTAGACTGATTTTGCAAATTATACTGATTATTGTTGTTGTTGTTGTTATTTCCGGAAGCAATATTTGGGCTGACAACTTCTCTTCCTCTTTTCCGTGGATTAATGGTTCCTGTTAAATAAAAAAAAAAAAAAATAGACGTAAAACACTTTAAAAAATTATATCTAATTAGAGGAATTTTTTTTTCCAATCAAAAGTTTTAGATGGCGATTGAGATTCTGAAAATTTTTATGAAGAAAAGAGAAAAAAAAAAAAAGGACTTGTGAACTCACCTCCATTATTGAATAACATGTGGGATTGGTCTAGATATCCTCCTGGTTGTGGTTGTAGCGAAAAGTCACGACTTTCTTGTACATTCCTGCATACCCAGAATCCCAGAATGAATAAACTTGTAGAAAAATTAATGGGAAAAATGTTAGAAAAAGAAAAAAAAGAAGAGCTAAGGACCTGTTTAGAAGGAGAACATTAGATGGATATTGAGCTTGAACAGCCATAAAGATTAAGAGAGAATGAAGAGATGATATTTGTTTCCTTGTAAATTTTTTTTTTTTTTTGTTTAATTTTTATTGGGTTGTGATGAGAAGAGGGAGAGATAGAGAGAAGAGAAGAAGAGAGGAGATGTGTATGTGTATTTGTATTGATTGAAGGTTGGAGAGAAAAATTAAAAATTTATGGGTTAGCTGAGAGGGGGAGGGAGAGAGAGATGTGTGCAATAAAAGTTAGCACATAAGAAGCATGAAGATGCTCCCCAAAAAACCAAGGCGGACTCTTCAATGACATATCAAAAAAAAAAAAAAAAAAAAAAAGGAGAAAAATATGAGGGGACTCGGTAGAAAGTAAATGAATTATGTGTGGGGGTGAACGGGGTAACAACTTATGTCTTACGATGAAGTTTAAAACCGATTTCCTAAAATCCGAACTTCTAAAATATGCTTTTAAACGTGAGCTAAACCGTATAGGTAAGATATTTGCTATGTATCTCAAAATCGGCTGCATAAGCTAAATTTGATTTGATTTTAATTAAAATATATTAATTGTTGTATTTTATAGAAAATGATAATATATTTAAAAGCTGTATGATTTAGATTATTATTAACATTTATAATACTGGATGTCTAAGTTATTCAACATGAACCTTATTTGGAAACGGAGTAGAATCTTATGTGTTTTACTAAATTGTGTCCTAAATCTATAAGGAATTATATTATTGGATTTTTATGGTGTTTAATTAGATCTAGAATTTTATGCTATGTGAATTTCCTGTATCCTTGATTTTTTTTTTCCATTACAATATAGATGTAGAATTCAGCTCTGATCCATCCCACTTGAAAAAATAGTATTATGTTATTAGCTTATAGAGTAGTATGAAGTTACTAAGTTATAAAGCTATTGACGCTTATATTCTAATTAGGAGGGAAAAAAACATACCAATGTGATTGTTAATAGATATAAATAGATTTGTGTTAATATTAAAAAATAATCTAAATTTACATTCAATGTAAGGGTTAACTCTTATTGTTATCACACTAGAGATAACCTTGTTTTTAATTTTGATTTACTTTATATTTTACCTCACTAATAACATTGGAAGATGGTAGGATATCTTGCACATATCTCAAAATCTACTGTACAAGCCAATTTATTTTTTATCAAAATATATTAATCTTAGGACGATAAGTATCCATAATGTCATATGTTCAAGTTATCTTATTTTTAAGAACTGCTTCAATGCGATTTGATTTCGAGGGTAAAAAAATTAAATAATATCCAAAACCCTACTAGGGATTGTAACATCAACTTTTTATCATATTTTGATTAGATTAGACATTTAATACATGTAAATTGCTTAAATCTTAAATGAAACAAATCTAAACTATTAAATAACTCACAGATAATCTTATTAAAAGAGATGAAAGGACTTTAAATTTTTCTCAATCTATATTATATGTAAAAATATGAGCAACTCTTATCTTTATTAGTATATTTATCCTTACTTTAGAAAAATTAATAGAAGTTACTTTGAAAATAGTTTAACTTCAACTATCATCGTTATTATGGTAGTAATAACTTTGTTTTTTCCTTTCCTTTTTTTTTTTCCCTTCATCTTCTTTTTTGATGTGCTTTATGTTGTTGCATGCCTTGTTTGATATGTTATGCCATGGCATGCTTTTGGTGCTTGTCAAAGAGTGAAAGAGAAAGAGATGCGATCGAAACGAATCAGTCCAAGAAGGCACAGTAAGAGAGAGAGAGAGTTTTTTTTATTTTTTTTTTTTATTTATTCTGCTCTTGCTTTTTGGTGTTGTTCCTTTTCTATGCTTTGCCTCTTATTGAGGAGTCTCTCTTGTTAGTTGTTCCCAACCCCCGATGGAGCCTAACGATAGTTTATTTAACCAAGGCTGTTACTAATTAATATTCACAATTTACTAAATAAGTTTTTTAGTCTTCAACGATGTAATTAATTCGGTATGTTTGTAATTGTATAAACCATTTATTGGTATGGTCTAAATATTTATATAATTCTTAGATACAAGTAAAATTTTTTCTATTTATAAACTTAAAAGATTGACCTAGCCAGTTAAAAGGTATTTGAATCAAATCTTTCTTAATGAATACTTATTTATGAATTAAAATCTTTTTAATCTTGTTGAATCTAAAATCTTTCCTAATGAATACTTAATTATGAACTTAAAAATTGGTTTTCTTTTTTTTTTTTTTCCTCCAATGCTTATAATAAACAGCTACTAAAACCCTACAATGTGTAAAATCAATTTCGATACCTCAAAGATTAGGACTAGACTAAAAGACCATTGTAAAAATGGTTATTATGTACTAAATATATTCCTTCTAAAAGAGTTAATTAAGTCTTGAAAAACATCTTTGTACAATTTAAAGAATTAACGATTGTATTTGTTTAACATCTTTTACAAAACGTTAGAAATGAGGTTCAAATTTAATGTATCTTATAAAAAAAATATTAAGTTATAACATTCTAAAAGATTTTTTTCGGGTATTAAAATTAGAGATTTATTTGAAACCCTGTGCAAACTCGCGGTAAGTTTGTTCTAATACTATTCATTGAAATAGTCAAAATAGTAAATATTTATGTACTTTCGAGATATCAGTTAAAACTTTTCTTTATTGATAAACCCAAAAGATTAGTTCAAATACTTAAAACGGAAAATGACGAGTAAAATTATGTTTTGACCCAGTTAATCTTTTGTGAATCTGAAATCTTTTCAAATGTATACTTAAAACATGGACTTGTAAAAATGGTTATTAAATACTAAACATTTTCCTTCTAAAAGAGTTGATTAAGTCTTGAAAATGTCTCCATGAAATTCAAAGAATTAAAAAATTTATTTGGTTAACATCTTTTTTAAATACGTGTTTAACCTAAAAATGCATTATTAGAAGTGAGGTTCAAATTTAATTATCTTAGTAGAAAAATGTTCATAACATTATAATCTGGTATTAAAATTAAAGATTTATTTGAAACCTTGTGCAAACTCGCAGGTAAGTTGGTTCTATCTTCTAATACCATATGATCATGACTGTTGAAGATAACAATGAAAATCCGATTTTATTTTACAATTTTTTTAATATTTTGGAAATTAAAGTTAAATTAATTTTACAAAACAAAAAATTATATATACATACATATATAACATTAAAGCGGCTAAACATATTTAGATGTCTTTAATAACTTTTTCTGATTTTTATTTTTGAATTACACCCTTCACTTATTCACATAAAATATTCTCTAAGTCACTAACTAGCTGATATGAAGGATATCTTTAATAAAATTTGAAGCTGTATGTAGTTTCAGGATAGCAAATTATAAAGATAGATTTCATAAATACTGTTATGGAATTTTTATAGGATTATTTAGTAACATAAATATAATAACTAAAATATTAAATATTTTAATATAATTATTAATTATAAATATGAATCGTTATGTAATCAATTAATTAGACCCTATAGATCCGTACCATAGAAAATAGGACGACAGTATAATTTTCTTTACTTTCATACCGTAGCACAAAGAAGTAATTTGCTGAGATATACTGATGTATATATACACATCTGGATATATATATATATATATTTATGTTACTATCATTAATTTCTCTTTTATTTTATTTTATTTTTTGAGTAATACAGAGAAAGCATTGGTAATTGTAAAAGCAGGACTAGTCAGCTGCAAGAGCTGCCGGTGGAGGATTGTCAACTACGCTCTCTCTCTCTCTCTCTCTCTCTCTCTCGCTCTCTCTCTTCTCGCCTACGAATTATAATAATCGAATAAATCATGCAAATCAACTTAGTATTATGATTGCTTTTTTTTTTGGTCTTTTTGGTCAAAAGTTAAAAGAAAATAATAAGTGCAATAAATTATTCACCACAAGTAAAATCTTAAATTAGATATCATTAAGAATTGGTTTTAAATCGAAAATTGACTCGACCAATCACTAGCAGTTCTTGAATTAAAAACCAACCTAGGGATGGCGGGTCTGAACTTGCTAAGAACCCGCTAGTTTTTGACGGGTCTTTATAGTTCTATCCCTACCAGTTTTTGACGGGTTTTTATAGTTCTATCCCTTAAAACCATATGAGTAGATAGTTTTAGAATCGCCAGTTCAAGAACCGATTAGAGAACTAGTGGTTTTCACGGTACAAAAAATATAAAAACAAAAAGGAAAAAAGAAGAAAAGAAAATTAAAAAAATTATAATGAAAAAATAAATATTTAAACTATTTTCACGTGAATAGTAAAATTTCCTTTCCTACTCAAGACATTTAATAACAAAATAAATAATAAATATATTTGAAATCAAGGGTTATTAAGTTCAGATAGATTTTTAATCAACATGGACTTTACTTTCTTAAAAACGTAGGACTTATAGTTGTGTTTGTAGGAATTATTTGTATCTTGAAATTTCATAGTATCACATTGCTAAGATGACAACTAAAAAAGTGCAAAGTGATTATATATAAATAATTGAATAACTGTAAAATTTCTTTCAACGAATGGGTTATAAAAAATAATTGTTAGATTCAATATTATTTCAAGTTAAAAACTTATTTTGCATTTTTTTCATATTTAAATTATATGAAGTTATTTAGTTAATTTTTTGTTTTTCTTTTTAATTTCATGATCCTTGGTTCCAGATGAACGTGAATTGAACCATGGGAACCGGACTGGCTTCCACCGGTTAGATTTGGTTTAGATCCCACCAATTTTGAAATCGAAAACTGGCGATTCTGATACAATTCTAGATCTAAACCAACCCTATGACGATGTCTATCTTAAATGTTTACGTATATTCTTCTTTTGATAAATTTTATTTGTAATAGGATTCATTTTGGTATCGGAAAATAAGAGGCATGCCATTTACCATAGTACAAATGAAGAAACCTAGCAAATATGTTAATTATTTTTGTATAGTAATGCATCAACAATAATTTCTTATTGTTTTTATATTTCTAATCTTAGAAGTTATAAATAAGCATATATTTACTTCCTTATATTTATTCCACGTGCGTTTAGTTTTCTCTTTAAAATTTAATGATCCTGAAAGAAAAAAAAAAGTGCTTTCAATCTCCTAATAACCATATTTCCTTTAATACAAATAACAAGAAAATATGACAACATAAAAATGGCATTGTTACAACAAAATAATGAAAAGCTAAAAGATTAAAAATATGATTTCTCCCTCTTTTTGAATTATATGTATTGTTTATATTTGGTAATAATTTATTATTCTTAATAAAATTAAAATGATCATATAGATTGTAGAACTTTATTTTTTTTTTCATTTATGAAGTTTTGAAAGCTTAAAGTTTTAAAACTAAACCGAATAAATGTACAGGAAACAAATATTGGAGGTATATTTGCAATTTATTTATTTATTATAAAGTATGAAGCATGGATAAGGTAATATTTTATTTTCACTGATGCCTTTTGAGAAATATATTTCAAAATTTCTTCTTATTTTTTGCAAGCATTATCCCAGTTTCAAATTTTTTATCTCCTTTAAAAAATTAAAACTTCCAATTAATTAGGATGGCATCAAACAGTCCCTTAAATCTTAAGTAAAATTATCCTAATTCCTAGCTAACACCCTCCTTGAAAGTTGAAACTATCATCATCATTCTTTCATCTGGCACATCTTTGAATATAACTAAATAGAGAGATAATATTGGGTGGGTTTTACTTGGATTTGAAGATTCAATTTGTCAAATATTAAACAATAACCAACAGCTAAGCTCTTCCTAATCTTGAATTAATCCAATATAACCCTTCCTTATCTTAGGGAAAAGAAAACTAGTGAAAGATAAATATATAACACAAAACTTCCGACCTAATTGCTTGGTTGTTAGTTGGTTTTCCATCTGACAAAGTTAACGTTGGTGATTTATTTACATCGTATGTATGACCATGTCATAATATGACTAATATAGCTCCTACCCTTTATTGAGCCCTCATTATAAGGCTACAATTAATTAACAAAAACATAGCAATTTGGAAAGTTTCAAATGCATTGCAACAAATTGTAGTTGAAAAGTTGTTACAATTTTCAGTAGAACGAAAAAAAAAATAAAAAATTCATCCCTTAACGATTACACGGAAAAAACCTTCCATTTATCTCCAAATTTAGTTTTGATTAAATTAAGTCAATGAATAGTTTTTGGATAAATTAAGCATGTCTCAAATCTTGCTAAAATTGTATAAACATATAGACGACTGGTGACAGTCAATAGGACAAAATCGACTTTTAATTGCTAATTAGGTTTTTCTTGTTTTGCAAATAGGGAAGGAGTCCGATTTATAGGCAAGTTTAAGTCTATATGATAAAGTAATAAGCCAAACTCGACTTGAAATTTCATAACCAAGGGCAATCAAATTTAGAATTTTAAATTGGAATTTAACTCAAAATGACAATAAAGTTTGAATTTATGTTAGTTAAGTTCATTAAGGTAGTTTTTGTAAAATTGTTTTATTATAATAAAAAAATATTGAAATCCAAACTAAGCTTCCTTTAATCAATACTCAAGCTTATTACTTATAAGTTATTAGGATTAAAAATCATAAACTTTATAAAGAGCTCACTAATAACTAATAGTTTACATTTTGAAACGCCTAATAAAAATAGGAAATGAAACCTATTTCACCTATATGAAAATGTGATATTCCAGTTGAGAAACAAAGTTACAAGTCCTTAAACATATGAAATATAAATAAAGGGACGCCTTTGGCCAAAACAAAATAAATAAATAAAGGGAAGCCACGTCAAATTTCCCCATAATCATTTAATGAAACTATTGTTTAGTTTAGACTTATATGGCTATTTTATTACATATATATAATTTACTCCATAAAAAATTATAATTGCGTCTGTAGGTTTATTTAGATTATCGAATTTTTATCTGTATCATATATACATCTAATTTGTATTTATATTATATTTATTTATTCCATTTATAAATAAAACTATTAATATTTATTGATATATATTTTTTAATAAATACCTATTTAAAAACAACAATAACCGAAATATTAGGGATGAAACACATCTTTAATCGTAATTCGTAACCCTAGTGGCACAATGATGACATGGTGACTAGATGGCTGTAAAGTCGTGCCAGATAATAAGAGAAGTAGACATCAGTTTTTGGTTTTGCTTTAATGAGCTGGACCGCCATTGAAGCAATATATATATGCATATATATATATATATATATATATTCAGATTCAGTGTTTATTGCTTGTATTGAAGACGACACCATCCATTATTATCCACCCGACCCAAGTCGAAGTTGGTATTTATCATTATTCTCATTTTGTTGGCATGAAAAGAGACGAGAACCAAAAAGAGATGGCATCTGGCCCTCTCTAGCTCAACTTGCTTCTTATATATATATAAATATGAAAAAAAAAATGGTTTGCTCAAATATGAAGGGCAAATTGTAAATATGGCTCAAAATCATTGATTAGATTCTTTTTCACTTGTTATGTCACTTAATCAACATATTTAAATATGAAATATTGTAATAAATGGATTGTAAACAAGTGTTTGAACAATAACCATAAATTAAACTATAAATATAATACTACTTCTGTTAGAAAATATTATTAATGTTATAAAAAGAAGGTGCAAACAAAAAACAGTAATCACCATTGAAACCTCGTCTGCAAACATGAAATTTGATTATAATTGATCAAATACTCAAATCTAATGAAAATGTAATATATAATCACAAGTTTCATAAAAAAAGCTAGAATTCTTTTACCTTTTGATTGCTAATGGGGCTGCAAATAAGTTGAGTTGAAAGCTGAGTTTTTGAAGGTTCAAATTTGGCTTGTTTAAAGATTATCAAGCTCGAGCTAAACTTTTTTATTGAGTCTGAAATTTAGGTTTGATCTTGGCTCTTTAAATAAATGAGTTTTATTTCAAGCTTAAGTTTGACTCGTCTACAAATCAAGCTTGATCTAAACCGAACTTTTTAATCGAGCCTGAAATTTAAGCTCAAGCATGATTCGTTTAGATAGCTCATTTTTCATTTTTTTTTTTCAAACTTAAAGTAATATATATATATAATCCACTAAATATATATATTTATTAAATAGAAATTAGTTTTTGCTATTTAAATTATATATTTATACATAATATATTTATACATTAAACTTATAAATCTACTAACAAGCTTGCTCATGAGCCTGTTAATGAGTCTCTTCATGAGCTTAAATAAACTTGTTCACAATACTCATAGGCCTATATTGAAGCTTGTGCTATGTTCGTTTGTTAATCGAACTCAAGCTACTCACGAATAACTTCACTCATTTACAGTCTTAACTATCATAGCAAGATAAAAAGTGAAATAGTTGAGAAGTTCTGGAGCCTAATGTTTGAAATTCATCTTTCTATCTATTTGTTATAAGGCTAAGGTAAGTATAGAGTTAATAGAGTGTGCCATAAACAACTTGGTGCACATATGATATATGGAGTGAATTAAAGTGGATGAGGAGATCAAGAAACAAAAGCAATTTATGGAATGTGATTTCAATTAATTACCGTGGTTGTTGCTAAGTTTAGTACTAGTTACTTTGGATCTTTAACAAAAATTGATATAATTGGGAATCAGAGTCATCTTGTTAGTCTTTTACATGCTAATTAGACTCAACATCATTCATTGTTTATTATTACTTTTTAAACCATTCTTAATCAAATTCTTAAAGGAACTAAGCTGGTAGTTTGGATAGATTTTTAATGCTAATAATTTTGTGATTTTCATTAGGTTATTGGAGAACAATGCATCATTATTACATCTTTTCAATGGAACTTCAAAAATGTGTTATGACCCCTCTAAATATGAGGATGATCAAGGTTCTCTTTCTAAACTTATTGAAACCAAATCTATTGATGGGTATTAATAACAGTCTAAAGCATTATCAAATTGTGTGGTTAGACTCTCTAAATCTTCCATAGGTGCGTATCTTGTTAGGCCTTAAAACTATGATTAGAGGAAAAGGGCAACTTGCTATGCCCAATTCTTCTACGTAAACCATTATTTGACTTAGAAAAATGCATGGACTAAGTTTTTAATCACTATTCTACATTTTGTCCATTTTGTTCTTGTCCTTCCTTAACCATAAATTATGTTAGGCTTTGGTATTTTAAATCACACTTTCAATATGCTCTTTCTTCTGCTTCTTTTATATCATCATATTGTTTCTTGAAATTCAAATGCTCTAATAAATCCTACCATATATTTCAAGTACATGATTTTTTAACTTTAGAAATGCTAATTTGCTTAAAATAAGACCTTTATAATGATTGTGGTTAGAATTATTATGGACTTTCATAATGATTTTTTACTTTATATGTATTTTGCTTTCCTACGTTATCTAGTATTAATAGAATTACAAAGCACTTAACTTTGTGATTATGTTTTACCATACTATCATGTATTGATTGAATTACAAATTGATTGGTCACCCTTTAAATCTGTTAATAGTTATCGAAGCCATGGTAAAACTAGACATGCATAGCATGAAATCCTACATAACTAAAGGCATCATTGTCACACAATGGGTGGGAAGGGAAGCTTACTTATGATTGCATTTAAGATATCCTAAGCTTACTCCATATTGCATTTAAGAAATCTAGAAGTACAATGAAGATTATTTTGGGTGCTAAATGCATTTAAATCTCTTGACAAGTATTGTGAAGTATTCTACTTTGGTAGCATGAACTTAAAAATTGAGAAAGTCCTACACTATCAAAGCTATTCTTATCCATCATTGAGAATCTCATTGTAAGATTTATAAGCTATTGGTCCAAACTATATTCCAGGTATCTTGTGCTAACTTTGGATTACATTTATGATATATGTGAGTTAAGAGAAATATTAGAAGACTCATATTGGGAATGCATTCAAAGTATCTTGGGTAGAGCTACATTTAAGGTATCTAGGGTTTACAATATAAGAGAATTTGATTAGATGACCAGGACACTAATAGAACTATGGATTCCTTAATCCAAGATTAAGGGGTGATTATACCTTCGACTTGACACTGGATACTGAAAAACCACATTCTATGTTACATTGTAGATGCAAGTTAATGCATAGCATATGTGATAATTTGATTACACTTAACATAGTAGTGAGGCTATTGCACTCTTATCTTAATGAGTTGTGTTTTTTAACTCAGCCCCAATAGGTTGTTTTGTAGGTAACTCTGCCAGTGTGAGATAGGTTAAGACTGGAGTGAACACGTATCATCAAAACCTAAGATAATTATCATAGAAATCTAGAAGATTAAGTTGGAAACATAATACCTAATCGTAAATAATTAATTGTGAATGAGATATCTTTTGCCATTCAGGTTTATATTGATGTTAACTACTTATTGTTGTTTGGTAGGGGAGTATCAATTCTTTATGGTCTTTCCAATTCGTGGGAAGTTGGGATTTCATAGTTATTTTCATATTATGAAATATGTACGTATTATAATTAGCGAATTAATTAAATGTTAAATAGAGTCTCATGATCTTTTACACACAAATAGAGTTTTGTGATCTCTAACACACAAGATGACTATCATGTAATGAATGCACATATGACATGATAACTTCTTGAATTGTTACAAATTTTGTGCCTTTTAGGATTATAGATGTTTTTTTAGGAGCAATGCTACTATCTCTTGCCCTTAATCGGTATGTTAAAAAGGGACATGTTTGATTGGAGCAGGAGGCATTGTTGGCTTTTGAAAGATACATTTAAACTTTAGGTTGTTAATTATAATAATAAATTAAGTTCAGGTTTCAGGTATGCCAATTACTCAATGAAAGATGTAGAATTCCATACAAGTGAGGCCTCCAAAGGTCCATAAGATTGACTATAAAAGTCTTCACTATCAATTAACCAAGATCACTTTTATTTTATAGATTTAACTCATATCTACCCACTCAAACGATCTACAAAATATAATTAACTAATATAGTAACCCACAAAATTACAATGGAAGCTACTTGGCGTTAGCATTTCTTTATTCTGCCTGTTATCAATTTCTTCTCCTAAATACTCTCTTGAACATTACTCGTGTCTGAAATTAAGATAAGAGCTTATGAATACAATATAACATTTTAAGAATTTTTCAAATTTAACACACAAGTAGGAAATTTACCTTTTTTCCTAATTAAGCCGAGAACGTTGCTAGCTCAACATATGTAAATAGTTAGAGATTCATCAACATCGATGTCCATAAAGACTAACCATTAGATTTCAAAATTTAAATACATGAATTAATCATGGTGGAAAATTTGTCAGTTTGAAAGGGAAAAGAAGAGCTGATAAAAAGGGGGTGGTGGTTGGACCATTACTGCCATAAATTTCAAACAAGTTAAAATTCCACGGAAAGAACGCGATGTACACTTTTTTCCCCCAAGATTGCAAGAATATTTCATTCTCCATATACATCAACAACATCGAGGAAGAAATGAGAATTTCGAATGAGAACAAGAGAGAAAGAATCAAAGAAACTACCCATAATGTTGACTAACATCAATGATACGTTGTCATTGGAATATTTGGCTTTACACTACGGACTTGCTTTGCTAGGCTAGGTAGCTTACGGCTTAGTTATTGATTTAAGAGAGGATTGATGTTGATTTAATTTTATGGTTGAGGCCTTAATTTTAACCAAATATATTAAGCTAGTGGTGTTTTGGCACTCCATCTTGCAATTTAAGTACATTTATTGATAATAGAACAGGGTGGAAATTATATTTAAATAAGACATGAATTGACAAGCACCAAATGTGAATCAGATATATAATATATGCTTAAATTCAATGAAATGTTCCTAGAAAGATAGTGACCATGAGAAAAAGTAGCCATGAGAAAAGAGTGAAAGAGGGGATGGAAATGTGGGAGAAATTAAACCTTAAAAAAATGTCCTTATTGAATTCGTCTTTGCCTTTTGGCCAAAGAAAAAAATAATTTTTTTTCCTCATGATGATATTTCTCTCATAGTTGTTTATTATTATTATTAAATGTCTCAATGAGTTATCTATATATATATATATAGAGAGAGAGAAAAGATTAAAGAAACGAACCTCAATGAGTTATCTAATTACTCACTTTGGGATTGACAACCAAAAAAGGTTTAGCATTCAATGATGTTAGGAAATTTTTGCCCATAAGATAAAATATTCATTGATTCTGTTCTAAAATTATATTTTTATTTAATACTAATCACAATTAAACACATGAATATATTAAACAACTAATATCAATATATATCAATTCTATGATTATTGTCTTATTATGATCAGTAAAAACACACAATTAACACGATAATGGAAGAATATAGATATATGTATAGAAAAAATACATGTAATAATGAGAATAGTAATAAAGCCCCACACGGCAATTATGAGTTATGACACAATTTAATTTATTACCCTTTCATATTCCTTGTTTTCTTCTCCTCCTTAAAAGACAGCTTTTCCTTTTCCCTATTTTCTCATGGTGCCATTGCTTTTTCACATACAATGCTTGTGCTTTGTGCGCACTAACAGTTAAAGGCCAATTAGCTATAACTTGTCCGCATTATTAGGTTTGTTTATGCACTTTACAAGATGCCATCCTTAGCTCTCCTCCCCATAGTAAACTCATATATACTATAATAAATATTTTCTTATATATGTGTGTTTGTATAAGAATTCTACAAATAGTTTCAACAATTTTTTATTTTAAAATTATTTTTCTAATATTGATTATTTCAGCCAAAAAAAATTAATTATACATTTTATAGCAAAAAGAAAAATATAAAAATGTTTATAGTTTTATCGTTTCACATAGATTTTCATAATTGAAAAAACCCTTGGAAAACATAAATTGTCCATCTACTTAGGTATTGCTTACTTGGAATCAGATTAAAATGTAATGAGGTTGCTATTTGTCGATTTTCTATTTAAATGACCATTCATTATTTAATTGCTAATTATATGTTTTGAATAATAAGTTACTATCCAACATTTTTTTTTATAAGGAATTCAATGGACTTGTTAGCATATGCTTGAAATGCAACTAAATATCCTAATAGCTAGTTCAAAAGATTATAATGAAATTATTATAATAATAAATAAATAAAACAATCAATGACTCACTACTCCAAAAGATGGACATAATCCTAAAGATGAATGAGATCGCGTCAATGTTGCAGCCTTCTTATCTTGTGCCCCTCTTAGAGCTCTAGACACAATACCATATGATGACGGTTTGCTTAACTATTTATATTAGTATTGTCAGATCATTAGTAACAAGCTAGTTCCATCGTAGTTTAACCCGGTTTTACCCACTAGTTTTACTTATTAACTCTTAACCCTCTAATATGAGTGAAGCCCCGAATCAACATTGGTTTATATACACACACACATGAATATACTTTAGACTGCATTAAATTAAAGATGACTACAATAAATATAGTAATACATTTGAATTTAATTTGTTTAAGCTGATCAAACGAGTTATATATTAATTCTTATGAATTAAGATCAACATAGACCATATTAAAATATATAGCAATGCATGTTGACCTTATAAAATATATGTAGCTCTAGGCATTTCATTGGGCGGGTTGTCTTATACAACAAGTTCTTATATACAGCAGATTGAAAAATCCAGCTCTTAACGATGAAAAGTTATCTACTTAGAAGTTAAGTTTTCCTTTTGGGTATTGTGATAAAATCCATTTTGAATAAATTAAAAAAATTTTAAAACACATTAGAGGTGTATTTTTCAATAAAAACGCACCTTTTATTGAGTTGCATAAATAGTTGTGCTCTCTCTTTCTATTTCTAATTCTAGACGAATAATGACTTACGCTATTGGCCAAATGACTGGTTCTTGTGCGTGCAGTTAGTGGTAATTAAATGTATCTGGAGGAAGGTTAGGATCTTGACAGCCTAATAATCGTGAAAATCGAGAACTTGCTAGCTAAGCATGCGTGAAAACGAATTCATTCCAACTTAATGGACGACTTCCATAGTTTTATTCACACTTTTATAAAATCAAATTATATGCTCAAATTTGACGACCTTGGGTAATGTATAATTGTTAATTATATCTTTAAAAAAAGTCAGGTCGTGTCTTTCCAAGCATATTTACTGTGTGCTGTCTCTTTTTTTTTTTTTTTTCGGATGGATGGTGGGTAAGTATTATATTTGTGGTGGTTAAATATTAATGTATTTTAAATAAATGATGAAAATAACAGATAATTTTTGTATTACTATTCGTTTCTAAAAAAAAATTCCGGTAGTTATAGGGCACGTCCGCAATTTATAATAGTAACTATTTTTTAGGTGTGAAAATCTTGGATTAGCGTGGCGAGTCCAAATGGATCAACACGAACGCGCATTGAATTGTCTTCTTTTTAGATACACAAATGCAGTCCAATCATAATTAATAATATATATATATATATATTCCAGAGAGTAAGAAATTTTGCATTTATAAAATGTCTATTATATTAATTTTAAGAGAAAATAATCTAAAGAAATAAGGCCACAAACTGAAATAATAACAATCACTTTTTCTTTTTTTATAACAATAGTAATTATTAACATGCCTTTAACTAGAACAATTCTATTAAGAAAATAAAGAAGCATACTTTGGCGAGGGAAAATACCCATATAATTAAGGAGAAGACCATAAAACTAAATAAATAGAATGAAAAAAACCCAAAAAGAAAAGAAAAGCTTCTCCTGCTGGCCTACTAAAAATGGAGTGAATTTGGAGAAGTAGAAAGTGCGATGCTCGTTACCATCTAATTTTAGCAACAATCTCTATTAAAAATCTACATTATATGAAAAATGAGATCAGCACGTGGAATTGCATATATGACTAATTTCTTATGTGTCGTATTAATAATGAAGGATATCATCATAAGTGGGTCTACTAAGGGACAATCTGATTATTTGCCAATATGCTGAGGTCCTATTATATTTTAAGGGGATGGGCTAGAGAAAAAATTAATAAATAAAGAAATAAATGGTTAGATGTGGAAAGGAAAATAGGGTTGCAAATTATTTGAGTCGAAATGATACAGTACCGAGTTGAAGCTTAAGCTTGACTCATAATTTCAAAGTTCGAACTCAGCCCGAACTTGATCTAATTTAAGATTTTAAGCTTGAGTCTAGTTTAAAGTAATACTACATAACTTCAAGTTCAACTTAGATAAGCTTGACTCGATCAAACTTAATTATACTTAGTTTATTAAAAATATGATTCTAATTAAGGTAATATTAATAACTAATCTTGATTCAAATTCGATTGACGTTTATATTCATACTCAAATTTGATAGAGCTCAATTAGACTCGCCAGTTGATTAAGTTAAACATATAAAACTTGAGCTTGACTCGATAAACTATTTGAAAAACTCAAACTCAAGCTCGACTTAATTATTTTAGAATCAAACTCAAGTAAACATCGAGCGAACTTGAATAGTTTGTGAACTAACTTGATTTATTTACATCCTAAGGAATTAAACATGAATTGATAAATTGCCAAATAATATTTACAAAGGCAATCAAAATCCATTCTAGTAGCCATATATCGGGACAAATTTTGTTTTAATTCAATTCATCGCAGAAGAGGTTTTGAAAGATGATTACAAGCTTTCACGTTTGTAACAAGCAATTTTCGGGACATACCTTTGCATCCCAAATGGTTAGTCATGTCTGAAAATTATGAAATCTCTATAAGTTTCATAGTAATTTAGAAATGGACATCCCATTTTTGACCAGCCCCTTAGAGAGTTGATCTAAGTTTCATAGTAATTATTCATTCTTCTATTCAAATCAAATACACACGTTTTCAATTTAAACTAAAAAAGACTGGCTAATTGGCGGCCTTCAATTTGTTTCTATATGATTATATCTTACCATCTACTTGACGAAAAAGAAATACGTGCTTTCCCAAAAAGTCACTTAACGCGTTGTTGAAGAACTATGAACAAGTTTTCAAATATTTTCATTTGGGATCATATTATAATTATTAATTCTACTCGTCACTTTCAAATTTAATCCAAAACGGATATTCAAATGTAGCCATGAAGAAAAAGAGCTCTTCACATTATATTCATTATTATAATAAATTAGCAGTCACTTGATTGTTTTGCTATAATGGTAAAGGATCTAATATTTACTCCAAAATTTTACATTTTTTCGCAATTTGTTGTTTATGTATGTATGTATGTATGTATGCCATACACATATATGTATATACATGTGTGTGTATTTATAAAAATATAGTAAAACATTTGATTGGTGCGGATACAAAAGTTAATGGAATATCCTCAAAAATTTCTTACAAAGAAAAAAATTAATAAAGATAATAGCATTGATAGATGATGATGACAACAACAACAATAATAGTCTTCCAAAAATACAATAGGAAAGTTTTAAGAATAAATAAAGTAGCACAACATTTGAGAATCTAATATTTATGAAAACAAGTTATTTAAAAAGGAGAATATTGATTAATATACATCACATGTCATTGAACAAGCAAGGAAGTATAAAAAGGATAATTTAGATAGTGACTTACTTAATCAATATAAAACACAAGGACATATAAGTAATTTCTCTCCTAAATGTCTAATGGCATGTTTAAGACATCCCACCCTCATGTAAAAACCATACTTTCCTATTTTTCCTCTCATTACCCAAATTCTCAAAACTTATTCAAGAAGTTTACTCACAAAACTCTCTCTCTAGCTTCTCCTAGAAGAAAAATAAACAAAACGTCTCTCTATCTCTTAAGATTTGGAAATCCATAGAAGAGGAATCAAAGAGAAAAGGTAAGAACATTTTCTTGGACTCTTTAATCCTTTAATCACAACTCTAATATGAATTAACCTTAGGAAAATCAAGAGATCAAGAAGGAGGAGGTGTGTGCTCGAGAAGCTTCCACAACAAGCATTACCTTCAAGAGCAATAGCAGTTTAAGTTTGGATTTTCTCATCCTAGGTAAGTAATTTCGATTTATAATTTTGTGTTCATGTTTTATGTCGTTGTGATTGATGTTTGAATAATGAAAACATATATTAGGATAGTAAATCTATAGATTTAGGGGTAGATTATGATTTACATTAGTATATGTTGATATTGGTGTGCTAGAAAATCATAGAAGTAATGAAGATGTAAAAATCTAAATAAAATATCAACCGAATTTATTTTTGGATGAAATTTTTAGGAATAGTAGTTTAATATGCCCATATTTACAATGAAATTTTCATGATTTTTAAAATATATTTACTATTTTTAAAAATTAATTTACAAAATAAAAAAAACCCGAGCAAAATAGAGTTATAGACAACTTAGCTAAAGAAATCTATTTTAATATGATATAAAGAATCAACCAAGAACAGCTTGGAAACATTATCAATTTTGAGAAAACCGGTTGGTTGATGGTATTGTTTCCATGTTCTAAATAGATTTGATTTTTTTTTTTAAAATCGAATTAAACCAATTCAATTAGGTTGAACCAACTTAGAAACACATAAATCAATGAGTTAGGAAGTTTGCATAAAAGCTTAGGCTCATGAACTAGTCTAGAAGTTAGTGAACCAATCCAATTAAATTAGAGTGCATACTGGTGTTCTATAGAAAGTAAAATATTGAAATTTATAGGAAATTGATTATAATCAAATAAATATGGAATAATTGTAAATGCTATGGTTTCATATTGAAATATGAATATTAAGATGAATAATTAATTATTTTTTATGAAATTATTTAATAAAATGGATAAAAATAATCATTTATAAATTAATAACAATTATTAGGAAGCTAGATTAGGTTCTTTAACACACTTAAAAGTAAAGTTGAGATATTAATGATATAAATGGACTAATTATACTTTAAGTGAGTAACTTTACTTAATAAAATTTTATTAGTTTAATTATAAGTTGTCTTGATCGAAATACCATCTTAAAGACTTAATAACCATAATTAAGCTTAAGTGATTGGTTTGAGTATATAATAAGCTTCTTCATATTAGATGATTGGAAACTAAAATTTATTAGAACATGATATTGAATAGTAAGTTAATAATCTATATGGGAATTATGTGGAATCTTAAATCTAATAGATAAAATATAAAGCTTGACTTAGAGTTCATTAATAGTTAATTAAGTAGGGATGAATAATACAGTTAGTGACTTAAAATTTATGAGATTACTTTTTTTACATAAATTCTCGTTTTGTGGATATTCTATCATCTATTTGTGGTGGGATTTCTTACTTGAGTATAGGTATGTAGTAACTTAAGTCTTGCTTACTAGGATAGACATCTTAAAATAAATTAATACTTAAAAACAATCTAAACAGAGATTGCTTGAGTGTGCTTGTGTCCTTTTTGAGAACCCGAGAGGGAAGGGGTGGACGACCTTGTGTGGCCGTGCTAGCATAATAGTTACGCACTTAGATTACAATTGGTGGCTCGACAGGCAGCTGATAGGGTGAACAATAGCGAGGTAACGTCTATTTAGATGGAAAAGAAGTAAGATAGTGTGGCTCACGTATATGGGATCGACTGAGCTGCATTATATTACGGACTGTGATAGGTAGAAATGAGTAACGACTGTGACCCATAGACGATGCTACTTATTGATATAGAATTACAAGATGACACAGTAGGTAAATTAAGGTTTATCATGATCTATTGAATTGCACACGATTCCTAGAGTGTGATATTTAAAAGCTTATTAATTATAGGAATACCTAGGCAAATGACATCGAAAAATTGAAGCTCTATGTAAGAATTCAAAATTTTAGGAAAAAGAGCAATGTTAAATTTGAAATTTTACTGAAAATATGATATGTGACTATCCATTCGCCTTAAGGCATATAATATAAGTAAACTTAAAGTTTCCAAAAATAGAAACCTATGAAACTGCCAAAAATAGAAAAGTCATAAAATTTTAGGACAAAAAGTATATGAAAAGAAAAAAAATAATGCCACAGACGACATTAAAAAAGATGTGCGTATGAGGAGTTATCTTAAAATTAAAACCTACAAAAAATATTAAAAATGACCATTTAAGGCCTTAAATGAATGAATTTAGCCAAAAATCGGCCTAGCCCATCATCAAAGGGCATGACTTTTTCAAGCTAGCTCGTTTCATTTAAGATAGAATCTTTAGATCATCCAATGATAACATTCCAGTTTCTATCCCACTTCTTTAGGTACCTATTCACCACTATACCCATCTCATCATCCTCTCTTTAATGGACAAAATTAGCCCTCGAATTGTCTTCATCCGAGCTATCATTACTGTATGGAATAAAGTGCTTCACATTAAACACATTTGCAATTTGAATGTGGCTAGTTAGCTTCAACCTGTATGCATTTAGGTTGATCTTCGCTATGATCTCCACTGGTCCAGTCTTCCTAGTTGACAATCTATTGTATTCACTAGTAGAAAACCTATCTTTAGTAAGGATAGCCCAAACATAATCTCTTATGTCAAACTCCATATGTTGTTTTTTCTTATCAGCAACTTTTTTGTATTTACCTACAACCTTTTCTAAATTGTTATGAACAACTTTGTGAATCTCCTACAGACTATGGAAAAAACTTCTACCTTTCCATGTATTATGGTCCTATCAGCCAATGGTAGCAAATCAAGTGGACTTCTTGAGATAACAGAGTAAACCACCTGAAATCGACTAAACCCTGTACTGTGGTTAACTACAAGATTATGTGCAAACTTTACCTGACTCAGCTTTTGATCTGAGCAATTCTTATGTTCCCCTACTAAGCTCCTAAATAGATTTCCTACGTATCTATTTATAACCTCAGTCTGCTCATTATTTGTGAGTGATAGGCACTACTGAAATTTAGTTGAGTATTGACCATATTCCATAGACTATGCCAAAAAAGGCTAAGAAATCTAGTGTCTCTTTCAGACACAATGGTTGCAAGCAACCCATACAATCTATAAACTTCCCTAAAGTACAACTATGAAACATGCACAACATTTGTGGTCTTGTTGCATGGGATAAAATGAACCATCTTAGAAAATTTGTCAACTACTACAAAGATAGAGTCATTACCTTGCTAAGTTCGCGGTAACCTTAAAATGAAGTCCATGCTCACATCAAGCCAAGGCTATGAAGGGAATGGTAGCAGCATATATAACCCTGCATTCGTAGTTGTCTCCTTGGATATTTGGCATATTTTGTACCTTTGCACATACTACTCCCCTTCTTTGTGAATGGTCGGCCAAAAATAAGATGCCTGCACTAGTTGTAAAGTCCCATCTCGTCCTACATGACCCTCACCATGTAGCTCTCGAATAATCTGATCTCTTAAGCTATAGTTTGGAATGCACAACTAATTAACCTTGCACAAAAACCTATCTTGTAGTAAGTGCTTTATTCCGTCGCCAGCTTTAACTATTGCTAAATTAATAAAAAAATAGGGGTCGCTTTCAAGTAACCCTGCAAATGAATCAAAACTAAGTACCTCTACTTTCATTTTACCCAAAGACTCCTATGCCTAGTCAATGCATCGCAACTCGGTTTGTGACACCACTCTTGTGTTTCACAACAAAGGTGAAACATTCTAGATAAGCCACCTATATAGCATGTCTAGATGACACCTTATCCTAACTATGCAAGTGATTTAGAGATTTATGGTCAGTATAGCGATGAATTCTCTATGAAACGGGTAATGACAGCAGTGCTTCATAGCTTATACCATAGCATAGAACTCTACATAATATGTATTATGCCTTAACTTTGCCCCTATCAGTTTCTCACTAAAAAAGGCTATTGGCTAGCTGTTATGGCTCAAACCGCTCCATTCCTACCTTTGAGGCATCTTCATGTAACTCAAAAGGCTGATGAAATCTAGTAATACTAGAATTAGGATTGTAGTAAGGCACACCTTAATTTGCTCAAATAGCCTCTATTCTTCATTAGTCTACAGAAACTTCCTACCCTTCATTCAATCTGTAGTGTAAGCCATGATACTATTAAGGTGAGGTAGGTTTAGGCTACTATCTAATTGTCTTCACTTTTGACTTATCAACCTACAAACCATCAGCAGAAATTATGTAGTCAAGTAAGAGTACCTCTGTAGTCATGAATATATACTTCCTCGTGGCAGCGTATAATTTTTCCCTATGCAATACACTCTCATAAGTGTTGGAGATGCGACTCTGAATCAGCATTGGAAATTAGTATGTTGTCAAAGTATGTGACAACACAATTGCCAATGAATGGCTTAAGAACATGGTTCATTACTCTCATAAACGTGTTGAGTGCATTTGACAATCCGAACAACATAACCAGCCACTCATACAACCCTTCTCGTATCTTGAAAGTTATCTTCCATTCATCACCAACTCAATTAAGAATCTAGTGATACCCAGTCTTCAAGTCCATCTTCAAGAATACTTTAGCACCACTTAACTGAGCAAATAAATCATCTAAAAGTGGAATTAGAAAACAATACTTGACAATGATTTTATTAGTGGCCCGACTGTCTATATACATACGTCGAAAGCCATCCTTCTTTGGAGTTAAAAGAGCTTGAACTGTACAGGGGCTCAAACTCTTTCGAATAAAACCTTTGGCATGCAACTCTTCCAACTGCCTCCTCAACTCTTCATGCTCTATCGGACTCATTCGATAGTGTGCCCATTTTAGGAGGGTTGCACCAAGCTTAAGATTGATTTAGTGCTGCATATCATGCAGTGGTGATAACCTATCTAGCAACTCCTCAGGAAACACATTCCAAAGCTCCTCCATAATTGGAACTGTCACTTAAGTACTTCCACCTCCATTTCAACCTCCTTCCCCCGTAGAGCAAAAATAATATTAGAATCCTACATCTCCTCCTCGAATCCAGCTAAAGATAATATATTGGAACTAGTATCCTGCTTGTTAGATTTGGATTCAGTAGTGTCCCTATTAGGAACCAACACGATCTTCACTCCTTTATATACAAAATTGTAAGTGTTAGCTCTCTCGCCATAAGTCACATCCCTGTCAAACTATTAAGGCCTCCCTAGGAGCAAATGGTAGGCATCCATCATCACTACATCACACCGGACAAAGTCCTTATATTTAGAACCAATGGAAAATATAACTAGTGCTCATTTAGAGACACTTCGCCACCCTTCTTTAGCCGTGCCAACTTATAAGGATTCAAATGCTACTCAAGCTTAATGCCCAACTTATGCACAGCTTCTATGGACACAATGTTCTCATAGCTTCCTAAGTTGATCATGAACAGACATATTTTGCCTAGAATAGTGCAAATGGATTGAAAAATATTATTCTTGACCCACTCTTCCTTAATTGCCTTACGAGTCATACAGGATCTCCTAACTACCTGACTCTCCCTACCATCTTCCATTACAAATTCCTCTCAATATACATAGTGTTGAGGACAAGTCTTCCATCATCCATAACTTCAAACACGGCTTCATCATCCTTACCCTCTTCATTTTTAGCAAAAGTTGCCTTCTTCTCAACCTTCCTATACTTAGACTATTGGTGACAAATTTCACCTTATTTAAAGCACTTTAACCCACCACTGCTCGGTCTACTGGCACTAGGCTTATTGAATTGCCCTGTAGTGTTGCTACTATTGTTCCACCCCCTTGCACGATTTACTCCACTACCAGTATTACCACTGCCTGTCACACCATTATTATATGCACCACTCCTAAACCTCCTTTGTTGTTTCTCAACAATCAACAACTTTAGGTGTGATGTTGATACACTAATAAGGTCAAATAAATTGACCATATCCTAAATTTGCATCCTTAAACCCCCAACATATGTAGCAACTAACTAATCATCTATCTCCTGAATTTCATTCCTAGCTATCAATTGGTAAAATTCAAAGGTATAATTATCAATTGACTTACTTCCCTTTAGGTTTTGATGCCTCTGGTACATGATGCATTGAAAGTGGTAGGGCAATAATGCCATTAGTAGGTGCTTTTTCATCTTCTCCCACAAGGTGATTTTCAACTTCCCCAGCCTACTCCTTGTCAATTTTGTTTGATGTTACCACACAACTTGGTTGCTACTAGTTGCACTCTTTTGTCTTCAAGACCCACTTCAACTCCAATATCTCCTTTACCGTAGCCAACTATTCTAAGAATTCCTCTACTTGGAGGCTGCCATGGAATTCTAGTATCTCTGTCCTCATAGATAACTCCTAACCCCTTTGGTCGTCCCTATACGAGGCTTACTATGCCTACGTGGTAATTCATTTTGCTACTCGTCTTGCTCAATAGAAGAGGTGTCATCGTCTAGCTTATCCATATCTATCATTGAATTAGGGTTTCGTCCTTGTCTAAGGTTTTCATTCCTTTGGTTTGTCATCAACGCACCTATCCTCTCTACCGAGTGATCAACTACCACATTTAAATGACATTTTACCACTGCATCTAGCCATTCATCAATCATTTGCCTGATCCTTTGATCTAGATCATCATGATTGTAGATCTCATTTATTATAGTGAGACGTTGATTAGCTTGTTTATGGGGTGCCATTATTACCAAGAGTGAACACTGCTTTGATGCCAAATTGACGCAGTAGGTAAATTAAGGTTTCTCATGATCCATTGAATCACGCACAATTACCGGAGTGTGATCTTCAAAAGCCTATTGATTCTAGGAATACCTAGGCTAATGGCATAAAAAAAATCGAAACTCTATGCAAGAATTTAATTTTTTGGGAAAAAGAGCAATGTTAGCTCTGAAATTTTACTAGAAATATGATATGTGACTGTTCGTTTGCCGTAAGACATAACATATAAGCAGACTTAAAGCTTCGAAAATATAAAAGTGCAAAAATTTTAGGATAAAAAGTACATGAAAAAATAAAACTAATGCTACAGACGAAATTAAAAATAGATGTATGTATGAGAAGTTATATTAAAATTAAAACTTGCCAAAAATACTAAAAATGGCCGTTAGAGGATTTAAATGAAGGAATTTAACTATAAATTAGCCTAGCTCATAGCCAAAAGCTGTGACTTCTTCGAGTTGGCTCGTTTCCTTTAAGATAAAGTATTCAGATCACCCAATGGTAACGGTCTAGTTTCTATCCCATTTCTTTAGGTATCTGTTCGTCACTATCTCCACTTTATCAGGAGATATAGGTACCCAGACTGTCTATATCAACTCCCTAAGCAATTGCCACTACTTAGGACCCCAATTTCCCTGTCATGTCGCTGGAGTGTGAGTATTCACTATTGATTTGTTCCACCTTAGTTAAATATATAAATTGATTACTTGTTGCATGTGTATTGGCATAGAAACACGTGACCATATTGTATGTGCTTGTGTTGTTGTTATACTAGGTTCTGGCTCACCTCTTTTTTTTTTTTTTTTTTTTTTTCAGGTGATGATAAGACCGATGAGGATCCCTATGATTATATGGGTTATCATGTTGACGTAGATGAGCTCCTGGATGAATGGAGTGACTAGCTTGTTTGAGTGATTGTTGATGAGAGTTTGATTCTGTTCTAGTTTAGTTTGCGAGAGATATATGTTTAGATCTTAGAAATTTAACTGTATTTGTTGTTTTGGCTATTATTTACTTATGGATTATATTTACTATTTTGAACCATGACAGGATAAATGTGGTAGTGGCGTTTAGTGATTTGTTTCATTTTAAATCTTCCGCTGAAATCCAACGATTTTTTAATAAAAAATTTAATAATGATTTTATAACCTAAAATTTATATAAATGCTCATGGCAAATGAATTTTTAATAGTTGCCTTTCCATATAATGCTTAAATGTTATATGTGGTGAAACTAACTACGCCTTAACTATATTCTAAGCATGACACTTAAACCTTTATAGTGTAATTTTAGATCCTATAACCTTAGAACATGTCCATTCTATGCTCTCTAAACAATTAGTAGAATCAACATAATGTTACTAAAAGGAGTTTAGCAAAGATTTTAGGGTTTTTGTGACTATTTAAAAGTTACATGCATATTTCAAAAGTTATAGGAATGTAAAACACACTAAAAGTTAAGGAGATAATTTGTAAATAACTAATAGTTCCGTAAATCTGTTTGCAATTTGCTAACTTATGTTAAGAAAAGTGATACAGGTACCTATTAAGAGCTCTATATAGCAAAACATATGCATACACACACATAAATGGCAAATTCCAATGCATGATATTATGTTGTTAAAAATATCAAATTGATTGTTAAACATTTAATTTTAACCTTTAAAACAATATATTCCACAAAAAATAATTTTACCTAGGATGAAAACGAAGAGGCTCTTGTAGGGTGCTTGACCCTCCTAAACCCATGTTTGCTCAATAAAGTAATACTTTATAGGGTTTTGCTATTGCTTTGAGTTAAATAGTAAAACCCATAAGATTTTGACTTGGGTTTAGAAATAAGGTCAATACTCAATCAGAAATATAACGTTTCTATAAAATTTAATTATAATTGTGTTAATCCAATAAAAAAGTTTATTTTTTTTTTAATTTGTATGTGGGTCTTAGGCGAGTCGTAAAATATCCAATAGGGTTAGGAACAAATTATAGAATACTCAATAAACTATTGAGCTGGATTTGTAGTTTGCAGTTACTATCACAAATTTACTTCGATTGCATCCCAACTTCTACCACTTTGATATCTTTTAATTCCAGCAGTTGGAAACTCTAAATATGCATCCATATTTCCATTTCCTTAAAAATAAAGAGAAGCATTTTCTTTCTAAACAATCACTCCGCTTTTCGCTCCAAGGACAAAGCTCCAATTTCACTTTTCTAAAATCCTAAATTTTGCTTCTCTACTCATTTTGCTTAAATCGATATGAAAGGTATTGGAACTTTGCAAATGTCACACATGACTTATTCAATAATAGAATGAAAACATAAAGAAAAACAAAACAAAAATTTCAATCATATATATTTACATAACTTATAAGATTTATGGTTGCCATATATTTATAAATGTTTGGGGTTGTAAAATCGGATCTTATCTTCAAGTTTGGTGGTTTCCAAAATAAATTTAACGATCAATTCGGTTTTGTTCAAAAGTGTAGCCACCTATGATGGAGTTTAGACTATATATATGTACTAGTTATATTTTACAGAGAGCTTACTTAGTACCGATCCATCCAAATAAAAATTACGCAAATATAAATTATACGTAAGTACTAAATAATTACTAAATGTATGTATGTCTAGTCGTCGCCTCGACGCTCCATGGGATTCACTGGCTGCTTGCCTTACATTTGTCATCGCTTTCCGTGGACCGTTTCTCAATATATCGACAGGATTTAGAATAAAATACTTATGATTTAGTAAGAGGTAGGCAACTCCCATGAGGAAACGCGAAAGACACCGACAGAAAACGATAAATTAAATGTCAGAGAGGTCATTCGGAGGACAAGTTCCTCAAATACGATAAGATGTGTATATTTTTGAAAATAGTCTCTCCAACTTACTCAACGGAAAAAACAAGGGGTCGCCGGTCCTCTTCTAACTCGTGACGAGAAAAATTTGCTAGTGGCAGCAAATTTTTATTGATCAAATAAACATGCACCCCCCACGGCCCACACCACAATTCACAAGGGTCGGTGTTAATTTAATTCGGCCGCTCTTCTTTGATAGGGTGTTTTCGGAAAATTAATAAAACATATATATAAAATAATATAACGTAATTAAAAGAAGGGATAATATAAAAAATGATACATGAACTTTCGCAAAATATTTATTAAGATACATTAAGTTTCATTTTGAATAATTTGGTATATGAATATAGTTATTGTGGATTTTTTTCAAAGTTTTGTTTTGAAAATTTTGGTATTTGAACAAAGTTTTTATAGATATTTCTTTTATATCTGATCGAACTTGTTTTAGGTATGAAAGAATTTCATGAAAACTTTACTTATGTACCAAAATTATCAAAACTAAACTTTAAACAGAAAAATGATCTATAAAAACTTTGTTCATGTACTAAATTATTAAAAATAAAATTTCAGATAATTAATTGAATTTTTTATAAAAGTTCATATAAAATTTTTTCCATTACCTGTTAAAAGAATAATTGATTGAATACACCACACAAACGTGATCCTCATCAAGCCGAAGGAAAAGTTCCTATAAAAAAAAAAGAAAAAGAAGAAAAAGAGGGATTTGAGTAGTTTACCGTAAATTCATACCACTATATAAGTATATAAAGCCCAACACTAATTAACAAGCTAAAATAGGTAAGTAATAAACACATACCTATCTTTATCTTCAACAAAATCAGAACATTTATTAATTGGTCGACACTTGTCTACTATCCAATATGATCAACATTTTACGTATTGGGAATAAAGAAAAGAAAACAACAAATTATTCATCTTAGCATATAGAATTTAAAAAGAATGGGGAAATGATCCAAAACAATTCCTTGTTCGAGATCAATTTCTTTTCACAAACAATTGCACTTGGCCAAGGTTTCTATGAATCTTATTCGTGGACAAAGAGCGTCGATTTGCTTGCTATTCTCGTTCTTATGCGTTCTTAGGATAGAAATTTTCAAAATCTAGCTTTAACTACACTGTAATGATTAGATTTAAGATCCACTGCTATTTCTAACTAATATATATTTGGGATTAATAAGAATTACATATTTTCAACTGTTTATTTCATCATTTTTGGTTGTTTTGATATTTAATTTTTATCTTTTTCAAATAAACGTTTTTTAAGAAATAGATAAAGATGAAAAACTGATCTTTTACTCATAAACAGATCAAACAATTTAGATATAAATAAGATATAGATGTAGATTAGATATACATAACATACAAATAAGACAATCCAAAGAGAATTAGGAGAAAAGTGCTAACTGTTAAGGTATGAAAGGAAGCATCTAAGGTCCCGTCATCAATCATCTAACCGTTAAAATAAATATAATAATTAAAATATTAACTGTTTTACTGATTCGATCACGTTTTAATATGGTATAAGCCATGAGACTAGTCCCATCAAAATTAATGACGGGACCAATAAATTTCCCAAGAAATCGATACTGCGCAACTTAAGAAGGATACAAAGATAGGCAGCCTACGAAAAAGAGAGTTTGTTTTAGGGTTTTATATGTATATATATAGCCATTGATGGAAAATGATCTTTTTGCCCTTTGTTTTGATTTGAATTTTTGAGTTACTTTACATCAATATTTTAATTTCATTATATTGATTGTTGTAAACCGATTTTAAAATTGATATTTACCATGCACGCACTTTAAAACTGAATAAATTTGATAGACCTTATATTTTTAATATTTTACAAATGTTAAAGACGTAAGTGAATTTTCTTTTCTTTTGAAAAAACAAGAAAAAAAAGAAAAACTAAAAACTTAAATATATAGTAAGTAAACATTCAAAGAATTAAAAGTGCTTGACCAAAAAAAAAAAAGAATTAAAAGTCTTTTTTTCTTTTTTCCTTTTTAAAATGGTAGATTCTTCATTCTATAATGTAGTCATGGTACCATATAGTCCCCATCTAGCCTTATTCATAACACTAAAGTCTCATTTTAAAATAGGAAAAATTACACCAAAATATTACAACATTTGAGGTAAGTTCATTTTAGATTACAATATTTCAAAAATTCAAAAGAGATCACAACATAAGAAAGTATCTTCTGATATTTAATTAAATATTTTTCTTATCAATGCATGTCAATGAGGCCTTAAAAGAAGGATTTCTTAAGTTTTAGTTCAATATTTCTTTTGTTGACACGTGCTAATGGGACCTCAATTGACCTACAATTTTAAACGTTGGGACCTTTTTTAAAATCACTAAAAAACGTTGTGACTTAAAATGAATTTACTTATTAAATATTGTGATCTTTTTTATACTTTTAAAACGTTGTGACTTAAAATGAACTTACGTCCAAATATTGTGATCTTTTGGTATAATTTACCTTTTTAAAATAGATGATGCATTTTAAATGAATGATTTAGATCATTGGTTATATTATATATTTGCATTTAAGTGACAGCATTATAGAAATTCTCTTTCAAAAGTTACTTCAATGGAAGATCATTAACCTAGTAACTTACCAATAATGCATCTTGAGTTTATTTTTTTTTCATTTTTTTTAAAGAAAAATCCAATTGGTAAGATTACAATATCTAATTAAAGTTTGTAAGTAGATGTTTTCATGTAGCCAACAATTTAGTAAAATATTGATCTAAACATGGTCTTATTATTATCCATCCTGAAAAAAAGAAACAACTTGATTTTATTATTTTGTCTGGTCAGAAGACAAGCTTATGCCCTCTGCCGGAATAACTTTTTCGCTTTTGATTATGGCCAAAAAAAAAAAAAAAAAAAAGCACTTTATCGGTTTTGAGATGTACTTGATAGCTAGTGAAGCCAAGCGGGCCGTTGAGCTTGTGCTCAACTAAAGACGTTCGAAACAAACAAATAAAAAAGGACGAAATCTAAAGTAATCCAACCAAATTGTATAGCTAAGAAAATAATTGAACAAATATAATTAAGGGATAATTATACAAGAAACACATTACTTATACCCTCGGAAAAGTGTATTTACTTCTTTAAATAGCCACTAAATGCTACACTAATACTATGGTATGGGAGTCTCTAGTTGTGAGGAAATTCTATAGTTTGTTATTAATTTTGACAGAATTGGTTTCATCACTATCTAACTGCTCTCACTACATCCAACCGTGATTAAATTTCTAAAATAGTTAATATTTTAATTATTATATTTATTTTAATGGTTAAATGATTGACTGGACGGTTCCATTGATGGGACCGTAGAAGCTCCCTAGTTGCAATTCCTTGGAGGGATGTAAATACATAAATGTATATATATTTTTTGGAGAAAAAATAAAATTAGGACTTTATTTACCTACTAATAGATAGTATTTGGTTACCCGGATAGTACAATACAATGAAACCATTACAGCATATTAACCTTAGTATTGTGTTGTTGGACTTTGTTGAATGCAATGTTAAAATATAAGAAGTTATTCAAAACGTTTTGGAAATTTTTATTTTATTTTATTGATGGTTAGCAACATAATTAGTTTATCCAAAAATTACAAATTAAATGACTATTTGGGGATTTCAATACAAGACTTTTTACTCTCATACTATATTAAGGTTATTAACAATACCATTTTTATATAAAATTTTAAAAATTATAAATTTGGTATGGGTCTTATATCATTTTTAACAAGTAGTTTCTATAACATTGTACATTTTTGGTTTTTTCTTTTTCCTTATGGGGCTTATCATCTAGTGCTATATTCAATTTGTAAACCAAATAATGTATTAGATAATATGTGCTATTTAGCTTCTTGAAAGTGTAAAAACTACCAATGAGGTTATAGTTTATTGGCATCCTTTTAGTCTCAAGTGAAAAATATAATATTCTCAAATCTTCATCTCTCATTGTAATTGCCAAAATTTATTTATGTATACATATATATGTATATATGTATATGTGTGTATATATAAACACCAAACGCTATCATAAACAAGAATTGTGAAGTCTAATTCCAATTCCTTCTAGTATCAACTAATATCATACCAACTCCAAACTGAACCCAAAAACGAAAGCAAAATATCAACATATTTTCTCATCCCCTTCGATTCATATCTTTATTTGAGTCATCATTTTCAAGGATGGTCAGGAAATGGGTTCCATTTCCTTGGTTTCAAGGCACACAAACTTTTACTTAAAACACATTTCTTTGGTCTTAATCCAACCATTCTCATCCACTTTCCTGACCCACAAAACACAATCTCTCACAACTACTTTAACATAATAAGTTTTTCTTTCCCTTTCTTTTCGACGATTTTTTCTTATGTTCCTCTTTCTTCTTTCTTTACTTATAAATTTTTCTTGGACTTTGCTTTGTTTTGATGGCCAGCTCCATCCACAGTCTACCCACTAAATTCAATACCAATACCAATTTTATTCACACCAAAAAGCACTCCTGACCAAAGTTTTTGGTTAGTAGGTGGAACACGTTTTATGATGCTAAATTACTATTGTTTATGCATTATTTAATAAACATTGCTTCCTACCTATAGAAACTTTAGGTAGCATGCAAAAACATGATCCCTTATTATTGCGTGCATAGGACCCGGTTTTATGAATTTGAGGGATTTGTAGTGCATGGCAGATTTGTGACATATGGGATACAGCACGCTTCAAAATATTTTGCATCTAATTTTTAACTAAATTTCATTGGATTTATGTTACTAGATCAAAATGTCTTATTTGATTCACACTTTTTATACTGTCGTTTAAAATTTAGCTCAAATAAATGGAATTGCATTTATCTATCATATAATCAAGCCAAAACATTTATGTAACTTCCAACATTTTTTAGAATTCAGCCTAATTATATGGAGTAACACACATTTTTTTACCTAGCCAACTTCCCTATATATATATATAATATATATATTTGAGATTCGATGGTCCGTTACTATCTAACGGCTCACACCAAACCGGCTAATCGTGATTAAATTCTTAAAATAGTTCATATTCTAATTATTATATTTATTTTAATTATTAGATGATTGACTGTACTATTCTGTCAATAGGATCCTACAAGCTCCCGACTTCTTATGTATCTAACCCAAAAGTCCCATTTGATTTCTCACTTTTATGGTGTGATTTAACCTTAACCTTTGGTCAAATGAAAGAAGTTACATCTATCTATACTTTATGTTATTAAGGTAAAACAATATGACTCCACATTTTTTATGGAATAGTTTAAATTTCAGCTTAAATATTGAGAAATACATGTTGAGAGAAAAGTCTGTTTCAATACTCAACTTTCTAGAGTAGTGAAAACCACACCAATGAATAAGTTTATTATTTTTTTGCGCACATGCATTATAGGTATATAGCTTTATATCTTTATGTGGTTTATATATATTATAAATCAATTTACTCTGATACTTTACGATGCCACACTGGGGAAAAAAATCACATCTTTAGCTGCTTAGCCACGATAGTATTGATTTGGTATTCATATTTCATGATGTCAAGCCCACGTAGCCTATTGCAGTGCCATAATTGCCTATTTCCTAATAAGATAAAGGAGACTCAATTTTTTTTTTTATTTGTAATATTAAGAGTTAGTCAAATTATATTTATTTTTATGTGTACATAGTATTTTAGTCTAACATTTAGAGTTAGTTTTTTTTTTTCCCTTTTTGATCAATATCATTACAATCTTGATGTTTTTTATTGTAGGTGTCTACTCATCTATTTGTAAACACCTCATTTTTCCTCATTATAATTTTTGTTTACCCAAGGATAGTTCCTTTAGTAAAAAAAATAATAATAAAAAAAAGAGAAAAGTGATTAAAAAGGAAAAAAAATTAAATAAATGAAAAGAATGGAATAGAAAAGAATTCAAAATAAAAATTCAAAATAAGGGAAAGGTTTCTTTTGGTGGTAAAATACACTCCCTATTGGTGAAATCAATTTTCATGGGTTAAAATTGTTCTTTAGAATCTAAACAGACATATGCGTTCCTAAAAATTTTGAGTTTATGATGAAAATCATTGGGTTTAGTGTTACTATAAAACCCAGCTCATTTGTTTTAAAAAGTATATAATAAAATTAAATTGAGTGAAGTGTGGCATCAAATGGACTTATTCGGACTTTGGTTGATTATTTCATGTGAAAGTCAAATTTAGTGCAAGAGGGACAATGCATGAGCCGGACTCAAATTAGTCTAATATATACCAAATATATATTTTTATTTATGAGTAATAGAAGGTTAAAATTCATTTTTATTTTTACATTCATATTAAAGGTAATCATTTCCCAAAAAAAAACAAATTACACTAGGATACTATTCGAGAGGGGGAGTAAGTTGAGTGAAAGGGTGACTTAAAAAAAATTGTTAAAATCAATGTTTTTATAAAAATAATTATTTTTTTGGTTTTTTTTTTTCTCAAATTGCTTGTATTAAGTGATCATACTTAGTATAAATTAAAAGCCAAGGGTGTGATTGTATCAAGTCGAGAGAAATTTCACTCAGGGCGTGATTGTTTTAGAAATCCGTTTCTTATACATTATTTTAATAATACTTAATATTAAAACCCTGTTAATATTACATATTATTTTAGCAATCTCAAAATATTGTAAAGATCAATCTTTTCAGCATTAAGAGAAGATGGGAGACAAAAATATCAGCCGGCTGTTGGTAAAGATGGTAGATGGTCATGACTATCCCTATTTTTCATGGATGTTTCCCCATATACTCAATGACTATAACAATAGTGATTGGCTCTTAACTTTATTTAAACATTGGTAATTGTAATTTCTTAAAACTAGTATAATAATATGAGCAAATCTCACATTTGATATATACATTTTACTCGTTTTTATAACTAATTATTTGAACTTAACTCAATTATGTAGTTAATTACTTAGCTGTCTGAAACAAGTATTATAAATAATTTCGAAAAGTTTGTAAGTAGTAAATTAACACTTTTAAACCTTAAGTAGTTTATTGTAAAATTTGGATAAAATTGAAATAATACCAAATTTTACATTTACCTAATAATATGTGATGATTGAACATTTTTAAATTTAACATATATAAAAGATCGAAAATTTTCTTTACAAAACAAATATTAAGACTTTAAGCTGTATTTACCTCGATTTAAAACTAATAAAACCAAATTGTAAAAAAAAAAAAAAAGGAAAGAAAAGAAAAATTCTTCTGTGCATTCAAAAGAAAAACAAAAGGGTATCATATGTTTAGAGAATCAAATTTTGCTTGCCCTCATTTTTCAACAGCCATAGCCAGTGAAAGTTGAATGTCATGAAAGGTACTTCTACTTTACTATTATTATTACTATTACTATTATTATTACAATTATTTTCCTTTTCTCGATGGTAAAGCTATAACAGCAAAAGATGAAAGCAAAGTAGGGTTCTTGGGAGGGGAATTTTTCATGCCCACAATTATCGTACGTTCCTTCAACGTTGTTATCTCCAATTACGGATGCCATAATAGCTAAGAAACAAAAATATATGGAGTATATTGCTGCCACCTGATATTCTCATTAGTGGACAACTAGGTGAACGACTTGTTGTTTTTGTATTTGTTGGGATGGCCACTTTGTCCACAGCCCCTTTACACTATTTCTTTTTCCATCTAAAGGAATCCTACTCAACCTGAAAGTGAAGTAAGAGGGTAGCTGTTCCAAACACGAATGGGACTTTAAGGGATGAGGGACGACACTTTGGACATATAGATTAATAGATGCATGATACATCACATTCATTTATTTAATTTCTTTTATTCGATTCATTAGAAATACTTGTTTATTATGTCACTAGTAACTTTAGGGATGAGTGGGCAGTTGTACCACAAATATTGTTAGAGTATATCTTGGAGGATTTCACAATTTTTATTCTTATTGCAACGGGAAGAGGATTCGGACTTGGTATCTCTCACCTGAGAGATTAAATGTGATATCATTAGGTCATAAGGTTATTGGCGGTTTTATAAATGTTCACCAAGATGTTTATTCTTTTTTCATTTTCCTTTTTGTTCACAAATATTCACAAAGAGAGTTTCGGAATGGACAAGACTTCAAATAAATTTGAGGAAAACGTTAAACTAAAACTTTCAAATGAATTTTAGAAGAAATTATAAAGAAATTTTTAAAAACTATTTTTACATAATACAATTGGAAGAAGACGACAATCAAATTGGATCCATTCCATTGAAAGATTATGTTCATACCACTACATTTCAATGCTTTCTTCACAGGAAAAAAAAAAAAAAACTATATAGAGAGGAAAAACGAACAAATTCCTTATTTTAGAATTATAACATTTTCATGAATATATTTATAAAATTATAATCCTATATATGGTTCCCTCTTGAATAAAAAAATGCTAAAAATCATCATTGTTTCAATGAGAGTTCAAATGTAACTCTTTATTCTTTATGTTTCAACTAAATCATTTTAATCTCTTGTAATAAAATATAATTAGGTTTTGTGCATTCCAGGTAAGATTTCTGCTTTTGATGTTTGCATCACATCCTGGTGAATAAGCCTTCGACTTCGAGAGAAGAATTTTACCTGGTGTAAAAGCACAAGTAAAAACTCAAAACAACTTATTTTTTCCATATTGAATATAGTCTAATTTTGTCACAAATATTGCAAGTTTAATGGTGTATTTAAATGGTTTTTTTTTTAATCTGTATTCAAATCAAATATGTATTTGTATCTTATTTGTATATGATATATTTAATTTATTAATGAATAAAATTATTTATTTTTCATATATATTTGTTCTATTTAAAAATACGTATATGCCGTCTGCACATCAAGAAGACAAACACACCCAATTTGAAACACAAAACTCTACCGTTAGTACTTTTTAGCTTCCGCGGTCAAGTGATGTATATTGTGTATCTTCGAAAATGTCCAAGGGAAGGCTTAGGATTCCATGCTTTCTCGCGCACATATACGGACGAAAGTTCACACATTAATTATGTTCTCTCTCTATAATAATAATAATAATAATAATATGAAAATGTGACAGGTATACTTTTATTCTTAAAGCTTACACATGACTATTTTCAAGGTTATGGTAAATTGAATTAGAGAAAAAGCTATATAGAGGTTTTCTTTTCTTTTCTTTTTTTAACTTTAATATAGTACAACTTAAGGGATGGAAGAATGAAACCCAATCTATTTTGTTGGGAGTTCAGCATTCATGTTACTATACTGCCATGACCTTATAGCACAAAAACCATAGAGAGATGGAAGAGGAAGATTAATATGTTCGTTATTCTAGAATCATAAGATACATGAATATTGTTGATATATGATTAATGCAAACCATAAATATATCTATAAAATTATTACTATACATGATTCCCTCATGGCAATAAAATTACACTAAAAACCATCAATATTGTCTCAATCCAAGTTCTATTAAACTCTTTATATTTCAACTAACTCATTTGAATCCTTTCATGATATATTATAATTATTTGTACAACTTAATCAACACATATTGAATTTAATCTAACTTTGTTACAGTTTCATTAATAGGACCATATGATAATGGTCGAATATTAATATTTCATTGCATTAATTTCTATACATATGTAAATGATGAAATGATTGGTAAAGTGCTCTATTTATTTATTTTTTTTTTTGAAAGTGGGGATATTTTAAAAATGGGAAATATGTCAATTGTCAGTGTGTAGGAAAGAGTGATAATAGGTAGGTGTGTGATGTGGTAATATAATTTAAGAGAGGAGGTGAGTAATAGTTTTTAGTATAGTATAGTACAATAATGGCATCATCTGTCTTGTGATGATATAATGCCAGTCACAAGAGAAGCAGCATATCAATAAAAGAGAAAGGGGCCTCTGATTTGCTTCCATTAGGCACTGAGGAAGCAACCATCAAGAGTGTGTGGGGGGAAAGTTAAAATAATAAAGAGATAGAGAGAGAGATGGTGGGTCTTTCTATAAACCAGCTGCTGTGAAAGAATCAAAAGCTAAGCTACCACTGCCTAAACTCAACCTCCTATTCATTGTGTCTTTTGGCTTGTGGGCACACTTGCTCAGACACATCTCTAATGCCCTAACTAACATTGAGGTTAAAAAATAAAGAAAAAGTTCCCATTGAAAGATGCTCTCAAGATTTCTATTAATTATGTGCGGAAAAATCACTTTATACTTTTAAATATATTTGATTAGATACTTTATGAAAAATAAAAGGAAGTAAATAAATATATGTGTATTTATTTTCCATCTTCATTTTTTTTTATCATTTTACATAATAATTTCTCTAAAGAAGACATCAGATATATTTTGGTTTTAAATATACAATTTATTAAAAACAAATACAACTTACCCAATAAAAAATCTTTTTATGAAATTATAAAAAATTATTGTATATGTATAGTTTATCAATAATGTGTCTTGGTGAAATATATCTAATAATTAAAAATACTAAACTGAAAAGTAACTAAATGGAATATAAAAGCTTGAGATAAACAGTAGGTAATTGTTCCATTAAAAAAATGGACAAGTAACTAAATGTGAGGATCCATTTAAAGTGTCTTTCTTTTTTTGTGGTATATATTATTTACAAATATTTCTATTTGAATTTTGATATTTTGAAAATCATTTGATCTATTTTGGTTTAAAATCTAGGATTTGCATAGACAATTTTATCAATACGTGCATTAGCTGATTTAAATATGTCAAAGAATTTTAAATAAAACCACTAATTATTCTGAAACCAGCAACTACAGGGGAAAAAAGAAAAAAGAAAGTGAAAATCTGCTTCTTTTGGTCAGAAAATCTCAAAAGAAGAACTATTGAATAGGGGAAATTTTTTTATTCTTTTTATAATATTGAAAAAAGAATATGAAAACAACAATGTTTAGTTTTAAAGGGGATATCCTATAGTTCATGATGATGGTATGCATATCTTTTCACTTTAATCTTTTTAATATCTATTAAATTTTTCAACCGAAAAAGATAATATAAATTTAAAGCAGAATAAATCCGATATTATATCTTTTCAATTTGCTCAAATAGTATAGAATCCTGAAAATTTATTTAATTAAATAACATTTATCATATTTTATTTTATCAATTAAACTGATTATTTTCTTTTACATATCAATTGATTAATAAATTAGTGGCTTTCATTATGCCTAAATTAGAGGATAAACATAAACATTTATAATCTTTAGTGGTTGGTGAAGATCACTATCAAAATAATAAATAAACAAATAAACGGTAGATAGATTATTGTCCGACTTGCAAAATACTCCAAATTTTTTTCCTTTTTTAGTTTAAAAGGTTAACAGGGATAAAATTGATCCAAATCAAGCATAAATTAGACAAGAAACAAACTTATTTTATCAAAACATATATATTGATCAAAATTGAATGTATATAACTTTTCATACACAACTGGCTCTTGATGTTACATAGGAAATCTCTGGAAATTTGAAACCTAAAAAATTTATTTAATATTTTGGTCCCTTCATCACAGCAATGAGCTAGCTGGAAATATACAAGTTTGGAATTTGGCATAAATTGAAAATTGGTCACGGTTTTAATTTTTGTCCATAAGAATCAAAGATGATGAAAACACTGCAAAGCAGGTCATCATAATGAATGAGTGTGTAGTGTGGTAGCTAATACTTGACAACAAAAAACAATAAATCCATTAGCCAGTGGTCCCATAATTTTTTTAGAGATTATAAACCCAAAAATGTCCATTTAAATTTGATAGTGTAGCTTTCATAAATAACCTACACATACAAATTTACTAATCTGAACACTGGGCATTGAAATTTCCAATTTATTTTGGTTTTGGTTTTGGTTTTCCTGGGGTATCTGACAAACACCCTTAATGAAAGGCACGTTTATGGGTCCATCCAAGAAGAATGACATGGAAGGGAACCAGAGTGGCAATGATTGGCCCATTCGTCGAAATTTCAGGGATTCATTGTCGTGTATGATATGAACAAGCTATGTATAATATAATAATTAATGGGAAAGAAATTTAAATTTATTAAAAGTCTGGTTTTAGGTTTAACTTTCGTTTTTCCATTTTTATTTATTTTTTTTACAGCAGCAGTTAGAAGTTTTGTTCAATATTATATCCAATCCATCTTTCCTTGGTAAATTTATTGCCCCATTGTCTTGTTTTATCAGAGCTGGATCAACTTGTTCAATTTAACTGTCTGATCCAATATTAAGAATTCGATTGAACCGTGATTCAACTTTTGATTTGATTGATTTTATTTATTGATCCTTAATCTTGACTCTTGATCCTTCATCTTCTAACATGTTTAGGTCAATTCTTCATATCATATCTAATAATATTACCATTATCTAGTCTAATAGTCATTGTTTATCAACTAATGATCCTTTATTATGTGATTTTTTTTTTAATTTTAGTTGTAAAATTTAGTAGACTAAATTTGGATTAAAATATACTTTAGAAACTTTAAACTGGTGATGTAAAATTTAGGGAGATATCAAATTTCAATTAGCAATTTTCTTTTTGGCTCTTAAACTTGTGTTCCCTATCTTTCAATTGAAAATAAAACGTGAATGTTAATTTTCTATTAAAGAACCCTTGGCACTGCTTCTATGCTTTCATAAAAGAGCAAGAAGCTTAAAGTTGAATTTTTGAACTTAATTAATTACTGAAGATGATTGTATTCCATATTCTAATTGATCATCAGCATAATTTCACTAGTTGTTGTTTGCTACAGGGAAAATTAAGACATTTGAAACAGTATGATCACTAATCAACCATGCCAGACATGTCATATATTATATGTTGATTTCCTTTCCTTAATTCATGGTTTGTAGTATTTCTTCCCATAGAATCTAAATTCCTGGTATTCTACTTGATGGGTTCAATTATGAAACAGTACGAGTGATGATTGAAAAATGAGCCTCTAGCTCTTGATGGTGAGAAAATGATTTCTACACTCTATTGGTCAAAATGAATTTAAGGAGTAATGGATGAATATTAGATTAAAATAATTTTGGGAAAATATCAAATTTCATTGTTGATTTTATACAATAATTCACTTTGATACTGAATTAACTATTTCAAAATTTAGGTATTAAATTGAATATTCATGTCGGTTCATGTATAAAATTTGACATTCTTCTTTTAATAATTTTACATTGATATTCTTGTATACATAAGGGAATTTCAATCGAAGCAACAAAATTCACCTTATCAAAATGTTGTGAATACAAAAGAATCTTCGGTATTCAATCTAAATGTAAAAATGAATAGGCTCTAATACTTATATGGAATAACTACAATGGACTTGGGTTAAACTACACAATACATACTAAAGGGGAAAAAAATATAAAGATAATTATAACTATAAATTAATAGCAGTTTATGAACAGTTGTTTCAAATAATAATTTATTATAACAATTCAACTTTTGATAAATTCCTATAATATGTTAGTTTTTTTTTATAGGATAAATATCAAATTTGGAACTTGAACTTCGTACAAAAATTAAATTTGGTATCTGAACTTTAAAATAATCAATTTAATATCCAATCAAAATTTTTGTGAGTATATCTATTAACTCCTTTATACTAATTGTTTTGTTCTAACATAGAAAAGATAATATATTATTGAATTTTTATTATTTTTCCTAACACTATCTAGCAATGATAGATTATCTCTTTCACATCAGTATAGAGAGTAAATAAAGCTAGTAAGGTATTAAAAATCATCATGAAAAGTTGGATCAGGTATTGAATTGATTATTTTAAAGTTCAGGTATTAAATTGAATTTTTGTGCAAAATTTAGATATCAAATTTCATACGTTCCCTTCCTTATATTGCAATAACAGCAAGTAATAACACTTTGTACAATATTTAAACAATCACCACAAATGTCTTTGCTATCTAAGTATTATTGATGCCTTTTATCTACTAGTACTTACTAGTCCATTGCAAGTGCAACCCCTTATGTCCCCAGAAAAAAAAAATAAAAAAAAAAAAGAAAAGAGAAACCATAAAGGGATAGGATTAAGAGAAAAATGAGTTGGATCTTTTATTTTAACTCCTTTAATTTTTACTTACTTTTTTTTCAGTATGATACTCTTAGTTTAACCTATGACTTTATTAATTTTGATTAAAAACTAATTATATATGTAATAAGAAACTTGCAAGATACTAGAAAAGGTAAAATAATTGGTTTCACCATTTGTATTAATTCTATATTTTGGCTATATAAATTTCATCTATTGAGAATCCATTAAGCTATGAGTTTCTTCTACATGTGCTTCACAACTGATAAGTTACATCAAAAGGTATGAATGCATGAAAGTATGTTTATTTAAGATATCAACGTTTCAAATAATTAAAAAGAGAAATTGACATTTTAAGATAATTTATTTAAGATATTAGCATTTCGAGTGGCTAAAAAAAGGAATCAATGTTTTGTAAAGTGAGTCAAATAAGATATCTTTAATTGACAAATGAGGACAGTTAAGAAAAGTTAATGGAAAACTAATCTAAATAATTGATACTTCAAATGGACTTTGCAAAATATTAAAATTTTGTTTTAAGTCATTTTACAAAACATTGATTCCTTTTTTAACCACTTAAAATATTAATATCTTAAATGAACTTATCCTCATACATTGATACTTTCTAGTGCAATTTGCTTGTTTCATAACATCAATTCCTCTCTTAAATTCCATATAGTTAAAACTATAAGATGATGATTATAATAAGATTCCTTTTCTTCTTCTTAGTCTTTATGAATCTCCCAAACTAATCAATTGAGCGAGACACTTTTTTTTTTTAATTACAACACTCTTGCACATAAATCATATTTATAGCTATAATATACAAATGATAATAAAATTCAAGCATTACCCTAATTGGCTTTTAGTTTAGTTCAACATCATTGTCAAAGTTTATCTTATTGTATTAACTCGTCTCTTAATAACAACTCAAGCTTGACCTAAGCCTAGTACCCATCCCTTAATCTATGGAAAACAAATATCTATGCCTACTAATTCTATTTATTTTAAGAATTTTTTAATAAATAGTTTCTTGCTTCCTATATGCTCATTATCTCTCGTGCTCTTCTCATTTAAGGTTTTTGATTCAAACATTATTAGACATATACTAGCTTTGTTGGGTTTAGGTCAAAAAAAAAAAAAAAAAAAGAAGCTTGTATCAAATAAATATGGGAACCCTATTTAAAAGGAATAGGACATAAAATTATTAACTTACAGCGAAAGAAAATACCACTAAGAAAAGGAAAGTGAAGACTTGTGACTTGATTTACAAGAAGACCAAAAATTAAGTGCTTTAGTCCCTCCTAACACAACATAATAGAAATGTCAAATTGATGAGAAAGAAATTATCTTACAAAATTAGAGAAAATCAATTTTGGTAGACCAGCTTTGGATCCACAGTTGGATGATGTATTGAACCCCATTGTGATGAAACATTTTTCATTTAATTTGTAGTTTGAAGTACTACATGGTGATTATTTTCAAGCTTTGTCAATCATTTCTAGTTATTCAGATTGAATATGTGTTTTCACATTTTTACAGGTTAATTAATTTTGAAATTTTATCAATATCTATTGTCCTAGCAAACATTTCGTTATCCACTAGTATTTGGCATAAACAGTGAGGATAATTATGGTTGTCCTATTATTTGTTGCTGGTGGAAGTATTTGCAATGTGGTTCCATATTATTTTCTCTTATTGGGCTTTCTATGTTAAATTTTGGTGTTCTTTATTATTTTATTTTTGTCTTATTATATTATTTATAATTTATATGTAAGAGTAAAAATATTTTTTCATTATAAGATACTATTTTTTCTAACAGCTTAATAATCTTTGATGTGTCCCTTTTTTCTCTCTTAGAGTTTTCAATAGAACAAATACTAACACTTGTTTCTAACTTTGCGAGGAAAGTGAAAACGAAGGTGACTCTTAGAGTTATGTTTTAGTAATCCGAAGAAACAAAAAACTAGAACAGAATAGAATGCTTAATGTTTTTCTTCGGGTGAAAAATGGCCCCCTTTTCTATTTACTTCTTATACATACTTTCATAGGATTAGTTAAAAACTTGTTAAATTTATTTATTTATTTACATCTATAATTCCATTCAAAAGGCATGCTTTTTAGAAATTAGTGTGTGGTGTCTATGTAGAAATATAAATCACAACAAATATAAAATAAAATCCTATTAAACCTATAAATCCTTCCAATTGTTTGATTGAAGAGCTCTCAACCATTCTTTAATCACTTCTACTTTGTCTATAATTAGGTTGACTCCTTTAAACCTACACATCTCAACTAGTCAATCTTATTTTGCATAACCTCAAATGAAACTTATTGTCTCTTAAACACTTCACAGCAATCTCAAGATGTACCATATGCTCCATAGAAGATCTTACTATAAGTTAATACATGAATGGAAAAAAAATGAACTTTCATGAATAGGACAAAAAAATTTAATTTGTTATAGCTTAGAGCACATATGATAAATTCAATAACCAAGCGACATCACAAAATCTTATGAATTTGATGTAATTACATTTTGGTTTAATTATTTTCTACTTTGAAATTCAACTTTGAGTATGAGGAGGCTCCTGTTAGCTCACCTCTAATTGGAATTAGATGTTTATCTAATATAGTAGCTTTAATAGTTGGTACTTTTAATCTTTTAAAGTGAAACCATTATGTGAACCTGTACAACGATTTACCATATCACTTTTAATTGGTTAATGATGTATATCCTAGCTAGTGTGGCCCCAAAGATAATGAGTGGATTAATTTTAACAAAGTTTTATGAACAACCTAAGATAGAATTTAATGTTTTCATTGTTAGAGTTTTAGTTTCAAACAATTTTCAATGATAGAAACTATTTTCACAGTATTTAATGACGAATTTGAGAGACAATTGGAATTTCAAGATTATTAGATTACTTGGTGGTTAATGTTGACACATAGCATAAATATGTGGTTGAGCAATCACGCCCCCTTTGTAGAGTATGACCTCTACTGATGAATAATGATACCTTATTCTATCTTGAATGTGTAAGATTATTTCGTTTTTGTATTGGGCTTCATATACGTTCAAAGACATCCTTTAGTATTAAGAGCTAGTGATCTAGCTTGCAATGTTTTTCTTAAAAAATAATGAAAGCACCAACTATTAACTCGGCCCATAATAATGATTCATGCCCAACATATACCCTTTACTATATCCTTTAAATTGAAAATTTTCTCCAATTCATTCTCTATTTAATCTATCTCTCTTTCTGTTTACTCATCATTTCTCATGTTATTGTTAGTTAGGGTTTTCAATTTTTGACAAGTAATAGCTTGATTTTCTATAATGGTTTCTAATACTGAACATGCATTAACTAGTAATCACTAGTTTATCTCTCTTTTCTCTTTTAAGGTTTTTCGATAAAATATAAACTAAAGTTAGTTCCCGATTTTGTGTGGAAAATGAAAACCGATAAGGCTTCAAGTTCCAATTGCCTTAGAAAAGTGAAAGGCAAAAAGTTCAATGTCTAAGAAAAGCTTCAATAGATATTACATGCCACATGTAATATATGCATAGTGAGTAACTACCAATAATTAAGTATAATTGACAGTTAGTCACCATGTCTACATACATATGGTGTGTGTGTTATCTATTGAATATTTTTTCTTAGTGATTTCCTTCTTTGTTTACAATTACATTAGCTTTGTTACAAGTTTGTTATACATGCATTATATCGGTTTGCATCTAATTACAAATTTGATATTCTATCTTTATTATATGGATAATCTTCAAATCTTTTTGGCCTTTTATGATTTCATACAACTATCTATCCCATGTTATCTTTATAAATTTAGGAAAAGATAATCTCGCAATAAATATATATCTAAGTAGTGTTAGGTTTTAAAACAATGTTTATTTTAACATATCTTTTGATATTGAATCGAGTTTTCCTATAATTAATTTCCTATCAACTTCTACTTGATTACTCTCGTTTTGAAAATCATTAGGGATATCGATATTAATAACACTTCCTCCTAGTATACTTTATGTCGTACTTTTGTACATTTTTTAGCAACTGATGATATAGGTTTCATTAATGAATGGAACGATTCAAAAATGTTGGAAAATTATCAAACTTCAAGAAATTTCATATAAATTTTACCAGGGGCATGTTGTTATATCTATTTATTATTATTATTATTATTTTGCATCTCTATTTACAATATTTTGACACATGCATTTGATATTTTAATATTTGATCATCATATAAAATAGAGTTGACTCATCACAAGATCATTCGAGGTTATATTTCTATAATCTTAGTTTACCATGATATAAAAAGGCTATTAAATATGGTTAGACATTCAAATTAGGAAGCTGATGATGTCGATTTATCTACAAGAACAATAATTGTATATATTATTTTTAAATTGATTACTCTTATTTCCATACAATGATGCCGTATAGTTCATATCCTTATACACGTATGAGAAAGCGATTTGTTATTCAAAATGATCCGTGAGGGGCTGAGAGATTTCGAATAGGATAGGAAGCCAACCACAGAAATATGAAAGTGAACTCATCTTATATGGACTTTCTCTATTTATCATTCTAACCACTACACACCACGAGGCACGACCCACGAACCTCCTTTGAATAATGTTCTCGTCTACACTTGCAAGCAAATTATCAATTTTTGAAATCGAATCTCTCTCTCTTTCTCTCCCTATTATACAGTTTCTCTGTCGTGGGTGGGACCAAAAGATTAGCTTTGCTTCCCCAATAAATTGCTGATGGAACAATATTAGGTTTTCTTTATATTTCTAGTCTTCTTTAGCATCTGTTGAGAGACGGACTTGAAGCAATTTGGAATATATCCACATCACTGAAACGTGCAATCTTGTCTTTGTTGAGCTTCAAAATAACTGCAATTATAGCAAATTGGGATTATGACTTTTCCACCCCCAGTGGTTACAACACGGAGATTACAACAAGAAATTTGAAGTTGGTCCCCTATAGTTGAGGATTAGGACTTGATACAATTACTATTAGGTCATACAGTTATCGGAAGGATTATGATTTTTCCAACTTAGAAATTTTATTCATAAAAGAGAAATTTGTCTTTTAAAGATAAATTATTTTTAGTCTCCAATTTGCTAGTTCTAAATTAAGATCTAGAAGGTAAAATATTTGGAAACAAGAGTCTTGTTATGTATTTGATTGATGGCATTCACTATCCATATTCATGAGTTATAAGTTAGGTCAATGCATGAGCTGCCATGTATGGGATGTATAAAATTACCTCTTGACAAGTAAGAACACAAGAAAATTACAAGAAGGGCACCGACGAGTAAAAATAATTGGAGTGAAAGCGTATTTAAACTGTGTAAATAAGACAAATATACAAGAAAATATACCTACACTTTATGTTTCGAATGCTGTAATTAAAAGATAACGATGGCTTCCAATTAAAATGAAAAAATTTAATACAATCCAAAATTTGAATCTAGAATTTATTTATAACCATTAATAAAAAGACATAGGACACTTAACATAATTATAAGATAGTCCAAACCATATAAATATAGAATTACGACATCTCTTACAATTAGCTTTAGCAAGAAATCATTTAGTGGAAGGAGAGCACTCTAAGGTCATGATGTCTTTATAGATGTTTGAAAACCTTAAATTCATTAACTTCGGTAGTACAATCAATCTAATATTTGTAAAAATTAAAGCACTAACATAATCTTAAAATGCCTAGAATTTTGGAGCTCCAAACACCGAATTCATGATTAGTTACAAGATCTATAGTTCAATGTCCACAAAATTCAAAAGAAGGATTTTCCCCAAACCTTTATCAAATACAAGGACCGTACAAAACTTCATGCTAAAAGTAGAAAGTGAATTCAACAATTAAAAGTAGATGAGACTTCTTAATGATCTTTCTTATATAGATTAGAAGAAAGATTCAATGGATATTATATGTTATGTATTAAATACATCATATGCAAATATTATTCAAATTTTAATATACATTGGACCACTTTTGTTATTTTGGATTTATTTAAGATGTCACGTCAATATCTCAAGCAACTCTCACCATTAAGAACTCTCTATTTTTATTGGTCTTACATCATATAAATTATTCAAAATTAGTTTTAAATGGACAAAAAATCAACCCAACAAAATTAAGCAACTCAAAATCTCAAATAAAGATGGTCTGTGTGTGCCAATCACATGTGGTCATTACTTTAGAAAGTACTAATTTTATTATTTTCATATTGGAATTTAATTGGTATGTATAAACAATTTGTACATACACATAACGTGTAATATCTAATAATATTTTTTTCATAGATTACACCGATTGTGAAAAAGGCAAGTATATAAAAGATTAAAAAAAATTATTGGATATCTTAGTAAAATTCTATGCTATTGGCATTTATTTTAATGAGACCGGTTCAATCAATTACTTAATGGCTTTCCAATTAAGATTGTACTATTAAAATAGTTAGTATATAAATTATTATATTTATTTTAATAATGAGATGGTTCACTGGCGTTCTCATTTAGAAGTTCTAGAATTCTTAAACATCTCTTACCATTTCGATGAAAATTTTATACAAATGAAGACTTCAAGGCAACACTGCTATTTCACTATGCCTGTCCCGTAACAAAGGAAGCATTGATCACACTTCTGCCATCATACAAACACATGTAATGTTATTTCTCGAAGAGCAAAGAGGCAACCTGACATGGACACACCATTGACACACATTCACATACACACAAACAGCTTTCTCGTAAAGAATCCATCAAGCACGCAAAACAAACACAACTTTTAACCACTCCAGTCATTAGGTTGGAGACCTGCTCCTAGAAAACATAAGACAAATGTATCTTGACACCCTCGAGAAGTAAATTTGGATCTGCAACTTCTGTGGGGCTTCTTTTTCAAAAGGCATTTTAAAAGATTCAATTGGAATATGTGGTCCAATATTATAGCTTTTTATTATTATTAAGAGTTACCGGGGTTCTTTTAATTGACATTTCAAAGGATTATGTTATAAATGTGGCTCAATATTATAGCTTGAGTTATAGCTACCAGTATGTGATGTGACAATCATAATGGAGTATGTAATTATGCTTTCAAAGTTAAATTAAGGTAGTAGAATTTAGGACAAATTTTAGTGAACGGTACATAGCAAGATATTGCTTACTCATCATTATGATTGCAATGTTTCTATCCTAACTACATCTATTTGAACTAGTAGAGATAAGTACATGTCCTCTAATGTCTTACAACATTTATTCTTCATTTAAATTTGAAGACAAACATATATTTTTTATTGGTATGTTTGTCATTTTCAAACTATATTTATTAAGAAATAAATACAGATAAAAAACAAGCTTTTTTACTCATAACAAGTCAAACAAATTGGATATAGATAAGATATAGAGGAGATGCTGATAAATCAAATACAGATAAAATACAAATAAAAATCAGATGATCCAAATATACCCATAATATATGTTGTAATATTTATCCTCAATTTGCATCAATTAAAACATAGATCATCTTAAGATTGTAAAAGGCTAAATTATAATTATATTTTAATGGGATAGGCGTAACAATGATTTGAGCTAACTATTTGAAATTGTGACGGTATTGGCATAATTAAGCTCATACTAAAAAATAGAGGGTAAGTTTAAATAGTTGAGAGTTGTCATAGAATGAGTACCCAAAATTTTTGGATATTTGAGGAAGTATTAACTTGGTAGCCTTGGGAAAGGATTTATAAAGACCGGCTAGCTTGATTGTAACCCTTCTTCATAGATTTATATGCTTATTGGTACCATAAAAAAACTGTGTACATTTATAAGTTGTATGAGTAAATCCATAGAAGGATTGGTCAATCCTGTTCATCCATCATCAAGCTGATTTTTGTTGATTGCTAAATAGTATAAGAATCACTTGATCCTTCCCTTTTGAGAACAATTAATTGGATATTAAGCTTCAAAGCTTAGAGGTCAAAGAAAAATTAGAAGACCAACACGTGTGTTCAAGTTGCACTCCAAAGATATAGATTAACTCAAGCCTTTCAAAGCTTGTTCGACTATCACACAAGTGCATATCTACATATACTATTTGTTTCTTCTATCAAAACGCCCTTTATTTCATTCCAATTAAAACGATCGTCATAAGTCACATCACTTATTAGACCTAATAAATCTATTTACTTTATTAAATAAATAAAGTTGTCATTGAATTGATATTACTGAATAATGAAATAGAAATGCAATAGGATTTTCATTCATTAATTTTTTATTTAAATGAGAGTATTTTGGTAAAAAAATCAATTCTATCATTAAATTGCTATTGGTTTGAGTAACAAATAGTTATTTATTTTGTAATAGGCATTTCTTATAAACTCAGTTAAATATATCAGTATCTATTCATAGGAAATAAGATTATAATAAAATTATTACAATAACAATGCGAATGAGTAACGAAGCATGTGGCATAAACCTAAAACATCTGATGTATATGTAGCAAATCTTAACATCTACAAAAGCAAATATATTCTCCTTGTATTTGATCCATTATTATAAAAGTGATCTCTTGATATTTCATGAGAAATGACAAGAGGCTTGACCTTCTCTGCGAAAAATACCAAAGAGGGATAATAACCATAATCATAATTAAAGATAGAGAAACCATACTATTTAAAGCGATGAGATGTGGTGAAAAAATTCGGATTCTTCAATCTCGAAATTAAAGAAAAGAAACCAATATGATCAGTGCCATGGAAAAATATATGTACCGTATCTATTGTGCAAATAATTTTGTCCTATGGTCTGTACAAATAAAACTCATATCAGCAAATTATAAGGGTTGGTTTTCCATGTGACAAATGGGAAAGATACCCAATACTTGATGGATAAATAGCATAAAATCTATTTTCGCAATACGCATCCTGTGAATGTGACATTCAAATGGTCAATATTACATACGACCTAAGGAATAGAACATGTCAAAATTACTTCTCATTTCATAGGAATAAAGAATTATCATGGAATTAATTTTGAACTCTTGAGACTATGATATGCTGGTTTATCATAAAATTCCTTTTATAATGGTTTTCAGTAGATTGTAAATGAGTTGAGTGCGGCGATATGGTATTTCGTATAGATTCTGCTCGAACACGAGTTCAAATAGAACATTATAGTCTTGGGTTTAATTCGATTATGTTTACATAGTTAGTTTTATAATAATAATAAATAACAAAAACAATAATGAATTACATATCTTCAACTATATATTAATACCGATGCTTAAACTTGACTTGACCTTACCACATGCATCAAGGTTGTTTATATTAGCAAACACATTGAACCATATATCAAGAAACTTGAATTTAGACTCAAGATTATAAATTATAATCGAGTCAAATCATGGTATGTTACAAGTCAAACTTAAATAGTTTATAACTATAGTATGATAATTCCAATTCTCAATCCTCCAATGAAATAATGCCTATTTCACAGAATTTTATTAACGGTGGACATTTCAGATATAAGATATTACGTTAGCATTTTTTACCAAACATAATTTCATAATACCGGTCAAGAAAGCACTATTTACCTTCTCAGTCTTTATTCATCTGGCCTGCCTCAAGAAATACTATAGCTTTTGGGAACAAGCAAAAGAACTATATGTTTCATCCCGTCTCTCTCAATTCCCACTTGAAAATGGAATATCTTTTAGCATTCTTGCATGCGCATTTTTGTGTGCATCCACCAAATCTTATGTATCTTTCCCGGTTCAAGATTCTTTTTATTTCTTCCGGGTCTCTTTTCCCTATGGGAGTTCCCCCAATTGTGGCTTGGCTTGATATGAATAGTTTATACTTTATATATATACACACACGCACAAAATTAGGTAATTAAACTATTAAATTGATAAATTTAGTACTTAAATTTTGAAATTAATGAAGTTAGTACCTAAAAAGACTTTTCATATACACCAACAATAACTCCATCATATTGATTAAAAACGATAAGTAGGATAATGGTATTTGTCAATTTGATTCAAATACTATTGGGATGCATAAAAAGTTTTTTAAATACTAAATTAATTAATTTCAAGTTTCAAATACCTAAATTATCGAAATTCATATATAAGTCATCATCACCTTAATGTATTGTTCAATTGGGTAATAGTGACCATGTTAGGCGAGAAATCATCTTCTGGAGGTAATTAAAAGGGATTTTCTTCGTTTGATATTCAACAAGACTCTATTTATATGTAAAACAATAGAGCCGTCAGGCCAATTAGAAAATAAATCAGAGTTGTGACATATCTAATGTTAAGGGACTGCCCTGTGCAAATTGCCGATTAGGACGGAAGCAGATGAGTAATGGCCCCACGGTGAATAGTGTCATCCGAAAAGAACCCAACCTAAAGTTACCTCAAACATGAAAACTTCTTCCACTTGGAATAAATTAAAAATGAAACTTCGTTGATAGGAATATACTCCAACTTTATCTAGAGGAACCAAATCTGAAAACAAGATTATTTGATACCAAAGAATATAATACATCTTTGAATTACTTATTTTGAAACGTACATAGCTCAAATACAAGATGGAGATACATTTACATATATGCCAATAACAATATTAACAATACTGATTTTTTGATGAATCGTATATAGCTCAAACTTATTTATTTTTTTGTATATGGCAATTCTTCTTGATTTTTTTTTTTTTTATTTTGCCACTAATTCTTCTTGATTTAATCGAAGGCGGATTTAGAAATTAAATGTAATAAAATAATCAAAGCAAAATTTGGCAAGCTTTAGAGGTGAAAGATTAAATTGAAGGTGGAGGGGAGCCTTGAACGATGTGCGCTATGGGATATTATGTATTTGTTGTGGTTAATTCAAAGAACGTGTGAATCAATTATAAGTTATAAACCAAGTTAAGATTTAAGTCATTTTACAATTTATTAATATTAAGTCGAGTCGAGTTTTCTTGAACCCAACTTATCTTCTTATTTATTTGCCAAAGACTCATTTATTTAAACCAACTTTACTTCATGTTTGAACTTAACTTTTTTACAAATTGACTTCCGGTGAAGTCAAGCTTAAGTAACTCACGAGCAATTTAGTTTTGGGCCATTAAAGATCTAGGATATAAGATAAAGTTAGACTTAGAAAACTAAAGATAAAAAATGAATACATATATAACTAAATAGAGGAAAGAATAATGAACAAAGATTAGATTATATATATTTATATACTACGTTCATATTATTCTTATATTTATAATATAATATATTATAATAAATTATATGCCTATTCATGAGACAAAAAGATTCATTTAAATAAATAAATTTTGTTTCAAATTCAAACACGACTCAGTTATAGATTATTTGAAGGAACTCATAAACGACTTCATTTGCAATGTTATTCACATGCGAAAGGGCTTTGATAAAGGTCGAAAAGGATGTATGGATTAATTTCTTACCTTGAAGCTTGAAGGCCCTTAAAAATTCAACTATTACAAGCCGATGTATGGAAAAAGCTACCTAAATCTTAGTCCCCAAGGAAGTCTAAGCAACAATGATAAGCACCACAAAAGAAAGCAAAATAAAGTGTTGAGCCTGACACCAAAACTTACTTTGAGAACATCGGGATGCATTTCTGATAGACAAATGATGCGTGCAATAGGGCAAACCAACAAGTCTCTAACGTCCGGTCTAAATCCATAGTCAAGCTAACAAGTGATTAAGGAACCTTTTCAACCATTTCATCATAAAAGTTTCTAATTAATATTAACTTAATATTTAATATCATGATTTTAAAAATCAATATTAATTTTCTTCTAAACCCTATGTAAGACTTTGCTTATAAAGGGTATCATAATCTCCTCACTCTATAAGATGTCTTTACCAATGTGCCATTCGATCTATTCTTAGCATCAATAATCAACCTGATAGGTGACTAATGGGTCTTTCCAACTAGTTGGTCCAAAAGCTAACTACTATTAATTTGTAGTTATAATCATGACCTTATTAATTAACGTTAGTTCTCTCCAACAATCTATATGAAACTGATACTAAGATATCACAATTTCCCTCCACACAATGTAAGAATGCAATTTTGTTCAATCTTACCACTCTCTAACTGTAATTCAACCACAAAGCCTATTAAGAATCATGCTTCATAGACATTTCCAAATCTCTTCATTCCTATTCTCTATATTGGGTTAAAACAAATTCGCTAGGTTCCACCATGGTTTATCTCTTAATTGTCCATCTACTTTCTAATACTCACTACTCCTCAAGTAGTTAATAGTCAAGATAACAAAATAGGTCTTCTTAACCATTTAACCTAAAAGTTCTTAATCCATATTGACTGAGTGATAATAAACATAGTATTATAAATCAATAATAATTCTATCTGATAATTCATATAAAATTTTACCCACATGGGGTACAGTATTATAGTTAATCTATAGTTTTGACTCTTGAATTTCATTTCACTTAGATACTTTATTAATTGTGCTAACTGCTACATTTTCTCAATTATTTATTTATTTATGGTTATATCATCTCTTGTTGGACATTTTGGGATATCCACATTCGAATTACTAATCGTTCTTAACGAGTTAAAGGTCGTCAACACTAGATGAATTATTGTGTTTTCTTGGGTCATTGTTTTGTTAAATGGAAGATCAAGAAGCCAAAATGCTGCCTCAACCTCAACCTCTTAATTCGAGGCTGCTTTTTGAACGTAGTAATTACGACAAAAGACGTGTGTTAAATCTCTCACACCATGTGTAACTTGTGGGTTTCTTCTTTTACCAATCAATCACCTTGTAACACGACAACATGTTTAATCAATCCATTGTGTCTAATCTTGCCTTTGGAGGCGAACAAAGCACATCGAAATCGACATGCAATTTACTTGAAATGACATGGATGATGCCTTTCTCACGACAGCTTACATATTTTCCTACCTACAATTTTACAGACGCTCTCACTAAAGATTTGGAATAGCAAGGCATCATTTAGGTTTCCTCTTTTACCTCCACGTCCAAATAGGTTATATCATTGATAAGTGTGAAGATTTGAATAAATTATTCATATATTAGTCAAGTGAACTATACACTTGAAGCACCATCTTTTGCTTTCTCTCTTGCGTGATTACATGGGGATGATGGAGGAAATTTTTGGTTTTTCTCCTATCTTCAGCCTTTTTTTTTCTCTACACTGGATGGATCCAATTTGTTTTCTAGGAGCACCATTAGCCGACATAACTTGGACCAAAAAATCCACGCATTTATCAAATTGAAGTTGAAAGATGATGCAAGAAGGTACAAGGAAAGACACATTATAAGGAAGCGTTTGGTTGGGTCAATTCATCACACACTGTCCTAATTCCTAGTCCTATTCCTACTCCTTAAGTTACCCTACTATTATTCCCACACTCAACCAAAATCAAAAAATTAAAAAAAAAAAAGGTTTAAAGGATATTTAAAAAATAAAAATTTAGAATATTAAATTTAAAATTTTTCTTATATTATACAATGAATGTAAAAAAAATAAAATAAAATAAAAATCTTTGATTTTAAACTCTTAACATATATTTATAGAGATCCACTTGTTAATGGAACCCTAATTATTGGGATTATGCATGATATTCAAAGTCCCTCACCCACAAACAATACACAATTGATGTCAGGATTTCCTTTCCTTTGCCTCCACGTTGTCTTGTTGCTTTCTTTTTCCCAACCCCTATAATCTCTGAGGTGGTGCCATTATTAAGATCATTATGCAAGTGAGGTACAACGTATCCATGCTTGACGATTTCTCTATGCACTTGGCACAGATCTCAATTTCACATCACCAAATTTGGCCAAACTTTGTAAGATAATTAACAACAGGGAGAAAGAAATAGTGATGGAGACGTCAACCACATCTTATGTACACTTTCCCTGTCGCTCTAAATAATTAAATGGGGCTCTTGTGCTTTTCACCTTTCTTGGGGCTTTTCAATGTTTGCCCAACTGATCTATATAAATTATAAATATATTTTTTTTTAATTATTCATTTGGCTTTTAGTAATGCATTTAAGAAAGGAATTATGCTTAAATATGTATTTACATACATTAATAAATGATAGGTTAAATCATGGGTTACTTTTGGGTTAAGTCGCACCTAGGATAATATATATCGATCTAGCACATACCTAGCACATTTTTTCACCTAGAATAAATATACTGATTTGGAACAAACATATTTGGTCTAGCACTTTTTGTACCTAGAATAAAAATATACTACGTCTAAAACAAAATACACTACTTGAGATATATCGACTTGTACAAAAGTCGCCATACGAAAAAAAAAAAAAAAAAAAAAAAAAAAAAAAAAAGAGCGACTGTACCTAAAATTTCCGGTTGAAATATAAGGTCTCCTTATTTCGATTGTAAAGCTCAAGAAGAGAGGCACAGGTACAACAACAGCAGCCGATGCAAACAAGAATCTTTATTTACACGTAGATTTAATATTCTTAATTTTCTTTTCTCATATATTTTTTATTATTATTGTTTATTAAATGATTGAGCTCTAATTCATATATATTCTTCCCAATTAATTAATATTTATCAATGAACGCTCCCAAAATACATTAAGAACCTTAATTATAGATTCAAGTTTCATATTATGGTTTTATCATATTGTATACAAATTTAGGTAATAATATCATGCAAATGATTGCAATTATGTACTTATAAACCAGATTTATACCCTAGAGCATCCTCATAATATAATTCTTATTTTTTTATTTGTCTATGTTGGTGATAAATCTCAAACCAACAATACCTGGAAATATATACCCGTACACACACACACATATATATATATATATATATCGCAATGTGCTTATGATTATGCAAAGTGGTTAAAAAGAGATTAATATTTTAAATGGTTAGAAAGTGATCAATATTTATATAAAGTGATGGAAATAACAGAACCATTTCCCGAATGATCCCTTATTTTAATTATTTAAAACATTGAATCCTTATTATAAAATTTTTCTTATATTTTATATATATAGAAAAGTAGCAATGGGCGGAAAAAGTATATGGTGTGCCATGCTACGTAGAATAAAGTTTTTATCTTTTTGTCCATTTAGTTTTTTCTAAGCATATGATACCATTACTTTTGGTCATATAAAAAATATTTAATAGCCCCTAAGAGAGAGAAGAAGAAGAAAATCGAAGAAGAAAAAGAGGAGAAAAGAAAATACTAAATTAGATCAAATTATAAATTATGAAATGCAAGTTGCTTTGTATCGCTTTGAACTAAATCAAATAATTTAAAAATTTCTTCGGATTATAAAATTTTGGCTTGATTCAACTTGATTATAGATTGAAACATATCCCATATGACAAGTATTAAATTTGTTTAATAACATCTATTCATGCAACTAAAGACATTCAGATGCCATTAAAATACCCAAGAAACTCCTCTCAATATCAAGGGTTATATATTTCATTTCCTCCTTTTGGTTCCAATAATATGAGAAGGAAGTAAAGCCTAGTTATCTTCTCTCTTTGATTCTTGAAAGCCACCACCTCGCCACTTTACGATACTAACAAGCCCCATCTTCCCTCTCTCCTCCCAATTCGTTGCTAATTGTAGTGTGTGGTGGAGTTTCTTGGCAATCGAAAAGACAAGAATTATCCTTTAGGATGACATCTTGTTGCCAATTATTGAACTTTAACATAACCACTAAAAGAAATTCAAGCCGGAGGAAATCACGTCCAAGAAAGCATACTATTTTTTCTAACATAGTAAAATCTTAGTGCAAAAAGGACCAAACACATCTATTAGTTACATTGCAGCCCGATAACATCATTGAAGAGACAATACTAAAAAAAACGAATGGGACACAGCACCATATGTCATGTATGCGATCTAAATCAAGGTGAAATGATACTATAATGAAATAAATAATAAATTTCAATGGCATCGCTTAAGACGAATCGATTACGGAGATATCATAAGTTTTTTTTTTTTTTTATAATAGAATATATATACAACTTGAAAAATATTGACTTTGTAAAAAATTTTTTAACTAGACTAACACTAAGTTATCATCCAACTATTAAAATAAATATAGTAATTGAGGTGTGTGTGGATTGTCTGGTTTTTATTTCTATCTTATATATATATGTATCTTATTTATAGTTAATTTGTTTGATCTATTTATGAATAAAAAATGTTTATCTTTTTTAATCTATATATGTTTCTTAACAAACATCTGTTTAAAAATGATAGAAATAAGGTAATAAAATAACCAAAAAAAGATTAAACAAAATAGAGCCATATCAAGAATTATCATAATTGGGCATGGATTTAAGCTATTAAATAACTAATAGGCCAGTCTGTAAAAAAAATGATTAGACTATAGAATTTTACTAAAAGAAAAAATCCAAAATTTCAAATGGAAATAAAATAGCTATTATATTTTCCTTTTGAAAGCTTGATTTCCTTGTCTTTGGATTGAACATTCTAACCAAAATCTTCAAAGACATATTTTTAAAACCCATTATGACCATTTTGCCTTTGACTCAAAATAAATAAACAAATAAACAACGTAAGCTAAAAATATTGAAATAATTACAAAAAAATTTGTCAGCATTTAAGGACAATTTAAAATAAGAAATTAACGTTTAAAGTAGTTAAAAAAAGTAAATCAACATTAAATAAAGTGGTCAAATTAATAAGAGATAATGTTTTAAGTGGTTAAAAAAGAATTAACATTATATAAAGTATTGCAATTAAGGGATCTTTTTTTTTTTATTCATTTTACATTCACTTAAAACATTGATTACTTTTGTAAATTATTTAAAATGTTGATCATTTATTTGCTGCACTTTACATAATGTTGGTCAAATTTTTTTTAAGTATTTAAAACATCGATTCATTATTTAAACTTACCCCAAAATGTTGATTCTTTGTAATATAATTCTCCCGTTAAAAAATATGTATGAAATGAAAAGGAGAGAGTATTCTCATTTTTTTTTTAATTTTTAAACCATTTAAAATATTAATCTCTTACTTGCATTACTTAATACAATGTTGATTCCTTTTCGTAAGCATTTAAAACACCAATCCATTCTTTGAATTTATCACAAAATGTTGATTCTTTCGAGTACAATTCTCTTTTAAAATTATAAAAGATGAAAAAAGAGAGAAAATTATGTTATATCTATTCTTATTGTTTGTCTTTCTATTATTATAACTTGTAGATTGGTCATGTGGGGATTTAATATCTTGTTTTGGAAATTTATGGTCTAAACACTCTATGTAAACAATAGGTGGATAAACATATATTTGCAATTCATCCTTTCAAATCATATATTTTTTACTAAAAAATATACACAAGATTCTTTCTCTTTCTCTCAAAATCATGAAAATATCACACTCACTTAGGTGAAATAGTTAATACAACTTTTGTGATGGATGATCAAACAATTGGAGAAAACTTAGGCAAATAGGAAAACAATCAAGCTTGTTATGTAATTGATGAATATAGTAATGATATTTGCATAGTTGATCAAAGTTAGCTAATTTGGAAAACATTGTCGAATTCGATGATTATAGAAAATCGAGTCCAAATTTGATTCAATCTCTTCAAAATTGTGTTAACTCACCCATGCAGAAAAATAAAAATTTGATGGGATTAATTAAAACCCCACGTGATGGGATTAATTAAAACCCAAAAACCCATTTTTCCTCTAAATCCATATCATCAACCCTCTCTCGAGGAAACCCCCCATGGAGTGAACCTCTCAACAAGTTACTTCTTCAAGAATAAACAACACTTGGTTCTCCCTAAATTAAGGGCACTTTTGTACCCATCTAGCTAATCTAAGCCTAACTAACCTACTCTAAGCTTGTACTTAGACTTAGTGGCTAAGAATCATCCTCTCTCTTCCCTTCCTCACTTTGCCACTAGTTTTACACACGCAAATACAACCACAATGCCACTTTTATTTTTTTTTCTCTCTTTCTCTCTTTTTCTCTTCCTCTCTCTCCACCAAAACCATCTCTCTTGGCCAACCTTTCTTCTTCCCACCTAAATTCTATTTCACTCCAACAAAACAGAAGAAGAAGAAAAAGTAGTAAGGGACCTCCACATATGCCCAAAACCAAGTCCAAGTGAGCATAACAAACCTTCATCTACTTATAACATAGAATTAGATTTTAGGTTAATGTCACGAATGGTACTTGAATTTTAACAAAATATGCAATTAGTAACCGAACTTTGAAGTTGATCAGTTTAGTAAATGAACTTTGAAATTGATTAATTTAATACATGATTTTGAAATTAATCAATTTGATACCTAAAAAACTTTTTATACATATCAATAGTATCTCATCAAGTTCTTTAAGTACTAAATTGATCGATTTTAAAATTTTTTAGGTATTAAATGATCAAAAAGTTTAGGTATTAGATTGATCAATTTCAAAATTTAGATACATAATTGCATACTTTACTGAAGTTTAGGTACCCTTTGGGACATTATCCCCTAATTTTTTAATCATCAAATTTATAGCATGGATTAGGAAATGCATGTGATTATAAGTATTAACTTAAGGAACTTCACACTTGAAGATTATGGAAATGTGGTAGAGATTACATGATTTGCCTAAATATTTTGTCTTGGCTAAGTCACTCCATATGAAGAATAGTGAATTATTTAATAATTTGGTGATTACGGTGAAACTACAAGTTAGGAGTTGAATGATGAATTGAATGAGTAATGAACCCCATAATGCAACTATAATTGTATATCACAAAATTTGAAGAGAAAACACATGATTCTTTCATCTATAGTGATGGTCAAGACCACTTGTGTATACGAGATCGATTTTTAATTATTTTGGTCAATTAAAAGTAGCTAGATGATGAATATGGAGATATAGTTTATTATGGAGTGTAAAGTGGTATTAGAGTGATTTAGTATGTAAAGAAGAAGGAATTTGAAATCCAATGAAATTCAAGATAAAGAGTACCAATAGTCATATTTAGAGGTTAAAGTTGATGCGACTGACAGTTGAGGTAATAAATTAACATATGAGATAATGTTAAGATCATTAGCATGACATCCTTTATATGTCAAAGAGAAAATTAAGAGATTTCATGTTTCCCAGTGTTTCTATAGAGGACCAAGACTTTCATTGGATGATAGGAGAAAATTAAATTAATATCCCAAGCTAATTTGATGAAAACGCCAATTTGAGTGATAAATTGAGATATAAGATGGTAGTTAGGTTTATTGATGTGAATGACTCGGTATGGAGATTAAAATTTTGAAAAAGTGTTACATGTTCTCCCATTTTCATAAGCAGTTGAGATTTGTCTAGTAAGGAGACCAAATTTTCTTCATACATGTTAAAGTAGAAATGATGGAAATTAATTTTTCATTAGTGTCATGGTAAGATCAAGAGACTTATGCAAGGAAGAAAAAGAATTCGTTGTTGATTTAGGTGATTTAGATAATTAATATTATGTTTAAGTATATAATTGACATAATAAATGATAGATGCGCTTATTCATATAGTTATATTGATCATTTAAAAGATATTGTGAAAGGATGTCTGATTCTTATGTTCATCAATGTAGCTAAGACTCAAGGATTAAAATAAGAAGTGAACTTTAATAAGCTTGATCATAGAGGTATTGAAGTTGGTAAATTTGAAGATATATTTCAATATGAAGAGAAAGATGGATTATTTAGGTTAATCAGAGCATATAAGCAAGGAAAATGGTTAAATTACATGAGATTCATGATTAAGAGTGTTAAAGATCATGTATAGTGGTTAAATGTTGTGTATGGAAGGAAATGAAATGAATAAGATGTAGCTCAAAAACATTTGAAGTTACAAAAGAAAAGATAATTTCGAATATGAACACTCTATTTACTTATCCTACTCACATCTTTTGATGAAAATAATATTACCAATGAAAACTGAAACCATATAAAATAGACTATTCATATGTCAAAAACAAAGTTCAATTGACTTAGATATCACAAATATAGGAAATCTGCCGAACTAAATTATTATAATAGGTTAGGCTAGAATACTGGTTATCACATATACATTCTTAGCAATATATTTATCATTGTTATTATACTCCTATAAGAAATCTTGTTTCGGAGTCAAGAGTATCCCAAGGATTATTTTAACTTATGATATGACATGGCGAAGTGAGTTTTCTAATGGCTATTATATTTCTTATACTTATAGTATAGTAGACCATTTATAAATATGAATGAAAGTATGCAATATGTTATGCATGATTGGGAAAATGGGATATATTTGATGTGTTTGATATTGGTTGAATTATAATGGAGAACTTTTAGATAAAGCAATAACAATTTTGCTTAAATAATATACATTTGATATCTTGTCTAACTGCTTGGATTAAGTGGTTGATCGCTTTAAATTGACTAATTAATATTTAACCTTATAATAAACCAATCATGCATATCAAGCATCACTTGTATGTATAACCAGTGTCACGTGAGAAATTTGTATAGGCTGTGATCATGCTAGTATCTATGGGATCTATTATATGAGGGTAAAACTAATCCGTTTCTAGGAAGATGGCTTCCTCCATAGAGTCATGCGCGGTGACCTTGTTGTAGGCTTACTATCATGTGGCAATCTCATGCTTATATACACACATAGTGTTAAAAGGATATTTATTTTATTTCTACAAAAACTCCGTGAAAGACATGTCACTTAGCCCTTGATTACATTGCCCAAGCTTAGTGGGTCTACAATGGTCATGTAGGCCATTGCATCAATTCCTTAACCTTGAGTCACACAAGGTATAAATCCATACCATATATGACCTAGCCATGCGATTGTATATGTTTGCTTATGTCATTGCATATACTTGTTTTAATTACTAGATAACTATACTTAAAAGTGTAATAGAGGGGCAATATTACTCAATTGGATGTAGCTAACACCCAATAGTTTGCTTTTGTAGGTAAATCAAAATTGATGAATGGGATAAGATCCGGTGCAAAGCATATCAAAGATATAAAAATTAAATAGAAGATTAAGGATTAGATATGCTAAACTTGGTTAAGAGTAAAAATTTAGGAAAATTTGCAAATTATCCCCCTAAACTTTTACCTATGTGCGAATTCACCCATGAATTTTCAAAGTGAGCTTTTGACTTCTTAAACTTTCAAAAATTGGAATAATTAGGAACACTTAACATTTTCTGTTAAAACAAAATAGGGGAGTTGCAAAATTTAGTGGATTTACCTCCTAAAGTTTCATCTATGTTAAATGTCCTTAATTGTGTTGATTTTTGAAAGTTTGAGGGGTCAAAAGGTTTACTTTGAAAGTTGAGGGGGTGAATCTGCACCTTAGTAAAAGTTTAATGGATAATTTGCAAACTCTCCAAAACTTTAAAATATAACACTAGAATCTTGTTTTTTAAATAACGGTCGTTGATATTTCTCTTAGGTTTAGGTCACCTTATCTTATTTTTTAGTAAGGTATCAATTCTCCATGATTCTTATGGAGTCTGGAATATCATATCCAAAATTATTTTCATAATAATAGAATAAATATGTACAACACAATGAGGATAACTAATTATAATCTTGCAAACTCTAATTTGCTAGATGATCCTCATATTTTGGGTGCACATATATATGACGACCTTAGGGTAATTTTTCCTAGTCACCCTTGCCCCCTAGGCTCATGACAACATTTAGTAGCTAAACTTTATTAATTTGTATAATTAACTACCTAAAATTTAAAAATGTCAACCTACAAGTTTTTTTAATCCATTTATAGTCTTTAAATGAGGTAATTTATCGTAAAAATAAGTAAAGTTTAGGTAGCTAATTGCGAAATTTGCCAAAGTTCAAATATATAAAATTGAGTAAAGTTCAAGTATCAAATTAACGCTTTTAAACTTTAAGTAGTTAACTATAAAATAAGCAAAATTTAGGTACTAAATATGATAATTACCCTATCATTTTCAAATTTTATTCCTATATCACATAAGATTTGAGATACATAACATTTAAGACTTTAAATTTACTTGAAATTAAAGAAACCTAAATAATTTTTATTTAGCCCAAAAAAATTTTAAAAATTCCATAATCTTACTCCTAAATTCTTAACTTTGCCCCAATTCCGATATCTAAACCCTATTTTGTCTTTATTCATAAAAAATAAAAACTCTAATTATTTTTATGAAATTAAGTCGAAGTTTTTCTCTTTTTAAAGAAATCAACACCCTTTTACTGGATTATGCAATTTAAACAAAATAAATAACTAATCCGATAATAAAATTTGATCGTCAAAAGCTATAGGGTTAAAGGTAAGTAAACAAATTCTTTAATTGAAAAACTCAACTTATTGCAGAAAAATAGCTTATTGCATCTTATATTTGACTCTTACCAGACCCGGTATAAAATAAGGTATCACAACTTATAGCCAATCATCCTAACTTGCTTAATCAAACAAAGCACATTGGAATCCATTTATATTGCACTTATGATCACATTATTCCCATAATTTCTTAAATCTATATATATTTTCCAAGTTAAAGTTGACAAATTTGACCACCAAAGCAGTTTCAGAATCTCAACTATTTTTTTTCTTTTTCCTATTCTAAGTTGGGCTTCAAGAGACTCCACTTTGATGGGGATGTGAAGACTTGTAATTTTTCAAAATGCTAAGTTATTTTTCAAAGGCAATGCTAGAATCTAAAATGACATTCTAAAAGTTCAAAAGCATTTAAGTAGTCTATCAAATGTGTGTTCAGATTCAAAAGCATGGCACATGTTTAGAAGTAGAAGCATGAAAGGAACGCTCTCAAAAATGTGTTCAATGTAGCGTGTAGTATGTAGAGGCATAGTGAAATGTATTCGCTTGTACTTCAATCAAATTTATAATAGCGTTTGATTGTACAATTTTTTATAAAATAGGACTAGACAAAGGTTACTATACTATATTTAATTTACAAAATATATTTGGCACCGGACACAACTCTCTCCATGGGATTGAACAAAACTTAAAATTTTTATCCTTTACATTTCTAGTACAAAAATATTGAAACTGGATAAAAATAAAATCTCTTAATAAGAATTTTATCCAGTATTATCAAGTATTATGCATATACTAAACACAATATAAAAGAATTGTACTATTCAGTATAACTTATACCATACTGTCCAGTCTTTTCTTATCCTATCCAAATCTTACAACTAAATGTTATCATAGTAAATTAATCTGGCTCATATTTGTCAATCTTGGTTTAATTGGCTACCTCAATTTGAATCCTTGATAGTATCAGCGAATACAAGTACTAAAATATAAATATGTGACTTTTGTTGATTTTTACTCCGGACTTATGCCAATACAATTCTATGTTGAATCTTTCATTGCTTAATCACGATTTCACACTTTGTGTCGACATTTTTCTATCTTTTATTAATTGCAAAGTATGACTTTCAAGTATTGACAAGATCCCACAGCTTGGGCTAGTTAACATTATACTGGACCTATTATAGCCATAGGACCGCTTTCATACATACCCTCTAAACTAAAACTTCTTTCTTTATTTTTTTTTTCGTTTTTTATTTAATAAAAAGTGCTCATTATTGCACACTTTATAGGGAAAAAAGATTAATTAACGTAAGGAATAAGAGCCTTTGTTTATTTAACTTCTAATCAAATGCTTTTAGCTTTACTAAAACCCAACTTCTCCTCAAAGTTTTTGGGCATAGCACAGATGCATTGCCTTTAGCAATTTATCGATTATTTTTCCATTCCTACTGTAATATTATTATCTGCATAGATGGTACTGGAAGATAAACGATGGCAGGACCCTAATTTATAAAAGCACCTGATTTTTTTTTTTTTTTTTACAGATTGAAGCATAATGAAATTACTATTTTTAACTGTACACATGGTTTACATAAATATCAACGCTGATTATCTTCATACAATATAATAATATAGCTAATTTCTATAATATTAAGAGGAAAAACAAATAACATTTTAAACTTTAATTTCGGACCTTTGGTAAGGATATATATATATATATATATATTTGTTTGTGTGAATTTTCAAATGTTATATATATATATATATATATTTCTCTAAACTTTATTTTGACAAATAACCCAAAAAATCAAATATAACCCCATTGAACTTAATCTTTGTATGAAAAACCCAAACTAAGTAAAGTGTATCTTAACATCCCCTAAATTTTTATCTAAGCATGTGTCTTTTTTATTTTCAATTGAAAAGATTAGGATCATTTATATTATTAATTTATCAAGTTTATGATGAAGAAAATTGATATGGAGAAATGAGAGGACATGTTTTTCGATATTGAAAGCACAAGCTTTGCACGTGGGGTGACCTATTTATAAGAATCTCTAACATTATTGGTAATAGTAGGTGGAACAAACTTTCACTCTTTTTTAGATGAGTCTCAACCATCCTTCTAAAAATTACAACCAACGCTTTTTAGAAAAATCATAATTAGTACATCAAAATATCTTAACTAAAAAAATTTAGAAAATCCTCTCACTCTAACACATATTTTATGGTCTAAGACTCTTCTAGATTAATCCACGATATTCTTTATATTGATTAACATTAGGTTTTTCGAGAATAAAAGAGTGGTAGTGGAACTTCTCGACCTCCATAGGTGGTGTTTGAAGCTAATGAATAACATATATTAAGCATCAAAAACATCAAATTCGTCAAGAGAAAAATTCAAATCAAACAACGTGTAAGACCTAAACAAGATTTACAATAATACATTCGTACAAAAGATTAAGTAGACGATATCATGAAAGAGAAATTTTACGAATGCCAATACTTTCTAAGAGGCCTTAAGTCCATTAATTTAAAGGTTGCAATTGTCCATAATTTAATAGTGTTCGAAAGATATCATTGCAATTTACCTAGTTTTCAAAAGGCAAGTTGACATTTATTGGTTTTTCTTTTCCTTCCCCCACATTGTTCTATCTTGTATATATAGTATCCGGGCTAAATAAATCGTACTAGGGGAGGTACAATAGTACCCATCCCAACCGTGATCTCACGCTCTGAGTCGTCCTCTGATAGGGATAGTGTCCCAAGACTTGTTCAAAGTCCCTACACATGTCCATTATATAGCATCAACTATCAAGATGGATCCTTATATATCTTTATTTTATCTCTCCAACTATTTTTTTGAAATATGAGAACTTAAATTTGAAATTAAGCATTTCATGTGCCTTTCATGTGACATGGGACACACACATGGTAGGCAAATTGTCAGTAACAAAGACATATATATGTATATATGAACACATCGATATATATATATTTATTTTATGGACATATAAATGGATCCATCAGTGATGGCTTTTCATTTTGAAAATGTGTCTATGCAGGAAATGAATTGGAGGTTGGTGCAATAAAGGTGTCTCTTTCATACAGCAATAATGTTTATCATATGAAGCATTATACTTTCGGACATCTAGTTATATTGGTGTAAATTGCAACAGCCGTCCTAATTGATATTGTTAGAATTTTTTTTTTTCAATTTTTCATTTATGCCCACTTTGACATATATATTATGCCATTATTTATCATAAATTATTTGAAGGAACTTCTCTAATTGATATTGTTATGGAGAATTATATAGTCCTACCATTAATTTTAATAGGGTTGGTCCTGTCACCATCTAACAGCTCACATCATACTCAATCATGATCGAATCACTAAAATAATTAATATTTTATTTACTATATTTATTTTAACGATTAGATTTATAGCAAGATAATCCTAACCGTAGAAACTCATATTGATGGATTTTGAAAAGTTATTAAGAGTAGTTAACCTAAATCATTCTTTTTGTTTTTTATAATTATAAAGTAGAGCTATTCAAACTTATAGATCCATATATGGCAGTGAAGTTATGAACTATAAACAAAAGGGTAAATACCAAATTTAGTATATTTACTTTGCATAAAAATTTAATTTAGTTCCAAAACTTTGAACTAATCAATTTAATTCCCAACTCAAACTTTTCATACCTATTTTTACCACCTTTTTAATAATTTTTATATTATTTTTTTATTTGAAAGAAATAGTACACCATTAAATTTTTACCGCTTATTGTAACATTATCTTAACTCTAGTAGATTGCTTCTTCTATGTTAGGCAACAAAGCAAACATCATTAATAAGGTAGTAAAAATAACTACAAAACAAAATTGATTAAATAGTGAGTTAACTATTTCAAACTTAAGGTACCAAATTGAATTTTTGTGTAAACTTTAGGCATTACATTTGGCATTTTCCTAAACAAGATTACCCTTTATCAGATGCGTGATCATAGACATTTGAGATATTTGGGGACAGAGGTAGGAGATTTCGCTTTTTTACCTAAACATTTTGATATCTAGGGTTTAGAGGGGATCAAATACGAAGCTAACTTGTTAAAAAGATGATGTATGTACAGAAGTTGAACACTGAACAGACATAATAAGAATCATACAAAAGCATATGAATGCCCATTTCACGTTCAGAAGTCACATCGACGATTTTGTAGTTTCAGTGCATGCATGTGCAAAGCATTTCCGTTGAGATCATGAAAGAATGCTTGATTCCAAAAATATGCAAATGCATTATGATCTTTCAACACACATTACTGTTTCTTTTCAAACCTTTTGATAGAAAACAAGGTCAAGACCACATTTGTGGGACTATACATACACACCATTCGGTTCAGAGTATTACTGTCATCCAATAAATGCATAGGAGAAGTCATTGAAACCATCCAAAAAGGACCAAGTGGTAAATTGGTGTGCCCATGCATCTGCTGTGGTAAGCTTTGTATTTTTATTGTGATGCCCTTTAACAGAAAGGATCTAAATAAGTTGAAATGTAAACAAGCCGAAATATTTATAAAATATTCGAGTTTAGCTTAATATTTATTCGAATTAGACTGGATGACAATAGATTTGAGTTCAAGTTTCATAATATTTAAATTGATCAACTCATTAAAGTCTAATCAAGCTCGAGCAGTGATAAATGATAGTTAAATTCTAGTCAATATTAAATATTAATATTATTATAATTAGAAGAAAAACATTTTTTGGTTAATCAAAACTAAACAAGTTTAATTGAGTCGGGCTCGAACTCAAAATTTCAAACCCAATTAAGCTCAAATCAAGTTTACATTCAAACTCAGTACCATATCGTTTCAACTCATTTATAGCCCTACACAAACCATTGACTATGATTACAAAGAATTAACTTATGCTTAAACCGTAGAGTGTTATGTATGACCAAAGACAAGATAACCATATTACATATACTTAAAGTTGTAAATGAGTCGAGCAAAGAAAATGCATTGCTAAATTGAAGTTTCAGCTCAACTCAAAGTTCAAAACTCAAATTCAATTAAGTTTAGAGTTTTAAACTCAAAACTCAACTAAAAACTTCTCTAAACATGTTTTGACTTAACCCAATTAACATTATTTGGCTCAACTTATCTTAAAATATTATATTTTTATTCAAATAAAATTATATTAACACTTAAATCCAACTCAAATCACGTAACATTTAAACTTAACTTGTGTCTAATTAGGTTCACAAGATACTATAGCTAAATATTATGAAACTTGAACTCAATTCAAGAAATTATTTAATAGCTCAAGCTCAAAATCAACTTAGTTATTCTCAAATTAAACTCAAGTAAATATCAAATCAAACTTGAGATATTAGTTTATTAGTAATTTGACTCATTTACAATTTTAATTACGTCCTCACTTTAAAAAAAAATGTAAAATACATCAAAAAATTTTAAAATTATAATGATATTTAAAAGGAATTATGTCAAAAATGGTAACTAAATTTTGTAAAAAGTTTAATTAGGTACCCGAAATTTAGTTTTGAATAATTTTATACCTAAATAAGTTTTAGTGGATATTGTCTATCTGAAGTTTGGTTTTAACAATTTGGATATCTAAGCAAATTTTTTATGATCTTTTTTCATATCTAATTAAACTTGTTTTAAGTATGAAAAAAGTCTGCGAAAATTTTGTTCAAGTACCAAAATTGTCAAAATCAAACTTTAAGTATAAAAAATCTATAAAAAAATTGTTCAAATATCAAATAGTTAAAAAAGAAATTTTAGGTACTTGATTGAACATTTTGTAAAAGTTTAAATACCATTTTTGTTATTAACCTGATTTAAAATAACTATACCTTTATATTTACATGTCATATTATGTAACATCAAATCCTCTAAAAAAATCTCAAATATATATAACCACCCTTCAAAGAGTTTCGTTTCTATATGGATATTATTTGATAATTTCCATAAAAGTAGATTCGAAGTTACTCCGCATATTAAATGATGTAAAACAGATACATTATTACAGATATCATCTCAACAATTTATCCTATTGTGTTAGCTCTCGGATGGCATATGGTTTTGAATTGTTTCATTCTGAAGTAAAGAGTGGTTCGTACTATCCTTATTTTCACAGCTAAGAAGTATTGTAATCTATCTTGAATAGGCCTTGAAAGAAGAAGGAAGGCTAGAATGCTGGGCCAGAAAGTGTGACGATAGAATTGAATAAATTAAGGTATATGGATAAATTTTCAAAAAACATCATTCCAATTTTGGACATCTAACTTCGTTTATAAGAAAGTTTGATGAATTTGAAACTTCAGTTAGATGATGCTATCATGATATGTTAAGACGCATGTGTTGGGTTTTGTAGGTGAAAAAACACGCAGCAGAATATATAAAATTAAAAAAAAAAAACTTATTATATGATTCATGTGACATGCAAAACAAAAAATAAATTATATGAGATTATAAGAAAAATTCATTTTTCGTTAAATGTAAACTCCATTTCCTTCTAAGAATGGCGTTTGGGCCAAATTTAAGGCTCATGGTATCCTTTTGTGTTCACATAAGGACTTCAAATGTTGTCCTTTTAGCAATACATTACACATTGTGACACAAAAAATTCTAAATATGATATAGTACTAAATAACTTTTAATTAGTAGATGTATATATATAATTTTTCTCTTATTTTTAAAACTGGAAGCAATATAATTTTATATTAATATATAATTTTTTTCCCTTTTTGTTGTAGTTAACAAAATAAAAATGAAAAAAAAAAAAACAAATCCTCATCTACCAAAAAGAAACCTTCCTTTTAATTTATAGGATATTAATAAATTAATAATTAATGACAATGGACCTTAAAAGGATAATGACATGTCAAGTATCTCTACTAGTCTTTGAAGTGAGATGTCCAAGGTTTAAATCCCTCCTCTCCCATTGTAATGGTAAAAAAAAAAAAAAAAAAGTCTTTAATTTTCATTTTTGGCTATTTAGTGTAATACCTCTAAATTTTGAAAGTATATGCAATTCAATATCTTCGTTAAATCATATTTTACGGAAATTTATTTTGATTATGAGATAATGACATGCACTAAGTCAAGACTTGCCAAATATCTAAAGATACGATAATAAATTACCAAAATTTGAAAAACTAAGCACTTCATCTGTCATTATCCTGTCATCAAAATAAACATTTATCAAGTACTATTTATTAGAGATATTGAATTGTACATATTTTAAAAGTAGAAGTACTAATTTTCCAAAATTTAAAATTGAAAAACTAAATTTCCTGAAAATACAAGCATTTGATTTGTCATTATCCCTTTTTTTTTTTAATGAGCATTTTATAGCCAATTACTCTACATAATCTGTTACAATTAAAGTGAACTGTAAACCAAATTCTAAAATGATATACATATATATAACGTTTATGTTTAAGTAAATGCAAATATATATATGTATATCCATATAATCGAGTGTGCTTGGTAGAAATGAATTTACCTTATTCTATATTTTTACCGTAACAGCTGCTTTTGCATTCATCATCAATTATTTTTATTTTCCATTTTGTTTTATTACTTCCAGGAGCATCTGCCATCTAGTTTGTTTTTATATGACAACGCCAACCACTTCCTGTTGATGAGTCAAAATAATAATTTTCAGCATTGCATCAGTCTTGCCGTGTGTTAAGAGAAGTTCTTTTAAATTTTATACAGGGATAAGACAGAACTTAAGGACATGCAACCATCAAACGTATGAAAACTCCAACTTTTTTTTCTCTTCCTTTCGGTCTTTCCTTGATTTCGTCTTTGCTATGGGTCCAGAGAGCCTAATCATGAAAATTGTTTTTAAAATTTAGCTAAAAGATGAAAAGTTTGATGTCTAATTACTCCCCTTTACGTCGTAATCCATTTTTTCAGAACATTCAAACTTCAAACTGCATCCACCACCATACACTGCTTTCTTGGAAGATAATATGCATAGACATATCATAAATTTAAAATTCATTGATTAGTTATATATAGGATTTTTCATTTCATAGTAAATATTGAATAATTATTAAGAGTCACATAATAGGTTTCGGATATATATCTTATGGAACTTACTCTTACAAAGTAAAATATGGATACGAAGTCTTTACAGTCCATTATTATTAATCCTATACACAAATGTATATATGATATAAATTTTGAGACACATAGTATCATCCTATAAATAATAATAATAATAATAATAATAATTTTTCTTAGAAAAGCAGTGGTCCAACCCCATAAAGTATAAACCTAAAGTCCTCTACACATTTTCTTTTTCTTTTCCCTTCTTTTACCTGGTCTTCAAGTTGCACTAGTATTTTCTTTTTGACATCACATAAATTTGAAACAACGAAGATAGAAAAAAAAAATTTGCCCTTTTAATATCATAAGTTTTGCTACATGTTCCCAGGTGTTTAACTATACGTTTCATAAGATCTTCATTTGGAATAATTTGTACTATTACATATATATGTTATTCAATTCTAAATATCACATAAAAAAAAAAAAAGAAGTCTACGAATTCGATAATGTGCATGGGTTTTACAAAATATAGATTTGAGGATGATTCTAAAGGGTCATAGGGTAACTTTCAAATACAAAATTTGAAAATGTGCAATTAAAAGTGATTCTAAAGGGTCATAAGGTAAGTTTCAAATACAAAATTTGAAAATCTACAACTTGTAAGTGATTCTAAAGGGTCATAAGGTAAGTTTCAAATACAAAATTTGAAAACCTATACCTTAAAGGGTAGCCTATATGATACACAGGAGATTACGAACCAGTTCCTAGATAAATTAAACAAATCCAAAATGATCAAAAAGAAATAAACACACTGTCCATCTTCCAGAACCCATAACTTTTAGTCTACAACTCTATTTTCTTATTATGATATATGCATGCAAAACTATTTTAGAGATCTACAAATTTTGCGGTTTTCAGGCTCAAAAACCTTCGTTTAGTGCTCTAAAATGAGCCTTGAAATTTTAGTTCCAATTTTTGTAGTTTGAACACTTAGCTTTTTTTTTTTTTTTTATAGACAATATATAATAATCCTTTTCTTGTTACAAAAATGACTTTTTATCACATAATAATATTGTAGAATTCCTTCAGTGAAGATTTTCATCGATTTCATTTTAGCTTCTAAGATTAACCATTGATTGATCTTGTTTATTACACTACTCGTTACGTCACTATAGTAAGAACCTCATACTTTACCCATCTTCTGTCCACTCACACTAATTCTTATTATGAAGATCAACATTCTGATGAAATTATTAAACCTAATATATTCTTCTTATCATGGTCCTGGCATAATTACCTGGTTTTAAAAATTAGCGAAAACTGTTGTAAAATAAAAAAACAAAAAATTATATCCGAATTATTATTCCCACATAATGAAGCCAAAATCGTCAATCGATGCCATGTGTGTAATATTCTTTTCATTTGTGAAAGAAGACTGTAACCCTCTATTTCTCCTTTTCCACCCCTAATTTTGGTTTATAGGGAAATTCATCGTAATAAGACATTTTTATGAGCCCAATTATATTCAAATAATGTGTATATATATATAATAATATAAAATAAGAGTGTATATATATTTTAGAAGCATATGTTTGGAAGATATATATCTTTATCAAATCATAAAGCAAGACGTTGTGAAATTCCACCTGCTTTTTCGACTTATTCGTCAATGTGGAAGCATCAATCATGTTTGTGGGATAATCCAACCAACCTTGGGTATCTTTATATATTGCACTGTTGCAGCTGTATATGTGTTAAAAAGGTTCGATTTCTTCAAGTAGGGCCATCTTAATTGTGATGATTATACTTATCTGCAGACAAGTTTATATATCACTTCCACAAATTATGTGGATAATGGCCAACATTTGATTCCTAATCCTTGACTAATTTAAAAGTGAAAGTTAATTAAATTCATAGAGTTCAATACATGTCTAGGATTTTTGTGGAAAAATATTACCAATATACAACTTTGATGAAATTAATTACCAATATACCAAAGCAAAATCGTGTTTAAAACACATGATATAATAATTTATACGCAAATCACGAGAATAAAACAGTACATAAAGTTTATGTACCGTTGTTATATTGCGATTAGTAATCACGATATAGGACTTAATCACATATCACGATTGCTAATCGCGGTATGAATGTTTTTATTTGCGTGCAAATCATGTTTTGTAAATGAATATTGTGACTAAAATACACGATATATAATACACCGTATAATGTTTGTATATCATGATTTATATACACGATTTAGCAACCATATATTGATAATTATTTTTATTTTAACCTTAAATAAGCAATTAATTTCAATTAGAGTTGTAAACATGAAATTATTTCTAAATTCACAGGTCCATATGTGCCAATATTAATATTAACGACACCTTCTAAACTTTATAACTACTAGGAAAAGTTATAAATGCATTTTTTTTTTATAAATTGCTTCATAGTCATACAGCCTTTTACATTTGAAATTAAGCTTTTAAAAACTAAAATCTTAAAAAAAAAAAATCCTTCTTAAACATTCAATGACAATCCTACGCTTGATAAAAATAATTTAACAAAGTTAAAAGAGAAAATTACATTAAATCAAAAAATAAAGAAGAACTCTTAGTTTTTAATTTTAATTTATTTCAATAATTAATATTATTTTCTTTGAAAAAAAGAAAGATATGTTGTTCATCTTTCCTTCTTAATTTTTGTTGTCACTATTTCACTGTTATAAGTATCCCGATACTTTTGCATATTGTGTTTGGTAGAAAAGAATGGAATTGGTATTCTAACTTTATTATTTTATTATAGTTAATCTTTCGTTTGGTTTGTAAAAAATTCTTCATAAAGAATATTTACTCGATATAACTTACAATCGTTAAAGAATTCATATTCTTTCATTTCACTAAAGAAATTGTTATTCCTTATTAAAAATATTCCTCTTTTTCAAAAAATATTCCTAATAAAATGAATTACTATTTTATTTTAATTTTATTTCATTCTAGTAAAATAAACGTAACATTGTTTTCTATCCTGGACTCTAATAATTTGTTTCATACAAAAGGTCTATGTCTCTTAATAATTATCTAATGCAAGTTGTGTCTTGATGGTTTGTGTCAGAATCTTGTTGCTGGTAGATGGAATAGTTTATTTCCTTTGAATTGTAGTGTAAGAAATTAAGATGATAGTAACACATTCAAGGTAGCAGAAAACATGCTTACTGTCTATTGGTACCTATAGGCTATAAGCTAGCTAGTCGCAACACTTGCAAAGAGGTTAGGCTGCTAGATGTTCTTTGGTTCATCGTTTAGGTGTTCTTTAAATCGTCGTTTTGATGCCAAATAGATATATTCGTAAAATGTATCATAGAATAGGAGTAAATCCAATGTTATTTCAGGTCTAGTGGTAATAGATAGTAGCTAGTTAAGCATAGGTGATGGACTAAGCATAACAGCATTTTATTTTCCTCCACCTATAGCCGGCCATTAGCCAACCGACCATGATGGTAGTCTAGCATGATTGTGTAATTTTAAATTTTTTTTTTTTTTTTTTTTTTTTTTTTGTGTACTTGTTCTCTATTCCAATTAGAAGTTATAAATAAATGCTTCATTTTCACTTTTAATTGGCTTAAACATATGACTTGATCTCATTTGCATCAATGGAGATTACAAATCTTTTTGTTTGAATATGGAATCATCCTCTGGGAAAATATAAGTTATCTATATAGTTGTATGTAAGGTTGTGAATAAGTCGGGTTCGATAGTTGTAAATTAGATTATCAGCATAATCCAATGAAATTTTTCTATACTCTTTTTTTTTTTTTTTAAATCTGTCCCCCTTATCTCACCTTTAATCCAATTGTTTAATATAATTCAATAACACTTTCTTCAAGTGTTTACTCTAAATCAATAATACAATTATAAAGTATTATAACAGCACTTCTTTTGTATTGTGCTATCACATAATATGGCAAAATCTAAATAATCTATCTTAATACAACTTATTAAAACAATAAATTAAAATAATTTTGACTTTATACTCGTGTATTATTATTTTTTTTTTTTGTAAAATATATATTTAATAGTAGAAAAAGTTAAAGGAATATATAATTAAGCTCTTAACAATTATCTAGTGCGTTTTGAATCCCATTTAGAAAATTATCTCAACATATATAAGCCACTATGTCTAAGGCACTAAGCAAAACGTGAGGACTCTTGGAGGCACAAGACCGAACATCATGGGATTAGTCAAAGTCAATTTTGGTATATTGCAGTTCCGTACCATAGTGACAATATATATATAACCTAAATAAAGATACCACAATAAAAATATAGTAGTGAAAAGACAAAGAATCAAAGATCCATAATTCTTGGCCCCATATACCCCTTAAAGGAATATTTTTTTTTTTCTTTTTAGGAGGAGAATATCGAGATGATGCTTACAAATATGAGATTTATTTTATAAATATTAGTACATTTTTTATTATTAATTATACTAATGATTATGAAAATCAACATGACCATGTGATTATCTTAATTATCATAATTGGCTGCAACATCCATTTAACCCTAATTGATTGAAAGTTTCCAGATTCAAAGCATGTGATGTGACATAACAAGTATAGATCACACAAATAAAATGTTATTGTGCGACTAATTATAAATCATCCGTGATTATATATTTGTGTCTCCTAAGTGTTTTCTCTCTTGTTTATCAATAAAATTAGATGCTCATAATCAAAATTGAAGAATCAAACTACATGATTTCAAATTGTGTGATACCATACTCTATGGAGAAGTAATTTATCTAGCTTTTATCGGATTTAGTAGAATGAAGTACTCCCTATGGTAGGATTTCTTTATATCTTTACATTTTAGTAATTAATAATGATATAAGGACATATACTCAAAATTATAAGAAGATGAAGAAATTGATTTTTTAGAGATTCAAAGACATTCGTGCACTATTGTTATGCATGATTCAATGATGGCCGAGTAATAGTAGTTGAGGAAGGATTAGACATTATAATCTTAAGTAGGTTCAACCCTTGAGGCCTTAGAGAATTCTTCAGAGAAATGATTAAAGAAAACAATGATTGCAGTTTGTAGGCTAAGAGCTATGTGCTATGAGAACGAGTTTGAAAAAAAAAATAAAAATGTAATGTTTTTCTTCAAAAGTTGATGTTTAGGTGAGCAGAGCCATTGAAATTGAAAAGCATTGGCATATATATCCATGTTTGAAAGGAAGATAAAGAAGAAAAACAAAAGGATTGATAAATAGATATCCCACCAAGAAAGGTGGAGTTGGGTTGAGAAGCACATAAGAGAATATATAAAGCATGGAAAAATGAAAAAAGCACTCTCCATTAAGAAAAACCTTATGGTAAAAAGGTTTGAGAAAAAGAGGAATTTCTATGTCTTATGCTTTGTTCTTATAGAGCTATTTAGGGTTCTTTTGCATATTTAATAAAAAATGAAAAAAAAAAAGGCTAAAATGAGCATCAATAGCAAAACATGACATTTTTTTTGCCGGTTAGGGAACAAGCTAATGCTTGGTTTTTTTTTTTTTTTTTCTTTTTTTGTGCTGAATTAATTATATAAGTTTCCTTTTTTCCCAAAATCATCCCTTAATACATTCATAACCATCCACCTCGTACAAGTAACAATCTTGGATGGTAATCCCTAATCACCAAAATCCATGAGCAATAGTCCATGAAAATTATCTTCTTCTTCTTCTTTTTTTTTTTTTTTTTTTTGGAGTGCAAAATTGGGTGGTTTTCATCCTTAAATAACCTTTCAAAACATTCCTTTTTCTTTGTTTTTTGGACAATCGTTAAAACATTACTTAAAATGCAAAACTCAATATTTTTAGATAAAGTCATGATCCTGGGGCTTTGCACAAGTAAAAAGCGAATTCATATTTGGTTCCATCATTTTATACATACTCCCCCAAAACCTATATACAGTCGATTGTATCTATTTTCTTGCACCAACGTTACATCTCGAAGATAAATTACCTTTCAGTCAAAGCAATATTGAACAATGATAGCGTTTTGTTGTCTCATGATTATGAGTTTGTCCATTTCATCTTTTCCTTGCGAGCATTATTAAAGTTATGCCTCCTTTGTGGCATCTTCATGGCTTTAGATCTCAATGGAATACAATTGAGAGGAATTCCTTAGTACCCGCTTGGTAAAGCTTATCAAGTCTATAATTACCACTCACTTGTTCTTAAATCCTCCAAAATAATAGCTGAAATTTGCATATGCTACTTAATAGTAAAAGCAATATTTTAAATGGAACAATAACGGCACATTTAATTGAACGGAATAGGTATTCATTTCCTCCTCGTTACACATATAGCTGCTATTACGATGTTTACTTGAAGAGAATGGAAATTCATAATGAATTCCTATTATGCAGATATTTAATTTCAATCTTTGTCATAAATACATATTCTTGAAAATATAACATGTACAAATATCATCTATTTGTAATAAAGATAACAAGCGTTATAGATATTTTACTTTTACTCGAATAATTATCCGTTTTAGTTTTTTTACCAAATGAACATTCTAATAGCCATGATACCGTTATTACATTCCTATTGAATTGAAATTCGATTGCCTCCTTATTCTACACGCTAAAGTAAACAAGACGTAATAATAGAGTCATCTTATTTCACATCTATTGTAAGATATCACATTTATTTTTTTTCCCCCTTGAGGGGATTCCATTTTCATTATGATTATGAGTTCTAGACATGGTTTTCATTATGACGAGGCGTTATTATATCCTTGATGATTTATTCTCCCGCCTTTTGTTTAATTTTAAAGGAATTTTGTACTGATTTCAATCTTTTCAAGTTAACTTTACATAATTTTCAATTGAAAATTTTTACACTGCACGACAATTTTCATAGGGCAATTATTATGGTACCTTTTGCTAGGATGACAACAGTTGTATAAATTCCCGTCGATCCATCCAACAACCATCCCAATGAACCTTATCTAGTTGGTTCTTTTTTGTTTGTGATAAGTGTCCACTAAGTATGATGCTAAGTTCTAACAATACGATTAATTAATTGAATTCCTTATCATAGAATAGATTAGCTACTATTTTTCCTTATAAGGGAGTAACTTTGTTTGGTTTATTAAACATCTATTCCATGGAATACGCAGTATTCCACTATTGTTAAATGAGAGGCTGGAATTTATTGATCGTTTTTGGGTATATTTTTGTATACTACCCTCAAAATTCTAACCTAACAATGATTATGAATTGAAGAAGGGGTATATTGATATCTTTTTAGTCATATTCCTAATCTATTAATAATGTTACTTTGATAACCGAGATAATAACTATTACTCTTTATTATAATACAAGATTATTACAATTCTATTTTTAGTTTGTTTTATTCCATAATTCAAATATCCCATTAAGTATGTTAAAACCCTTATAGTCCAGTTGTGACATGAGTCAATTTTACTTGCGTTCGATTCCCCATCTCCTAATACTGTAAGAAATAGTAGGAGAATATTACATTTGCCATCTATACTTTACCAATTTGTCAATAAACTACTTGAAGTTTAAAATTGTTGATTTATTACTTAAACTTTGCTCACATTTATAATTAAATATCTAAATTTTGCTGAATTATATAATTATCTAACTGAATTTTAATTATTTTTGCAATCAACTACTTTGTCTAAGTATTATAAATTATTTTGGAAGGTTCATAGGTAGAGAATCGACAGTTTTAAATTTTAAGTAATTAATTGCATAAATTGATAAAATTTATGTACGAAATGTGATATTTCCCCTAAATAATAATAATAAAAGGAAAAGGTAAAAGATAAAATAAAATAAAAACACCTTTATTAAGCATATTACGTGGTAGTAAGTTGTCTATTTGCATCTTCCATTATTATAAGCCGCGGACCACATCTTGGAAGGCATGGGAGACCTAGAAATAACGTTTGACTTTCAAATCTGACGTAGAATAAATAATGATTTCTCTTTTTTTGGCCATGTTGTAGTCATACTTTTCTTGTTCTTATGTCTACTTTAGCCCTCTTGCTTTGAGATCTCATTCTGATATTAATTGACCCATTTTTCTTGGCTATAATAAATTGGATTCTGTTTTTTATTTTTTTTTTTTTCCCCTTTTTCTCCCGTGACTGTAGCCCCCCACCCCCCCCCAACAAGGCCACAATTAGTCCTTCTAAAGTCAGACTTGAAGAAAGTAAGGGCATAGAGAAAAACACTTTAGGATATTGCTCAAGAAGATATGTTCCTAGTGAGGTCCTATGTATGTACAGTCTGAAATAATTGTTAAATTATAAAAATCAAAAGGACCTAAGAAAATATCTCTTTTTTAAAATGTTCATATGGCGTTTGAAAAATATTATGAAATAACTCCGTGTTATAATTTATAGATGTTTTGATTAAATTACAGTTTGTTATGTGCAAGTTGTGCAATTTCATGAAGTGATTTTTAACTTATGTAGTAGATTAAGGAACCCTAAATGGATTCTTGAAAAGTAAAAACTACAGGATATCCTCAATTGTTTTTATATTGAATCTTGGATATATATATATATATATATGACTTTGAAATTGAAATCTGTTTAGGGAAAATTAAAAAAAAAAAAAGGGGGAAAAACCTGATATATTCTTTGATTAATGTACATAAAAAGAAAATAATAACAACATAAAATATTAAAATTATTTGGAAGGAAAGTAACAAGAATATTTCATTTTCTAATGTCCAATTTGAAGCGGATCATGAGCAGAGAGTATAAACACATTTTCTTGATGTTCATGGTGTAGCCCAACAAGCCCGCCTTCCTTTGTTCGGACTTCAGTGTATCATAAACACTCAAGCTAAAAGCCCAATCTAGGCCCTTACCTAGAGCCCTTCATCCCTGCTCGAATAGACGAAAGATGAACTGTGTGAGATCCATTTCATTAATCGGCAGTAGGTGTGGCACGGACCAGTTCCGAACCGTGAAGAGGTTTGGACCCAGCCCACCCAGCCCATCGGTTGTAAACCCATGGGCAGAGTCAAACTTGCCTTCGGCCTGCCTGATCCACGGCTTGGAAAAAGTGTGTGTGCGAGTATATACATATTATTGTGTTGAACATGTAAACTACATTTCATGCTAATTGAAAATTAATTTTCATCAATAACATTTGTTAACAATAAAAATAAATATACAATTATATATCTTTGGTTTAATTTATTTAGATTTTTATAAGAAAAGGATTTTAATCCTTAATAATATGAGACTAATTTTTGTCTCTTAACCTTCTTTATAACTCTAGATTAATGTCTTATATTGTTATTATTACAAGTTAAATCTAGTTGCACACGAATAAATGCACAATTTTGACAATTCTTCAAGAAATTGGCCAAACGGGCGAATGAGTTTACATTTTCTATTGATTTGAATTCTTTTTTTTTCCATTAATTTTATTCAAAGTGTTAAGTTAAATTTATCTGAAAAGAATAAATAATTAGGCTTGTAACGGGGGCCTACTAGTTCCTAGGACTTTGTCCTTCATCAGGAACGTTCTAGTTCCACAATTTTATAACCAAGACCCACCATTTATTGGATCCAGTCTCAGATGGGATTGGAACTAAGCCCACCTCTAATTAGCAGTGAAAAAGTTCGCCAAACTAGATGGTATCGTAAAATCCAAATTTATGAACGACTTAAACATGCCCAGAAGGATAACAAAACAACCAAAACTAGACCAAAGGGAAAGGGACCTTAGTTCATAAATGAGATTAGTTGCTTTTTTTCCTGTTGAGTTATATACATGTTTGTATATCCCTCATGGTTTAGACTAGTATATATTACCTTTTGTACAGATATATATATACTTATATCGTATATTATTTTATAACACTTTAATAAAATATTTTTAAAAGGTTTCTCTCTTCTCTCTATTCAAATGGTATCAGAGCCATGAGATGAGAAACTCTAGACCATCTAAATCACTTAAACAGAGACCCTAAACACAAATTGTAATCCTAATTCTAGCTGTCGTCAAGGAGTGTTGCCTCTCTTCACGGTGTCAGATTTAAAATCCAATTACATCATCGTGTTCCTCCCTTCTCCAGCATCATAACCTAGGAAGATCACCATCGGAAGCGCCCACACACACCGCCACCGTTAATGCTTATCTTTTCTTTTTTATTTTGTTTTTTCAACCTTTTCTTGTAACACGCATTGGCTCTTCTTCTTTGTTGAGGTTTAGCCGTCCAAACCTAGAAACGTTTGGCTTTTTTGCCACTGACCGTTGGCGTACTCGACCTATCACTACCATTAATTGTCTTCCAATGATTTTTTTTTCACTCTTCTTGAGGGTTGTCTTCATTCGAACATGACTACCGATGGTTCATTCTTAAAATCCGATCCTTTTTCAAGCTTCTTGTCACCAACTCCAACTATTGCAACATAAAAATTGATGGGAAGTTCTAATTACGTCTCTTGGTCAAAGGCTGTTGAATTCTGGTGTATGGGTCAAGGTCTACAAGACCATTTGATTACTCCACCGAATGTTGTATCGAAGGATTGGGATCGAGAGCTGTTGCTCTATTACCAATTCGTTTGTGGAAATCTATTAATATCTCTCTTCATCCAATTTATAATCATTATTCTAATTGATGTGATGTTTGGACTCAAGCAAAGGCTCTTTATATCTAATTTGCTTAATTTAAGATAGTTGGGTATGTCTATGATTGATTTCCTTAGCAGGTGGGCATCTATTAATACTGAGTATAATTCTTTACTCCCTCCTGGTCAATCTCTCAAGGATGATTTGGCTCAAAGTGACAAATTTTTCATGGTTTGCATTCTTGGTACCTTTGGTCCTCATCTTACTTCAGTTCATGATCAAATACTACCTAGTCCTACTGTACCGACTATAGATGAAGTTTTCTCCCACCTTCTTTGTGTATCATCACATCACCAGAACCTCAGTAGTGGAAGGCGAGGTGTGACATAAAAAGGCAGCTCAATTGGTAAGAGATACTGTCTTTGGGGCAGGCAAAAGCCTCAGGTCTTGGGTTCGATCCCTGCAAGCTGCAAATAGGGGGTCAACTCACCTGAGGGTAACAATACCTATAGTGCCCATGATACCCTGCGGGGTATGAGTTGGTTGGGATCACCTGAGGGCGATGTCAGCCATTATCACTAAAGCGCCTGTGGCAGTTATCTGTCCTGGCATCATATCGCCAGAATCTCGGTAGTAGGGGGCGGGGTGTGACAGCTTCTAAAGTTCACATAAATGCAAGAGAAGAACAAGGGGGAGATCATGAAGGTAACAAGGGAAATTGTCCTAAGTGTACCTACTTCATTGGTGGGGTCATATTAAGGATAAATATCATAAGTTGCACGAACGCCCTTCACGGGCTAACATCATTTAGAATACAAATCCTACACCTTCTAATGGACAACACAGGTAATATATCCTTCTCACTAGAGCTAATCTTGAGAATTATCTTCAATATTATGCTTCACAGTAGTCCTCTACTACTTCCGTTGCCCACAATGGTAATTCTATTATGTGTCTCACTCAAACTTTCTCCTTAGGTGCTTGAGTGGTTGATTTCGGTCCTACTGAACACATTTCTAGTAATCCTCATCTTTTTTCTCACTTTTCAAAATCTGCCTTATTACCTTCTATAACTATAGCAAATGGCTCAAATGCAGTAGCTAAAGTTGTAGGTAGTACACAATCCTTACCTTCTTTGACTTTAGAACATGTTCTTTATATTCTACATTGTCCTTTAAATCTGTCTCTATTAGTAAGGTCACCCGTGCTCTAAACTGTTCTATTAGATTTGACCCTCATTCTGTTATTTTTTAGGACCTCAGTATGGGACAGACGATTGGTGCAAGATGTGAGTCACAAGGGCTTTATTACCTCACAAATCCTCTAAGTTCTTCTACTATATGTTCTGCTACTATGTCTTTAGCTCTTCTCCACAATCATTTTGGTAATCCCAATCTCTCCAAGTTTCAAAAAATGGTTCCTCATTTATCTCATTTGTCTGTCCTAGAATGTGAGCCTTGTTAACTTAGGAAACAGTCTAGACGTTTCCTAAGCGAGTCAATAATCAGGATGCCTCTCCTTCTGCTGTTGTTCACTCTAATATTTGAGGCCCAAGTCATATCGTTTCTGTTTTAGGATTTTATTACTTTGTAACCTTTATTAATGACTATCCACGCTATACTTAATTATATTTAATGAAAACTTACTTTGAATTATTTTCAATTTTTGCATTATTTTGTGCTAAAATTAAAACACAATTTAATACATCTATACAAATTTTGCATATTGACAATGCTCTTGAATACTTTTCTACTCCAGTTACTAAATTTTTGTCCTCTCATGGCATTTTACATCAAGGCTCTCGTGCTTACACACCTCAACAAAACAAAGTTGTTGAGCGTAAAAATAGACATCTAATTTAAACTACTCATTTACTTCTTTTACAGCATCATATATCTACTCATTTTTAGGCTAATGCCATTGTCGCTGCTTGTTCCTCATTAATAGAATGCCTTCTTCTATTCTTCAGCACAAAATTCCTTACACCATCTTATTCCCTGATCAACCGTTGTATGCTCTTCCATTATGTGTGTGGCTTCCATGTTTTGTTCATAATATGCCTCCGGATCAGGATAAACTATCAGCACATTTCATCAAGTGTGTTTTCCTTGGTTACTCCAAGGTTACAAGTGTTATTCTCCCATCACTCGTCACCACTATCTGTCCTTTGATGTTACATTCTTTGAATCTTCTTCTATTTATTCATCATCCTCTCTAAGAGCCTTAAGCCTAAGGTCTTACCTATTCAATCTCAGTTAACTCTTCCTAAGCCTGTCCCTATCGCTTCTGGTTCTAGTCCTTCTTCTTTATCATTACAGGTTTGCCATCGCTCTCGACACCCACCTTCATCATGCACACCACATCTCCTAGAAGCTCCTGTTGACTCACCTTCTAATCCAATGTCTCCATCTATTGAGGACCTACCTAAAGTAGACTTCTCCATAGCCTTCGAAAATGGTAACCATTCTACTTGTAATCTTCACCCATTTACAATTGTCTTCGCTATCACCAATTATCTCCATCCTATTGTATCGTTATTTCATCTTTGTTTTCCAATTTTTTTAAGGGGCTCTTTTAGATCCAAGGTGGACACAGGTAATGGTAGAGGAGCTAACTACTTTGCATACCAGTGGTACTTGGGATTTGGTTCCGTTACCTCTTGGTAAATCTCTTGTTAGGTGTCGATGGGCTTATGCTATAAAAGTCTGTCCTTATGATAAAGTTGATTGGCTTAAGACTCACTGGGTGGCAAGGGTTATTCTTAGGCGTGTGGTTTAGATTATGTTGATATATCCTCACCTATAGCTAAAATGTCATATGTTCGCTTGTTTCTATCCATTGTAGCTATGAAACATTAGCCTTTATACCAATTGGATATTAAAAATGCATTTCTTCACGATAAACTTCAAGAGGAGATTTATATAGAGCAACCACCTGGCTTTGTTACTCAAGAGAAGTCTAATCTGGTATGTAAACTCCGACGCTCTCTTTATGACTTGAAACAATCTCCACGTGCTTAGTTCAATAGGTTTAGTATTATAGTAGTGGAGTTTGGTATGATTCGTACTACATCAAATCATTCAGTTTTCTATAAGCACACATCCAAGGGACTATATTTACTTAATAGTGTACGTAGATGATATTGCCGTAAACGGTGATGATCAGGATGGTATAGATCGCTTGATGGCACATCTTTTCAAACATTTCCAAACCAATGATCTTGGCTTGTTAAGGTACTTTCTTGGAATAAAATTTGCTCAATCCAATTTTAGTATAATACTCTCTCAAAGAAAATTTGCTTTAGATATTCTAGAAGAAAGTGGGATGCTTAATTACAAGCCTATAAATTCTCCAATGGATCCTAATGTGAAATTGTTATCAAGACAGGAGGAGTCATTTGCAAACCCTAATATATACCGTCGAGTGTCGATTAGTTGGCAAACTTAGTTTCTTACTATCACTCAACCTGATATATCATTTGCAGTTAGTGTTGTTAACCAATTTTTCCAATCCCTTTGTACAACTCATTGGAACGTAGTTGTTAAGGATTCTGAGATATACTAAAGGTGCTCCAAGTCGAGGTCTACTATATGAAAATTGTGATTATTCTCACGTGATTAGATATTGTGATTATTCTCAAGTGGTTATTGTGTATTGACTGGAGGTAACCTAATGTCATGAAAAAATAACAAGCAAGATGTTGTGGCTAAGTCAAGTGCAAAGGCAAAATACCGTACCATGACCTTGGCAACTTATAGCTCATTTGGTTGAAATAGTTACTCAGGAATTAAAATTTTGTGAAATATCACAAATGAAGTTGATTTGTGATAACTAAACTGCATTACATATATCCTCTAATCATTTTTTCATAAGAGAACTAAACATATAAGGACCAACTGTCACTTCATTTAAGAAAAGATCATCTCTAATTACATTACCACTAACCTTGTCAATTCAAATGATCAATTAGTAGATATTTTAGTCACTAAGTCTCTTAAAGGTTCTCGTATTTGGTATATTTATAACAAGTTTGATGCATATGATTTATATATTCCAGCTCGAGGAGTGTTAAGTTGGATATATGTATATATATATATATATATATATATTCATATGGCTTAGACTAGTATATACCGCCTTTTGTATGTGTATATATATTTGTATTGTATATTATTTTACAACACTTTAATAAAATATTTTCAAAAGGTCTCTCTCTTCTCTCTATTCACGTTCCCCATCCCAAGTTAAAACACTGAATGACCCTACTCTAAATTCTCATGAAAACTGAATGACCCTACTCTCAAGACCACCCAAATTTGGCTATACCCTCCATTGAGGGTGTGCCAAATAAGTTTGTAGAGTCCTATGCGGTATCGCATTGAGACCGCAAAAACCCCACAAGATTATTTGGCACACCATTAATGAAGGGTGTAGCCAAATTTGGATGGACCACCATCTATTTTTCCATCTCCTCTAACTTCTCATAAAAACATCCAAATCTCGCACGTCTTCAATTGTACTGATAGCAGCAAGACCATAGAAGGGATAAAGACAGGACAACCAGACAGAGAAAGTAAAAAAGAAAAGAAAGGTGAAAATATAAGAAGAGCAAATGCAAAATTTACTATTACTAGGGAGGTAGATACTAACCTAAAATAATATTTATCGCACTATAGATAAAAAATGGACAAGTCGACATCTTCCATAAATTACATCTGGGAGGTCAACCAATTAAAAAAAAAAAGTTCAATTGCTCCAGATCATACTGATGGAAACTAATCTAAGATGAAATTGGGCGATGTTAAACCTGCACAAGAGAAGAAAAATGTGCATCGATGCGACAGAGAGTTTCTTGATCAATACTAACATTGGTAACTAGTTTCGGGGTAGGATATACTGACACTTCATTACTAGTTTGTTCATCTCTGTCACAACTCATTTCCATCTCAACCTCCTTTTTCACCGATCCCGTTTCATTAGATTCTTTGTGGAAACTAGACAAATGAGCCTTCATTTCCAAGCACGATCTAAGATCCTCTTCTGTCCGTGCTCTGTTCAGCTTGTCGTTAAGATCACAAATAACCGAGGATCTCTCATCATGCCAGCCTTTAAGATTTAACCTTTTAGCAAGTTCCTTTTGGTCAATCACATCACTAGGACCATCTTTAATCGCACTCACGTCAAGCTTCTTCAATCCTTGATCAATGACATCATGAATCCTCTTTCTTGAATTCTCTTTTCTTAATGGATTCGATCTTAACTTTAATTTCATTTCTGAGATTATCATTCTAGAGTCCTCTTCTGTGGACGTTGGGTCAATGTTCTGGGATTCATCTTTAGCAGAATCTTCTAGTAAAGATTCAGAAGAAAACACCTCTTCTAGCAAACCGATGTTCTGCATGTATCGATCAAAGGCTTCATTTTCTATTTCAATATTCCTTTCTTTGTACTCCTTTAACTTCAAAAATCTCCATTCATTTATAGATGCAGCATCCTGTAAAGCTTTCCAATTAGGAATAATATTTGTCTAAAAATCTCAAGTTCAGGGCAGCAACGTTGCAATTGCATACCTTTTTAGTCAATGGCTTCCTAGATCGAAGGGGTATTTGCACATTATTGAATTGTGCAAAATTGCTGGAAAGCTGCCGCAGGGATGCAGCTCTAAGTGAGTTCCTGAAAGGACATGTCCTATAGTTAACAAATTATATTCATGCCCACAAAGGAGGAAAAAACTATACGTAAAATATAATTAAGCTAGTCACGTTCCATTTAATAATTCAAGTTCATGGAACTTCATTTACACAATGATGTAAAGAATTTACTTATACCACAACTTGTCCTAAAGGGACTGTCCTTTAGCCATTCTATATCTTGGTACCTTTGAACGTACTAATTGCATACATGATCATCAAATTGGATAACCATGGTCAAAACAACTAATTCAAAGGCCAACCAGTCGCTTTTTCACATACAGTAACAACTCTCTTTAACACACAGCCCTGATCTTTTTAAGCATCATTAACTCCTAACATTTATTATGCTTTTATTGATGTTTGGACAAAGGCAATACTTTTTATCAGAAAAGAATGCATATCAAAAGTAACCAAAAGTGGCATAATAGACAAAGCTAGAAGTATAATCTCAAGAAAATGCTCTTTTGGACATCTAAAGTTTCTGTCAATCAACTGAGACAAGCTTAATATAAACTTGAAATTTTCTATTCATCCATAAATTTCTCATTGCCATGCAAAAAAGTAATGAGCAAATACAAAAAAGTACATATTGTTACTAGGTTAGTTTAAAAATCTTACGCTAACGTACATATACCATATTGCAATAATAGTGACACAGAGGCTGCATTGACTTCTTTCAAACAACTTCTACTGGCAAGATCTCAAAGTACTAATTAATTTGTCCAAACTTAAGCTCATTTTGTACTCTACCTACCATGAATATTTCATAAGTATAATTTCGAAAACTTTTGTTCAGAGTATGCACCCTTTTATGCAAATGATAAAACTTTTCATATAGTTGCAAACTTTACATAATTTAATGCAAAACAAGACAACTCTTCACATCCATGATGTTTCACTCGTATATTTTGAAAGATTCCAACTCTTCCTAAATCATCAATCATTTTATGAAAAACTATCCATTGATGTATAAAATTGCATTATATTATATTTTTATATGATTATATAATCGCATTTACCCCGCACTTATAACAATTCATAAGCACATCTTGTTACAAAATTTATTTATTTATTTATGGATAAGCTATTGCTACAATATCAATTGTGACAATCTTTTAAGTAAATATTTAGTTTTTACTAATAAGTATACTCTAAATCAATATCTGCACATAGCACATGGTTTTAACTAGTGATATATAAAGTCAGAAATTGCCTCATCAGACAGTACATAATTGAACTCCAATCATTCAGACCATGCTAAGCTAGAAAGGGTAGAACACATTAGCTACTACTCAAATGTTCAAGAGATACACCAGTTTAATTAAAAATATAAAACACAAGACATACAACGGTACTATATAACATCAATAATTAGCAAGAACTACACTTTTGGTTTACAGGCAGTTAAAATTAGCTTCAACTTACCCACTAGATGCTGGTTCAGTTGATTGCTGGCTAAACATGGGAGAGCTTGAAGGTTGTGCTTTCTCTGGAAAAGTTGCAGTAGCTTTTAACACTGCAGTTAGAACAATTCAAGGAGAAAAATAGCATTGCGAGTCAATGTCATAGTAGATCAGGAGAGGATGAGAATGCTACTCATACTAATACAGAAAAGACTAAGAATAACAAATGTTCAGTTGAGCCAACAATAACATACCATGAATATGGCAAGGATTTTGGGCTTTTGCGCAACAATTCTTGCATGACTGGTAAGGACATCTGCAGCAATTGTGGCAACATATCAGAGTTCTTTTAAATGTATAAGCTTTGTTGCATTGGGTCTTGAAAGTAATGCATAAAAGAACAATATATAGGATAATCAAGTATTTTTACTTCTTACAACTCTGTCAACGTAGTAGTTTCTGCAACCATTATCAAAGTCATGATGGGACAGCAGAACATTCATACGAAGCATAGCAATGCAAGATGCAAGCCTTTCCAGTCTTATCAAGCACTATATATGATGTTAATCAGCCTTTTCAGCCATTTATCCTAAATATATACATATATATATGATTGGATACGTCATTTCCAGTTACAATGTTAATCAGAGGCAGGACAAGAGTCCAAACGACTTTTGGCACTTACAAATTTGTCAAAAGATAAGCGAAAGTTTTCATTCCATATGATCACAGTGTTTAAAATAGATTGAAAACTCTCACATAGACATATTGGCCATTTGTATTGTTTTAAGCTCACTTATCTATAGGTCATATAGAATGAATAAACATATAACCAAACCTATAATAATATGGTAAAGAACAGATTTATTTACAGCAAACATCTTGAGGAGAAAACTGTAACCAGTGGAGCTCTTTCTTGGCAGAACAACCAAACAAGGGAGGGGGGAAAAAATCCAACTTAAGCAAAGGCAATGCAATTGAGAAGTTCAACTCCCTGCACCTTGAACTAAGAACACGAAGCCTCATATGGCACAATTCATGGAACCTAACACTGGATACAGTGTCACATATAACATAAGTATATCATACTCATACTCTAGGAGATTGTGTTGGTGCCTTATTCTAGGTTATGTAAGATTGTGTTTGTTGGTTAACTACTCTGGGTCTTAAACATTAAACAAGCTTGCAAGAAGAGTCCTTCGAAGGCGCAAAGCTACTTGCACCACATAATTACTTTCTTCCGCTAAAAGGATTACATTACTCTCCAATTGCATAATATAACAAAAAACACACACACACATTTCCTTCGTCCATACTCTATTTAAACTCGATAACGTCTTCGAATTGCTTCTCCTGCCTAATCCAACACCTAAAAAAATCCATAAGATAACAACAACCTCTCAAATAAAAGTAATCATCAATTAAATCAAAAGATACAACCTTTCACCAAATCCATTCTGCTTTACATAATCCAAAACCCTAATTCACTTAACGACAATCTCTCACTACCTCAAACAAAGTAATTCAAAAAACAACAAAGCTTCACATTAAAAAAAAAACCTAATCAATGCGTCTCAAAACCCTAAAACAAACGAGAAATCCAAAGACTTAAACGAAGCAACACGATCAGAAGTAAACGCAAAAAGGATAAGGAGAAATATCAGTAGTATATAAGTACCGAGAGCGAGCAACGTTGCCGCACTGGATGCACTTAGGTTTATTGAGTCCGCGGAGCGTCTTAGGAGGCGTATCTGTACGGTGCTTAAGGGTCGCCGACGCCAAGCCGCCGCCGGAGGAAGTGGTGGCGTGGCTTTGCGCTGGCGAGGAGGAGGCCGCCATGGGGGAGAGAAATCAGGTTTCAAAAACAAGAGGGAGCGATTGGGCGGGTGTTGTTAAGAGAGAGAGAGAGAGAGAAAAACGGGTCGATGGAGTTTGTGTTTGTGATTCGGACTTTGCTTTTTCCATATAAGCTCAGCTGGTCGGGTCGGTGCGGATCCGTCATAATGGAGCTCTATTTTTTATATTTAATCACTGTATTAAAATATATCTATATCATTAAAACGAAAATATTTTTTAGGGATCTAAAATCTAAATACTTTCATTTTATTTTTTTATAATTTTACAAAATAAACCTTAAAATCTTTTATTAATTTCTATCAATCCATGAATAGGTATTATTGATATTTCAAAGTGTTTATTAATTATTATTATTCTCAACAAACTCATTTATCTTTCTATGCAATTGTTAAAGCCAAAACAGCTCTTTTGATGTCTTAAATCCTTTCATTTTATTTATTTTCGATTTTATAAAACAATTCTTAAAGTTCTTTATTAATTTCTATCAAACCATAAATAATATGCCAAGGAAAAGATAATACAAATAAGGGCATTATTTTTTTTGTCGGCCATAAATAAGGGCATTATTCTCATTTCAAAGTATCATTATTATTCTCAGCAAACTCATTTTCTCTTTCTATATAGTTATTATTCAATTTATCAAGGAAAAACTTATCAGTTAAAATTTGAAGTTTTTAGTAATAAATAAAATTGCATCCTCTCTCCTTCTCTCTCTCATGCTCCTCTCTTAGTTTAATTTTTTTTCCTTCCTCAACTAGTTTTTCTCTATGTTCTCCTCTTCTTCCTTCAATTTTTTTTCTCTTTTTTTCCCTCCAAAGTGAACCTATCTTTCTCTTCTTCTTTTTTATATTTTCTTGCTCTTCATTTTAAATCCGCAACTATAAAATATAAAGCAAATATTAATGATTTTATAAAAATACAATTTTTATCATATTCTTAGCATCCATGTTTGCGAGCGCAACATCCACGACCATAAGTAATCAAAATTATTTCATTGCTTTTGAAGAATGGTATTTCTATCAATAAAGCATAGAATACTAAATTATTACCACCGATTTAAGTAAAAAAATAAATATGATAAAATATAAAAAATTATAAAAGTATTTATAATTATAATAAAGGTGGTGAATTTAAGGTACAAAAATTGGGACACTATGAAGATATAGTATAAATCTAAAACAAGTTAGATTTTTTTTAGCAAAAGCAAGGAATATTGATGCAATTGCATTTGCAACACAATGGAAAGGTTGGTATCAAGATAAAATGATTAATCAACTATATAATTTAGTGATAGTAATTTTTATAATATTAATAAAACTTGGATAGGCATCAAAGTAAAACTAAACATCATGAGTAGCTATTTTTTATTATTTGCATAGTAAAATTTAAATCTTTTGATAGTCATGGTATTCATAAGATGAATTTGATGAATGAAGCAATGTTAATGAAATTGGCGTAGAAGATTTACTTCGGAGCTGATAAATTATAGGCTAATATTTTCAGAAGAAAGTACCTTTCTAGAAGTTTTTTCCCTCTTGATGCTGTGAGTGGTCAAAAATTTAACTTATGGAGAGATATTATTAAAGTCTGGACTAATCTTAGTAGGGGTAGCTATAAGGCATTGGGATTAAGGAGGAAAGTGTGGTTTTCACCAAAAATATGGCTGGATTTACCCAATCCCTGTCATTTTATGCTCCTACTAAAATTCTACAAGATATTATTACAGTTGTTAAGTGTGTGAGTAATGACAATTAATGGCATTGGAACCTATTTCAAGCTTTGTTGCCTAATGAAATTATTTTGCATATTGCAACAGATAAATCACCTGGTGAATTTGATGGCGAAGATATTATTTTTCAAAGTGCTTCCTCTTTTGGGTAGTTTATAGTTGCCACAACAGATAATCTTATTTTTTGTGTCAAGAATTTAGTAGATTCTCAACTATGGAAGCTGATATGGAATTATCAAGTTCCTAAGAGAGTTTGAAGTTTTCTTTGGATAGCAGGTCATCAACGATTGCTTACCAATCTCAAGAGGTATTGTAGAAATTTTTCTCCATCTAACCTTCATGCTTACTATATTGGAAGTGAAGAATCTACATGTCATGTTCTTCATGATTGTTGTATAGTGGTGTTAGTTTAGCAGAATTTGATTCCTCATTAAAGCCTTTAGAGAAGAAAGATTGACTTATTGGGAGAAATTTCTAAGGGGATGGATTAAGCCTAATACTGATGGAGTGTTTATTAGTGATAGGGGTTGGACTTCAGCTGGTGGCATTCTACGTGATTGTGAGAGGAGATTGAAAGGGGTTTCTATTATAATATTGATCCAAGGGGTACAGTAGCTATTGAGTTATGGGGGGTGTATCAAGGCCTTAGGTTTTGATAAAGTCATTATAAAGATTGATAGTAGTTATATGTTAGATATGATTTACAAGTAGAATGTCACAGTGGATCATTTCTATCACCTCTTAAGAGACATTAGGGATTTGCTAAACAAAAACTAATAAGTGTAAGTTCAGTATACTATGAGGGAAGGCAATAGAAATACAAACTTATTTGCTCCTAAGTCTAGATAGCAGCCTTTAGGTTTGATGTTCTTTGAAAATTCTCTAGACTTGGCTAGGTTGATATTATAATAAGAGAGTATTAGTGTTTCTTTTTCTAGATTACACCTCTATTAGCTTATTTTCTTATTTTAGGTTGTTTTCCTCATTTTTTTTATATTGAGAAAATGCGTAGAAGGGCCATTAGAATATTTAACACTAAATAAACTTATAATTTCATTCTCATAGAGTTATGGTTATATTTGGTTGACAAAATAAGTATTTCATAAAATTTTATTATTGTTAATATAGTTGCAAGACTCATTATTGAGACCAAAGAATTATTATTCTTTAGGGAAAAAAAACAATTATTATTGCTTAGGTGTATTTTTTTTTCAACACATTCCATATTATGTCAATGAAACTTAGCTAGCTGATGCCATGAACTAATGCTACATTAGTACTTTACACATATCTCTAGAATTTAGATTATCATAAATATTAAATTAAGAGTAATCAAATTAAAGGAAAACTATTATACTTCTAAATATTTGCAATTTACTATAAACATTATTTTATTTAACCAATCAAACATGCCACAATTTTTTTTATAATAACTACAAAAGGTTGTCAAACCCATGATTCCACATAAAATCATCAAGGGGTCTGTAAAATCGAAACATGGAAACATAAGTTTTTACAACTTATGCAAAATAGCTTTGAAGAGGTATAGATATGCTTGCAAAAGTCATTAAAAAAAAAAACTTAAAATACAAAATGAATGTTCAAAAGTAAAGAAATTAATTTCTCTTTTTCATAATAACTCTTAATTCATAATATATCATAAATAAAAAAGAGTAAATATAATCAAAATTAAGCTCTTTTCTATTATTTTATTTGTAAGAAGTTATCAATTGAAGGATGATCTAACTTTTCAACTTATCTTCAACTTTTAATCATGTAAAATAAATAAATAATTTTTCTTGTAAACTTTATTCTATGGGTGGGGGGAAGGAAGTAATAGAGAGAAGAGAGAGAGAGAGAGAATGTATGAGAAAAAACAAAATGTGATAAGAAAGATGCATTATTCTAATAGTTGATAAGCTCGTAAAAATATGATTGCATTTTTTAAATATTTTATCTTATTTAACTAAAATAGGTAGATTCATTAAACTCGGTTAAAAATATAAGATTCTATCAAGTTCACTTGTAGATTCAGTTAGAATCATAACATTCTATAGAAAAAACGATTCCCTGTACAACTCAACTCGAAAGGGCCTCATAAAATCGTAAATTCATAAAACTGTAGAAACAAAATCGCGATTTTGACAACTATGATTGTAACCATGCTTGCTAACTTAAGCATGAAAGTGGTCACACCAAGCCTAACCTCGGCATACTATTAACTAGCTTATGTTTTGCAGGCCTACTACACATAAAAGTCCAACCCATATTCTCTCTCCTTAGCTTCTATGTGTTAGAACTAGCAAAGTAACAAATAATTTTGGATATAGTGGGAAGCAATCATTTGTGCAAGTCTCAATGCACATGTTATCCAATGATTTCAAAGTTCCCAAAAGAAAATTTCTATTTATCTAGGCCCATATGTTATTTTTTCACTCAAATAGATGACAAATAGTTCAATTTTCGCTTATCTAAATTCATAGCAATTAATTTATTAAGCCTTAATGTTTAATTTTTACAAATGAAGCTTTTTAAAATTTATTGGAATGTGTTTAAAAAATATGCCATCCAAATATTAGCCTAATGTGATTTAATTATCTATTGGATCTAACTATAGGCCTACAATGGCTCATTGAATTGAGGGCCAAAAAGGCAATGAGGCTTTCAAACTTGTTTAAGGTTAAGTATACTATTACCCAATTAATTACCAATGGCTGCATTTGAATTATCAGTTGTTTCCTTCATGTTAGAAATCAAAAGCAAGTTGGCAACAAACCAATATCAAACTAATAAAACTAAAGCACCAACATTTTGGCATCATTTGTTGAGACAGATGGAAAAGCCGACTTCTTGAAATTCTCCTTTTTAAAGCTTTAGATTTCTTAGTGGCAATGACTAGAAACTTGAAGCATGTTAACAATGGGATCGGCACTAATCACTAAAGTTTCATTTTTTATCAATTATGTAATGAAGTAAGAATTTCCTCTAACGTCTCATTAACATGAGGACATTAAGAGAACTTGAAGGACCTCAAGACACCATACAAATAATATTTTACCTTTTTATGACTTGTGAGTATTCTAGAAGGGCATCTCTAATAAAGTACTTTGCCCACTTCAACTTTCTTTTGTAGATCCACTAAGAAACAGTTTCATGAAGCTGTCTTAGAGAATAGTGCCGAGAAAGTTACTACTTTTGTCTAAGTCAGTCATCTTACTCAACCATGTTTTCTTTATTGCTCATCTCTTTTCTAAGATCTGTAAGCAAAAGATCCAATTTATATTCTAGGATAAATCGTATCATCTACAAGATGGGCATGCCTTGGCATAGCACATCATCAGGTACCTCACAATAATGTCAATGGCTAGAAATTTTGTATATGATTAACGTAGAATGACACCTAAAGGGGCTATAGAAGCTTTGTAACCAAATCCAGAAACTGGGGAAACTGATAATTAAGGCATTTGGTGACATGATGTCTATGACTTATGTTAATTTCACAAAAGCAGCAACAATACGTAATAATGGATGAAAATATGAAAGCTAAAACACAAAAAAAATATTGATGGTGTTACATTACAAGGTCCAACAGATCAAATTAGTTCCGTCGAGGCAAATCTAGTGACAACCTTACTAAAGCTACCTCCTAATCAGTAATCAAACTAGATAGGAATGTCCTGATTCTTATTTTTATTAGCAACATAGTAGGTAATTGTTATTGATTTCCAGACAATGTAGAATAAATATTTAAACTAGAATGTCCTCAATGGGTTCAAGCTGTGTTAGCCAAATTGTAACAAATATCATGTAGCCTTTTTGTTCAATTCTTCCAAAGCTGCGCATAACTTCGGATCTACATAGTCTTCAATAAGAAGGGTTGGCTTGGCTTGGCTTCCATAAAAAAGGGTTTAGTGTTCCTGGTTGTTAAGCCAATGACTGACATTCTAGCTACTACTTCAACTCTAATACCAAAAGGAGAATCGTAACCAAACCATAGATTAGCATGAATTTACAAAACGTGAAGGGCATTTTGAAAGGAGAAACAATTAGAGAAGGATATACACCTCTAATATTATGGCATGACCCTTTGGTCCCCAAGCACATCAAGTGCTTTTGGGTATGGCTCAAAATGTGGTTTGGGATGCTTACATTCGGTTCCAATAATGATAACCTAGAAAAAGTAAAAAAGGCCAAGCTTTAAGATCATCAACTCAGCACTTGGTTTAGTAGAATTTGTAACTACAGCCTGCTTCAATCCATGATCTTTGATCCATTTCTTCAGTTTATACAGGACATTAATTGGCTCCAATCACTTAGCAGCCAATCTACATTAGATAAGCGAGTTATTTGCTAGCAATTTGACAAGATGTTGTTAATCCTGCATATAATGTGAAGAAAGATATAAAAGATTACTTACTTCCTAAACATGGCTTCCTTCTGTTCAATAAATTTCACCTCTCTAGGGAAATCATCTAGAAAAAGTATCTTAGCTACATCATCATTGCCCTTTCCAACAAAATTCTAAACATAAAAGTCCTCAGTAATTGGAACTCCATCATTTAAACCAATTTGCTTACACACTAACACAAGTTCATCATCAGGCAATCAATTGGTTGAACTTTCTACAATCTAGTATGCTCTCAACTCATAAGATAATCAAATTAAAAAAAAAAGCGAGGGGAAGGGCTAATAGGGGGAGGGAAATAGCATAATTTTGACTTGTTACTCCAATAAATGCTATTCTAAACTCACAAAAATGTATCACAAGCTGTTGTTTAGTTACTATAGAGAAATCCAATCATTTACATATTATAATAATTGTGTCTGTAAACTTTCATAATCTTAAACAACAACAATTACAAGGAGTTATAGACTCATTCAATCCCCTTAAAGCAATTAAACACATTGTTGTCTGAACTTAAATAACTCTCAAAGTGAGGTTTTCAAAATGCTCCACTTTGAATTGACTTGAAGATCCTCGTCCTATAGTACAAGAAAAATGTAAGAGGAAAACAAAGTGTGTAATGATTGGAAGCAATTCTTGGTAGGCAAGAAGACAAATAAGATCTAAATCACAAAGAGTCCCATTTATATCAAACAGAACAGCCTCTAGTGGTGTAACTTCAGCCAAAGAAGCATAGCTGCATTAAAATTTACCATATTCAATTTGTTAAAATTACAATAGAAAATTAAAATATACATATAATAAAAAAGGGTTATTTTACATTAAGAAATTACACACTTTATTAGTGTTAAGTGGAAGCTAGCACAAACATGAACATTGCATATGATTTACTAAAATAGAATTGTCTTTCCCCTGTTTTTTATGAAATAGTTATTCCATAGTTTGGTTGCATGTCTTCATATAATGTCGAATAGACGACGGATTGATATTTGTCCCCTTCACTAGAGAAATTCCATTCCTCATCTAATGCAATTGAATCCATTTCTTTTTCCTCAAAAATACCCTAATTCCATTCCAATGAAACAAACCTAACAAAACTCTCTTCGAAACATGAGATAAATTTTATCAAAGGGTCAACAAACCTCATTTAAATAATTCAAATGTCATATCAATTATATAATTAAGATAGCAAGATTGAGTGTTAAAGGCCTTACTAGTGTTTGGCTTAACTCTATATTACAACTAAACCTACTGCTTTTGCTCTTTAGATTCTTCTTTCTTTATCTCTCAGTCGAATACTCAAGCTAAGTAATTATTTCTCTCTCGTTACCCAATTTGTACTAGGGTATCTCTTTTTTATTGTTTGTTTATGTGTTTTACAAATAACCTTGAGTTAGGTCAAGTCGCTCACACTCCTATGCTCACAATGAGACTTCCAATCTATGGTAAAACTGATGATGATCCTGTTCCTTTTATCTTTTTTGTTATTTATACATGCACATCTCAAATCTATTGAATAATCAACTGTTTTTGTTATATTTCAACTACTTTAACAGATCTAACTAATTACTCTTACAAACCTAATCATGTATTTGATATTGTCTATTACATATACTAAACTATGTAATACTAATCGAACTCTATCTTGCTCATTGTTAGTTCGTAACATTTCAAACGAAAGAACCAAATTTTAAGGGCCTTACTAATGTTCAGCCCATCCCACTATTACAACTAAACATACTTTACTTTTACTCCGTAGATTCTTATTTCTTTCTCTCTCAGCCGAATATTCAAGCTAAGTAATTCTTTCTCTCTCGTTAATCTCTCCATATCAGGGTTTCTCTCTATTGATGTTTGTTTATGTGTTTTACAAATAACATTGAATTGGTTCAAGTCACTCACACTCCTATGCTCACAATGAGACTTCTAATTTGTGAGACTTCCAATCTGTGGTAAAACTGAGGATGATCCTGTTCCTTTCATCTTTTTGTTATTTATACATATACATCTCAGATCTGTCGAATCATCAACTGTTTTTGTTATATTTCAACTACTTTAATAGATCTAATTAAGTGCTATTACAAACCTAATTGTGTATTTGATATTGTCTATTACATACACTAAACTATGTAATCCCAATTGGACTTTGTCTTGTTCATTGTTAGTTCGTAACATTGAGCCTATATCATAATACAATATCACACATTGCACCTAAAATGCTAAGGTTTTAAAGATTCACATCCAAGTTTTTTTTACTCCAACACTCGAAAATTTATCCCATTCTGGTCTTATATTATAAGATCATAAAATTAATTCTTAAAATTACTCATATTAGGAACTCAAGACAATATAAAACTTTGAACATCCAGGATAAAAAACACAAGGATTATCTTTTTGTTAATATCCTCACCAATCCTATGTAAATGAGGAAGAAATTGTCATTTTTTGAGTCTATAAACGAGGGATTTAGGGTTTTGGTGATTGATGGAAACATGGTTCAATGTAATGAGGAGTGATTTATACAAAAGTTGTTGTGGTTGTGATTGATTGAGGCAGTATTAAGACAACAAAATGGAAATGTAACTAAGAAAAGTATAGAACAATTTTTAAAAAAAAATATTTTCTCTCTCTTTTTTTGAATTTTTTATTATTTTTAGGATGTAGTGCAAGCTTATTTATTATTTCCAAATGTGGTTCAACAGCATATTCATTAATTCTAAATGTGGTTCAACAACATGTTAATTATTTCCACGGGGGCCAATTCATATGTCGCATGAGTTAAATTTAGGCATACTTCTATTAAAACAAATACTTTTTTGAGATATATATATAAATATATATTGATTTTTCTTTTTTTTTTTTCTTTTTTTGTTAGATGAAGGGGGGAAAAAACCTTTACTCTGTGTTGAATTTGAATATGGGGCAAAGGGTAAGGATGGTGTAATAGTTGTTTGAGAATTTTTTTAGAAAAACAATTACTTTATAAGAAAATAATTATAATTTTACTATAATAAAAATCGCATTGGAAAGATCCAATTGTTTTGAAAAACGAAACTTACATATATATGTTGCAATTTCCAAACGTATTTCTGAAGCAAAATTGCATTGGAAAGATGCAATTTTAAAAGGCCACAATTTTTAAAAATTATTACTGTTATTAAATTGCATGTGCTCTACGAGAAATTCTATGTATAAATAACAATTGAATTTGTAATATGGGGTTTTGCTACAATAATTTGGTGATTAATATAATATAAATCTTATTTGCCTAATTTTTTTCTCTAAGTGCTGGAAAGAGGAAAAAACTCTAGTAAAGAATTAAAGAAGATAAGAATATGGAGAAAGGAAATGTAGAAATATTTAATATCCTACTATTTATTTAAGGGAAGGATGATAGAAGGAATCTAAATCAATATTAATATAAAATAACATATAATATTAATATACCCATTTATGTTTTAGATTTTTAAAATCATGCCATTACACTCCAAATCTTTTAAAGAGAAAAGTGTAAAATACACATAAAGTAAATATAATAAAAAGGTATTTGAAATTTAACCTTTTTTTTTTTTAACTCAAAGTTGGGATTGAACCTATTAATATAAGCTTGAGTTTGAATTATTTGGCTCAAAGCAAAATGTCTATTTAATCAGACACAAGCTGAGGAGCTTGCTAGGGTAAGCAAAGGTGTAATACTTGTTTGCCGTTTTTTAGAAAAAGAATTACTTTATAGGAAATTAATTATCATCATAATAAAATCACATTGGAAAGATATAATTTAAAAAAAAAAAACGAATTTTGCATTCATAAGTTGCAATTACTAAACATTATTATGAAGCAAAGTTGCATTGGAAAGGTCCCATTTGAAAAGGCCACAATTTTTAAAAATTACTACTGTTGTTAAATTATATGCTTTTTATGAGAAATTCCATGTGTAAGTAGGAATTGAATTTCTAACATGGGATTTTACTACACTAATTTGATAATTAATATAATATAAGTCTTATTTGCCTAATTATTTTCGTTAATTACTAAAAAGAGTAAAAGAAATCGAGTAAGAAATTATGAAGAAAAGAATATGGAGGAACGAATTGTAGAAATATTTAATTTCCTCCTATTTATTTAAGGGAAGAAAAATTGAAGGAATCTAAATCAATATTGATATAAAATAACGAAAAAAGTACCTAAACTTATTTCAAATAAATTTTTATGTATTGTGAATAATTAGGTATGGGTACTTTATTTTAAGATTTAAAAAAAAAAAACAAAAATGGCCAATTTGATAGATTAACATTTCTAACCCTTCTCACTCCATTTTCTCTCATATTTTGAGAAGATGTGTTTATATTGGGTCTCATAAAATAAAATACAATACTTTTACTCACTCTTTCAATCTAATTCAAATAGAGAAATCAACTCCTTTCCATCCAAGTCCCTCCACTCTTTCAATTCTTGTTGCTTTTTCCTTAATTCAAACACTAAGTTAAAATGAAAAATTCTATGATTAGAGGGGAAAAAAAAGGTAAACTAACTAACTATTTTTTTTAAGGAAAACAGCTTTTTTTTTTATAAGTTTTCGCAAATGATTTTAATTCAAAAGAACAATTTCTATTTAATTTCCAAGGTAATTAGTCTGTATGGTGTATTTTATTATGAACATTTTTAGTAAATGAAAAATTATAAATAATTAATGAAAATTGTAAAAATAAACTAAAAATGCTGTAATGATAAATATTAAAGAGTCATCTAACTTATTACTTTTGTTTTTACATAGACGATTTAATATAATATATTTATGGAACATTTCAAATATGTAGTTATTTATTATTATTAATTTTTTTATATAAACAAGTAGCCTCGATTTTCAAGTGAAAGGTCCATTTATCATTTTGATAATAATAAATTTAAAATAGGGTGGGCATAAAACTAAATATCAAATTACCACTATAAAATTATATTTTAAAGATGTCATTTGTATTTGTAAAGAATTGGCATCTTCAACATAAGATTTGGATTAGGACCATTTTCCAAAAAACTCACATTTCTAGTCTACTATGTCACTTCTTACCAACCTTAACCACAAGCTCCACACACAATTTAGTGAGGACTACGTTAAAGCCAATCAATCCTCTTCCATTCTCTATCTCTCTTAGTCAAATTCTCTCCCTCTTAGTTCTTTGTTCTTAGTTTTTTTTTTTTTTTCAATCTCTCTCTCCATTCTTTGTTCTACATCAAGTCGGTCTCCATTATTGGTCAATTCTCACATACCTCCACATGTATCTTTAAGATAGGGTTTCAAAAAGATATTCTTATAATTTTTAATAAAAGCCTATTTCAGTGAAAGTTTTTAATAAAGACATCATATTGATTAACTAGATTTTCGCCAACCAATTTGGATTTAATAAATATGTTACCAGGTTTGCACAAGTTAAATTTGCAACTAAAGATTTGCAAAGGCTGTTGGACATGTTTGACAGGTCTAAACTCTAAAGCCATGAAAGGTGCATATATAGAAATTTAAAGACATGATGTGTGCGCATATGGACTTTGGTACACAAATATATGTAATAACTAGGGAAGGGCTAAGGCTTGAAAGAAACAATGGAGTGAGCTTAAGAAGTCCACATAGGCCGAAGGGGCCACAAGCCTAACTTCATTATAATTACAGCTATAAACATTTAGCAGGAATAAATCATAATAGTTCTAGAAGATACTATAACTAACTATTTGATGTGACAAAAGTTACACATTCCACTTAAATACTATCATTATCCGTGTGGAACATTGTGTCATAGGAGAATTTATATAAGTAATATTGCGCAACACAAATGTAACGCTTTAAATTTAGGGTCATTTATTGTAAAGACCCGACATGCTTAATTCTCAAATTAAGCACATCAAGTCTCCAACCATGTATAACTCTCACGAATTATACGTAAGATTGTCTTAAAAGAAGTTGTTTATGTTGAACATTGCTATTCGATTTTAGGTTATAAAATCGTTTAGTCAGATTCTTGCAACAACTGGATTTAGTAGCGGAAAAATAAACTTTAATAAAAACATTTCTACATAAAAGCATTTCAAACTTCCACAATTACAAGTGGAAAAACTTTTACTATAACAAATCTTTACAAAAGCTTATTTACAAAATATGGGAACTAACAAGCCCTTAAAAGAAAATACAATATATAAATAAATCCAGTCTCAATAAAACAAACAAAAGAAGAAACAAAACAACTAAACTACTAAACTCTCCTAACTCACATCACTCATCCACAATCCTTCTCGAGTCAACAGAAGCACCCAAAAACCCAGACAACATCATCAATAGCAACAACATCATCAAGAACTCATCATCATCAACTTCATCAACATCATCTTTATCAACAACAAAACCTATAAAAAGAATAACAACAACAAGAATGAGCCGAAGCCCAGTACACAGTAACATAATCACACACGGAGTGGTACACGAGCTTAACTAAATACAATGCATCAATCCATAAGTTGTTATCTTTCCATTAAAATAAACAAATCAACAATGGAGCATTCACACTCTAGAACAAGCCAATGGGAATTTGGGGGTTCTGAGTAACAGCAGTTGCTCAGGGGGTTGATATAAGCAGTTTGAATACCTATATGCCTTATGTCCATAAAAGTAATCTCATCTGGAGTTTGTAGCCGTCACTCAACTTTACTTAACTTAGTCCACAACATGAATCTAGTTCACCTGTTCCCATAAACCTTCAACTAAACCATGGTATTTCCTTCCAAGTTTAAGCAAACATTATACCGACACTACACTCTCTATCAATTACCCGCTTAACCGTAAAAGAATTGCTATTGCATCATAGAGTACCATTGGATCATGGTAAAGTCATTGCATTATGACTAAGGTTAAAGCGCCTAACTACCATGTCATTGCATCATGACAAGGTTGTCACTCCTCGAACCAGATTCAACGGCATAATAGACAATCAACACTCATCAATTATTAAGCCGAGTTTAAGTTCTTAATCCATTTTAGATGCCTATCCTAACATCCAACATGCAAGTTATTGCATGCCTTGAATATGAAATACAAACAGAGGTAGAAGCTATCTCAGAAGATAGATCAGAAACCGTCTCAGAAGATATGTTAGATATCCATCACTATTTAAGAAAATAACTCATATAAGAAATTAAACTAACATTCACTTATATCAAATTCATATAAGAACTTATATCAAACATTTATTAAACTCTATTTGATCAGACACTAATGTGGAACCCCACTATGGCTACGAATATCGCATCGCCAAAATATTGACAATTCTCCCTTGTCTATCAAAGTAATTCTTTTCACTTTAATTATAGTTTCTTATCACAAAACATAACATATATAAAGCATTCATATATAAAAGAATTCATATTCAAAGCAAATAAACATTTGAAACAATATATTGCTCATGTTATTTAAAGATCATCATAACACATTCATCTGAGCCAATTATTTTCTATTAACCCATTTTAGCTTAACCTTAGCCAAATTGTTTAGAATTAGTTATTTAATTCAAAAAATAAGTCAATGTGATTAAAATATATCAATATAATTCATTTTAACTCATTCAAGTTCATTTAGTCAAGTTGAACCTAGAATTATCAACTAAGTTCATTTTATATCTACATTTAATCCAAGTATTTGTTAAATTTGTAATCTATCTAAATCATGCTTAATTATTTTAATCAATCATTATAGCACATGAATTATCATATATCTATCTTATTTTAGTCCAAAAAGATCCATTTGCTAAAGCAAACAAACATAAAACAAATAAAAACAAGTTTTTAACTTTGCTTGGAAAATGTATCAGTTGGAAAGAAGTGAAATTTAAGCACTGATACTTTTAGAATTTGCAAAAACTCAAAACATGAAAGTTGTAGATCTCTTTTTAAAATTTTCAACACAACTTGAATCACCTCAATCAGAGGTTGTATGAAAAAGTTTTGGCCAAAATATGATCAAGCTGCGAAATAAGGCAATGTTGTAAAACGAACCCTGGCACTTCTACACTGGCGGCTTAGATCTCAACGCTGGCAGCGTAGAGATTCAACACCAGCAGCATTGGAGGTAGTGTTAAAGATATGGCATTCCGATCACTTTGACACCAGGCTCAATGCCGGTGGCGTAGAAGCTCCAAAAGGGGGCATTAGAGACAGAACTGCTTTGCGAAAACATGGTTTTTACACTTTATTCTTATCAAAACTTCTTCAAATCATCTACTAAGCTTCCTATATCAATTCTAACATCAATTAAACACCTTTAACAACTTCTAACACTTCAAACATCATGCAACAACATCAAATAAATCCAAACTTCATCAAATCCCAACTTCTACTATTCATCCTCTTCCTCCTTCACAAACCAACCTACAACATACATATATCCACAAATAAATAAATAAACAGCACTCTCAACCCATTTCTAACATCTATATATCAATTATAAGCTTGTAAATAATAATTAAAACAAAGTTAACTCAAGATAAAAAACTTAGCTTTTGAGACACATGCATAAATGAACTTCTTTCCACACTTCTAGCTTTGATTCCTCTTTCCTATCTTCTTCCTTAGCTTTAATTTCTCTTCTTAATCTTGTCTAGGATTTGAGATTGAGAGGGAGAGATCAAAGAAAGAAAGAAAGAAAGAAAAGAAGGAAGGAAGAAAGAAACGTAAAAATGAAAGAAAAGGAGGAGAACGAGCGACAGAGGGAAAAATAAAAAAGGAAAGGATAATTATAAAACTTAGGATATTTTAGAATTTAGGTATAGGTTTAAAACTATCATATCAATATCTATAATTCCAAAAGTATTTATAAGATAATTTTAGAATCGATAGGTCAGAAATTAAGAACTCTAGATAGGAACTTAATTTAAAAATTTATTTTAGATAAAAGAATATTTAATTTGAGTTTGAGTTTAAGAATTGGTATTTTTAGACAAACAAATAAACTCAAATTTTATTGAGATTTAGGAATTAGTGTTTAGGCTAAGAATCAAGAGCTTAGGAATCCTCTAAACAATTTAGAAACATGTTTAGAAGATTTAGAATCAAAATCTCAAATTTCATTTAATTAATTACTAATCTAACTTTGTTAACTTGTCTATTTATATCCTATGATTAATTTAATTCATTCAAATCTACCTAAACCCAATTTCTAATATATGTGAAGGTTTGGGGTATTTCATCTATAACTCGTCATATGTCCATATCATACCATATATGGACACTCAAAGGGAATCTACCATAACTGCAATAGACTTATTAAATGCTCCAAAGTCAATCATGAATCAATGACCCCAAAATTTAAGTTTCCGTTACGTATAAATTTAATATCCACTTTTATTCTTTAAGAATTTAAACAACATTTTTCATACTATTGTTATAAGTGTCATAAGTTGTCACTACAAGATATTAAGCTCCTACTAATCTTCATACCGACTTTGCACCAAAATATATCCATGGTTTCCATCTTCATATGGTCTCTAAGCATCACTTAAAGGGACTTCAATGCCGGCAATATTCCCAGCCCATTGTCAAATAGTAACTAACTAAACATTGGCCTACATGATCGTTACCTATACCTTAAAATGAAAATAGTGAGCTTGAGCCCAGTACTAACTAAACATATGCTTGTTGTTGCAGGAGGTTTTAAGAAAGTTTTAGGCCCTGATTTATTTGTAATCTCTCAAAGATTAAAACACAAAATTGTAGATCTCTCTCCAAGCTTTTCATAACATCTTGAATCACTTCAAACAGAGTTCGGATGAGAAAGTTATGGTCAAAATATGAAAGGATGTCAAAGCTGTCCAAAGCATACCAGTTCACCGATCCAAAATTTGAAAATAAGAAAAATGATCAAGATTGATCAAGGGGAAGGTTGAGAGCTTGACATGGACTGACTAGCTGGTGGGAAAGTAGACTGGCTCGTTAGCACCGCAAAAAAAAAAAAAAAAAGTTGGTACAAACTTTCTAATTCAACCGTTCGTGACTATTTTGATAAGCAACGGCTAACTTGCTTTGAAAGATTATAAATAGAGTATTTAGAGTGTTTTTATGAAGAGAGTAGAGCTTAATAGTTTGAGATTATGTGAAAATATTCTCTTATTTTTTGTTTATATTTGTTGAGTAAATAGTGTCAGTGAAATTAGAGAGCTAATATTGTAAGGCACTATATATGATTTGTTAGTGAGTGTTTTAGTGAAGTCCTCTCTTGTTTAAGACAATCGGTGAAGTCCTCATATGTTGAGGCAATATGTGAAGTCCTACATGTGTGTAAGTATTGGTGAAGCCCTCTTAATGAGGCATTTGTGAAGTCTTCTTTGTGAGGCAATTGTTGTTTGAATGAAATGTGTGAAGTCCTCCTTGAGTGAGGTAATGATATCGCGGAGATTAGGAGGCAGACTGAACTACACATTATATCATGATGTAATGTTCTCTTTCCTTATCTCTTTATTATTATTGTTATAATTGCATGATTTGATCAAAATTGGCAAAAGAGATAATAGTTGGTCAAATGAGCTTAAAATTGGTTTTAAAAACTTGTCTTATTGCTTCCGCTTCAGCAATATGTATGAGTAGCAAATCTAGTTGTGCTTTTATTTATTTCTAGTGTATCACAATCACATACACATGATACAACACACATACATTCACATAAAAACCTATTACTAATGCAACAAACAACGTTTTATTATCTTTAATTTAAGTCAGACGTTTAACATAAGGAGAACTCAAAATCCCACCACATGTAAATATAATAATACGTATATATATGATTTTGGTTGCTCTCCAACATCCAAGAGTCCAAAATATGAATATTGAATACTTCTCAATATTCCCAAAACCGACATACCTAGATCTACCTAGATCATTTCCATGTGCAATTCCATTCCTAGACAACGCCACACATGGATTGTCGATTGTCATGATAATAGCGTGGATACTCTCTACTGATTACCAGCACCCCTACATAAGTAACAAGCACATTTATTTAGCCAAATAGTCAATCAATCCATTTAACGTTCTATCTTACATAAGAATGAGCGACAAGTAAGGTAAACACATACCTAGAAGTCGTTTCATTCCAAAACCAGCATCTACCACATGAATTACATATACATAAGTTGTTTAGAAACTTCTAAATGTCTAACTTAAACTCTCATATCATTTCTATCACGTTCGGTCCTACTCTGTTACTTCCTACATTCTAAAGACCTTAGTGTATACCTAAATCATAAAAGTAAAGAGTTTAACTAATTCTGGTCATTTTTAGGCAAGAAAATATTGAGTTTGAAGGTGTTATAATGTGCATAAACTAGTGTACAAGTGTGTGTATGGTTGGTATCACTTAGGCTAAGAAAATGGGTCATAAAAAGGTCCATGGAGAGGTACATGAGTGATACACAGGGGTAACACGGCCGCATGTTTCTCCTTGTGTTCTTTTCTAGTACAAATTTTAAAACACCAAGAGGAACACAACTAAGAACATAAGGTTGTGTTTATGTCATGTTCTTTTCTCGTTCCTTCATTGTTGAAAGCATAAAGAGAAACGTGGCTTGATACATGTAGCTATGTTTTTCTAGAAAACATGAATTTGACCATAGAGTGGTACGTGACCAAAAGCACGGAACCATGTTCTAATCATGTTAACACCTTTTTCAAGAACTTTCTCTTGATCTGATCCATTTTCATTTTAAACTTATTTTAAACCCTTTTTATACATGTATCATCACTCCCAGAACATTTTTAAATTTTTTTGCACCTACATTAACATCCCCTGCACTAAAGTACAACATTAATTACATTAATCCAAATGAACAACATTCAAAACATTAAGAACATATAAAGATCTTATTATATTTTTGGAGATTCCCAATTTGTCATTCTTTTAACCTTTGGTTCTCATTTTTATGAATTCTTCCAAACTTAACGTTTTTGTATACAAAGCTTCTATCAATATAATTCTATAAATTTACTATCTCATACAAGATCTTGTTGAGAGAGATTGAGAAAGGTAGTAACATTTACTTACCGTATAGATTCTTCAATAATCGTTAACGATTGTTAATCCTACTTGAAGAAAGAGAAGGGGCTTATGTAGTATACGTTGAAAAAGAGGGAACGAAAAGAAGCAATTAATTCCTACTATTTAAACTTATGTATCTTTTGAATATCAAAGGTAGTAGACCATTTGCGCTTTCTTTTATTGTTGATTTTCCCATTCCGCTCTTACCTTTATTTTTTCTATTTTTTAATTTGTCCATTTGGGTTATTTCAATAAAAAAAAAACAAGAAGAAATCAAATATGACATTGTTGCTCCATTTCTACTTGTAATTGGGTAGAATGTAGCTTAGTAGATTGTACTAAAGCCATGTTCTTTAATTTTGTGGTTGTTTATTAGGAATTGCATGTGCATGGCTACTTTAGCAAAATACCCAGCAAGCCTATTGGTGAGAATGTACTCATATTTCCTTGGTGATATATCATTGGTTACTACAACATTCTTCGTGAACAGTGAGTAACAAAATGGAGCTTGACGTGGTTTGAGTTAATTATTGTCATCTATGTTAGATGTATTACCTCTAACCAAAATTATGGACTTTTGACATGGTTAAATAAGATTCTTGGACCTAAGCTGGTTGCTCTGCAAAATCTACTCCAACCCACAGCCTGTGCTTCTTTGTCAAGGATACCATTTGATGAGAATATATCATCATTTGAGTTACACATTGATACATTTGTGGTAGATAATGTCTCGATTACTGTCCTAAGGATATTTCTCACCTATCATTGTGAAATATGTGAGTAGGCATATTATTAATTTACCCTTGAGCACAAGGGTTTATAAAAAGGATAGGAATGTTACAGGGTTTGCATAAGTTGAAATTGCAACTGAAGATTTGCAAAGGTAATTGGATAGGTTTGACAAGTTTGAAGACGTTAAACGCGTGCATATGGACAATTCTGAAGACATGGAGTATGCGCATATGGACCTTGGTACATAGGTAGATGTAATTACAAGGGATGGGTTAAGGCTTGAAGAAAATAATGGAGTGGGCTTGAGAAGTCCACATGGGCCGGGGAGCCACAGGCCTAACTTTATTATAATTACAGCTATAAGCTTTTAGCATGAATAAAGGTAGTTGGATAGGTTTGACAAGTTTGAAGACGTTAAACGTGTGCATATGGACAATTCTGAAGACATGGAGTATGCGCATATGGACCTTGGTACATAGGTAGATGTAATTACAGGGGATGGGCTAAGGCTTGAAGAAAATAATGGAGTGGGCTTGAGAAGTCCACATGGGCCGGGGAGCCACAGGCCTAACTTTATTATAATTACAGCTATAAGCTTTTAGCATGAATAAATCGTAATAGTTCTAGAAGATACTGTAACTAACTATCTGATGTGGCAAAATTTACACATGCCACCTCAATACCATCATCACCATCTGTGTGGAGCATTTTGTCATAGGAGAATGTATAAGTAATATTGTGTAGCACAAAAGATGAGAAGAAATTAAATACAACATCGTTGCTCCATTTCTACTTGTGTCCCGATAGAATTTAGCTTGGTCGCTTGTATTCGAGCCGTGTTCTTTAATTTTATGGTCGTTTATTTGGAATTGCATGTGCATGGCTGCTTTTTTTTTTTTTGGGAATTCAAGCACCTGTTTTAGCAAAATACGTAGTAAGCCTGTTGGTAACAACATACTCATATTTCTTTGGTGCTATATCAATGGTTACTACAACATTCTTCATGAATAGAGAGCAACAAAATGGAGCTTAACATGGTTTGAGTTAGTTGTTGTCATCTATGATGGATGTATTGCCTCTACCCTAAATTATGGACTTTTGACATGGTCAAATAAGATTCTTAGACCTGTGCTAGTTGCTCTAAACAATCTACTCCAATCCGCAATCTATGTTTCTCTGTTAAGGATACTTATTGATGAGAATGTATCATCATTTGAGTTACTTACTGATGCACTTGCGGTAGATAAAGTCTTGATTATTGTCTAAGGATATTTTCCACCTATCATTGTGAAATATATGAGTAAGCATATTATTAATTTACCCTTGAGGACAAGGGTTTTTAAAGAAGGTGGGAATGTTACAGGGTTTGCACAAGTTGAAATTGCAACTGAAGATTTGCAAAGGCTGTTGGATAGGTTTGACAAGTCTAAAGATGTGAATAGGGATATAACTGGGTGGGTTATTATAGAGTACTCAACCCGTTCGTCCTATTAAAAACCCTATAGGGTTTGCCCTATAAGGTTAGGGTTGGGTTTTGGGTATCATTTTAAAACTTTATAAGGTTTTAGGTCATACATATAACCCCATGGGAAAACTCGATCCGGCATCATATGTAATGAAACTTTTTAAAATTATAAGGCCTGGTCTATTACTGTGTATTCTCTAGTTCACGCACAAGGCAAAAAGAAAAGTAGGGATGTAACTGGGGTGGGTCGTTATAGAGTACCCGCCTACCTGCCCTACTAAAAACTCTATAAGGTCAAACCCTATAGGGTCTAGGGTTGGGTTTTGGGTTGTACTCATAACCCGTTAGGAAAACCTTACCCAGTATAATTAAAAAAGATTAAAAATTTTAGTTTAAGGAATCTACTTGTTCGTTAGTCAAATGATACTTTTCATATAATCGTTTTGTTATTCATGTATTGAGTCACATGATAGGATATAAATAAGTCTATTTATTCTCATGAGTAAGGATAATTAATTGATTTTTCTTTTTTTTTTAATTATTTTTCCTAGCATATACAATTAGTAGTATTGGTTTCCTAAAATCAGGTCGGATTGGGTTTTGGGACACACTTTTATAAATCGGGTTAGGTTCTAGTTCTGAATTACCTGTCCCATACCTACCCCTTTTACATCCCTAAAGAAAAGAAACCCTAGTCGCAATGCACCCTCTCATCCCCCAATCATTCACTTTCACTCTCTCAGACTCTCTCTCTCTCTCTCTCTCTCTCCCCCTCTCTCTCCCCCCCTCTCTCTCTCACACACACACACACAAACTCTCGCAACTATCACTTCGCTATCACTCTCTCATTTGCAGTCTATCATCCTTATCGATCTCGACATCTCCACCTCATCAATCTCTTTAAGCTGTTGACCAGCAATCTCTCTCTCTCTCTCTCTCTACGATCAGTTAATAGTTTAGAACTGGACTTGTAATTTCCAATTGACATTTATGAGTACTCCTTTCTTTCATGATTTTAGTATGATATCTAGAAAGGTTGTCTAATAAGATTTGATGAATTGGAAGTTTGGCGATTCAAATGAGGTGGGGATGATGACTGTGATGGTCAAGAAGGGGATGGTATGATGCAATAGCCTTTGGTTATAGCTTTAGGTGGTGGGTTATGGCGCTGAATTGTGGTGGACGAATGAGTTTCTTCCAATTGATTTTTACCACAACCCCTTTTTGCATGCTTCTAAGCAGCCATTTTTTGTAAGGATTTTAATGGAAAGAAGTGTATTTATTTATTTTTAAATGACAATAATAATAATAATATATAATAATAATAATAATAATAATTTTGATGTTCTAGTTTTAAGGGACTATAGTTTATGGGATTCGGAGGAGGCTTCTGATGGAGTAGTAGACCCTTGAGTCAAGAAATTCTTGCGAATTCATTTATTCAACTTTACTATATTAGCTGGTTTTTTATTATAATAATATTAATCGTGGTCCTTTGTGTAATATTTTTTGGGGGACTTCGAAAAATTTTAATTTCTATTTATTTGCATTCTTTTAAATTTTTTTTTTATGACCATATGGAAATTTTATAGTTTCTTGTAGGACCATAGGGAGATGGAGGAAATAGTTGTGGCATTAGTATTCACCAGCTTGCATTTAATGCCACTGTGTCAATATATAAGCTTTTTTATTCTTTAAAAATACTTTGAATTCTGATTATTATCGAGTGGGTCGGGTTGGGAATTGGGTTTACTAAAATCCTATAGGGATAGGTTCTGGGTATGATAGTAAAAACTCTATAGGGTTTTTCTCGAGTTTTAGGAGACCTTAGAGTCAATCAGGTCGAGTTTGGGTTTTATACAACCCATCCCAAACCCGTTCCAAGTTACATCCCTAAATGTGAAAGGCACCCATATGGATAAGATTTGAAGACTTGAAGTGTGCACATATATACTTTGGTACACAGATAGATGTAATTACTAGAGATGGGCTAAGGCTTAAAGGAATTAATGGACTGGGCTTGAGAAGTCCACATAGGCCGAGGGAAGGGTTTGGTGGGGGGGGGGGGGGGGGGGGGGTGGGGCGGGGGCACATGCCTAACTGATCACGCTTTTTCTATATATGTCCTTTCTAAACTCTTTTTAGTCTCTTACAAATTCTTTTAAATGTGCAAATATTAATCGGCCAGTGTACCGGTGCATATGCAATAATAATACATCGGTTAATATCGAGTTGTATCCATAGGGAATGAGGATTAGCTATCAACTATATCAATCCAAATTATAGCTAGGCAAATAAAATTTATTTCTCTTTTTGGATTTTTTTTTATACAAAACTAAACTACAGAGAAATCTTGGATTTCCAACACCTATAATTGATTAGGTTTAGAGACAACAGATTTGAATAATAACCAAATATATCCTACTGATCAGAAACACACTTGCCAATCCAAATTGTCGATGGGTTCAATATTTTCAAGCAATCAAGCACTAGATAACAACTTCTTTTTCCAAAGTAAGCTATTATCCTAGATTGACCAATCAATATTCCCTATATCCTAGTAGGAAAGTGATTAATTGAAAAAATCTGTTTCGATTACTAAATCATAATAGAACTTAAACCCATATCCCTATGTGATTTCGAATCCTAATTAGCTAATCACAACATCGACTAGAAAGGAATTTTCCAATTTCAATCCTAATCTATTATGAATTCCAAATCTAAGCCAAAATACATGATGGTGAAATAGCATCAACAATCTAAATATGAATAAGGATTCAATCAAAAGTAGAAATCATCAATTGAATAATCCAAATCAATAATTCTAAACCTTATTTAAGACAAATAAAAAAAAAAACAAGTTTCAAACATCATCCAATAATCGAATATAAGAAAAAGAGTAAAATCACCTTATCAAAATAATCCTGATCTTGAATTCAAATCCAAATGATGTCTTCCACTTGGATCCCGGTGTGGAATCCGAAAATCATATTAACAAGAAAAGAAAACTAGTAGTCTATGCCCTAATTCTAGATCTAGAAACTATGGAAAAGGAGAAAATTTCATGCTAGGGTTTCACCTTGACCAAAAGATACAACAAGAGGAATTATGCATGAAAAGACATAAGACACAAAGGCTAGCATAGTACACTGGCAGTGTACTTTTAGATATAGCTGGCGTTGCTTTAAAAATCTAATGTTTGAGAGCAGTAATGAGTGTATGCCGGCTCAAAACTGACGGCATTGATTCTCCCAGTAGCCGACGTATGTTCAAAATATGCAAAGCTGGCTTTTTTGTTTGGTACACTTACAGTGCTTGAATCGGTGCTTAAAATTTCAATTATGTGCATATGTTACACCGACTCAAGGTTGGTGGCATAGACCTTAATTTTGTCGATGTCCATTAAAAATTGAGAAAGTTGATGAAGTTTCTGAAGAATGCTGGCGGTGTTGTTTTGATGATTGAAGGCCATCTTGTTTCATATTGAAGGTCGGCGGTGTAAATTCTTGATTGGCCAGTGTACTTTGATTTTTCACCAAAATTGTGCAAAACTTCTTCTCAAATGCTTGTTTTTGTCATATAAATCCTTCAAGACCTTAAATATCAATTTAAGCACACTTAAGTACATATCCTTATGATTTCTAGAAAATCTATAATAGATAAACATGATTTGATCATTGAAAAGTTGAGTAAAATATGACTTTATTACTAACTTCATTATAATTACAGCTATAAGCATTCAGCATGAATAAATCATAATAGCTCTAGAATATATTGTAACTAACTATATGATGTGGCAAAAATTACACATGCCATCTCAATATTATCATTATCTGTATGGAGCTTGTCATAGGAGATTATATAAGTAAAATATTATGTAACACATAAAAAAGAGAAGAAATCAAATGTAACATTGTTGCTCCATTTCTACTTGTATTTTGGTAGAATTTAGCTTGGTGGCTGTATTCGAGTTGTGTTCTTTAATTTTCTAATTATTTATTGTGAATTGTAGCTAAATCCTATTCACCATGCTTCAAAATATGCCTAGAGAAATACTCATTCCCCAAAACTAAAAGCTTAATATTTGCTTCATACAACAATGGCAATAGTGTTCCTTCAAGTGGGAATAGATATTTCGCTTTTTCTTAACAAAATACCATATGGAAATTTGCAAATTTCAGTCTTTTAATCAATATATATATATATATATATTTTTTTTTTGTCATTGCAATGAGAGGGTCTAAACCAGTAATTACTTGGAAGAGTAGAGGTAATTTGCTGCAAATATTGATAATAAAATATTCAAACTTAATGATAATAATAATAATTAATTTATCAGTTAGATTATTAGAAAAAATTTAATAATTAAATATGTAGTAAAAAATTAACAAAAAGAATATAGATTGATTTTATTTAACATTAATGAATAATAAATAATAAATATATTCATTTATGTTACTCCATGTATACTTAGATTTTTGAAATCATATGGTTACATTCCAAATTTTTTGGGAAAAGAAAATTAATATTGATATTTTTAAAAAATTACAAAAATACCACTGAGATGAACATAATCTCAGTTTTAGGCAAGTTGAACCCATCTCTTGAAGAGGCTAGTTCATAAGTAACTGGCCTTACAAATTTAGTATTATAAAATCAACATCGTCTCTTGAAGATACAAGATTGATTTTGTCATTGTCTCTTCAAGGGACAAATATAGTATATTTACACTAACCTCGTCTCTTTAAGAGACGACTTCAAGTTACCTATTTCTGAAACTATTTTTTAAGCAGGATTTGCGTAATTTTTTTTTTGAAAATTTATTATTTTTTCCTTAATCCAAATCTTTTAAAGACAAAATGATAAAATAACAAAATTAATATAAAAAGATGTATTTGCAATTTACCCATTATGTTATATTTTACCCTAAATTGGGATTCAAACTTCTCATTTCTCAATATAAGCTTGAGTTTGAATAATTTGTCTTAAAGTAACATGTCTAGCTAATCGCACACAAGCGAAGGAGCTTGTAGACCGAAGGAAACACATTCTTAATTGTGCTGAAATTTTGCTTAATAGTGTTAGGTTTTTTATCAATAAACCAATGGGCTTTTATGCATTAATAGTAATTATGTAATAAGTCTATTATAATATATAAAGTAAAAAATTATCTAATAAGATTATGGATTTTAGGGTCTGTTTGTTTTGGCTTTTTTTCCGGCAGATACAGATACTTTTTCAAACTTTTTTCTAACAAATTATTTATCAAAAGATAGATATAGATAAAAAAAATTGACAGTTCTCATCAAAAGATCAAATAGAATAAATATAGATAAAATTTAGATGCAAATCGGATATATTTACATATATAATTTTAAAAAAGATATAGATACAGATGAAAAACAGACAATCCAAACAGACCCTTAATATCTTAATGCATGAAATTAAGTATGAGATTTTATATAGAGTAACTGCAACTATATTTCCAGTTATATAATGAATGAAATTAAAAATAATAAAAGTTAATATTGTTTCCAAGTCATTTCTAGTGTTCATTCCTTTTTTAACATTCCATAGAACAAGGAAGAGATACAAAATCTCTTGAAGCTCCATGTTGGGTTGAATTGGAAAACAACTATAAAAATAGGACATTTTTACATCTTTATTCCTAAACTTGGGTACACTTCTATTTTTTTAATTATTGTGGATTTAAAGCTTAATATATTCGAATATTTAAATTGAGTAAAAATGGGGGAAAAAAGGGTAAAATCAAGATAATAATATTATTTAAGATAATATTTTGCGATAACAAAGTTGGATTTTTAACATCCAAACTACGACTACGTTCATGTGATATGTACCGATAATTCCTTGCGCCTAAGGAAAGTTGCTGCAAAATTCCTCAACTTATTTTTTTTTTCTTTCAAAAGCTGCTTTGGAAAAATAAAAAACGAAAAAATAGAAAACGGAAAATGAAAAGAAAAATCTTTTTGGAAACTACAAACTAAATGAAATGAAATCCATGGAGAATTTACACCAAGCTTTTGGATGGTTGATAAAAGATGTTTTTATTGCAACGGGAAAAAAGGGAAATGGAATCCGGTATCTTTCACTTGAAAAACCAAGAAAGATGTCACTAGATCTTGAGGGTCCAGAAGAGATATCACTAGACAATAAACCTAAAAACAAATATTAAGGATGTTTTCAAAACAAAAAGCATATGAACTGTGGATAATTGAAATGCAATTAAAATGTTCTAAATGGCTTCTTGTGAATCAAACCAATTTTTAATGATTAAGTAATTAATCAAACCCTTTTAAATATGGTTTTATTCAAATTGTTTTTCAAAACTTGCATCTGGTTTGATTTCACAATACATATTCATCACGTTAATTTTTTTATATATTGCAATTATTTTTATAATTAATTATTTTAAATTTAAAGTATCAATTTGATACTTATAAAATAAATTTGAGAAAAAAAAAAAGTAAAAATCGATTTGGTTCATATAAAGCTTGGCCATTAAGATGTAATAACTTGTCGCATATTCCTATTTGACTAATTTGGATTCATAATAAATGGACAATAAATTGGATATGAAAAGAGGGAGAAATCATAACTTTTAGAAAATTACGTTATGTCACAATGTGGACCCACCCGATTCCCTAAAGAAATAACTTTGCTCTGCATTTAGATTATGGTGTAACACATGTTTGTAAATCTTATAAAATAAAAATTACTCAAATATAAATTATAAAGAAATAAATTATTATATTACCAACGTATAATTAAAGGTGATAAATCATTTTTGAAAAGTATAAAAATAGAATTATCACTTTTAAAAAACAATTTTAAAATGACATTGTTTAGAACAATATAATCAATTTTTAAGGCAAATTGATATAGGATATGGGCACATGAAGACTCAGTGCTAATAGCCAGAAATACACATATATCTTCAAAAACTCTTCCTTTACTTTCACTACACCTCAAATAGAGCAGTTCAAAAGATCTAGAAAACAATATTGGTGGCTCATCAAAAAATCTGCATACATAATCAGATACAACCAAACACTCTAAAGGGCACATAATCAAACAATATGTCTTAAAGCAATTTAACAACTAAATTGTTTGGACTATCCGATTTTCATCTGTATTTGTATCTATATTTCATTTATAATTATATCTTATCTATATCTATTTTACTTGATATGTTTATAAGTAAAAATATCTCGCTAGCAAACCAAACAAAAAGGTTAATAATTCTCTATAGGTCAACTAGCAGATAAACCAAAAAGACGAATCTTTTTAGAATTCCTCAACTTTAGCGCCCCCCCTAAATATCCACTAGCAGGTCGCAAATGTTCCTATTGTAAACCTTGGTACTTCACCTGTATGACACCCAGAGAGGCTATAGAAGCTCTGAACAAAACTCAGCAACTGGAACAACAGTAAATTAACACAACACTATGTAATGATGGATAAACTGAAAGATAAATAATACTGATATTGTTACATAACACGGTCTAACAGACCAAACCAAATTAGCATTAACAAGACCAAAATTTCCTGACAATCCTTCTGAAGCTGCCTCCTAATCACACTGGACAGGAATGCCGTCCTTCTTATTTTTATAAGCGACAAAGGAGGTGCCCTTCATGATGTTAAATTAGTCCAAGAAAGCAGGAAAAAATAGACTGCCAGTTCTGGAAATATTGTATCAAGATCTCTCATCAAATTGTTTTCTAGACTGAGGATACAATTGCCTCTTCAAGTTCAAGGTAAATCAGCCTTAGGCTCGTGATGGGTCGATTGTTATTCATTTCTAGATGGTGCATAATAGATATTCCTACAAGAATGTCATTAATGGGCAGGATCTTAAAGATGTTATAGCTATGTTACTAAAGTGGTGACAATTTTATGCAGCCCTTTTGTCCAATTCTTCCAAAGCTGTCCACAACTTTGGATCTGCATAGTCCTTAATGAGAAAGGTCGGCTTTGCTTCCATCAGAAAGTGTTCAGGATTCCGGGTGGTTAAGCCAATGACTGGCATCCCAGCTGCTACTCCAGCTTTAATACCGGAAGGAGAGTCCTATCAAAATCAAAGTTCAGCATAAACTTGCAAAATGTGAAAGGCATTTTGAGAGAAAAAATAATTGAAGAAGGATTATACACCTCAAATATTATGGTGTGACCCTTTGGTGCCCCAATTACATCAAGTGCTTTTAGGTATGGTTCGGGATGTGGTTTCGCATGCTCACATTCATTTCCAATAATGACAGCCTGGAAAAAGTCGGAAAGGCCAAGTTTTGAGACCATGAACTCCGCATTTGGTCTAGGAGCATTCGTCACTGCAGCCCGCTTCAACCCACGATCTTCGATCCATTTCTTCAGCTTATACAGGCCATTAATAGGCTCCAATCGCTCAGCAGCCAATCTACATTAGTGAAGCGAGTTATATGGCAACAATATGACAAGATCACTTAAATCCGATATATAACATGAACACAGATATAAGAGGTAACTTACTTCCTAAACATGGCTTCCTTCTCTCTGTAAATTTCAACCCTCTAGGGAAATCGTCAGGGAAAAGCATCCTTGCTACATCATCATTGTGCTTTCCAGCGAAATTCTCAACATAAAAGTCCTCAGTGATTGGAACTCCATCATTGAAACCAATCTGCTTACACAACAACACAAGTTCATGTCTAGCAATCAATTGGATGAACTTTTCACAATCTAGTATGCCCACAACTCGCAAGATGGTCAAATTAAAACAAAGGGAACCAAGGTGAATGGTAGAATGGGAAAAAATAGCATCCTTTTGCTTGATACTCCAATAAATGCTAATCCAAACTCACAGAAAAATGTATACAACCCATTGCCGTTTAGTTACTATTTTGAAAACATCCAATCATTTTCATTTCTACATTCCCTGTCTTTAAACTTTCAAAATCTTACACAACAACGATTACAAGGACTTGCAGCCTTATCCTATCCCCCCAAAGCAATCAAACACAACAAGGTGGGTAGTGCTACTACCTTTGGAAGCAATTCTTGGAAGGCAAGAAGATGAAAAGGATCTGAATCACAAAGAGTCCCATCTACATCAAACAGAACAGCCTCCAATGGTGCAACTCCAACCAACAAACCATTGCTGCATCAAAATGAATTATATTCCATTTGTGAAAATTACAATATAAAATCTATAAAAGGATGATTTAAAATTAAGAAATTACATACAGTATTAATGCTAAGCGGAAGCCAACCAAAACATGAATGTTGCACGTGGTTTATAGGAATGGAATTATCAGTTCTGCATTTACTTTTGAAGAATTGCTATTTCTTCCCTTCACTAGAGGGAATCCTATTCCTCATATAATTCGAACACTTTATTCCAAAAATAACCCCAATCATAAATCAGAGAAAAAAACAAAGGTAATGAAGATGTCTTGAAAATGTGAAAAAGGAGCTTCTCAAAGAATGCCAAGAACCCAATTAAACAATTCAATTTTCAAATTAATTATATAATTAGCATAGCAAGATTAAGCTGGTATCATAATACAAGATCACACATTTCACCTAAACATACCAGGATTTAGAGATTTACATCCAAGTTTTAGGACTCAAAAGACCCGAAAATCACATCAATGCAGTCATATGAATCAACATCTTTTTTTTCCACCTTAAAAAAATTAATAAAAAATCCAAACCTCAACACAGTAAATAACTTCAAACGAACACGATCAAGAACACTAGGAACCTAATGACAAACAACCTCTTCTTCAATCACATGTGATTAATATAATTACGGAATGTGATAACGGATACCCAAAAGTACATTAATTAAGAGGCTAAAAGAGTAAATTTCTAAGATCAAAGACTTTTTAAAAGCAAAGAAACCTTTCTATAGCACCACGATTTCAGTTCCATAATAAATTAAATGCAAATATGAAATCAAAATTTAGCTCAATTTTGTCGAATATCTGAATCCAAACACGATTAACAGCCATTTTAACGCCTGTTACGATCAAGAACGTTCAAAACACACACACACATATATATAGAGCGAGAGAATTGAGTACCTATCGTTGTGGGAAGAAACAGCCATTTTGGGATGCTGTAGGTGCTAGATTTTGGGATTGAAGGAAACATGGGTACGAGGGTTGATTTATATAGAAGCTATTATTGCAACAGAAGAGAGAGAAAAAGAGCCAGAGAGAGAGAGAGAAAGAGAATCTACCTAAGAATCAAACTCAGATGAGAAGAGAACAGGCTCTGTTCTGTTTAATTATTTATTTTTTTAATATTTTTCCTCTCTTTCTTTTTTTTTTTTTTTTTTTTATTATTTCGCATGTGGTCAATGGCCATTAACATTAGTATGCCACGTGGGTTTTAGTTAGAATTTCCCACAACTTTTAAAAATATTTTCAAATAACTTTTTTCTATCGTTTTTAGGGAAAATGAATAAAATATTAATATTTTTAAAATTAATTATGAAAATATCATCGAGAAAAAATTATTTTCAATTTTAGGCAACATGGTCTCGTCTCTTAAAGAGACGAGATCATAAGTGCTTGACCTCGTCTCTTCGAGAGACAAGGTCTCATTCTGTAATGATCTCATCTCTCGAAGAGACGAGGTTGCACCGCATGTAACCTCGTCTCTTGAAGAGACGAGGCCAGTGGATTATAAACTCCGCGCGCGTCTTCTTCTTCCTCATTTTTTCTTGCGCTCGTCGGAACCCAAATCCCAAATTGCGTCGTTTCGCCGATTGTTGCATCCGAAATCCACAAATCGACCGGTAGTTGTTCCTCATTTGGCTGATTTAATTGCTCCGAAGTTGATTGTATTGTAATTTCGTGGATAGGAGGATCGAAAGCGGGAGATTTTGTGCGAAACCACCGACGGTGAACATTGAGGTTGGCTTTCCGCGTATTTTTGTATTTGTTTCAAACATTCATACTGCATTGTTGAATGTCGATTGAATGTCGATTGGATGTGTTGTTAGAATATTTTTGTAGTATGATTCCAACGCCGACGTTTTTTTTTTTTCTTGTATGTTGTATAGATATGTATATGTATAATATTTGCTTTGAAAAAATCATGTCCTAAGTAGTTGTTGTTGGATAATTATTTTAGGAATTTGAGTGGGAAAAAAATTAAAAATAACTTCAATTGTCGTTAAGGGGTGTATTTAGTACTTTAGCATTGGTATGGCGATTTGGTATGGCATGGAAATATGCGATGAAAAAAGCTAATATTTGTAAGAAAGCAGAATAGATTAGAAAATTAAATTTCAACTTTGAAAGTGGAGGTGCAGTTTAGGAATTATGTTAAATATTACGAGGAATGCAATTCATAAGTGTGATTTTGTGAATTTGATGCGTGGAAGCTAATTTTGATGAGATGGCAGGATTTGTGAGGAAATGGATAAGGCGAAGTTCATACTGTACGCTCATGGTAATATTGTGCAAGGGGATGATGGTTTTGGTTATGATAAGCGGCTGTTGCTATGGTCAGTATTAGTAGGAATTCAACATATGAGCAGATAGTGGAGATTATTTGCAATAGACTAAAGGTAAATAGGTGTACACATCGGGTGGAGCTATATCATAGGGTAGCTATTGGAGATAGGACGCTACGTTATGATATTATTCCAGTGACCGATGATGATGCGGCACAAGAGATGTTGGTATACACAGAAGGCTCAGTGGCTGTTTATGTGCAGATATTGGAAACTGAATTGTCACAGGCACCTGCAGGGGAAATGGGCAATGATAGAAATATTGGGAGCCAGGGGTTGGTAGACTCAAACTCTACTCCAGTTCAGACAATAGGCAGTGCACAAGTGGAAATAGGTCACTTTGAATTTTGTGGACCTACATCGGTAGGTGGTGATGATATGGATGCTGTGCAAGACTCATCGGCAAGTGAATCCAGTGACGACTATGATGATGATGAAAATGTTAATGTCGAAGTATTTCGACAACAATATGCCTTGCCCGAGGTACAACGAAGGGGAAATAACTGGGACCGTTTCGTTGCTCCTACTGACGTTGATGCAGTAGGGAGCTCAGCGCAGTTCCGTTTTTCAATGCTGAAGTTGGTAGTGCTTACGCAGCATATGATGATGAGCAGGAAATGAGTGCTGGGAATTGGAGCTTCAGTGATGAATTCAAGGTCGGGATGCGTTTTGAGACCAAAGATCATCTCATACGGGCAGTTAAAATGTGGCACATAACGAACCATTATAATTTCAAGGTAGTGGATTCGGACCCAAGAGCATGGGCAGTGAAGTGTACTGATATCCATAACAGAGGTTGTAAGTGGAGACTCAGCAGTTATAAGAAACATGGTGGGTGGTTTCACATCACTAAATATGAAGGACCTCACACCTGCTTGGATGAAATCACTGGACAGGATCACTCTCAGTTGGACTCCACCAGCTTGTCCAGGGCCATAATATTGGAGATCCGCAATTCTCCAGATGTGAGGGCGAAGGATCTCCAAACGAATATATTAAAGCAGTTCGGGTATAATGTTCATATCAAGAGAATTCGTGAGGCAAAGAGAAAGGCCATTGAGCAGGTGTATGGAAGTTGGGAGGCGTCTTATGTGGAGCTTCCGCATCTACTTAATGCAATTACTGAGGCAAATCCAGGAACAAAGGTTGAGTGGCAAACTCAAGATTCAAATCGCCGGCCACGTATTCCTAGATAAGCTTTTTTGGGCATTTGGTCCTTGCATTGAGGCGTTCCACTACTGCAGGTATGTATTGTAATCATTGTTAAATTTTGTTTTAGCTGATTGATATTCACTGACTAAGTTATACGTTAAATCATTGCAGACCTGTGATCACAGTTGATGGTACCTTCCTGTATGGCAAGTACAAGCAAATTGCTTATTGCAGTGGCAGTAGATGGGGCAAATCATATAGTCCCATTGGCGTATGCTCTTGTGGATGAGGAGAAGGCGGAAACATGGAGTTGGTTCCTTGCAAAAGTGTTGGAACACGTCATCAAAGACCGATCCAATATTTGCTTGATATCGGACCGGCATGCCGGTATCAGGAGTGCGGTCGAAGGTGAGAATGCGGTGTGGCCTAGGGGTGGCCTTGGCGCTGGTGTATCCGGCATGTTGCCAGCAACTTTAATTCGAAGGCCAAAAGTAAGGAATGTAAGGAAATAGTAAAAAGAGCTGCCTATCAAGCCCAGAGTCGAAAGTTCCACGGATATTTAATGATGCACTTCAAAGCAATCCTTGGACAGCACGATATTTTCGCGAGTTGCCTCCATGCATGTGGACTTTATCTTACGATGAAGGTGTTAGATTTGGCCAAGGCACAACAAACATGGCAGAGAGTTACAATTCAGTTATAAAAGATGCCAGGTGCTTACCTGTGGCAGCATTGGTAAAGAAAACCTTCTACAATTGCAACTCCATATTTAATAAGCAAAGGCGTGAAGCCAGCGATGCCATGAGTATGGGTAAGTTGCTCACAGAATACGCTGCGAAGAAGTTTGAGAGATGGAACAACATATCCAGTTCCCATAGAGTTACTTGTTTCGATTACCAAGAACGGATATACGAGGTTATAACTGCACCACGTCCAACAATGTATGGTCAGAAGGGGGACCATATAAAAAAGTGGAGTTAAGATCATGTAGATGTACGTGTAACAAGTGGCAGACATACAGAATTCCATGCTCACATGCGATGGCAGTGATGGGCACAATGCACATGGATTGTGTTGCCTACGTAGGACAGTGGTACAGGTGGGACCACCAACTAAGAGTGTATGGTCGTTCCTTCATTCCTGCAGCCGATAAGGCAAATTGGACTCGTTTGGACTTAGCAAAGTGGCACCCTAATCCAGGACTTATTAGAAAAAGGGTCGGCCTAGGGAGAAACGATTCCAGAATGAGATGGACATTCGAGAGGGCCCCCGAGGTTATTCATGCGATTGTTGTGGGCAGCAGGGCCACAACATAAGGAGTTGTCCAAATGGGATGGGTAGACTAGTTACGGGGCAGTCGATTCGTGTGGTAATTCTTTATTCTCATATGTTTTTATTACTGCACTAATGAGTCATGATTTAACGTATGTTTGCTATGCTTGTTTTTAATCAACATATGTCGACTATAACAACATCTCTTTATTTTTCCTTCACAGATGGATCAAGGACCGATCGATAGCTCATTACTCACCCAGCAGCCTGTACACAAGTCGATTCTAGCCTGGGATGGGCAGGTTAGTTCATTTATGTAATTCAGTGATTGAAGATTTAATGGTTAAGGTAATATTGGTCTTTAATAAATATGATAACTTTACTGTAAGAGCATGAGGTATTGCATTGTCAGCACAGAGATGCGAAGCTCAGGCGATCAGCTGGCGTACCTACAGAGGTTGACGAGTGGCTGGTGCCATTCCTGTCTCAGGCAGGGTTCATAAGGGCGGCCCAGATGCCTTTCATTCAGTTGGATTGGCATCTCCTTATAGCTTTGGTTGAGAGGTGGCGACCAGAGACGCATACATTCCACATGACCACGGGTGAGTGGTCTGTGACCTTACAGGATGTTGCTGTCCTTACGGGCCTCCCCGTAGATGGATTGGCAGTTACGGGCACGGCTAGGCTGGATTATCCTGATTTATGCGAGGAGTTGCTAGGACTCCGGCCCCAGCCCGGTATTGACATGGATGGTGGTCGCCTGAAGATGTCGTGGTTGGATAGCCACTTCATCGACCTGCCTGATTTTGCTGATGATCAGACGCCACGCTAGGGCATACATTTTGCTGCTGCTTGGGGGATTTATTGTCGCAGACAAGTCCTCTAATTACGTCCATCTTATGTACCTCCAGCTGCTCCGAGACTTTGAGACGGCCGGGCAGCACGCGTGGGGAGCAGCCTGTTTGGCTTGGCTATACAGGCAGCTATGCTTGGCTTCCCACGTCGACACGGGGGACATGGCAGGACCGTTAGTTGTCCTGCAGATATGGGCATGGGAGCACTTCCCCACATTGCCCCAGTTCGTCGACTGCACACATCCGTTACGGGCCGCCCACTCATCAGCCATTGGGGTGCGACTTTTGACGTGACCCGAGTATCGATACATCTGCTGATTGAGTACGCGCTTCTTTCGATCGACAGACGGTGCATCAGGTATGACATCCGTTCCCTCCTATACCTCAATTGATTTCCAATGTCTTATACTGTTAAATTGCTATAGTTCGATAGTTTGTTTACGCAATATTTCACTTTTCCTACTGCATCAGGTGGTGTGGGACCCTATAGTTCGATCTTGCCCTCCCTGCCTCCATACTGCCTAGGGTAGCGATGTTTGGGGTGCACGGGTCCCACTGGTTTGCTTCTACCTAGTCAAGCACTACTACCCTGACAGAGTGCTTAGACAGTTTGGTGGCTTCAGGGGATCCCAGCCCCCTCTACCGACATGAGACCCCTCCATGAGATTGACATAAGAGGACGTTCCGAGTGAAACTGGCAGGTCGAGCACGCTAGGTGGATAGCTGAGTGGGATGCTCGGCGTGATTGCATAATTGAGCTGCCAGATTTGCCTACTGGGACATCTGATGATTACTTCCAGTGGTATCATGCGATCACCCGATGCTGGATCGGTCGCACGGGAGCTATCATACGATACATGGTAAGATCACTGTCTTTATAAGCTTTATATGGACTTGTACTAACTTGGCAGCTACTCACCGATATAATTTTTTGCTATTACGCAGGCTGATTTCATTTATAGCATCCTAGACATGCCCCCAGAGCTCACTCCATCTATTGCGCGAGATGTCTGTCGTGTGATGGAAGAGTTTATGGGGTTGAATTTCAATGATCTAGTGCCACCAATTCCACCATTAGCAGCAGCGCAGGCTGACCCAAAGTCTCATACCGTACAGAGACGACAGCCTCCTAGAGAGGGCCGTAGGTGGAGACGGGGCCGGGGTCGGGGACGAGCTCCAGCACCAGGTATTCAGATCAGAGATGAGCCTAAGCCATCCGATCTACCTTCACTTGATGAGGGTGGTCCTTCCTAGCTCATTCAGGACGAGGTTAGCCCGTCATCGACATCTTACTATATGGGGGACACCCCCATGCCAGACCCGTCATACACTGAGTTCTATACCCCCTTGGCTCCACAGAAGAGACGACCATCGCCATCACATGATATATGGGAGGACCTCACACAGGTCGAGCCAGACCCTGTCCCATTCTATCAGTACAGTTCTGCTACTAGACATGAAGATGCTGCAGTTATAGAGATTGTTCCATCTACACAGCATCCTCATCTGCGTACCCCGTTCCCAAGATGTACGTGAGGCGGGATAGAGGCCGAGGACGAGGAAGGGGGGACACACATCAGCAGTTGTAGTAGAGGATAGATTTTTTTATTTTGATTGTTGCATATAGCTTCTTACTTTTTGGTATTATTCTTGTATGTATTGTACTCCTTTTCTTTTGTACATTTTAAGAGAACAATCAATCAACATTTCATTTTATATTATCTGTTACGAGTCTACAAATTTCCATATTTTTATTGTACTGTGCTGACAAACAATCACAATACCGCTATGATTGAATGATTCGGATTGGGATTGAGAATGTGTGTTTAGGCGGAATGGTATCATAGCTATGTTATATTTGGTTAATGGCTCGTATAGCTATTTATATTTCTACTTGACAGGTTTTATATGTAATTTTTTGGGTTTCTTAAGTAATAAAGTGAAGTTTGTGGAGGAAGACCTGACCTCGTCTCTTCAAGAGACGAATGGCTCATCTAGTCTCTTTAAGAGACGAGATCACATGCGATGCAACCTCCTCTCTTCGAGAGACGAGGTCACATGCGGTGCAACCTCGTCTCTTCGAGAGACGAGGTCATTACAGAATGAGACCTCGTCTCTCAAAGAGAGGAGGTCAGGCACTTATGACCTCGTTTTTTTAAGAGACGATGCCATGTTACCTAAAATCGAGAATAATTTTTTTCCGATGGCATTTTCGTAATTAATTTTAAAAATATTAATATTTTATTCCTTTTCCCTTGTTTTTAGGTTTAAATGGAACCTTTGAATTGAAAAAGTGTTTCTTCTAACCTACAATATTTCCTATCAGCTTAAAAAATAATAAATAATTCCTTCCAATGCTCTAAAGTCTAGATAACTAGAATATGGCATTTTGGCGTATCCATTTAATCTACTTTAAAAATAGAGTACGTCATTCTTTTTTAATCCGTTTAAGAATGGACTAATTATATCTAAGTTATTTAATTTATGGGTTAAAACCGATTAGTCTATATAACCTATTGGACCAATTGAATCTATTTATAAAGATTTTTTTTTCAAAAAGAAAATGATGATATGGTATAAAAATTTCAAATAAATAATATTATATTATATTAATAATTATTTATGATATATTATAAAAATTAATCTAATATAGTAATTTTTTTTATCTAAATATTAGTGATCATTGCACACTTATTTTTCTTAGTGTAATTCATCTTTTTGAAAATTCAAAATGGTATATAGATATGTTACTCCATGTGAATGCAATTGCATAACATCATTTTTCTGTTATGACTCTAATCACAATTTAGGTTTCTTACTGATTTTGAATTCCATATCTTTATGTTTGCTATTAGAATTTTTATACTTGAGTTTAAACTTATGTGTTAATGATAATAGAGGGGAATGGATTGATATACATACCGCATATATTATAACATTCTTTTAAATATATATTGTTTTAAATGTAATGTTATAGCCAATAAATTATTTTAAAAACTTATTTTCATATATAAGTAACTAAAATAACAATAAAACTAATCATTGATATACATAAAACCCTATAATATTTGAATTTTTTATTCAATTAACATAAATGAGTTAATAGTCCACTCAATAAAAAAGATGTAGAAAGGCTAGGTTAGTACCATCGAGCACATAGATCAGTTGGTACGAAGTTGTTCCAACTTGACTAGAGGTCTTGAGTTCGAGCCTTAGGATGCAACTGCATTAAAACTCGATAAGAAGAGCTTTGCTACCCTATGGTCCTATCCGACTTGAATCTGGATTAATCGGCATTCAATGTGATGCCTACCGGATAGTCTAAAAAAAAAAGAAAAAGACTAAGCTAGTGAACTATCATGTTTAGCTTACACTTATTTTCAAAAGGTTGTACATTGACTAATAACATCTTTATCCCTAGGTAAATTTTAAAGGATACAGGTAATGTGACATTGCTTATACAATAAAACGGGTTCCTTGTTGGATTGCTTAGCAACCATATATGTTTGGGCCAGCAACCATCTTGATCCTCATCACATTGGTCTTTTCATACTTATTTGATATTTACGAAAAGCAACTCTCTCACTACTCTTTTCATTGGTCTTTTCACACTCATTTAATCATTATAAAAAATATAAACATTATTTTAAGGTAATAAAATAAAATAGAACCCACAAAAATTTAAAAAAAATAGATAAGTAATTCCTTTAAAATAACCAAGGATAAAGTAAAGAGTTGTCTAATATGGAGAGTTATTTCAGATGTTGATATAACACTTTAAGTAACTCTTTAAGTAATTCATGGATAAAACTGCTCTAATAAAAGAAAAAAAAACTAGGCCATTTTTGAAAAAAAAAAAAGACTTATGCTTTTCAAAAGAGTCTTTATAAATTTATTCTTACTAAAAATAAATTTATAATAATTTTTTATTTAATAATCTATATGGGTATATTTTATTATAAATATTTTTTAAAGATGAAAATTCAAAACAATTAATAAAAATTATAAAAATGAGCTAAGAATTTATCACACCCATCCTAGGCACAACCGTAGTTGTGGGGGGCGCTCCTAGGCTCGCAGACCATCCTGGGGGCAGCGTGATGTCAAGGACATTGGCTCCCATCAGAGCCCCCTCAAGCAATTCTTTCAGGGCACAAATCGGTATTGTTCTCCTACCCGTAGCATTTGAGTCTAAATTGTAGCCTCTTAAACTTGAACCCCGGACATAGGCATTTTGTTTGGCTCGTAGGCAACGCCTTTCTCCAATTGAGCACAAATCGGTATTGTTCTCCTATCCGTAGCATTCGAGTCTAAGTTGCAGTATCGCGGACTCAATTAGTGAAAGGCGTTGATTGCGAGGCAAACAAAAGGCCTAAGTCCAGGGTTTGAGTCGCGAGGCTACAGCTTCGACTCGAATGCTACGGCTACGAGAAAAATACAGATTTGTGCCCTGAAAGAGCTGCCTGAGGGGGCTATAGACGGGGCCAGTGTCTCTGGCATCACGTTGCTTGCTCAAGATGGTCTGCAGACTTAGGGGCACCCCCACAGTTGCGGTTGTGCCTAGGATGGGGTGTGATATAAAAGACACATTTTTTTATCACACCCTACAGTTCACCGCAACTTATATGGCTAATGTGATGCCAGGACCGCAGTAAATTCCCTTCTCAGTACAAGAAGGTATTGTTATCCTCAAACAGTTGACCCAGCTACAGCCTTGAGGGAACAATTGAACCCTTAAGGTAAACAAAAGCCTCTGGTCATGGATTCAATCTCTCAAGGCTGCAGTTGGGGTCAACTCTGTTGGGGATAATAATACCTTTTTATACTAATAAGGGAACTTGCTGCGGTGATCCCCCAAAATCAGTGCCTGTGGGGTTATAGTCTTAACATCACATCGGCCACATAAGTTGCGGTGAACTGTGAAGCATGATAGAATAGTTGTAATTATTTTTTTTTTCCCAAAAATTGTTGTAATTATATGCAGTAAAGAAATATCCAAACTAATACTTTTGTTTCCATATAAAAGATTTTAGATACTATATTTATGGCACATTTGTAATAAGCAGTTTTTCTTTTCTTCTTTTATTTTTTTCCGCTTCCTTTTTCCTTTTTCACATAAACAAGTCGCCTCAATTTTTGCCGACCAATTTGGATACCGACAAAGATAGATATGCTTTGAAAAATGCTCCTTCCATGAAAAAAGGTTAAAGCTAAATATTTGCATCACATCGCAATAGCATAGCAATGTCCTTTCTAATTCGTACAGGGAATAGATTTTTCACATTTTTCTAGACAAAATACCTTATAAAAAATTTGCAAATTAAAGTCTTTTTATTTTATTAATATTAATAATATTATTATAAGAATATTAATTATTCAAACTTGACGGTGATAATTATTCATCAGTTAGATTATTGGAAAAAGATATATTAATAATAAAATTAAAGAAATTATAGATTGATTTTATTCAAATTTAATGACTAATAAATAATAAATATACTCTTTTATATAATTTCATGCCTATTGAGGGAGAAAGGAAAAAAATATTAGTGTTTTTAAAAAAAATTACAAATTTACCATCGGAATCAAAATAATCTATATTTTAAGCAACTTGATCTCTTCTCTTCGAGAGACGAGGTTGACGAGGTTAAGCCGAATATTACCTCGTTTCTTGAAGAGACAAGGTTAGGGCTAACAAAGAGACGAGGTGAGGCAAAATTATTTCATTCCCCTTTTGTTCTTTGAAAAACAAATTCATTTTACATTTATAACAAAAACTATCAAAATCAGATAAAAACAGCTATATAAGCAATTAGCCATCCTCCCCTATGGCTAAACAACTTCCAAACTTTAGTAATATTCCGAAACTCAATCCAACCAAACATATTTCCAATCCCAAATCATTCAACCACAAATGTATTGTCAAACTTTTCATCACAAACATAATATAAAACTCAGAGAAAACATAATATTAAATCAATGATTGATTGTTTGTTTTCATTAAATGTACAAGAGAAAATGAATACAGTAATCGTAAAAAGCTAAGAATCTATATCCAACAATAAAAAAATTGAGAAAATCTCTTATCTACTACTGGTGGTCTCTGCCTCGCCTCCTTCGTCGCCATCTCACAAAGGTACGGGTGAATGGTGTACGCTGATGAGGATGCTGTGTAGATGGATCGATCTGTGCAACTGTGACATCTCATCTCCACCAGCACCACTGTATGAATGAAATGGGACTGGGTCTGGCTCCATCTATTTGAGTCCTTCCCTCATATCATGTGAAGCGATGGTCGCCTCTTCTGTGGAGCTAGGGGATATGAAACTCCGTATATGACGAGTCTGTCATGAGGGTGTCCAACAGATGTGTATGTGATGATGACGATGGGCCAACCTTGTGATGAAGGAACTGAGAAGAGCCAGGCTGATCAAATGAAGGTACGTGGGACGGCTCAGGCTTATCCATGATCTGTATACCTCGGGCACGGCCTCGCTCTGACCCCGTCCCCTCCTATGCCTCTCTATATGTGAACGTCGTCTCTGAACATTCTGTGCCTGTGGGTCATCAGATACTGATCCTGCTACTAGTGCTGGTGGCGGTGGATCATTTAAATTGAGCCCCATGAACTCTTCAACTACACAATAGACATCTCGTGCAGTAGAAGGAGTAATCTCTGGAGGCATGTCTGAGACTCTATAAATGAAATCTGCCTGCAAGCAACAGAAAAAATGTAGAGCAGTGAGTCATGAAAACATAGTATATTTCCTTACACAGATTATCGAGTCGGTGACCTTACCATATAGCGTATGATAGCCCTTATGTGACTGATCCAGCGTCGGGTGATTGCATGGTACTGCTAGAAGTAATCATCATATGCATCGGTAGGCATATCTAGCATATCAACAATACGATCATGCCGATCATCCCACTCAGCTATCCACCTAGCATGCTCCAATTGCCAGTTCCACTCGGAACGTCCGCATGTCAATCTCATACAGGGCTTTTATGTCGTCAGATGGGTGTGGGATCTCCTGAAATCCACCTAACTGTTTGGGCACTTTGTCTGGGTATTAGTGCACAACTAGATCGAAGCATACTAGCGAGACCCATGTACTCCAAATGTCACTGCCCGCCTGGCAGTATAGAGGAAGGGAGTCCAGGATGGGACTATAAGGATCCCACACAACCTGTTGAAGGGGAAAAAGTACACTACCAATTAACAAAAATATTAAAATGTTGCAATTTGATGGGAATAACACATTGGTAATCAATTTGAAAGAAAAAAGGCAAAGAAAATCATACTTAGTGCTCGGTCTGTCGATCCAAAGATGCTCGATACTTAATCAGCAAGTGGGTGGATACGTGGTGACATCAAAAGTCGCATCCCAATAGGTGATCAATGGGCGCCCCGTCGTAATTGCTGTAACCTGTTGAGGAATCGGGGCAATGTGAGGGAAGTGCTCCTATGCCCATATTTGCAAGACAACCAAGGGTCCTGCAATATACTCAATATCCAATTGGGAAGCCAAGCATAGCTGCTTGTATAACCATGCCAACAGGCTGCTCCCTACGCATACTGCCTCGCCCTCTCCAAGTCCTGGAGTAACTGCAGATACATCAGGTGGACATAATTTGATGACTTGTCCGCAAATATGAATCCACCCAGTAACAACAAGACATACGCCCTAGAGTAGCATCTGATCAAGACATCATCTGCAAACTCTAGTAGCACTTTGAAGTAGCTGTCTAACCACGACATTTTCAGACGACTACCATCCATATCCGTCTCGGGCACGGGTTGGATTCCTAACAGCTCCTCACATAATGTAGGACAGTCCATCCGGGCCATGCCTATAACAGCGTTGCCATCTACAAGTAAGCCGGTAAGAACAACAACATCCTCCAATGTAACTGACCACTCTTGTGGTCATATGGAAGGTATAGGTCTCCGGCCACCATCTCTCCACCAAGGCCGTGATGGGGTCCCAATCCAGCTGAACAAATGGCATATGGGCCGCCCCAATGAAATCTGCCTGAGACAAGAATGGCATTAAGCGATCGTTTACCTATGCAGGGACGCCATGCTATTGTCTTACCTTCGCCTCTCTATGGCGACAATGCAAAACCACATGCTCCTACAGAGAAGTCCACAAATCTATAAGAAACATAAATTACTTGTTATAAGTAATGGATTGCAAAAATAAACTTACCTGCCCCTCCCAGGCTAGTCTCGACCTATAAATAGGCTGCTTTGTAAGTAAGGAGCTATCTGTCGGTCTTGGATCCATCTTTAAAGGAGAAAGAAATGGCTATTGTGAATAGAGGCATAGGTAGATTAAAACAAGCAGATCAAACATAAGATAAAAGCATGCTTCGTTAGTACAGTAGAATAAAGTATATGAGAACAAAGTATTACCATTATGATTGGACTGGCCCGTTACTGTTCTACTAGACAACCCTCTATTTGGACAACTTCAAATGTTGTGCCTTGGTTGCCCACATGAATCGCATGAGTAACTTCATAGGCCCTCTCGAATATCCATCTCATTTTGGAAGCGTTTTTCCCTAAGCCTACCTTTTTCCTAATAAGTCCTGGTATAGGGTGTTATTTCGCTATGTCAAAACGAGTCCAATTGGCCTTATCGGCTCCAGGTATGAAAGAACGACCATACACCCTAAGCTATTTGTCCCACCTGTACCACGATGCTACGTGGGCAAAATAATCCATGTGCAGTATACCCATTACTACCATTGCATGTGAGTATGAAATTTTGTATGTCTACCACTTGTTACAAGTACATCTGCATGCTCTTAACTCAATTTTTTGTATGTGGTCCCCCTTCTAACCATACTTGGTAGGGCGCGGAGCAGTTATAACCTCGAATATTCGTTCCTAATAGTCGAAACAGGTAACTCTATGGGAACTTGAGATGTTGTTCCATCTCTCAAACTTTGTTGCAACATATTCAGTGAGTTATTTACTTGCATTCATTGCCTCGCTCGCTTCTTTCTTTAATTATTAAATATAGAGTTACAATTATAAAAGGTTTTCTTCACCAATGCTGCCACGGGTAAGCATCGAGCATTCTTTATAACTGAATTGTAACTTTCGACCATGTTCGTTGTACCAATTCAAATCTTACGCCTTCGTCATAGATAAAAGTCCACATACATGGAGGCAACTCGCAAAAATATCATGATGTCCAAGGACTGCTTGAAGTGCTACGTTGAAGTATCCATGGAACTTTCTACTCTGGGTTCAGTAGGCTACTCTTTTTACTATTTCCTTACATTCCTTACTTTTGGCCTTCGAATTGCAGTTGCTGGCAACATGCTGGATACACCAGCGCCAAGGCCAACCTCTAGGCTACACAGCATTCTCACCTTCTACCACACTCCTAATACCGGTATACCGGTCTGATATCAAGCAGATGTTAGATTGGTCTTTGATAACGTGTTCCAACACCTTCGCAAGAAACCAACACCATGTGTCCACTTTCTTCTCCTCATCCACAAGAGCATATGCTAGTGGGATTACATGATTTGCCCCATCTACTGCCACTGCAATAAGCAGTTTGTGCTTATACTTGCCATATAAGAAAGTGACATTAACTGTAATCACAGTCTGCAGCGAATTTACCGATATAAGTTAGTTAGTTGATATCAACCATACATAAATAAATTCAATCACGTTTAACACACATACCTGTAGTACTGGAAAGCTTCGATGCAAGGACCGAATGCCCAAAAAAGCTTGTCTAGGAACATGTATCTTACGATATCTGAATCAACGGTTTGCCAGTCAAGCTTTGTTCCTGGATTTGCTTCTGTTATTACATTAAGTAAGTAAGGGAGCTCCACATATAAATCTTCCCAACTTCCATACACCTGCTCAATTGATTTTCTCTTCGCCTCACAAATTCTCTTTATATGAACATGGTACCTGAACTGTTTTAAAATATTCAGTTGGAGGTCCTTAGCCCTCAAATCTAGAGAATTATGGATCTCTAATATGATGCTTTTAGACATGCTGGTGGAATCCAATTGAGAGTGATCCTGTCCAGTGATTTCATCCAAGCAGGTATGGGGTCCTTCATACTTAGTGATATGAGACCACCCACCATGTTTTTTATAACTGCCTCTTAGTCTCCACTTACAATCTCTGTTATGGGTATCAATACATTTAACTGCCCATGATTTTGGGTTTGAGTCCACCACCTTGAAATTGTAATGGTTCATTATGTGTCACATTTTAACTGCTCGTATGAGATGATCTTTTGTCTCAAATCGCATCCTAACCTTGAATTCATCGCTGAAGCTCCAATTCCTAGCACTCATTTCCTGCTTATCATTATATGCAGCATAACCACTACCAACTTCAGCATTGAAAAAGGGTACTGGCACTGAGCTCCCTACTGCATCAACGTCAGTAGGAGTAATGAGCGGTGCCAATCATTTCTCCTTGGTTGTACCCCAAGAGAAGCATACTGTTGGGGAAAAGCTTCGATATGATAATTTTCATCATCATCAAAGTTGTCACTTGATTCACTTGCCGAGGAGTCTTGCATGACATCTGTACCGTGACACCTATCGAGGTGGGTGCACACATTTCTACTGTGTGTTGCCTATTGTCTGAACTGGAGTGGAGTTTAAGTCTACCAACCCATTACTCTAATACTTCTATCATTGCCATTTCTCCTGTAAGTGCTTGTGATAATGCATTTTCAAATATCTGCACATAAACAGCCACTGACCCTTCTGTGTACACAAACATCTCTTGTGCAGCATCATCATCCGTCACTGGAATAATATCATAACACAGCTTTCTATCTCCAATGGCTACCTTATGATATAGATTCACTCGATGTGTACACCTATTTATTTTCAGTTTATTGCAAATGATGTCCACAATTTGCTCATATGTACAATTCCTACTAACACTGACCACAGCTACCGGTTGCTTATTATAACAAAAACCATTCTCCCCTTGCACAATATTGCCATGAGCGTACAGTACAAACTTCGCCTTATCCATTTCCTCACCAACCCTGCCATCTCATAAAAAATAACTTCATTGCATGAAATTTGCAACTTCACACTTATGAATTGAACTCTCTTTTTTATTTAACATAACTCCTAATGCTACTATATATAACCCGATCTTCTAATGGTATATTAACATGGTGTATTAACAAAATCAACAAAACAAGTGAATGATATGGCTTTATTTTTAAACTTAAAATTAATATTACTAATTTCTAATCTACTTTATTTATATGACTTTATATAAAGTTCATTTCTCATTTCACGTAAAATTTTAAATGTTTATTTTTATCACTAATTTATAATCTAATTCATATAAAATTGAAATTACTAATTTCTAATAAATTATAATTTTAAATGTTGATTTTGTTATAAATTACTGATTTCTAATAAATTATAAAATATAAAATTTTTAATAATTATAATTTCTAACAAATTATACTTTATTTGTATCACTTTAATTGAACTTTGCGTACAAGAACAATTATGTGCACATTTTACACAACCAATATTCGACAATTTAACATCGATAATTCAAAAAAAAAAATTGCAAAATTTCGGAATCTTAAAACATCCACTATTCCAACAACAGATACAACGAATATTCAACAATGTAACATCAATAATTCAACAAAAATTTTGAAAATTGCGGATTCATACCACAAATCGTCGTTCGTTGTTCTCTTCCGTTATCGTGCCTATGCCGCTCCTCTCCAACAAATTGCTTCTTTCTCAACACTGGATAATCCAAAAACACAAGTTGACGGAGCTAATTGCGCTCAATCGACAACAAATTGGGACTTAGGGTTAAGGTTTTTAATTTGGGGCTTAGGGTTTCTAATATAAAGGTAATGAGGAAGAGAGAATGGGGAAGAAGGAGGTCTGGGGAGATTTTACGCTCGCAGACCTCGTCTCTTGATGACCTCGTCTCTTGACGAGACAAGGTAGTACGTGGCACAACTCGTTTCTTGAAGAAACAAGGTCAAGTTACCTAAAATCCAGATTATTTTGATCCCGATGGTAAATTTGTAATTTTTTTAAAAAACACCAATATTTTTTTCCTTTCCCTGCCCATTGAGATTTTCAAAATCATTCAATTAGACTTTGAATTTTCTAAAGATAAAAGGAGTAAAATGCACATAAAGCAAATATGAAAAGATTTTATATACAATTTATCCGTTATTTTTTTTTTATTTTACTCAAAGTGGATAAGCTCGAGTTTGAATTCTTTAGATCAAGTAACATGTCTAGCTAACCAGACACATAATAAGGAGCTTAATAGACGAAAGGAGAAACATGCTTAGTTATCCTAATATTGTGGATAAAATTCTTAAATGGAAAAAAGAATGGTAAAAACAAAGATACATAAACAACAAAGTTGGGTTTTCAACTTCCAAACCACGAAACGACTGCCATCGTATTATAGGTCGATAATCCCTTGCTACTAGGGATAGTTGTTGAAAAATTCCCCAATTAATCTTTCCAAAAATTGCTTGGGAAAAAAAAAGAATTAAAAGTCTTTTCAAAACCTAGGAACTTAATTAAATTTTATTGTTTATAACACATATCTATCACCATACTTTTTAACCATATTATTCGATGTATGATTTCAAATAAAAAAATTATATATATGAATATCGCATTTGGTCTTTAAACATTATTAATACAACAATATGTGATGATGGATGAAAATAAGAAAGCTAAAAGATAAATAATACTAATATTGTCACATAACAGAGTTTAACAGACCAAATTAGTGCCATCAAGAACAAATTTGCTGACAATTTTTCTGAAGCTACCTCCTAATCACACTGAACAGGAATGTCACCATTCTTATTTATGTAAGCTACAAAGGAGATGCCTTCCATGATGTTAGCCTAGTCCAAGAAAGCAGGAAAAGATGGATTGCCAGTTCCATTAATACTGTACCATGATCTCCCATCAAAATGTTTTGTAGACAGAGGACAACAACAATTGGCTCTTCAAATTGAAGATAAAAATCAGCCTAATGCTCTTGCTGGGTCGGTTGTTATTGATTTCTAGATGGTGCATAATAGATATTCCTACAAGAATGTCATCGACAGGCAGAATCAATGAGATGATACAGCTATAATATAAAAACGGTAACAATATCATGCAGCCCTTTTGTCCAGTTCTTCCAAAGCTGCCCACAACTTCGGATCTGCATAGTCCTTGATGAGAAAGGTCGGCTTGTCTTCCATCAGAAGGTGTTCTGGATTCCTGGTGGCTAAGCCAAGGACTGGCATCCCAGCTGCTACTCCAGCTCTAATTCCGGAAGGAGAATCCTATAGACATCATAGTTCAGAATAGGCTAACAAAATGTGAAGACATTTTGAAAGGAGAAATAATTGGAGAAGGATATACACCTCAAATATTATGGTATGTCCCTTTGGTGCCTCAAGTACTTCAAGTGCTTTCAGGTATGGCTCGGGATGTGGCTTGGCATGCTCACATTCACTTCCAATAATGACAGCCTGGAAAAAGTCAGTGAGGCCAAGCTTTGAGATCATGAGCTCAGCATTTGGTCTAGGAGCATTTGTAACTGCAGCCCGCTTCAACCCACGATCTTCAATCCATTTCTTTAGTTTATAAAGGCCATTAATAGGTGTCAATTGCTCAGCAGCCAATCTACATTAGTTAAGCAAGTTATTTGGTAAAAATATGACAAGATTCCCATAATGTGGTTATAATGTAAACACTGATATAAGAGGTCCCTTACTTCCTGAACACAGCTTCCTTCTCTTCGGTGAATTTCAACCCTCTAGGGAAATCATCTGGGAAAAGTCTGCTGGCTATGTCGTCATTGTGCCTTCCAGCAATATTCTCAATAAAAAAGTCCTCAGTAATTGGAACTCCGCCATTAAAGCCAATCTGCTCACATACCAACATAAGTTCATGTCAAGCAATCAATTTAAGGGCACTCTTACAATCTAAAAATGCTTGCAAAGATGTTCAAATTAAAACAAAGGGAACCAAGGTGAATGGTAGAGTGGGGGGGAAGAAAGATAGCATTCTTTGACTTGATACTCCAATAAATGATAATCCAAACTCAGCAAAAATGTATCGTAACTTTTCGGGCAAATCCAATTGTTTCCATTTCTACATTATTTGTGCCACTGAACTTTCGAAATCTTATACGACAGCAATTGCAAGGAATAGCAGCCTCATGCAATCCCCCCAAAGCAATCAAATACATTGCTGTGTGTACCTAAATAACTCTCAAAGTTGGATTTTCAAAATGCTCCACTTTGAATAAACCTGAACACCATCTCTCTATAGTACAAGGAAAAAGAAAAAAAGAAAAGGAGAAGTACAACAAGTCTGAAATGCTACTACCTCTTGGAGCAACTCTCTGAAGGCAACATGATGAAGAGGATCTGAATCACAAAGTGTTCCATCTACATCAAACAGAACAGCCTCCAATGGGGCAACTCCAATCAAAGAAGTACTGCTGCCATTAAAGAAAACCATATTCCATTGGTTAAAAGTACAATAGAAAAATTAAACAAGGGTTATTTTACATTAAGGAAGTACGTGATTTTACATTTATGAGGTGCTTCATGTGTTGGCTGATTTCAACATGGAATATATTAACATTTTCATTCTTTATTTGTGCTAAGCAGAAGCCAACTAAAACATAAACATCGACTATCCACTTACTTCACTTCACTGAATAAATAAAACTATAATATAATTTTTAATTATTAATTTTTTATTTAAATAAGGATATTTTTAGGGAAAAATTAATTTCAGCATTAAATTATTATCAATAGGTTTAAGTAATGAATAACTTTTAGGGTCAACAAAACGTCCTTATAACTATTCATAAGAAATAAGTCATCATTATAGTGAAGTGAACGGCATCAATTATTTTGGAAATGCAAAAAGGGATTAATTTAAAAGAGTGCCAAAAAGCCAGTTGAACAGCTCAAATTTCATATCAATTATATAATTAACATAGCAAGATTAAGCCGATATTATAATACAAGATCACACATTTCACCTAAGGATGCTAGGATTTAGAGATTCACATCCATGTTTTTCCGACTCAAAAACCCGAAAAATCATCCCAATTCGATATTTTAACTCAAGATCATAATTTTTACACCTTAAAAATTACCCATAACATCTGAATCACAGCACCATAAACAACTTCAAACAAGCACAATCAAGAACGGAAGGATTTTTTTTTTTTTTTTTTACTAATATCCTCACCACTCACTATTAACGTGTAATTAATATTTATATGGAATATAATGACTAAAAGAATAAACTTTTCACCACGTAAATCGTGTAAGTTACGTTCTAAACAGTATTATATAATAACAGTACACGAATTCTAACTCTAACATTCATCAGCTAATCCCATATCTACTAACAGGATTATAACACCGCGACGTCCATTTCATTATGAATTATATGCGAGCAAGTCATCGTAATTCAGCTCAATTTCGTCGAATATATAAATCTAAACACGATATATATGTACATATATATATATAGAGAGAGAGAGAGAGTACCTGTCGTTGTGGGAAGAGACCGTCATGTTGGGAGTATGAAAATGAGGGATTTTGGGTTTTGGCGATTGAAGGAGACATGGCTGTGAGGATTGATTTATATAGAAGTTATGGAGAGAGGAGAGAGAGAGACAGAGAATCTGCGAAGGATCAAAGGAGAAACAAAGAACAAATTCTGTTTTTGTTTATTTTTATTATTTTCTTTTTGTTTTTTATAAATATTCTCGTCCTCGTTTTTTTTCTTTTTTTTTTTTAATTTAAAAAAAATTGCTTTTCTATAAGTGGACCGCTCAGCAGCATATTTAATATTTTCACGAGTGGCTATTGGCATGCCATGCGAGTTTCATTTAGCCCTCTTTTGTAGGGAAAAAGGCGTCTTTTTTCTTTAATTTTTTTCTTTGTTACGTATAAAAAATATGAAAAAAACCTTCATGGGAAAAAGGTGTTCTTCAAACACAGAATATTAGAGCCAATGAACCAATGATTTTGCAATTTAATTGCATCATACTATCTCTTAAGTGATGCGGGTTTAAATCTTTCTTCCGTTATAATGGTAATGTTGCAGATAGATAATCAAGGCCCACAATAAAAAAAAAAAATGATTAGTAGTGTACAGATGATGGTCTAGCAAGACCATGTCAACGTTTAATTTAGTAATGGATCAAGAGATAGCAAGCAAATACGTAAATCAAGAATGCAAAATAAGATCAAATACCAATAAACCCTCACCTTACTGCTTCGGGTTTTCTTTGTAGACAATGGTCATGCCAACATGTAGGCCCGCAAAATATCTTTAGTCCATGTGGTGTATTTCCAAAGGAAGGAGATAAGCTCAAGTGTGGATCCTCCTATTAGCAGCTGATCCAGACTTGAATTGGTGGTAGTGATCATCCAATTAGGGTGGTTAGACAGGTGGAAAGTAATTTCTTTAAGTACCCACAAAAGTATAACAAGTTAGGGAAGTTTGGCGAGTCGAAAAGGTTTAGAGTATCAAAAGCTTTCAGAGTACCTCAGAGGAGATATGAGGGATTGATGAGATGTTATTAAATGTGCAACTTTTAAGGGGAAGCTCGAGGGAGGATGACTTTGGTTTAGGTCTTTATATGTACCAACGGAAGGAGTTGACTTCTAAACTAGGGACTAAGGTCTATGGTCAAGGGTCTAATTTGAGGAGCTTTATGAGCTTCGAAGGCTCTGTTGCTAGTTCATTTTGCTAGTATAGTATTGGGCCTATGATAAGTAAAGTTTATCAATAGGTAAAAAAATTAATAATAAAAACAAACATTAGAGAAAAGAGAAAACATTGTAATATATTCGATTGTCATTCTAATTAATCTACAAGATATATTTTACTACAAGGAAGCTTTACAGTTTTGCCAATGGGGTCGTCCAGTCAACTATCTAACCATGGAATATTAATTATTTTAGTAGTTCCATCATGATTAAGTATTGTGTGAGCTATTAAATAGTGATTGAACTAGTCCGTCAAAACTAATGATGGGACCATATAATTTATTTTAGTTTAATAGATGAAAGTTCAAAATAATTGATAAAAGATTATAAAAGTAAGCCAAAAATATTGTAATTATAAACACCAAGAATCATCTAAATTAATACTTTTATTTCCATATAGAAAATCTTATGTATAATATATTTATGGAACATTTCTAATAAGTAATTTTTTTCCTTTGATAAAAAATGTGGCCTCGGTTTTAGACAACCAACTTAGATGTAATAAATATGCTTAGGAATACCCTTTCCAAATTAAGAAAACTAAAAGCTAAATATTTGCTCCACATGCCAATAGCATAACAATTTCCTTTCTAGTGGGAATAGATTTTTTCCTTTTTCTGGATAAAATACCTTTATGGAAAATTTGCAAATTACAGTCATATATTTTATAAATATTAAGTAATAATAAATGGTAACCATGAAAAAAGTTAAAAAATGAAAGATGAATGAAAAAGTAACAAGAAGTGGACAACTAGTTTTATACTTAAAATAAACATATATAAATAAATATAGTGTCAATGGTCTTGTGGGTAAGTGACATCTCGTCTGATCTCTCCTCTTACTCTTTCATGTGAGATATTCTAGATTTGAATTTCTTTCCACGCCATAATTGGCCAAAATAAATAAATAAATAAATATAAAAACCTCAAAATTAGGACCTGAACTTCTTGGCATAAGCTCGAGTTTTAAGTATTTGGCTTAAGTAATGAGTCCAACTTATCAGACACAAGCTAAAGAGTTTATGAGATGGAAGGAAAAACATTCTTAATTATCCCATATTGTGGTTAAATTTAGTAAAAAGGGATGGAAAAAACAAGATAATACAATTACTTAGATTAAAAACTTTAGTGGAGGATGCTAGATTCTTAACTTCCAAAATATCATTCGGTGGAACTCCCTCCTCCCATCTTAAACCATTTTATGCGGATAATATTATCTTGCTAGCTATTGCATCTAAAAAATTGATTATGATAATTAATTATATTTTAGATTGTCTTTGAGAATGATTAGGGTTGAAGCTAAATGTTATCAAGTCAGGAGTACCATTTTTCATTAAATACGTCAAGTGACATAATTTAAGTATCAAGAAGATCCTTAAGAGAAGTATGCTCGATTGGAAAGTACTAAGGTTATCCATAACACAAAGAGGTAAGCCTCAACCATACTAGTTTAAATCGATGATGGAAAAAAAAAAACACAAAATAACCTTGCTGGATGGAAAAGGAGGACTTTGAGTATAGTTGGTAGATTAATGTTAGCAAAATGTGTCCTACCCAAACTATTACATGCAAATGTCTACGAGGCCGAGTGCCACAATACAACTTATTGAATAACATTTCTGGAAATTTATTTAGGGAGAAGGGCAACATGAAAGGAAATACATTGTGTTGGATGGGATAGGATAACATTGTTAAAAGAACATGAGGTTCTTGGAATACACAATCTAATAAGAAGAAATAAATCATGGCAAATCAAGAGACTATTAGGAATTAAGAAACAGCTATCAATGTAGGGAGTGCTCTTGATTCACAAATTCTCTAAAATCAGTGTCTAACCACTTTAGCATTTTCGAAGGAACTACTTGTTAATCTAAAATGGATGGAGAGCAATAAGTTATATCTTTTAGCTAATGGTGAAACATGTAGCTTTTGGTTGGAGTCCTGGTTGGAGCATGGTGAAAGATGTAGCTTTCGACTCATTTTAAAATTTTTCGAACTCTTTTATCAAACTTAAAATTCAGGCTTGAACTCAATTCAATTAGATGAGCAAACTTTATTTTAAACTTGAGCTTGACTCATTTATAAATTGAGTTTGAACCAGCTAAACTTTTTATAAAGTCTAAAATCCACACTTGTTGATGGTCCAATTATGGCCTTAGGCCTATTTGAGCCAAGCCCTTTGTCTCAATAGGTGGGACTAGAATATGGCTTAGGGTCCTATTAATAGACTTTTCTTCCTGCCAACTTGAGCACACTGCCTAAATGACTTGGTTGGAACACTTTCACCTTGATACACTACAACTCGATCGAGATCGACCTGTGTAGTGAAGATCGTGACACCACATGATCCCCACTTGTCCACTACAAGCATAACTGGCAGGTCTTCTAACCAACTACCCACCCACTCGCCCATAACTGACATAATCACGCAGGTCAATCGCCTATAAATATGACAACCTCCATCCATCAAGATAATATTGCATAAACCATCTTCTCCAATGGATTTTAAAGGCTCGTCATGATAAACATTGACTTAAGTATCGGAGTGATTGCACCGAGCCCATGCTCAGTGAACCACTAACGAGTTATTTGTTTTGCAGATCCCATAATGCCAAGTTTTGAGCCCATTAACAATTGATTCAACCCCCATCCGATTCAAGCAAACAACAATATTTAACCTTTATTTTAAGCTTAAGTTTGGGTTATCTTCCATTCAAGTTTTTCATATTATCATTTTTATCAATTCAAAAAATAGGAAAATTTCATGGTCCGGTCCCGTCAATATCTAGTGGCTCACACTATATCTAACTGTGATCGAATTACTAAAATAGTTAATATTTCAATTATTATATTTATTTTAATGGTTAGACAGTTGACTGTATGATTCGTTAACGAGACGTAAAAGCTCCCCAAAAAATAATAGATAAATATTGCATATATTTTAATGAAATTAGTTTTTGATTTCAATTATAAATCTATATATAATATATCAAGCTTGCTAGCAATTCGGCTTGTAAACCTATTTATAAGATGGCTCGCGAGTCTAAATTAGTATTCAAGTTCAATTAGTTTAGCATAATGAACTTTAATTTTAACTCAAATTCCATATTTTTACTAATCAAGTTTAAACCTACTTAATTCATGATTAATCGAGACAAATCCAAACTTAAAGCAAGTCGAATTTGAAATGAATCGAGTGGCAAGCAACCCAACTCAAATATATTTTCCACCTAAATAAAATTTTAAAACGCATACAAGAATATGCTTTTTATGGGTAGGATAAAAAAAAGTAGCGAAGACCAAGACCCAGAGAGAGAGAATGGGTCCTTCGTTACGCTTTCGTTTCGTTCGGTCAAAATGAACACATCATGTCATGGGTGGTGTGGATGTGAATTTCCAAGTAGTCCGAGACTTGTGGTGCAAGTGCAATTCGGCAGCCACAGCTTTTGCCTGTGCACATTTTCCACGTTTCGGCTTTCGTCGTGTCGCTCCTCTTTCATTACATGTATATAATAATATTCATTCTAAGGCTATGCAAATGCTAGGATATGTTTAGTTTTTCCCGATTTCTTACTCCAAACGTATATTTATTGATTATGTATTTCAATTTATCTTTTACATTTTATGTTGACAATTTTTTTTTCAGATGCTTGAATATTATGAAAAAGAGGATATATTCTCTTTTGGTCAACTATTTTTACAAAAGATAACCTAGGAAGGAGCAAATCAAACTGATTCATCCTTTGAAATATTTGTATTTATATCATTAGTGAGAATGGTCTTTATCATAGGAAAATGTTCAAGATAGAAAATTTAAACAGTAAATATTTACCCCATGCAACAAAAGATTTTAAGGTATTTTTTATTTTTATTTTATTTTTATTTAGGGGTTGCAAGAAGAAGAAGATACTAGGGGAGAGAGAAAAAAAAGAAAAAAATATAAAAATGCTAACTAAGAAGATATAAATGATTTTTTAATTGAGTTCTCTTTTCGCGTAAGTGAATTGCTGAAAAAATACTAGATTCCAACCATATTTACAACATGCTAAAAAGCAAAAAATTCAGATAGTACCAATAAAACTTACCTGCTCAACCTATTAAAAATGTATACTTTGTTTTTATAGAAATACTTATATTTCAAGTGCTAAAAAATGGTCGATATTTTAGGGTAATATATGAATTATTTAATAAAAGTAGCTTTTCTTCTTTTTTTTTTTTTTTTTTTACTTTTAATCAATTCACATAACCATCTAAACAAATTCTCCATTACTTTCTTTTATATATATACATAAATCTATCTATCTTAAATAATTATTATTTTCTAAATTATGTATATGCATCGTAACAAAACTCAAACTACCTTAATATTTTAAGTACTTCGGAAATGAAACTTCCAATTACGTGAATGCTTTTGCTTTCTAGTTTGTTGTCGGTAAGGACCCTTGGCATTGACGTGGATTATTGTATATGGATATCTGCTCCTTTATTTTACTGAATAGGGATTATGAAATTAGATATATTCAAGTGAGTTGTGCCCGTTGGATTTGTTCATTGACATTGTTTGATTTTTAGTCTTGGATCCGATTATGAGGAATTAGTTCACATTTTATTGTTTGATGACTTGTAAAAGAGTTGGTGATGCAATGCCGTATTGATATTTGGTTGATTAGATGTAACTGTTGTTTATATATTTGGAGGGGAGAGAATCAAATATTAATTTTCTTAGAGAATGTTAGAATCATAACAAATAGGATAGGAAGAATTGAAATGATAACTACAAATGAATATGTTTTCTCATGTCCAAAGCTAGATTCAATAAACTTGATATACTACTTCTCTAAGTGAGCGTAAGTAAATATCAATGTATTATAAATAAGTGGTCCAAACTGTATATAGTTTTTATAAAATTATCCATATAAAATAGATTATCAATAATTATATATTACTAATTATTTCACATTGCATGTGAGATAGTACGGCTCAATCAACCTTTTCTCATCAAGATATAACAACTTTGCTGCATATTTCTGTTTGAGGAATTTGGATTCATAGCAAACAGAATATGGAAAAAAGAAAATAAATAAGTCATAACTACGAGGGATGTTCTATATCATGTTTCCAAAGCAGTAGAATTTAACAATTTCTTTCATTCTTTCCTTTTTTTCTCACCAGACTGTAAACATTTCGTCATCTTTTCCTATACATGGTACTACAATGGAAATATACAATGTAATGCCCTAAAATAAGGATTTTACAACCCGCCACATATCATTCTCTTTATAAGAACACGCCGAGACTATCAATCCAATCCACATGTATAAACAATTATAATAACTTTAATACTCACATAAAAGGTACCTGTTTAAGTTATCTCATGAAAACAAACTCTTTTAAGATAAACATCTTAATGGCATAAACCAAAGCCATCATAACTAAAAAGCTAAAAAATATCAACAAAACTTATAATAAAAACCAAAGTTTATAAGAGAAAATTTTAAAGCTTCATATAATCTTCCAAGTCTAGCTTTAGGAACCATAAAAGTCTTGGAATAAGCAAGACAGTCCAATCCATTAGCGTCTTTCCCATCATCTACATAGATATAATAACCTGACAGGTCAAACATCACTGGATCCTCACCTGCTCTTGAAAATGATAAAAGAGTAAGCGAAAAACACCCAGTACGCCAAATCACATACAAAATGCATATGCCACACAATATATATATTTTCATGCAACTAATCCTAATGTAACAAACACAGTTTATTATCTTTAATTAACCAGCAAACAATACAGTTTAGAACTATAGTACTTTAGTTCCAAACCTGGAGTATCTCATGACTCTTGAAAAACAAACAATATATAAAATAAGTAATATACATATATATAGTGCTAGCATTCTCTAAGCACCCGTGGCTATACTGCCAATACCTAATCTACCAGAATTATATTCTATACGTCCACTTGAGACAACCTCATGCATAGATCATCAGATTGCCAGCGTCACACTCTGCATGGTCTTTATTAACCACATCCAATCACAAAAAAAAAAAAAAATAATAATAATATGTCATATAAAATTAGATTGATTTAATATTCTGACCCTACACACATACAACAAGCAGATCTAAACCTACAAGCATATACAACAAACAAGGTAAGGTCGTATATGTATCAAATTCTAGAAATAGTACTCTAAATCACCCAAATATACTTTTATAACATAACTCCTAATTCAACAAAACCTAATAACATAAATAGATCAAATCCAAAAATGCATCTCATCGAATAAACCTAATTCCATTTACATCTAAAACCAAAATCTCAAAATAAATACAAATTTACACCTTTTTCCTTGATCAAAATACAGAAACCTTTCAATCAACTCAATCTCCTTAATAGATTCTTCAAACCCTAGAACTTCATTCCATACCATATATACCAGAAATCATTAACTACCATTTTTTATGAAATCATAAAGATAAAAAACATTAAAATACTTACCTAGAATCGATTCTAAATCCATTTTTAACACCAAATCCAAATCTTTAAGAAAATCATGGTTTTTCTCCAATCTCCCTTAAAAAACAATAGACAAACTCTAAGGACACTATAGACTTGTAGGATCTTAAAGAAAAGATGGTTATTAAATTACCTCGATCTGATCTCTCAAATCTCCTTGCTTATTAGAAATTCTCACAGAGATGATTTTTAGGTTTAGGGTTATGTTTTGGAGAAGGGGAAAGCTTAGTTTATATAGAAGTCAAGGAATAACTGTTTATCTTTAATAACGCCTCTTCAACTTTAATAACGTCTCTTCATCTTTAATAATGAAGTCCCTTTATCTTTAATAACGTTTCTTCATCTTTAATGATGTCTCTTTATCTTTAATAGCATCTCTTCATCTTTAATAACATCTCTTCATCTTTAATGACTCTCTTCATATTCATTCACACATTTGATAATTGACAAAACAAAAACGACAAAAAAAAAATTAAACTTTAGGGTTAACTATATAACCCTCTTATTTTTATCTTAAATGATATCTTTGTCCTTCAATAAAATATTTATCTGTATATTACGTCTCTTCCCTCCTTAAAGAAACTTTCTTTGCTCGAAAGTTACCTGGATTATTGAAAAGCTAGGATACTTTGCTCTCATCTCCTCCTCAGTTCCCAGGTAACTTCTCGTTAGATTGATTCGTCCATTGCACTTTTACATACTTGATCACTCGCTTTCTTAAGATCTATTCCTTGGTATCTACAATTCTTACTGGCTTTTCAATTGTAGATAGATTCGACTGTACTTCTAATGGTTCCAAAGCTATTATCTTATCGGATTTTTAACATACTTTCTGAGCATAGATACATGAAACATATTGTGCACTTCTTTCAAGTTAGACGGTAAAGCTAATCTATATACCACATCACCTATCTTCTCCAAAATCTCATATAGTCCCACATATCTAGGATTCAACTTGCCTCTTAAGCCAAATCTAACAACACCCTTTGTCGGTGATATTTTCAACAGAACATGTTCTCCCACTTGAAATTCCAAAGGTCTTCTTCGCTTGCCAGCATAACTTTTCTGACAACTTTGAGCATCTTGTAACCGTTGTTTAATCAATTTAGCCTTATCAATAGTATCCTGCACCAATTTTGGTCCCAAAACTTGTCTTTCACCAACTTCATCCCAATGAATCAGTGATATGTACTTCTTGCCATGCATAACTTCATATGGAGGCATTCCAATCGATGCTTGATAGCTGTTGTTGTAAGCAAACTCCATCGATGGCAAGTGCTCATCCCAACTGCCTTGAAATCTAAGACACATGCCCTCAACATATCTTCAAGAATCTAAATAGTCCTCTCAATTGTCCATCTGTCTGAGGATGATACGTTGTACTGAAAACTACTTTAGTGCTCAAAGCTTCATGTAGACTTTTCCAGAATCTCCCAACGAATATGGTGTCTTCGTCAGATATTATAGATATCGGTATTCCATGCAGCCTTACTATCTCTTTGATATATAATTTTTCTAACCGCTCCAACTTGTATCCAGTTTTAATCGATATAAAGTGAGCCACTTTAGTTAATTTGCCAACCATCACCCATACGAATGAACTTTTCTCGGGTCTTTGGTAGAGTAGTAACAAAATCCATTGTTATATGCTCCCACTTCCACTGAGGTATCAGTAACGGTTTCAATTCTCCTACTGATCTCCTATGCTCAATATTGATCAACTGACATATATAACACTTGGATACATACTTAGCTATTTCCTTCTTCATGTTATTCCACCAATATAACTTCTTCAAATCCTGATACATCTTGTTTCCTCTATGATGCATGGAATAACTAGAATAGTGTGCTTATTTAATAATTCCTTCTTCAATTCCCTTGTTCTAGCACGCAAAATCTTCCCTTGAATCTCATAACACCTTCTTCATCAACATGAAATTCAGGTGCTCTGCCAATTTCCATTGTCTTTTTGATTTCATGTATACTTGATCATTCAATTGTGTTGTTTTAATCTGTTCTATCAAAGTAGGTTAAATATGCAGATTTGCCAATCTTGCACTCACTTGTCTTGTTACTACATCCAACTCTAATTTCCTCATCTCATCTATTAAATGTCTTTCAGAAGTAATTAAAGATGAAAGATTTTCAACTCTTTTCCTACTCAAGGCATCTGCTACCACATTTGCTTTCCCAAGGTGATACTGAATATCTATATCATAGTCCTTAATAACTCCAACCATCTTCTTTGTCTCCTATTTAACTCTCTCTGGGTAAAGATATACTTTAAGCTCTTGTGATCTATATACACTCTGCATCTTTCCCCATAAAGATAGCCTCCAAAACTTCAAAGCATGCATGATTACTACTAGCTCCAGATCATGTGTCGGATAATTCTTCTCATAAGGCTTAATTGTCTAGAAGCAATGTTATCACCCTACCTTTGCATCAACATACAACCTAATCCTTGTATAAAAGCATAACTATAGATAGCATACTCCTCATCACTCACTGGTAAGGCAAACAGTGGAGTAGACATTAACTTATCTTTCAACTACTGAAAACTAACTTCATAATCTTCACTCCACTCAAACTTCAACCTCTTATATGTCAGTTGGTTAATGGACTTGCAATCTTAGAAAAATCTTCTATAAATCTTTATAGTATCCTGTCATTCCCAAAAAACTCCTAATCTCTTACACATTCTTAGGTCTTGACCATTCCATAACAGCTTTCACTTTCTCAAGGTCTACTGATATTCCATCTCTACTTTCAACATGCTCTAAGAAAGAAACTTGTTCTAACCAAAACTCATACCTTGTGAATTTGGCATATAGCTTCTCATTCTGCAATTAGTCAAAACCAACCTCAGATGTTCTTCATGTTCTTCTTTCGATTTAGAATACACCAGCACATCATTAATAAACAACACCATAAACAAATCAGGTAATCTATTGAAGACTCTGTTCATCAAATCCATAAAAACCGTTAGGGCATTCGTAAGAACAAACGCCATGATAACAAATTCATAGTGCCTGTATCTTGTCCTAAAAGCCATCTTTTGTATATCCTCTACTCTAATTGTCAACTGGTGATATCCTGATCTCAGGTCAATCTTGGAAAACACCTTTGCTCTACCAATTGATCAAACAAGTCATCTATTCTTAACAGAGGGTACTTGTTCTTGATTGTTACTTGATTCAGCTCCTGTAGTTTATACACAATCTTATACTTCCATCCTTCTTCTTCACAAACAAAATTGGAGCTCCTCAGGGTGAAACACTAGGTCTAATAAACTTCTTCAACAAATCATCCAATTGTACTTTGAGCTTCGCAAGTTCTATAGGAGCCATATGGTATGAAGTATTGGAAATTGGTATAGTATCCGTACTAAGTCTATACATAATTCTACCTCTCTCTCTGGTGGTAATCCGGCAAATCTTCTGAAAAAACTTCTGGGACTCACATATAATAGGTATCTAAGAAGGATCTTTCTTCTGCTTTATCCTCTATCACCATAGCCGCCAAAGCTGATCTTCCTCATAACTCATATGTAGCAACATTGGTGGTCTTGTACATTTAACTTATGTACAAACTGATCTCCATTTGGCAAATCAAACTCCACTATCAGGTTGTGGTAGTCAACCCTAGCATGATACTTGGCTAACTAGTTTAATCCCAAGATAATATCAAAAAAACCATATCTAAGACTATTAGATTAATAGGTAGATGTCTTCCTTCAATTTCTATGTCCACATCTTATTTAGCATAACACCACCCCTAAGGGTGTATTCATAGATAAACAGTCAAATAAACAATCAACATTCGCAAAACAAGTATATACAAATGAATCAACTATGCATGAAAAACTAGCACCAGTATTAAAAAGAACATAAGCACTATGCAAGAGTATAGGAAACGTACTTGCAATAGTGTCTATGCTAGAGGTATCTCTATGCTGAAGTGCATATACTTTGGCTTTTTATCCTTGACCACCTTGAGTTCTGCTAGGAATTATCTGCTTCCTAGGTTCTTTGCAGTCTATAGCTTTATGTCCCCTCTGACCACACTTGAAGCAGTAAACTTGTGGAAGAACTTTCTCTGTGCAAACCCTATGGCTATGTCCCACTTTGCCACATGAAAAGCAGGCATTTTCTGGCCATTTATAGGTTTTTTCTTCATGTGGTCCCAAACATCTGATGCATCTTTACCAGCACCCTTGAATAGCTAATCTAATAGGTTGTGTAAAAGGTCTCTTATTCTTGTCTTGGGTCAGAAAACTAGCAGCTGGTCTCTTCCCTAAGAAGATTTGACTTCTTTATGGTCCACTGCTTTTCATTCTATTCAATCATTGTTCCATAATTTTGGATTTATTAACCACAGCTGAGTAATTTGTCAAGTCCATCAGATTCACTTGATATTGAATTTCAGCCTCTAATCCAGTAATGAACCTACTCACTTTAGCTTCTTCACTTTCCTTCAGAGGATTAGGAAGGATTCTCATCAGTCGGTGCAGTTTAGCTTCATATTCCTCTATAGTCATCTTTCCTTACTACAGAGTATAGTATTTTTGTAACGTTTTTTGCTTAACACTATTAGGAAGAACTCCTTATAAAAAGCTTGCTAGAACATCTACCAAGTAATCACCCCATCCATGTCATTTCATGCTCATCCACCAATTATTTGCCCTCCCTATCAGCAAGTAGGAGGCATATTCCACTTTCTTATTCTTTGGAATATCCAAACAGTAAAATCTTCTCAACCTCCTCCATCCAAAGTTAAGCATCAAGAGGCTTCACAGGTGTTGGCTTAAACTTATAAAAAAGATCCACAAACTTGTTTAGGCTTAGCACATCTGCTTGTCTTGCCCCATTTCCTCCATTTCCATTATTCCTTTGATTTTCTTGGCTCCAGGCCTCAGCATTAGACTGTAACAGATCCACATCATGCCTCGTGGTCTGATGTTGCTGTGCCACCACTCCAAGCAAAGTATTCACAGCTTGCATTAGTAGCAACATCTACAGGTGCTTATTGTCCTACAGGTGAAGGTCTTTGTTGTCCTTCAGTAGAGGTGGCGGTGGTGGTAAATTATGGGCAACTGATTTAAAGGCGGAAGATTTTCGGGTGATTGATCCTCATGTGATCTTTCATGAACTTCCCCCCCACCTGCTCTTGAGGAACCCGCTTCAGTGCTCTTCGTCTTAGAGGAATACTAATAGGTCAAACATTGTAACATAATAACAAGATATACTAAAAAGATTAACACATATATAATCACATCACATATATATTTTAAGCAAACCTAACCCATTAGCTACCCCACTCATCAATGCTTATCGTCCTAAGGAGTTCATAACTTAGATCTAGTAAGATCAAAACCTATTGCTCTTATACCAATTAAGCTGTAACGCCCTAAAATAAGACTTTACAACCCGCCACGTATCCTTCTCTTTATAAAACATGCTAAGGCTATCAATCTAATCCACAAGTATAAACAATTATAATAACTCCAATACTCATAAACGGTACCTGTTTAAGTTATATCATAAAAACAAACTCTTTTAAGATAAACATCTTAATGACATAAACCAAAGCCATCATAACTAAACCTCTCAAAAATATCAACAAAACTTATAATAAAACCAAAGTTTATAAGAGAAAATTTCAAAGCTTCATGTAATCTTCCAAGTCTAGCTTTAGGAAGAATAAAAGTCTAGAAATCAGCAGATAGTCTAACCCACTAGCGTCTTCCTCATCATCTACATAGATATCATAACCTGATGGGTCAAATGTCACTGGATCCTTACTTGCTCTTGAAAATGATAAAAAAGTGAGCGAAAATGCCCTGTACGCCAAACCACATACAAAATGCATATGTCACACAACATATATATTTTCATGTAACTAATCCTAATGCAACAAACACAGTTTATTATCTTTAATTAACCAGCAAACAACACAGTTCAGAACTATAGTACTCTAGTTCCAAACTTGAAGTATCTCATGACTCGTGAAAAACAAATGATATATAAAATAAGTAATATACATATATATAATGCTGGAATTCTCCAAGCACCCGCAGTCATATTGCCAATACCTAATCTACCGGAATCATTTCTATGCATGAGTCCACTCAGGATTACCGCATCCATAGATCATCAGATTGCGATGTTACTATCACACTCTGTATAGTCTTTATTAACCGTAGCCAATCACAAACATCAAAAGATTAATAATATGTCATATAGAATTAGATTGATTTAATATTCTGACCCTACACACATCCAATAAGCAGATCTAAACCTAAAGGCACATACAACAAAAAAAGTAAGGTCGTACTTGTATTAAATTTCAGGAGTAGTACTCTAAATCACCTAAGTATGCCTTTATAACACAACTCTTAATTCAACAAAATCTAATAACATGAATATATCAAATTCAAAAATACATCTCATCGAATAAACCTAATTCCATTTACATCTAAAACCTAAATCTCAAAATAAATATAAATCTACATCTTTTTCCTTGATTGAAATATAGAAACCCTTTAGAACTTCTTTCCATACTATATATACCAGAAATCATTAAGTATCATTTTTAGAATATGAACGAAAAGATGGCTATTAAATTACCTGGACCTGATCTCCTGAATCTCCTTGCTTATTAGAAATTCCCATATAGAGGATTTTTAGGTTTAGGGTTATGTTTTGGAGAAGGGTGAAGCCTAGTTTATATGGAAGTCAATGAATAACTGTTTATTTTTAATAACGCCTCTTCATCTTTAATAACCTCTCTTTATTTTTAGTAACATCTCTTCATCTTTAATAATGACGTCCATCATCTTTAATAACGTTTCTTCATCTTTAATGACGTCTCTTCATATTCATTCACACATCTGATAACCAAAAAACTACAAAAAAATTAATTAAACTTTAGGGTTGACCTTAAAACCCTCGTATTTAATCTTAAATGACATCTTTGTCCTTCCATATAAAATATTTATCTATATATTACATACAAGGTTGTGTAATCCTCAAAATATATATGAAAGACATATATATGTATATATACACACACGTATAGGTATAAATCTTTCCAACTCCTTAAAAGCCAGTATATCTCATCAAATAAAAACTATATAAAAATGTTATCTCACACCGGAAACTTAAACAATCCGTTTGGATGCAGGTGAAATACGTGTCTACTAACTTTGTAAAATAAAAGAAAGCTTACATAAATACAAATTTTACCAAAATAATTACACAAATACCAATGCAAAATCACATATTGAACATGAATTTTACAAATTTACACATGAAACACCCTTCGAAGATGCAATTAACCCAAAAGTTATTTATTGCTAAATCGCATCTCCAAAGGGTGTTTCATTTTTTAAAGATGAATCGCATTTTGAAAGAGCTATTCACTTAAATTGCATCTTTAATAGGTGTTTCAAATTTGTTAATGAATAACATATTTAAGATGAGATTCACTTGCAAATTTGTACATCGTCTGTTAAAGATGCGATTTTGTGTCGGTATTTTGGTAATTAATTTTATGTAATTAGTATTTTAGTAATTTTTATTTGAGAGATTGATGATCATACAATTTCCTAGTTTGGATTGTCTATATTTCCTCTGTATCTGTATCCATATCTTATCTGTATCTAATCTATTTGATCTTTTTATGAGTAAAATTGTTTTTTTTTTCATTTATATATGTTTCTTTACAAACGATTTGTTTAAAAACGTATCTGTATCATTTGAACGCAGATGAAACAAACATACCCTTTTACTAGCCAAAACCTGTAGATTCGAGGAAACTAGGTAGTATTGACCCATTAACCCATTAAATTTTATTTTTGAAAATTTTTGTTTTCAAATGGACTTATGCTAGAGTTCCAAACAAATGATCTGGTCTGTTTGGATGGTCTGTTTTTCATCTATATCTGTATCTTTTTTCAAAATGATATGTGTAAATATATCATATTTGCATTTATATTTTATGTGTATTTGATCTATTTGATATTTTAATGAGAATTGACAATTTTTTTTATCTGTATCTAATTTTTTATAAATAATTTGTTAGAAAAAAATAAAAAAAATGTATTATATGTAATATGCCAACTACGAAATAAACCCGAAGATGATTTTTAGGCAAATACAAAGGATTGTTCCTTAGGATTGGCAAAATTGTTGATAGTTTTAATTTTCTCAAATAGAGTTGTTGTGTTAAATTGATATTTGTCAAACTCTCTATCTCTCTCTCTCATTCCTTCCCCCCTCCCCCTTCTTTGACATTAAAAACTCTGTCCATGTTATACAAATAAAAAATACTATTAAAAATTGGAATAATCAACGTTTAGGATAAACTGAACTAGAAAATAAAAATTAATATTTTAAGTGGCTGAAATAAGAGATTAACATTATATAAAATTAAGTGGATAAGTGATTAATATTTAAAATTGTTAAAAAAAAAGAGATCAACAAGGAATAATAAATAAACATAAAAAAAATCACTTATTTATACCGTTATTTATATCACTGTATACTCTTCATTCCTTTTTTAACCATTTAAATATGCTCTATTTAAACTTATCTCCAAATGTTCATCATTATAATATCTTTTTCTCAATACCAAAATCATATGTGAAAATGGTTAGGTTTTTCTAAATTATGTTTATATTTTGATGCACACATCACATATACCCGACTTGTTATAAAAAGGTGGTTATTTGATTAAATTAGGGGAAATTACACAATCAACCTTTGAAAACTTTAGAAGTTATACGCAACCCAATTTTTTCAAAAATCAATACTTATCCCTAAAAAGTAAACATGGTTATTTAAGTGAATATTTTAAACGGATGGCCAAAAAAGGAAAAAGTGAAAATTTTAACTGAGTTGGGCATAGGTGGATGCTGCTACGACATTTCATTAACTATATTTAATTAATAAATTATAAAAAGAAATGCAAAATATGAAAAAAAATATGTAAAATAATTAGAAAATACGTTATCAATATACGACAAGTGAGGAAGAATGGCCTTTATATACTTTATTATTTTTTTCAATTTTATTATCATAAGATTAATTATATATATTGTATATTTTCTCATATGTTTTACTGTATTTTATTGTATGTATCATATGTTTCTATTACGACTGAACTTGCAACGTGCTCTTCCTAAAACCAGTTAAATGCTTACCTTTTTCATCAAAAAAACGAGATTTTAATATTTACGTAAATATGCTTCACCTTGTAAACATTTATCAATTGTCATATAAAATGTTAGTTATAGCATGAGCTACACTATTTTTCTTTTTTCAAGGAATTCTAAAATTTGAATAAACATAGAAAAATCGAACGAAATTGTTACCACCTTTCATTTTTATTATTTCCTATATTTTCTTTTTTATCATTTTACATTTTATTAATTTTTACATTAGTTAATTAGATATATTTAATGAAATGTCATGTTAACTCTATGTCAGCTAAAATTTCTACCAATTCAACTTTTCATGGGGGTAACTGTTGAATTTTTAAAATGCTGAGATTTATGTAATTTTTAAAATTTTCAAATGTGATATGTATAATTTACCCTTAAAATTATTATCTATACTATTATTAAGTGAAATCGAAATCATTTGACTCCATGTACATATAGTATGTTTCAATCATGGTTGAATAAATCTACCATTGAATGATGTAATGATAGAATTATAGAATTTTTAATTATTATTATTTTTTTTCTTTGGCCACGTTTAGCAAGTAGCTGCTTCATATGTCTATATGACTATTATCACTAAAAAATTTAACTCTACAGCATGTTCAATTTTTTCTTTTTCCTTGGAACATATTGCTTCAAATCAACTGTTACCCATGATGGCAAGATCATCTTCTTCTTCATTTTGACATCATCATCTTTTACTTTTTGTTATAAGATTATTTCACAATTTCAATTTTTGATTCAATATTTCATGAATTTAATCCAAGAATTTTTTGAACTACATGATTTTTACATATGTAATTGGATGAATCAACATACTTTTATCCGTAGTTGTGATATTATTTTGAATCCTCAAGAATAAAAATCACTTGTTTCCTTAAGAGACACCTTATCCCTTTAATCTAACTTTATTTCACCAAAGGAATTATTTTCTTCTTTTCCCTTAATTTGTTGTGATGGACTTTTAAAATGAAGACAAGAATGAGAATATTTCTTTAATGCCAACTCTTGTACATATATATAAGGACAGAAAAGAACTATACTCTTCATGATACAATAAGGGATGTCTTCATCAAGATACCCATTATGAAGAGTTACAACTCTTCATATAAAAACATTGCATATTAGGCCACAATTTTGTACATTCTCCCATTTGACCCATATATGCTTCTTTAATAACTTAGAATAAACACAATGTGTACAATAACATTATTCTAAGTTTTCATTATGTTGGCTGTACCATATATCACATTACTAAATTAAAAATTAATTAGAGTCATGGCGGTTGTACATCATCATCTCGACATAGTCCCTTCCATGTACTACATAATTAATTCATAATTCAAACATAACTTAATGAAGAGATAAATAAAGTCTTACTTTAATGCCTTTATAAAAGACAATTCTTGTTAACATAATTATATTTCAATCATGTATGCAATATAGAAAACAGGAAATTTCATAAACAACTTTTATTGAGCTCAAGAGTATCATACAAACAAATGCAATATTCTTTATTTGTGATGTCCTATAACACCTATTCTTTCAACATGTTCTCTAAAAATATTGGGCGCTAATGCTTTTGTTAATGGATCTGCAACCATCAGTTTTGTACTAATATATTCGATTGACACCCTTTTGTTCCGAACTTCTTCTTTAATGGCTAAGTATTTGATCTTTATGTGTTTTGCACCCTTTGAATACTTGTCGTTTTTAGAAGAAGACTGCTGCAGAGTTGTCACAGTAAATTTTCAGCGGCTTACTAATAGTGTTGACAACTTGAAGCCCTGAAATAAAATTCCATAGCCATAAGCCATGAATTATGGCCTCAAAGTAAGCCAAAAATTCTGCTTCCATAGTCAATGCAGTAATGATAGACTGCTTCACACTTTTCCATTAGATTGCCCTCCAGCTAATAGGAATAAGTAACCAAATGTGGATTTTCTTGTATCAACACATCCAGCATAATCCGAATTCGAATAACCAACCACCTCTAACTAATCGGACCTTCTATAAGTGAATGTGGTCCTTCGTTCCTTGCAAGCATCTTAAAACTTCCAGTGATCCAATCCTAAATTACTTTGATATCTGCCCAGCATCCCAACATTGAAATTGATGTCGGGTCTAGTACAAGTTTGAAGATACATCAAACTCCCAACAAGATGCATAAGGAATTGTTGCCATTTGTTCTCATTCCAAATCATTCTTTAGACATTGCACACTATCAAATTTATCTTCTTTTGAATTTGAACTATTCAATGAACATTTTCTATTTTATATCTTTTAGAACTTTGTTGATAAAAACCTTTTAGGATAAGCCTAACAATCCTTGTTATCTATTATGGAAATTTCAATTCCTATCACATATGTTGCCTCTCCCATATCATTCATATTAAAGCTCTTTGAAAGAAAATTCTTGGTTTCACATAATAAACCAAGATCATTAGTAGCAATCAGGATATCATCAACATATAGGACTAAGAAAACAAACTTACTCCCACTAACCTTCATGTATATACACTGATAAACAGTGTTTTCTTTAAAACCAAAAGAAGTTATGGTATCATTGAACTTAAGATACCATTGGCGAGAAACTTGTTTAAGTCTATATATTGACTTTTTAAGTTTACACGTCATATGCTCCTTTCCTTTAATTGAGAAGCCTTCAGGTTGGTCCATATAAACTTCTTCTTCCAAATCTCCATTAAGAAAGGTGGTCTTAACATCCATTTGGTATAACTCTAGATCATAATGAGCAACCAAATCCAAAATGATTTAAGTGAGTCTTTATTTGAAACTGGTGAAAAAGTTCCTTTATAATCAATGACATCCTTCTAAGCGAAACCTTTGGCAACAAATCTTGCTTTATGTCGTTCAGCATTGCCATTTAAGTCTCACTTTGTCTTAAAGACCCATTTACAGCCAACTGTTTTACATCCTTTGGTAATTCAACAAGTTCCTAAACTTGGTTTTGATCTATAGATTTCAACTCATCTTTCTTGGCATTTACCCACTTTATAGAATCATTACACTTCTTGGCTTGTGACAAAGAAACTAGATTATTATCAATTCCTATGTCAAGTTCGGACCTTGTAGATAAACCACATAATCATTAGGAATAGCAGATCTTCTCTCTTTTAAGATCTTCTTAATGTTGTTTCATGTGGTTCCTCCACTATAGGGTATCATTTATAACTTCATGATGTGTTTGATCTGTTACTTATTGTTCTTCACTTTGGTGAATTTCTATAATATTAGGATCAATTGACTTAGAAGGTAAAAGTATAGGAACTTCTACTCTAACTTCTTTAATCCACACATCATGCCGTTCTTCACTCCCACTAACTTCGCTATTTTCAATGAACTTGACATTTTCAATTTCAATAATTCTTGTACTATATTAGAACAGTAAAACCTATATCTTTGAACTTTTTAGATATCCTATAAAGAATCCACTAACCATTCGAACGTCCAATTTCTTTTCTTGTAGATTACAAATCCTTACTTCTCCAGGACAACCCCACACATTTAGGTTTATAAACTAGGTGTCCTACCAGTCGACAACTCAAAAGGGGTCTTTGGAATTGCTTTACTAGAAACCTATTTAACAAATATACTACAATTTTTAATGCATAAAACCACATGGATATAGGTAAAGATGAACGACTTAACATACTCATAATTATGTCCAGTAATGTATGATTCCGCCTCTCTGCAACACCATTCTATTCTGGTGTGCCTGGCATAATGTATTGAGCACATATACCATGCTTTTCAAGAAATTTGGCAAATGGACCTAGGCATTGCCCAATTCATCATACTTCCCATGGTATTCACCACCTCTATCGGACTTTACAATTTTCATTTTCTATCTAATTGTCTCTCAACCTTATTAATATACACCTCAAGGGCATTCACAGATTGAGATTTTTTATGCAAAAGATAGACATGAGTATAACGTGAAAAATCATCAATAAAAATAATAAAATACTTTTCTCCACCAAAAGATGGAGCGTCAAAGGGTCCACATATATTTGTACGTATAATTTCAAGAAGTTATGTGCTTCTTGTGGCTTCTTTCTTAGTGTGTCGAGTTTGTTTTCCTTTAAAACAATCAACACACATTCCAAGGTTAGTAAAATCTAAAGTAGGAAGAATTTCATTCTTTCCTAATCCTTGCAATATTTCTTTGGATGTGTGACCTAAGCTTTTATACCACAAGTAAGTAGAGTTATCATTAACCAAACTACATTTAGTTCTAATATTATGATGTGAGGTCATCAAGGTCTCAGCAAAATATTCATCAAGTTAAACTTGTAAATACCATCACATAAAATTCCTGAACCATACAGTTTATTGTCTTTATACAAACTAAAAGATTCAAATCCAAACTTCAAAGAACAACTCCAATACATCATGTTTTGACAAAGAAACTAAACTACGAGAAAATATAAACAAATCTAAGTGGCTGTTTAGTCTCCAAAATCAAGTGATAAGTCCTATTCCTTCAATTGAAGCTTTGTTTCCATTTCCTGAACACGAAGTTCTCATTTGGAGTTTATAGTTTAGATTGTTAGGAATCCTTGCATCGTATTGAAATATGAGTTGTCGAGCTAGAACCAATTCACCAAGTATTATAAGGAAATTGTGTAAGGTTTGATTCAAAACAAACAAAGGCACAATGCTTACCTTTCTTTTTAACCAAGCCTTACCTTTCAAGCAGTCCTTTTTCAAGTGTCCAACCTTTCTACAGAAATGACACTTGATTTCCCTTTCGTCAATTTGTGCACACCATTAAAGAGTGAAGAAGAAGAAGAAGAAGAAGAAGAAGAAGAAGAAGAATGTTAAGTCAATTATCTACATTTAATATATATTTCAATTTTATATCTATATAACTTTAAAGTTATTAACTATTACAATCAATTGAACTATGATTTTATCAAATTTCATTTAATGTGGATATTTTAAGAGACTAGACTTAGCATGTATTGAAGACAATTTACTTAACTGATTTGCTTATGTTTAGCCTATCTCGATAAGCATGCACACCAAGAAGTTTACATGGAATTACATGTATATCTTAATGTCAAGAGGAGCTACTAATATATTAAGAAATAACTAGAAAAACATGCATTTGCAACGCATGTGCTAAAATAAATAAAAATTAGTAAAATATTGATATCTAGAAAGCTAGTTGTGGGATATCTTTTAGATCATAAGTCATTGCCTCTAACTTCTATGCTTATTGGTAGTTTAGTTTTAACAATAGAATAGATTAGATCTAGGCTTTATGATCACTCCAACAGTCAAGTTAGTACAATGCTAGAGATAATAAGTAGATAGACTAGTAGAGTTTTGCTAAATGCTACTAGCTTGTCCGCAAAGGACATCTCAAGGTAATATTTATAAAGGTATGATAATTGGTGGTTACCTTAAGTGGTTTCATGTTTGTGAAGTTAGTGTTGTGTGTGGAAGTTATCAAAGTAGTGATTATTAGGGCCATTAAGCTACTTCCTGAGAATATG